>JAWWMP010000167.1:1901699-2015007 GCA_035047865.1 Dendrocincla tyrannina
CATCCATCCATCCATCCATCCATCCATCCATCCATCCATCCATCCATCCATCCATCCATCCATCCATCCATCCACTTTTCCTGGGCACCCACAGCCAGTAACTCTGTGATCCAGCTGCAGCGACTCTGGTCCCCTCCTGCCGTGGCTCTGGCTTCTGCAGTGTCACTAATGGAGCCAGGCTGAAAGGCAAAGTCTGGGAAACTCTGCCTAAATGAGGCAAACCCAGGGCTTGCAGGATGAGGCCTGTGTAGGCTGTCAGGTTGATCATGTCAAAAAAAGAGTGGGTAAGTCTGGCTGGCTGCACACTGCAGGAGTTACGTGGTGAAACTCTTCTAACCGAAAGCACTTCTAAGCTCTTTGCTTGTTATTTCAACTGAAATGGGGAATTCTGCCTCGGGTTTTGTGGGCAGAGGAGATCTCGATGAAAATACAACCCTAATATGTAAATAATTTTGTGATGGGGGCAGAGAGAGGCTGGTGGGGAGTTGGACATTCACACTAGTGGGGTGGCACTGCCTTTATAGGAGGCTTTTGCAGTGGTCCTGGAGGGTGGCAGGAGCAGAGGAGGGACCTTCCCCACACATGGGGCTCAGCCTGGGCTGAAGCCCACCCTTGACCCTGGGTGTATTCCCTGCCTTCTCTGCACACACACACACGCATAGACACACACACACACACACACAGCTTGGGATGGATATCACCTTCCTGCTTCATCAATAAGTAAAGCTGGCACAGGCAGAAACAAAGTGTCTTCTCCACCCCTAAAACTGTCGAGAGAGGAGATGTGAGAGGCAGGGAGTTGTGTTTCCTCCACCCTTCCCTGGCTGCGGGATCACATTCCCTTTGTCCCCCCATTCCTCTTCCCCAGAAATTACAGACTGTTCTCTCTCCCCGTGCTTCACATGTGTGTACACACACACACAGACACACAGACACACAGACACACAGACACACACACAGATGTGCCTGCTGTGCAGGAAGAGGCAAGGGACCAGTCCCCAGAATGACATCTGGACTACGGAAAGGGGGATGTGTTACTATAGCAACCAGGATGCTCTGGGGTTCTGGGGAATAAAGGCATCTGATGCTGATTTTCTGCCCTCGGTTCAAGCTGATGATGTGGCAGTGACCACATCGACTTTAAAAACCCTCCACTGGTCTTTGCCATATTATTTGCCATATCATTTCTAGGCAGTGTGTGCCCAGAAATCTTCCTGAGGGTTAGGTATCACTAGATTCTGTCCCCTGTTCTTCTTACCCCTGAAAGTGGAGTAACTGAGATTCTTGTTAATAGACCCCTCGAGGCAGATTAGAGGGCAACAGTGAATGATCAGTGTTTAAATATATACATATATATCTAAATAAGTATATATTAAAGTGTGTGTGTGTGTGTGAATGGCAGGTTTATTTTGGGACAATTTGGTTGCAATGGAAAGGAGATATTTAGCCATTTTGTTTATTATCTATTAAAATACAGGCATATAAAGGTATAAAATTATCACTTAAGAAAATACATAAAGAAAAGAAAGAATTGGAAAGAAAGGGTAGGAGTAGATAGGGCAAAGACCTCACCACCTGTGGATCCAGTGACAAGACTTGATTATTGCAATTTAAATGTTCATTGGCCTGAGCCTTTATCCATTGGGGGTGGGGGAAGCCCTCAAATTATAGACTTCGGTGGGTTAATGTACATTCAGATTCAGGGGGGGATGCCCTGGTACCTCCCCTGAGGGGAGAATTTTACACTGTGATGTAACACTGTGGATCATATGCAGTCCTCTGGTGGAAGGCTCCAGAAACGAGTCTGGGGGCACTTTGGGGGTCTTACAAAGGGTCATAAACCATCAAAGACATGACAGCTGCCTCTCACATCAGCGTGGTAAGGGACAAAGTTAAAATTTTGGGGGTAAAATTGGAGTTAGTCTGTAGGGAAGAGAATGAACAATTTGAGGTAAAAACGAGATAATCAGTAGTGGACAGATAGGAAAAATTTTGGGTGGAAAGCTTTAGGTAATCTGTAAGGGACAGTGATTATCTGGGGGGTAAAATCTGGGATTATCTGTAGGGGACAGAATGAAAATTTTCAATAATCTAGAGGTAATCGGCGAGGGTTCTTTTGGTGGTAAAATGCAGGCAATCTACAAAACGAACATTTGGGAGGTAAATCTTGAGGTAATTAATAAAGTAAATTTTAAGGTAAACTGGTAATTAGTAGTGGACAGGTAGGGGAACTTTGGGAGGGGTAAAACTTGAAATAATATGCAGGGGACAAGGAATATTTTTGATGGAAAATCTAAGGTAGTCTGTAGGTGAGAGAATGAACATTCTGGGGATAAAACAGAGGGTTCTTTTGGTTATAACATCTCTGTTCAGCTGTAGAGCACAAAACGAACTTTTTTGGGGGGTAAAACGATGTAATCTGTAGGGAACTAAATCTTCATCGCAGATTATTGCACAATATCATCTTTTTAGTTCAGAAACATTTAACTCGGTGAGCAGCAGGGCTTATTCGTGTCCCGAACCACTTCTCTCCGATTTAAGCGCTGGTGGCTCCATCTGCTGGGAGCAGAAGTAAGGAAATGATGGAAAATGCAGGGAGAGATCACAGAATCATCACGGAACTCCAGACTGGTTTGGGGTGGAAGGGACTTTTAGGATCACGCAAGTCCACCCCTAACTCACAGAAGCAGATGATTCTTGACTGGATTAGGGGACTGAATCAGCTCAGGGTGCAGAGAACAGCACATGATGAGCTATCTGGGCCATGGAAGCAAGCCCAAAGCAACTTCAAACTGACAGAGGGTAGGCTTAGATGAGATATTAGGAAAAAATTCTTCCCTGGGAGGGTGGGCAGGCCCTGGCACAGGTTGGGCAGAGAAGCTGTGGCTGCCTCTGGATCCCTGGAACTGTCCAAGGCCAGGTTGGATGGGGCTTGGAGCAACCTGGGCTGATGGAAGGTGTCCCTGCCCACGATCTGGGACATGGATAAGCCTTCTGCTCACTGAGTTAAATATTTCTAAAACTAAAAGACAATATTGTGCAAAAATCCGTGATGAACATTTATTCCCTTACAGATTACATTGTTTTACCCCAAGTCCTTGGGGTAGAAGTCCTTGGACTTTTCCTCTTGGGCACTGGGTTTTTTTTTTGTTTGGCTGGTTTTGTTTGTTTGTTTTGGGGGTTTGTTGTGGGACTTTTTTGCTTTTTTCGTTGGGGGTTTTTATTTGGTTGTTGATTTCTTTTGTTTTTGTTGGGGTTTTTTGTTTGTTTGGTTTTTTTTTTTTTGTTGGTTGGTTGGGGAGGTTGTTTGTTGTTGTTTGTGCTTTTTTAACGATTCCATGAAAAATGAAACACTTCTATTCCCTCCTATTGGGAAGACTCTCCCCGTTTAACCATCAGCGACGTGTTCCACCCTCTCTGCCGCTGATGGGTCCGATGCAAAAGGCTGTAAAAAAGCCAGACTTTGAAACTCGTTTCAAAGCCCCGTTTTCAAAGCTCTGGGATGCTGCTCTTCCCCTCCCCTGGTGCCACCTGGCGGTCCCTCGCTGCCACTTCCCTTCTTTGCAAACTGGTCCCAGTTCCACAGCGGCAGCCCTTACTGGGAGCGGGTGCTGCCTGTGGTTTGGGGGGTTCCTCTCCCAGCGAGCCGAGCTCCCTCCGTGCTTCTTGGCCCTGCAGGCTGGAAGGGGAAAGCGAGTGTTGCCAGGTCCCACATCTGTTTTTCTGTTCCTCCTTCCCCCTCTCTTTTTTCAGATGAACCCCAAAAAGGCTCCTGCCTGCTCCGTGCCCAAACCTTCTCTCCCCCCGCAGTGCCTCTTCCTCTCTCCCCGGGGGTGTTCCAGATCCGACAGCACGATGCACAGCCCAGGTACATCAGCTTTCGAGGGGAAGGTGTCGTCATCGAAAAAGAAAAAGCAAATTGCCCAGGAAAAGGGCAGAGAGCCCAAACAGTGGCCCTGGGGACAGCCAGGAAACAGCGTGGGGAAGGCTGTCCCTAAACCAGCAGTGTTTGCCATCCCCTGCTCAGCCCCTGAGGAAGGAGTCACTGCTCTCCATGGAGAACTGATACTTGGCCAGTTTTTATCCAGTACCTGTGGCTGTCTTTTGTGTTTACTCTCCTAGCTAGTCCAGCTTGTGCAGCCCCAGCAAATTCTGTCCTTTGAGCCCCCCAGGGAGATTTTCAGTGGATCTTTCTCTCCCTCCCCAGCAGGTACACTCAAAGCAAGAGGACACAACGAAGGAGGGAGCCTGGTGGGATACTCTGTGCTTTTGCCTGAGCTCCACACACCCTTCTGCTCCCTCCCCACAACATGTGCAGGATTTTCAAACGACCCCACTCCACATTTTCTGTTCCTTTTTCAATTCCACTTCTCTAAGACTGCTGAGGGAGAAATCAAGAAGTGAGTCTATTTTTAATCACAGCGAACACTTTCCAAACCTGCAGTGCCAAAGGTTCTCTTGGACGTGATGAGAGCCAAGGGGGATGTCTGTTGAGAAGGGAGGCTGGCAAACCTTGAAATAGTGACACCAGTAAGAAATGCCTCTCATGTCCCCCCATCCCAGCAAGACCAGTCTGCTGCTCTCCCAGGTGAGCAGGAAGCCTTGTGCTTTCTGGTTCAGCTTTTAAAGCTGCTGTCACAGAGAAAAAAGGCAAGTGAGAGGAGGGATCACAGGTAGGCTGCAAGTGTGTTTGTAACAGTGTCATTTGCTTTGGAGCAGCACTGCAGCAAAAAAAAATGCCACCAGATTCCTGTCAGCATCTTAGTAAGGTCAGCAGCATCCCCAGCTAGGTAAATCCATGTCTTCTTGCTCTCTACAAATGTGGAAAACTCCCCATCTGAGCACCACACTCTCCCAACACACCATTCAAAGAAGGGAACTCTATTTAAGATCAACCAAGTAAAGCTCCTTTTCTTTCTGGCCAGCCAGTGTATGAAGAGGAAACCCCAGCAAAAAGGAGCTGATTGTGCTAAATGGCACCAGTTACTCACCCTGAGCCCCAGTGGGAGAGCAAATGTCTGCAAAATTATGACTTGGCCCATTCTTTCCCCTCCAAATAGAAGGAAGTGAGAACCACCTCAGTGGGAAGTTCTCAGCACCCAGAAAGCCCCAGGGGTGACTCAGGTTTTGGGTGCTCAGCGTGTGCTGAGCTATTCAGCCGTGTCACCCACTGGGTTTTACTCGTGAGGTGCCATGCAGGGCCGCAGGCACAGACCAAAGTGTGGTCTCTGCACAACATCATGAGGTTTTTACAGTATGAAAATTAATTCTGGCAATGGTGACTTATTAATATTTTAGCCAAGCCCTTGGTGTTGAGATGTTTGTGAGACAGTGTGGTCTTATCAAAATATTCCCAAATGTTGGTGAAACCTTTAGGAAGCCTTAGTTTGGAAGAGGATCCCCATTCTCATGCTCTCACCAGTGAGGGTTATTGATGCAGCTTATTTCCTTGCCCTAATGTGTTATTTGTATCTCACCTTTTTTGTGCCCCTGCCATTTCATAATATACCTAAATCCACGTGAGGTGGGGAAGAGAAGAATCCATCCTCGGCTCTTTTTCTGTTCCTGGTACGCATTCCCTTCTCCCTCCCTTTGTGTCACCTGTAGCAACGTGAGCTTGAAATCTCATCTTTTATCACCTTTCCTTTGCAGGGGGATTTGCTCTCCCTGATACAGCTGGGTCAGGAGCTGAACAGGTCTATTCAGGGTCAGCCTGTCCCTAGGCAGGGAAGCAGCAGGAGCACATGGCCAGCAGGGAATCCCTTCCAGCATCAGGTCATGCATATGCTTCCACTCTGAGCACCACTGTGGACACACAGAATCCTGATTTGGTGCTACCCAGACAGACATACATTCATCCTATCCTGAAACTCCTTTTAGGACTGAGATTGCCCAGCCACTGGCTGGCAGATCCACTCTTACATGTGACGGCTACTGGTTTGCTTGCCTGCCGGGTTGGGTTTTTTGTGGAGAGGTGTTTTAATTCTCCCCAGGGCTCAGCCCCTGTTTGCAGAAGGGCAGGCAGTGGATTCTGACAATCCCCTGGTAGTCATGCTGTAACTATGTGGGTCTGCTTACAAGGGGAAGATAACATCTGGCTTGGTGATAACCAAATCCCAGCTACTTTATACACAGTAAGGGCACCGGGACTTTTGAAGCCTTGCTCACAAAAGAGAAGGGCCTTTCCAATGAAGAGTCTGAAACAGAAGCAGCAGAGGAGATAAAGAACAGAGACCCAGGCCCAGAAGCCTGGGGACTTCACTGGGATGTCCATAGGGTCAGCCAAGCCCTGCAGCTGGACCTCTGGAAGATCCAGCTCCAGGAAATGGCACTGTTGTATCCTGGCAGCCTGTAAGGATGAGACATGCTTCTACACCTTGGCACCTCTGGTTGTGGTGGGTCTCGTTTGAAGAGTGTGTTGTGTAACCAGAGATGGTGTGTGACACAGGGCAAGTCCCTCCTGGTATAAAACCCATAAGCCTCAGGGAGAGAGAAGGACCAGGCCCACCAAGGAGATCCCCTGCTTTGTGTGGACACCTGTAGGAGGAACAGCCACTGTCAGCAGGGAGGCTGACCTTGGAACAGCTCTTCAGAGCAAGCTGGGGAAACCCAGACACTTTTATTAGAAATCACTGTAAATTTCACATATCTACTGATTGCCCCAGGCAGCAACAGGAAAAAGAGCAAAACCTGTTTGCTTTCTAAGCTTCTCTGTGAAACAGGAGCAGCTCAAATCTGATAATCCTCTTTTTTTTACAGAAAAAAAAACCACACTGTTCAAATCTCTCAGGGTTAACTAAGTCTCATTTGCAGATCTGTTAGCAAGGATAGAATATGGCTCTGAACCTTGTCCCACTAAAGGAGCACAGAGAGAGATCAGCTGCTGCTGAACATGAGAATTACAACCTGGGGGGAAGCAGCTGTTGAATAACTTTTAAAGGGCAGCTGCACTGTGGCCTGGTAAAGGGAATGTTTCTTCCCCCCAGTAGGTCAGTAGTGGGTGCTTGTGATGTCTTAGCTCAGTTTTTCTCCCTGTCTTTTCACAAGTGGTGGGTGTCACTGTTTAACCCAGTGTGTTAAACCAGGAATGGCATTTGCTGCTCTTTACAGAGTGGTTTCTTGCTTTTTCCTTTTTTCCCCCCTCTTTTCTATGTGCTCAGCTATGCTTTTGTTCTGCATCTGGCTGGGCTGCAGTGCCCAAGGTTGGGAGCTCACTCCTACGCCTCTCTGCCCTTCCCTGGAGAAGGATAAGAGAGGTTTTGTTTCTCCTCTACGGCAAACAAAGCTCGGCAGAATGGTGAATTTTGCTCCAGCTATTTCCTGGCTGCAGCTGAGCTGGTGTGGGTACATGATGCTGACTTTCTCAGGGCTGTGATTTACAAAATAAGGGTTAAAATAAACCTTTATTGAACCAGTTTACTTTTGGGGAGAGGTGAAGAGCAAGTGTCAAAGGCACAACATTAGGAGATCATCATGGAAACTGTGATTGCCAGGGAAGACCAGGCTGCCAATACTTCATTCACTGCCCCTGGAATCCATAAAGCATCCCTATTGCCCTGTGTCTGCTGTTTTGAGGAGTTGCTCCAATGTTTCCCCAGCTGCTGTTGGGTGACCTGTGGAAAGGATACAGAAGGGGAGGCTGCCAGCAGGGAAAGGTGCTGCTGAATCCTCCTGTGAAACCCAAAGGTGTTGAACTGTAGCTGCTTGCCCTCATCCTGCCGCAATCAAGGTGTGGGTTTGAGGGGGTTTTTTTCCTGATGCAAAACATGCTTTTTCATTATGAAAGTGGAAGGTGAAGAAACACTAGAAAAGGCTCAGAAAGTTTGAGAAGGGATGCCTGTCAGAGCAAGAAAGGGATCAACACTGCACTGGACAACTTGCTCCTGACCATTTAAATGCCAGATTTAACTGGGACAATGGAAGAAGGAGATTGAGTCTCTGGCTGTATTTTTAGCCTTTTGTAGAAAAAGGCAGCTATTCAGATGCCCATGACTCTGGGCTTGGTTTGTGTGATGAGGAAAGGCGAGGAAAGACCTTGTGGTGGAAGCCACAACAGCTGAACTTGCCACTTCCCCCCTCCCTGTGGCCTTGTGACTTTGATTAATCCCAACCCAAGCCAGTTTTGGCCAGGGTTAGCTGCTGTTGGAAGGTTTGTTGAAATCCACAGCCTGGCTTAAATGTTCTCTGCTGTGAGCACGTGGCTGAGCCGGAATCACGTGTGAGGAGGTGCTGCCTGGTTCCTCCTGAGTTTGTGACCTGAAAAAAGGATTGTAGACTTTGCAGCAGCACAGAATCCAGTCAGCAGGAAAGCAGTGATCCCTGTGTGATCCCTGCCTGAATTCTGGGCCTTTATTACAGCACTGGATTATACGAGCTCCTTGATCTATTCCCTCTCCCTTCCCTACACACCAACGATTTGCTCACCCAAAGTTTTGAGGACAGCTTACTTGGGCTTTTACTTCCAGTCCAAACTCTTCTGTTGTGTACCTTCTTCCCCGAATAATACATTCCCTTCAGTGCCTTTGCTTTGGATAATGAGGGAAGAGAAAGCACATCTTTCAGAAGCTGAGGAAATTGCATGAAGAAAGTCTGGGGGATGGGTGTTTTCTCAGCCTGGTTCCTTACTGGAGCCCTTGTAGCTGTTCTCTGCCAACTCTTATTTTTCCTGTAATACTTTGTGCTTTTCCTTAAAGCTGTAGCTCCCAGAGCCCCGTGATTATCTAATCACTTCTGTGTGAGCTGAAATGAGTCAGAGAAGATAGAAAAGACTGGATGGCAATACCCTCCACTGCTAAAAAGCCCTTAGAGCTTCCAAGTGTAACTCCCTAAAACCTGCAAAGAGCAAATAAAAGGAACTGAGCCCTGTATTTTGTGAAAACATTTTGGTTTTGAGAGGCAAGTTTTGCCCGCGTCTGGCTGGCAATGCTGAAGGGTGGTGTTTGGAGCTGCCAGTCCCGTGCTGAAAGCTGAGCCCAAAGACAACGGGCAGGCAAAGGAGAAGGAGGTGGAAGATGAGGATATATTCCACTCCACACCAAATATTACAGTGAAAGAGACCCTACACACACAGTGTCCCCATATAGTGATCCCTATCTGGGTTCAAGGCACTGCTATTTGCTTTGGAAAATGCCCTCCGTGCTTGGCACCTTGGCTAGAGGTGAAGCACTAAATACACCTTCTGGAAAGTGGCTCTTCTGTGGGATAGAGGAGCTGCAAAGACCTGGCTGCTCTAGGAAATGGTGGTGAGCTCCATTGCAATGGCACAACGTGACAGAGGGAGGGAGGGCAGGAATAGCTCAGGGCACTCTTCTCTTTGTCCCTGCTTTTTACTGCAGAAATGCTAAAAAGCATCAAGCCTGCTCCTTTTATTGGAGAGGACCTCAGCTCCCAGTAAGGAGCCCGAGTCAAATGCTTTGCATCTTTATGGAGAAGTCAGGAACCAAAAGAGGTACTGTTTCCTGGGGGCTGCTGGGCAGCTGCTTCTCAGCTGTAGCATAAACAGGAATCAAAAATCTCCAAAAATCCTCTTTGCTTGGTCAGAGGTGTTTGTTGGTTTTGGTTGTGATGGGTTTTTTTTGTTTGGTTTTGTTTTGTTTTTAATTTCTGCAGTATATTAAAATCCATTATTAATTTTCCTTTATTTTCTTCCTGGATAACATGTATATTCCTAATTCTTTTTGGGGGGTGGGGGTGTGGTAGGATAAAATAGGATTTATAGGAAAACACTATTCTCTATTTATAAAAACAAAACAGTTTCTCCTTCAAAGATTGTTGCAGAGATTTTTCTGACTGCTTTCTTACTGCTTGCAGCCCTGAAAAGATGACACAATGGGAGCAGGAATGGGATTCTGCATCTTAGTTCATATCCTTTAAAGGACTGGTGAGGTGCTGCACTGTTGATTTCCCCTATATTTAGGAGGAATCATCTGCTTTTCTGTTGTTTCAGGTCTTGCTAGCACTGGTCAGAAATCCTGGTTCACAAGGGCAAAGCATTTATGGCTGCTGACTCTCTGTGTTGATCTACTTGGTTTGAAGTAATAGTTGCCTTGGGATATGGTTTGCCTTGGAATAGGGCTCTAATCCCACTAAATGCTGAGGAAACCTTGAAACAAAATGCAGCTTGTAACTAAAATGTAAAACTTGTGACAGCTGACAAAGGAAATACTGAAATGAGAATTAGCTGCAATGATTGGAGGCTTTATGTTATGCTTTGCTTGGAAAATCCAGTGCACTTGACGTGACCCCTTTTGATAATTGAGTTGTGGCTGAGCTGAACGGGGGAAGGAGGGTGGCCTGTGACCATGCCAGTGTTAATTGAGAGCTCTGCTGCAGGACAGCTGCCAAAAGGGGAGGATCCTCAAGGCTTTCACCCCACGCTGCCATAAGCATTCTGACAGAGGACTGGATCCGGGCAGAGGGATGGATCACTCCTAAAGCCGGATCAGTCGCTGGAGCGGGCAGACTGTGGGGCTGTTTGGGCTGATGTGAGGGGCTGAGAGGCTGGAGAAGTGTTAGGGTCATAGAATAACAGGGTGGTTTGAGTTGGAAGGGACTTTAAAGCCCATCTCGTTCCAGCTCCCTGATGTGGGCAGGGATACTTTCCACTAGACAGAGTTGCACCATGCCCTGTCCAATCTGGACCTGAACACTTCCAGGGATGGGGCAGCCACAGCTTCCCTGGGCAACCTGTGCCAGGGCCTTACCATCCTCACAGGGAAGAATTTCTTCCCAATATCCCATCTAAACCTACTCTCTGTCAGTTTGAAGCTGCTCTGATCTCGCTTCCACAGCCCGGCTGGCTCATCACATGCTGTTCTCTGCACCCTGTGCTGATTCAGTCCCCTAATCCAGTCAAGAATCATCTGCTTTTGTGGGGGGTTCTTTTGCTGAGTGCCAGGAGGAGGAGCATGTGTCCCACCTGCCCTGTTCACTGCTGGTGTTGCTGAGCTGCAGCTCTGCCCTTGGATGCAGTTCCTGCAGCATCACCTTCCCGTTTGGAAAATGCTCTGCTGCTTTCTGCTCTGGGAAGGATGTCAGGGCAGGAGCTACTTCCCTGCAGGCTGTTCGTGGTGAGGAAGGGGATGTGTGGTGGGCTGCCTGTCTCTACGCCAGCAGACCTGCAAGCCAAACCATTTGGTGAATCACAGGGAGGCTGCTCTTGCTTGGGCTGGAATAAACTTCAAACATGTGGCTCTTCACGAGGCTGCCAGGCTGTAATTTGCTTCCCCTCTGATGGCTTTGCTGCAGTTTGAGTGGAAATGCAAAACAGTCTGAAAGCCAGGCTGCTGTAGAAAATGCCTCTTTTTAGTTATTTCACTTGTTTTGTTATTTTTTTCCTTTATTTCTTTTGCAATGAGAGCACTTCTCCCGCAGAGCTGGCTGTGGCTGCAAAACCAGAGCCTGCAGGGGCCTCTGGCTGGCCTCCCAGGATTGCCAAACAGAGATTCCTCACGTGCCCCACTTATGCAAAGCCAGGAGGGCGAGGTGACGTGGAAGGAATTCATGTGCTGTAGGCATAACAAAACTGAGCATCCAAACCAGCTTTCTGGAGCCAGCTGGGCTCTGGTGCCAGCCCGGTCCAACTGGTTGGGAGGGGAGGCAGCGCTGCTGGACGTCAGCCCCTGGAAAGTGACTCATGGGGTTTGCTGCAGGGAAGTCCCTCGCTTGGCTGCAGCTTTCCAAGGCTCTTCCTGCTCCCAGAAAATGGGGCTAAAAATCTAGTTTAGGCAGGGAAGGCCCCCTTCTCTCCCGGCCACAGCCAAGTGATTCAGCTGTATGTCACTACTGACAAGCCACGGTCCTTCCTGAGAACCTCACCTGATGCCTTATCTGGGAGGTTTATCTTCAGGAAAACCCCCAAATCTGAGCAGAAGCCCAGCAAAAGCAGAAGATGGTAGGCAGACAGGAGGCCACTGCAGTTCACACCCTCAGTGCGAGGGTCTGTGAGCTGGACCTGCTGTCACCAGGCTGAGTTTGGAGTTTCCCACTATTCCAAACAGTCCCATCGTCCATGGCAGACAGCCTGTGCTTGAACTCTTGGTGCTGTTTTATTTTCTTTTTACTCCCATTTTTAAGTGTGTATAAATGAGGAAAGCTCTGTCCTGGTGATAATTTGTCATTGTCAAATACTACCTGTGTACTTGAGAGGAAAAAGAAGGCCCAAATCCATGGGAATTGGCAAAGCTCCAGGAAAACCTGGGCTAGCCTGAAATGATAAGAGACTGGGGGTAGCACCTGCTAGCTCTTAGTTCTTCCTTACCCCTGTCCTTCAGTTCCCAGAAGAAAAACACCCTGCCTACTGAAATAGCTCTCCTGTTCCAGACAGTCTTACTTAACCTCCCTTTTATATATTCTTCACAAAGCTCTTTTTCTGTGTGTGTTTCTAGGCCAGTGGCTGAATGCTGGTTAGCAAGCCAAGGTGCCTTGTCAACACTTTATGTGCGCTCCTGAGATAAGAGCCCTGCCTAGGTAAGGTGGCTTTAGAGTCAGAGTAAAGGTTGCTTGTTCAGTCTGGCCAAAATTGCTCTTGGGGATGGCTTTCTGCCTCGTTGATTCAGTCTGAGTGCATCTGGCTCCAGTTTGGGAATTACCTAAGAACCTGGCTCCAGATGGTGGTGATAGCAGAGGCTCTGGAGGCTCCAAATGAAGCTGTGCTGACTTGCAAAGGGGCAAAGGCCCTGTGTAAGCATCAGGCTCTCCTGCCATGGTTTGTGAAGAAGAGCTTGGTAACAGTGACTTCTTAGTTTGGCTTCTAAAATTCTTTATAAGAAAAGGAGAAATATGCATTACCCTGTTTGGTACAGCCTGCCAAAGTGAAACAGAACAGATCCACTTCCTCCTAACCTTTACGCCGCAAGAAAACCTTAAGTGTTATCAAGAAGTTTGGTCCTTGGAAAATGAACATGTAGGTAGGGACCCAACAAGGTAATACCCTTAGATGAAGGGCAACACCTTGGAGATCCCTGTGAACTGGGCAGGATAAGCCTGTGAGCACTTTAGATGTGATGAATCTGTGTGTTTTTTGGGTTATTCTGTTGTTCCAGTTGCTGAGACAGTGTAAGGCACACAGTGACAGGAGTAAGAGGTTGGGAGACAACAAATCAGTTCAGGCTGTCCTTCTTAATCGAGGTTTTAATTGCTGCTCACTTGGACCACAGGGATGCAACAGGGAGCTGGAGCCTGCCCTGAGCAGCAAGGGAAAAACCAGTACCCTCCTTGCATCCTAAGCCTGGGAAGCAGGGTGGGAAGCAGGGTGAGAAGCTGTGGTGGGTGTGAGTGTCCAACATGATGTTTGGTGGTGTAGAGACCTCGGACAGTGTCCAGCATGATGTTTGATCGTGTAGAGAGCTCAGAGAGTGTCCAGCATGATGTTTGGTCATGTAGAGACCTCAGGCAGGGTCCAACATGATATTTGGTCATGTATAGACCTTGGACAGTGTCCAGCATGATGTTTGGTTGTGTAGAGAGCTCAGAGAGCGTCCAGCATGATGTTTGGTGGTGTAGAGACTGCAGAGAACCCACAGAGGGCCAAGGGAATGCCAGAGAGGGGCTGTTCTTTAGGGACTGCAGGGATAGGGTGAGTAATGGGTACGAATTGAGCTGGGGAGCAGCTCTTTGCTATGGGGTGGTTCCACACTGGATGGGTTGCCCAGGCAGGTTGTGGACCCCCTCAGCTTGCCCAGTGTCCAAAGCCAGGCTGGATAATGCCTTGATGTGAGAAAAACTGAGCAACCCGCTCCAGTGGGAAGCATCCCTGCTCATTCCAGGTGGGCTGGAATGAGATCAGCTTTAAGGCTCATTCTCACCCTTTAAACACCCTGTGATTCCAGCCTTGGGGGGGGGGGGGGGTCGGTGTGTGTGTTTGTGTGTGAGGAATCGTGCCTCTGGGGCTCCCACCGCCTCAAGGGGAATAACCCCGTGAGAGACAAAACCCTGCGATGAGGTCTTGCCCATCCTCCGGGCCAGGCAGCGCCGTTTGGAGCGGCGGCTCTAAAACACCCGCGTCCGCCATTTCGCGCCCCTCAGAGAGAGCAACACCCCCCCTCCTTGTCCCACACCGCTCCTCCCGCCACTGCGCGCGCGCGGGGAGGCGGAGCGTCGCTCGCGCATGCGCGGCCCCCTGGTATATAAGGGGCGGGCGGTGCTGGCGGCGCCGCATTGCAGGCGGGCACGGAGAGGGGAGAGGGTCATGGCGCGGCCGCTGCTCCTCGGGCTTCTCAGCCTCCTCGGGCTCCTCGCTGCCGGTGAGCGCCGCCCTCCGCCTTCCCCAGGCGCGCTGGGCCCTGCCGGGCTCCGGGGAGAGGTGTCCTGAGCGCCCGGCGTGTGAGGGGTGGGTGGGGGGTAGGCCTAACGCCGCTTGTGTTCCCACAGCGGGAGCAGATCCCAAAGGAGAGGAGGCGGCACTGGGGGTGGCTGCGGTGGTGAGGGGGAGGCTGCGAAAATAGCAGTTTGGGCCGAAAATAGCGCCAGGGAGAAGGAGCGGGGGGGAGTCGTGGTGAGGGCAAGGCCTTCCCGAGCTGCTCCTCCACATCCCGACGGGAATCGGGTCATCCCGGTCACCATCTCGGTGGGGGCGATTGGTGGGGACTGGGTGGGGTTTTTTCTCTCTGCCGGCAGCGCTGTTTATCTTCGTCACGTCGGGGTTAGAGGGCTGCTAATCCCCTTGCAGCCTTTGCTGCTGCGTGTTGTCGCTGCTGTGATCTCCTGCTCCACATGGAAAATTCCACCAATTCTCCTGACAGCTGATTCCTTACCTGCTGTTGCAGAGGTGGGAGTGATGTGGGGAGAGCTGATATTCTCCCTCTGGCACTGCGACCAGAGGTTCGAACAAGCAGTACTTGTGTTTTGGGCATTGCAGGGGCTCGACAGAAATGATTCATGGTCTGACTGGAGTGGTAATACATCTTTAGGTCGTGGCATGGAATGGCTGGAACCCCAAAACTGAAGGACTCATGCAGGGATGTGCACGATTACTCAGAGAATTTTCTTCTAAATAATTAAGCAATCCTTCTTTAATCCTAGAACTTGCTTGCAAGGTTAGCCTGCAGCATTTTACAAGTCATCTAAAAAAAACCCAAAAGCCTTGACTGGCTGTTTAAAGGGCATGGGAATAACCAGCTGGCAGAGTACAGCTAATTATGCCTATGAGATCTCATACGATTGTACATTAACCTTGTACTTTATTGTAATTTTAATATCAAATGGCACGGGTTGAACAGGACCTGAAGGGTTATCTGTTTCCAAACCCCGTGCTGGTGACAGGGACACCTTTCCCTAGGCAGACTGATAATATTTAATATTCTGATATGTGGACAGCACAATGGAGTACCTGACTTTTCAGGCTGGAAACAAGAAAGCAAGTATCAGCTTTCACCCTGCATGTTTATTTGCTTGAATAGTGTCTTTTGAGTCTGCTCTACACTGAATTAGCTGCCATCAGTTACCACTCCTACTGGGACTGTTTCCAAATCGCTAAAATCATTGCAGTTTCTTGTGCTTTGAAAGTGAAAAGGATTCACCTTGAAGTATCTGCCAGCTTTTCCATTAGTGTATTTAGGGAAATTGTAATGAGAAACCAGTTCAGCAATGAGACTTCGCTTGGCCTACCTGTTAAAGGCATGGTATGCAGCTGAGTGTGGCAGGAGACTTGTCAGGCCTGTTTTTCTTTAGGAGTCCCTGTTTTAACACCAATAAACACCTGTCTTTTCCTCACCAGGGTTCTGTTATGAATACTAATTGACTCTCCTATCATGCAGATTTTTTTTTTAGGATTTTGCTGTAACAACCTGAGACACCGTTTTCATCTGCTGAGCTCGTTAATTAGCTGTGTAAAAATTCAGCCACCCTTGGCATATCTTAATGGAGTCACTTGGCTGGCTTACAGGCCGTGAGGGTTTTTGGTTGACCTACTTACAGAGCTTCTGTGCATCTTCCCTTTAAGGGACACACAAAGGAGTTAAAGCAGGGTGGACAGGTCTTGGCATCTCCGGACCACTGGTGCACACTCTGATTACTGCTTTTCTTTGAGGCCAGGAAAGGAGAAAGGCTGGGTGTGCTGTTAGAACAGAAGTCAGTTTCTCTTTAGCTGAATTTTTTTCCCTCTTGCTAAAATAAAATTTAAGATGGGAGTGGAAAGTGCAAACGTTGAGGGTGTGATTATTTCACACACCACCCTAAAATAATAGACTTAAACCTTGGAAGGAAGGAAGATTCAAGTTAATGGATAATTCCTCTAACAGACACTGGTCAGAACATCTGGAGACAGCAGTGAGTTGGCCTGGCTTGAGTTTTCTGGAAGATGTGAATAAAGCAGATAATGGGACTGTGATCTGTGGTTTGCAGGCTTGTTCTGGTTAGGAGTGTGGTTTCTACCAACAAAAAGCCAGGCTGGTGCACCCCACTGCTGTAGATTAAATTAAGAAAAGAGTGGAAGGTGTCTCGTACCAGCCACAGTGTGGGCACAGCCCCAGGGCAGTGCCTGTCCTTTTGCTGGCACTGCTGAGGCCCCTCGAGGGCTCTGTCCAGTTCTGGGCCTTTCAGACAAGAGACACTGAGGAGCTGGAGCATCAGGAGCAGCTGGGAGGGCTCAGCCTGGAGAAAAGGAGGCTCAAGGGGGACCTTCTCACTCTGCAACTGCTTGACAGAAGTGGGGAGCTGGATGGAGGTTGGGGATCTTCTCCCAGGTAAAAAGCAACAGGACCAGAGGACGTAGCCTCAAGCTGTGCCAGGGGAGGTTCAGGCTGGAAATGAGGAGGAATTTCTCCATGCAAAAGGTGGTCAGGCATTGGAAGGGGCTGCCCAGGGAGGTGGTGGAGTCCCCATCCCTGGAAGTGTTCAGGGAAGGACTGGACATGGCCCTCAGTGCTCTGGGCTGGGTTACAGGGTGCTGATTCATCACAGGCTGGACTCGGTCTTGGAGGGCTTTTCCAACCTAAATGATTCTGTACGAATCAAGTCCCTGTTTGTCAGAGCAGTAACGGGGTCTGAGGCACCTCTCGGCTGTCACATCCATGTGACACTATCCGAGGTGGATAGTGTCATGTGCACTGTGTAAACCTGCCCTTGCACAATCCCCTCCCTGTTTGCCGAGGAGGTTTATAAATAGAAAGACTTGCTCTGTGTGTATCTGGAGCTGAGCACGCTGTTCTTCGTGCTCATGGTCGTGCTATGGGGTCTGCAGAGCCTCGGGAGCCCAGTGTGGGCTTCTTGCACTGGGGTTGAGCTATTCCACACATCACACCGGAGCCTTTCTGGGGGGCCCAGATGATGGAGAGGGTGGAGCAAGACAGGGGGAGCTTGTCAGCAAAACTGAGCGTGTCACCTGATGTCGGCTGAGGCGCTGTGGGAGCTTGGGCCATGCTATTTCAGGGAAGGTTTTTCTGGTATAAAATGCAGGAAGGTTTTTATATTGTGCTTGTAGGGGAGGCAGGGCCATTTGCTGCTGCCCTGCCCCTGGGTTTTTGTTTCAGCAGGTCTCAGAGATCTGATTCTTCAAAGCAGGTCGGGGCAGCGCCTTAGAACTGTTTGACATAAAAAGGGGTTGTTTGTTTTTTCTTGACTTTTTACTCTTTCACTTTGAGTTACTTTTTTTCTCTATGTAGCAGTGTTTTTATGCAATTAATTTGCTGCTTTTAAGATATCAGAGTACCTATTGCAATTTAAAAGGGCTGCTGCTCTGATCTTCACAGTGTTTGTGTGTATGTTTTAGGTCAGTTCTTCTCTGTGTTTGGTCATGGGGCAATGTTTGGTTTCAGATACCAGCAGATTTCCCCACTCTGGTGTGGATGTGTTTGCCTGGTGAAAGGGGGATGTTAAATACAGGATTTCTGCAGAGACTCACAAGAAATCTGTCCTCCCCACCTGCAAAAAACCTCTCAAAACCAGAAATAAGGGACACGGGCAATAAGTATATTCAACATATTTTTGTTTATTTCTGCTGGGAACTTCTGCAGGGAAAAATGTTTCTCATAATATTTTGGGAATATTTTAATGTATTGTATGGTACCAGTTGCTTCTGATGACTGACTACCAAGTGCCCTTGAATATCCAGCTCTCTCTTCTAGATTCCGTTATACAAAAATCTCAGAAGTCAGGGTTTGCTTAGCAGCTAATGTGAAAATTATTCCCTTGCAACATTTGCAATAACTGGGACATTTTATTGGCATGGTAGAGATGATTTTATTGTCTCAGCTCAACCAGTTCTCTGCTCTCTTTAACTTTGTTGTGATTTCTTGTATGTGCACAAACTGCTTCTCTTGCCATGCTTGTCTTCTGGTGAGGAAAGCAAGGGAGCACCCGAGGCAGAGGTATGTGCCAAAAGGAGAACGTGTTCCCCTGCTTTGAGCAAGAGCCTGGTTGTGGTGTTAACTCCAAACTCATCTCTTGTGAATCACACTGGTTAGAAATGTTTCGTGCTTGGTTTTTCATCAGTAGATATTGAGCAGGGAGAGTCTGATTTTTAACTGCAATGCTGATAACAGCTAGCCAGATTTCATCTAATTTTCCTGCAAATGGCCTGTAATCTCTCGAATATTGTGGTCGTTTTTCTGCCTCATTAATCCAGAGGCATAGTAGCCCTCTGGCAAGAGTCACTGGTGTGTGATGTGGTTACAACTTTTGAAGTTTTACTCATTAACTGACCAGAGAGGCTGTGGAGCATTGAGCCCTTTCAGGCTGAGCTCCCTCCTTGACTTGTAGACGCTTTATAAGACTCAGTGAAGAGAATTTGATTTCTCCTGATTTCTTTAACTTAAAAGCACTTTGCTTTTGCAGTTCTCAAAAGAAGTGGGGAAGAGTCAGAGCACAGAATGGCAGAGGCTGACCCATTCACTTGGTCTGTGGGTGTTTCTGGGAGATAATGAATGGTCTTTTTTGTTTTAACATTATCAAGTGTGAAACCTAAGAAAAAAACATCCCTCCTGATGAATAATATGGTTGGGCAAGTTTAACTGTTGTTAAGAATTGACGGCACCCCAAATTATCTTCCACATTTGACTTCAGCCTGTTGAGGTGAACAGCAGGTCAGCACTTTATTTTTTTCCAATTTTAGGTTAATTTGCTGTAACTGTGTTGCTCACACCGGGGTTTTTGTAGCAGTTTGGTTTGGAGGAGGCTGGAGCTTTCAAGTTGAATTTCTTTGTTTTCCGGGCGGTAATTTTCTGGTTCATCCTTTAGCTCTTTAGGGAATCTGGTCTGGCCCATTAGAATCCCTGTTCATAGAAGCTTATATAAGGTATTAATGTTCGAGTACAATCACAGAACTCTCATTAGTAGCTTCTGTACAGCTTTAGAGGGGATTTCCTAGGATGTTTTTCTGAGAATTTCAGGGTAAATGTTCAGGCTGGCTCTCCCTGGAAGAGGAGTGATACAAATGCCTGAGGGAAGGGAAGGTTTTTCCTCAAGAAAGGTAATTACCTAATGATTTTCCTGTAGCTCTCCTTGCGAGTGGTAATCCAGACATTATAAGCTTCCTTTTAGGTTCGTGTTCCTGGAGAGGAACAAAGAACTGAGCTGTGCTTTCACATGCATGGCTCCATAGGCTTTCCAAGTAGACAAGGTATTATCTTCTGAGGGGGCTTTCACCTCTACTGTCCTGACCCTGTCTGTATGTTAGTGTTTCCATTCCCAGTGACTAGTGTGGAGGAAGGAGCTGAGAGTTAGCACTTGCTGCTTTGGAGAAGTGAAGCAATGCACAGTTGCTGAAATAAGCAGGATAGAACAACTGTGGGAGTGAGTTGCAGGTTTCCCTTTATCTCCACGGCCTTTAAACTGGTTTGTATGTGAATTCCTGGCAGATCCCCTTGCTGTAGCTATCACTTGCAGGACTGTGTTCCTGGTGTTCAGGCAGTGTTGGGGTGCTGACCTGGGCCTCAGATCAAAGGATTCTCCTTCCTTTTCTGCTGTTACTCTTCTGCCATTGGAGTATTTTCATTGTGGTATTGGGCTTCAGGCTTTCTGAGGCAACACTTGTTCTGGGAGAGGATTTCTCTTGTCTCCTAGGCACAGGCATCAGAGAGGTCAGAGGATTTTTTTTTCCCCTCCATTTCCTTTCACTGCTTAATTTAGGAAAAGCTTGGTAGAGGAAGGGGTGCTTTTTGTTAAATTGAAGAAGCCACAGCTCTGAAGCAGTTCAAGAAGGGGGGATCCAGTGAAGAGGACGAGTAAGGAAGCACCCTGGCCTTCACAGATAAAATTGTTCAGTGCTCTAAAAATAGAGGCTTGCAAGAACTTTGGGGAAGGGGGGGCAGGCAGATCTGGGTGGGCATGGGGTGTGACTGTTGGGAGCTGATGTATAGAGAAAGGAGAAATCTCTTTAAAAATGGAAGACTTTAGATAAAGAGCAATGTATAAAATAAAGGGAGGCCAGAGCTAACTAAGAGGGTTTTCCCTTAGGGTGTACCCAGCAAGCACTGAGAGCTGTATGAGGTAAGTGACAGTGCTTTGCTTTCTCTTGAGTTTTTGCTGTCCTAGGGATGTGAAGTATGGTGGGAAGGTGTTACTCCTCTTGCAGCCAAGTCTGTTTGGAGGGAACAGGCAGGAAAACTGTTAAGACTCAAAACTCTTTATTCTGAGACAGCACAAGGTCTTAACACACTTCACTGGCATGTTTGCCTTTGTAATGTAAGTTAATACATGTTAATGCTGTTTCATAATTTAAGTAGGAGAACAAGCTAAAGGGGAAAAGTGGGAACAGTAAAGGATTTCAGTCTGTTTTCTGAATCTGCAAGGTCTGAGTTAATGCAGAATTTTTTTTAGTTTTGTTTCTGTTTTTCCAGGATGTTCAGAAAGGAAGGGTGGTGGATATTGTTGCCCTGAAGGGGCATATTGGACATCTAACAAAAAATAATAGGAAACAAGCTAATATAAATTTAACTCTATTTGAAGTCACGGTGGAAGATG
Source organism: Dendrocincla tyrannina (assembly GCA_035047865.1). Classification (NCBI taxonomy): domain Eukaryota; kingdom Metazoa; phylum Chordata; class Aves; order Passeriformes; family Dendrocolaptidae; genus Dendrocincla; species Dendrocincla tyrannina. The sequence continues at coordinate 1,922,598 of JAWWMP010000167.1, forward strand.
AAAGAAAAGAAGCCAGGGTTAATGTGTTGTTTGTTCTGTAGCTGCTTTCTAAAATGTGCCAGCCATGTGTGGCCTTAATAAACAGATGTGCCTGGTCACTGTTTGACCAGAAAGGTCTGTACTGAAAACATCAAATTTAGAGTTGTCCTCTCAGAAGGAAAGAACATCCCCAGTGTCCTTTATAGCTGAAAGGACACTGCTGTTTCACCATTTTCTATTTCTGTAGGTAAGTGTTCATCTCGTGCTTGTAGCTGATTCAGGTTTCCTGAATCTATAGGCTTTTTTGAGACAGAGGAGTCTGTAGGTATAGTGGCAATTCCTCTTCCTCTGATGTTGTGGAGGAATGAGGACTTTAAATAATACCAGTGGGAAAGTATTTGGAGTTCTTGCTTCCATCCTAAAGCTGGTTTCCAGTGCTTTGAGCAGAATCTGTGGCTGTGCACATCTCTTCTGAGGAGCTACTCCTTCCAAGCTGGTGAGATGGGACGCAGGGAAGCAGAGCAACCAGAGGCATCGAGTAGTTAATGTATTGTCAAAAATCAACTTAATTTTAAAGCTTTTTTCCTTTCCTTGTGAACAAGTCAGGGCATTTGTGAGTCTCTGTGAGCGTCTGTTTGATACAGAAGCCATGCAGCAGGGAATAAAGACACGCAGCCAAAAGAGCTGATCAGTAAGAATAAATCTGAAGTGTTGAATTCTTGTCCGCACTTAATAATGACCTATTATTAAGGCTGTGAGGAAGGAACAGCAAGAGTAGCTGTTGGACATTCTCCTGAAGCTGGTATGGATCTGAAAAGTCAGTGACACGGTATTAAAAAAGCAAACAAAACCTGAAAGATCATTAAGAGCCAGATCAAACCAGTGCAACGTTAGAGCATGAATGCCTCAGTTTGGCTTTTAAACGTTCTCTTAAATGGAGAGTTTGAGAAACTGCTTGGGATAACTATAATTTGAGTTATATAGTTTAGATTTGTAGTTTTACAGTAAGTTTCATTGTAGGGGCAGCAATTTTCTTGTGATCTACAGAAATAAAGGCATAGGTTAAAAGCTGTACTTGTAAATAGTTGGGAGCCCTTAATTCCACTGTTTAAAGTCCAGGTCTTGCTTGACTTTGTTCAGAGCTTGACTCTGCCTTCCAGAGCCTTCCTACCACTGTTCAGTGCCAGTATCTGAAAGGGAAGAATAACTTTCCCTCAACCAAGTGTATACTTGGTTATTGCCACCCTGCCAGAGGTGACAGCATTTTGGCTGACCAGTCTGACTTTGAAAATTAGCTATTCTTGTGCTCCCAGACCCCTAGTGCTGAAGTTTAGAATAGGCTGTGAATACTTTGCTAACCATGCATTATTAGGAGCTTTAAAGTCTTTCTCCTGCAGTTTCACAAGCAGTCCTAGTGTGCTGCCTTGCTCAGCAATAATATGCAATCAAGGGTTTTTTGCTGGGAGAGAGGGTGGCAAGCTTCAAGCTCTTGTGTAAAAAAAATTAAGCGTGCAAAGCACGTTTTTCTTGAAATAAATGGGTCATTCCTCTGAAATTCAGTGTAAACAGGCTTTATAAATGAACAGCTGAGAAGGCTGCAGGATGCCACCTACAAAGCAGTGTTGGTGTGGCTGTTTGATGTGTGGTGGTTGTGTACCTGGGACATCAGTCCTCTGATAGCTTAGAACAAGGACTTTGTAGCAATGAAACAGCTTAGGTCCTGCCTCTTGGCTGGCCATGTAATTTTACAGGATTTTCTCCCCTGTAAACAGCATTGATGTAAACAGGTTGGGTTTGTGTTTTGTTCTGGTGTTTTTTATTATTATAAACTTTGACAGCAGTGCCCCATAGGCTTTGGACCGTGGTAGATTTTCTTGGAGCTTGTTTACTATAGGATTTTAGGAGCAGTTTCTTCATAGGTGAGTGCAGTGTAGGGCATTGCTGAAGAAACTGAGCCAACAGACAGATAGGATGGTTTTAGAACCTGGGAGCAGGTTCCAATCCAGACAGCACAATTAAAAAAAAATAAAAGCAGCTTGGAAAGTCAGTGAAAAGGTGTATTGATTTACTTGTCCTATTGCTTACTCACAGTGCAATATTTTACTTCAGGAAAACTGTCCAGAAATGGAATTCTGTATTTTATATATATTATATAATACATATTGAAAAGTTTTTAGGTTGGGAGTTCCCCATGGGATGGGAGGTAATGTCCAGGCAAGGACTGGTACTTTTTTTCACTCCCACAGATTTTTCCTGTACACATTTGAATTGCTGACCAAGAGCGGGGGAAAAGAAAAAGGGAAAAAAAGATTTAGTGTTTTAAAAAACTGTGATAGAACATTCCTCAGGTTGTTTATTAAAACTTTCTCTTCATGGTCAGTGTTTTGGTCTGTACCTGCTCTTAAGTCCTCCATGTGATGTGTACATTGTTGTGGCTTCTAATTTTCCTCACTCTCCCAGTTGCTGTGTGAGAACAGGGTGGTTCATGTGGGAGGAGGAATGCAGACAGCAATTCCAGGCTGCCTCAGAGTTGAAGTGACAGTAGAACAAGGAAGGTTGTAGCCTTGGCAATCAGCTGTTTGAATTGCAGATTTCAGCAATGAGCAGTTTTGCTGTGTGAAGTCACCTGGTAGTTCTTTCATGCTAAGCAAAGTGGGGGCTTGTATTTTGGTTTTTACTTTTTTACAAAAGGTGGCTGATGGGCGAATGGACTGCTGAGGTGGGGAGACCCAGGCACTTCATGAGGGGATTTCAACTGTTGTGGTTTTTCTAGTTCTTTGACTGTGTAATCTGTGTTTGGGGCTCATGTTTCAGCTCCAGTTGCTGGATTGAAATGTGCTTAAAAATGTTCATAAACTGAAGTGGTGGTTATACTGTGCAGGGTTACCTTGCTTGCTTTGGGGCAGAAATCATTCAAGTATGCAGCTGTGTAAGGATGTTTTCTGGGGTTTTTTTGCAGCTGTTGCAAGCCCTGTGGTGTGGCAGAAGGAGTGTGTGAAGGGGCCAGAGGTGTGGTGCCAGAGCATCCGCACAGCCTCACAGTGTGGGGCGGTGAAACACTGCCAGCAGAACGTCTGGAACAAGCCTGCTGTAGTGAGTATCCCCTGCTGACACCTCTCCCCTGCCACCTGTGGTTGAGGTGGCTGGTTTCCACATGCTCATGAAGATTTCCCAAGTCTCTGATTGGAGCTAAGTGCTCCGTCTGGCTCTGCTTTGATTGCTGGGCCTTAATTTAGGTGCCAGATAAAGGTTGCTTTTCACTGCTCTGCCTTGCAAAACTTGTCTGCTGACTTCTCCCGTGACCTGTTGCACAATCACTGAGCAACGTATGGAATGGAGCTAGTGGATTTCACTGATTCCTCTTTATTACTGACCCCTAATTCATAGAGTCTTTTCTGCACTTGAGCAACGAGTTATTATGAAAACAGCTGCCTGCTTCTTTAGGTCTTTCTCGGGAGTTAATGTGCCAGCATATGCTAAATTATGAAAGCCATGACAAACAGTGGTACAAATGTTACATTGAGTGCAGCCTTTAAAGTTACATTTGCACTAAACAGGAGGGCTGCTTTACTAGGTGTGGGTGTAGTTTGGGGTATTGTTTCCCAGTTTTATTTACAGGTGCATTCAGTCCACACTGGCAATGTCTGTGCTGAGGTATTTCAGTTTAGGAAAAATTAAGGGAAGGGAGGAATGTCAGAGCACAGCTGAGATGAGGGAACCTGCCTGAAAGGTTCTTAGATCCTGACAAGTGTGAAGTCTCTGAAGAGCAAGGTAAAAGGTTCAGGAGAAGGCTTCTTGGGGCAATATACCTCAAGGAAGTGGGACTAGGTGAAATGGAGAGGTGGTAGTGTGCCAGCTTCTTCATGCCGTGTTGATTTCCTGAAGAAACTGGAGCTGGACATGCTTGAGACAGCCTCATTCTTTGTTTAAAACACCTTCTCACCCCAGCCTCAGCCAGTATTTCTTAATCTAATTTCCAAATAAATGTAGTGCTTATTCCTTTTGTTGTTATTTACACACTGCTCTCACAGGCATTTAAATCTTTCTCAAAGTAATTCTCTGTTTCTCTCTCCAGAGCAGTATCCCCTGTGACTTGTGTAAGGAGCTTGTGACAGTGGCTGGCAAGGTTCTGAAGGATAATGGCACTGAGGTAAGCAGAGCTCCTCTTCTCCTCACCCCAAAACATTGTTTGATTTCATGGACCTAACAAGATCTCGTGGTGAGGGGGTGGAAGAGTTGTCTGTGTTGTTTACCTAACCTAAGCAGCAGATGTTGAAAGGGACTAGAGGACATGGGAGAAGGTTTTTAAACAGCCTCTACTGGCTTAGAAATTAGCAAATTCTAGAGCCTCTCATGCTTTAATGCACCCCTGATTGACTGTAGATGCTTAATAAAGTTGGTTTTGTGCCAGTGGGCTGTCAGCCTAAAAAGGTGGGACACTGCAGTCTCTAGAAGTGGATGATTGCACCAAGTGGCCTTTGTTTGGGTTTGTGGGCACTTACTCCCTTTTTCTTTTGTGAACCTGTGAGTACTTTAGATAAACAAGTCACTGTCCCACTAGTCATAATTTCACTTCCTCCTCTTAAATGTAAATGTTCTATTCTGGCAAGGCTGTGTTGTGTAAAACCTCATTCTAGTTGTGCTTGCCATTTCCTGGACCTACCTGGGTCCAGGAGGTTATTTTGGGCTTTGTATTGTGCATTTTGGGAATGGAAAGAACATTAGAGAGAGAGAGAGAGAGAGAGAGTGATAATCCGTCCATGCCCACCTCATCTTTCATAGGATGAGATCCGCTCTTACTTGGAAAAGACATGTGAGTTTCTTCCTGACCAAGGCCTGGTCTCTGAGTGCAAAGAAATTGTGGATTCCTACCTACCAGTTATCATGGATATGATCAAAGAGGAACTGGTAAGTAAATAACCATTTTCAGCAGTGAGAATTAAAAGTTATGCTCCTGGGATTGCCTGAATTTCTCTTCTGCATAAGACTGTGCATGTTTTTCAATCCTGTATGGGTCACTGGTGTGGCACGCAGTAGTGTGAGCTTGAAGCCTTCTTTCTGGCTGGGAAACATTTTCCCTGTCTGTCATGTTTTAGCTGACTGACTCTGAACTCTATATAAAAGTGACCTGAGTTTGGAGCTTTATGAGTGTATCTCTCCTCCTCTAGGATAAACCTGAAGTTGTGTGCAGTGCCCTTGCCCTGTGCCAGTCCCTGCAGAAGCACCTTGCAACAATGAAGCTCCAGAAACAGCTCCAGACCAACAAGATCCCAGAGCTGGATTTCTCTGAACTGGCATCCCCTTTCATGGCTAATGTGCCTCTTCTCCTTTACCCTCAGGACAAACCCAAGCAGAAGCCTAAGGTAAGAGTGCTGTGGTGTTTCCATCCAGGACTGCAAAAATCAAGCAGGTCTTATGGAAACAGTTTCTTCTGAGAGAAAGTTTGGCACTGGTGTTGAAAGGAAGAACAGTTTTCCACATTCTGAGGAACCTGATAGCTGTGCCCTTTGTGGGAAACACTGGTCTGTGAATGTAGAGGTGACAGACTTGACTGGAAGAGAACAGATAATTGATAAAGGGGAGTAGATGAGACAGTGAACTTGGGAGCAGAGGCTGAGTGTTAGTAGCAAGGCAGGGTGTGGGAGTTAAACAGTGAGCGGGTGCAGAACAAGCTGCTGTGGGTGGAACTGGTTAAGATCTATTCCAGATTTAGAAACCTTCCCACTGTGGTCTGTAACAAAACCCAGAGATTCTGAAGATTGGGTATCTTGACTGTTATCTTGGTTTTGGAGCCAAGTATGTACCTAATCTCCATCTAGTGGCTGCTGCACATACCAGCAGTAGCTTGTCTCCTTGTTAGCTCAGGCTTCAAAGTATTCTACGGAGTATTTGCTAAGGCTTGTATATAGCTCAAAATACCTTGTAAAACTTGATAGTTACAGCAGCTTCTAAAACATGTTATGGGAAGTTATGTCAACTTTAGTTTCCTTTCCCTCTTTGTTCAGGCGAGTGGGGATGTGTGCCAGGATTGCATTCAGCTGGTCACTGATGTTCAGGAAGCTGTGAAGACAAACTCATCTTTTGTGAAGTCTCTGGTTGCTCATGCCAAGGAGGAGTGTGACCGTTTGGGACCTGGAATGTCTGATATGGTGAGCTGTCCTTTTTTGTTGGGGGAAAAAAAACCTGTTCCTGCATGCAAACACAAAATGGTTTGTTCGGTGCCTTAATCCCCTCGTTGTATTCTCTATTTAATAACGCAAAGGAGAGTGTAGTTGCATGTAGGATACACAGTATAACAATAGCAACACTGAAATTGTGTGCTTGGTGGTCAGGAAAGCTGGGTGGGTGTGTGGGACTGGGGAGGAGGAGAAAGACTCCAGATCGCTTCTAGCCTTTAAGGGCCTTTTTCACCAAAATGATCTGGCAGTGTATTGTGGTCATATCAGTGAGGGAGGGCTTTTTGCTCTGAGAGGAAGAGAAAAGAACTCATCAGATAAGCAGTTATCTGAGCAGTGATTGTGTAACCTGAAATGCTGTTTTGTATTTGAGACAAGCTTTGAAAGATAACAGAATAGTTATTGAGTAGGTAAATGAATGCCTTGAAATGTATTAGCAAATTCTAGATGAACTCAGCAGTGCAAGTGGTTTGATAGTCACAAGACTTTCTTTCCCCGCTTCCTGCAGTGCAAGACCTACATCTCTGAATATTCTGACCTGGCTATCCAGATGATGATGCACATGGTAAGATCAGCAGAATACAGTATTTGCTCTCAGTTCATTTTTCTGATTTGTGTAGCTAGCTTCTTAGGAAACAGGGAACATGTACTGCAGTAAAACTGTGGGGTAAACCTGGTAAAACCCTGTAAGTCTTGGTGTTAATGCTTTGAACTTGGCATTTAGTTGGATGCTAGTTTCAGTTTCAGAATGCTTTCCGTAGTGCTTCCTTTCATTTCACAACCACTTCTGTGGTGCAAAAGGCACTTGAATCCTTTGAAATGTGGAAGATACATGTTACACATGTTCCTATGTACTCGTTTATCTCAATCCTGTACTTACACCACTTCCCCCCTCCCCGCCAATATTAGAGTATATTAGAGCTGTCTGTCACAGTGTTGCAAAATTAGTTCAAGTGTTAGAGATAATGTGTCTGTCTTAAGCAAGACTATCCTGGAGTTGTTATCTCAAGGTTCCTGCTCTCTGTGGGCTCTTGATAGGACCCATGGAAAGGGAGTGGTACTGCACCAGCTCTGGCCTCCTGCAGCAACATACATTGACCTCTGACCACCTTCATAGCACCTCTTTATCCAGGGATCTGGGAGCCTTTAACAAAGATAGCTGAGCCTTTCCTAGGGAATGCAGTCCCTTGGTGCCACAAGTAACATTAACAAACTAGAGGAGAATTTCTGACAGTGGCATTTTTTTCTGTTTCCAGTTGCTAAAGGCTACATAGTAGCTCATTCTGTTTATTAAGCATTTACGGGCTGGGGGAAGTCAATCTTTGTTCCAACAGCACTTAGTTTCTCATTTTAAGCATTGCAATGCAGTGTGGTGTTAATACCTGAAATTGGAATATGACCACACCTTGCATCTGTCTGAGTGTTGTCCAGACTCTTTGGAGGTAATCTTGCCCAGGATGCCTTAATAACTGCAAATGAGTAATGCTGGTCAGCACTGTGCAATTAAATGTGAGTTAGAAGTGCTAAGGATCTTTGTGGTGGGGACTGTGTCATAGCCCATTATCTCCATGGAAAGAATATATGCAGTTCTGAGTGCTTGATGTGTTTTTTTCTCTTTAACTGTTATCTTTAATTTCTCCTTTCTTCCTCTGTCTGCAATCTCCCCTGTCAACAGAAGGATCAGGTAGGTGAGCACCTTGCCTGTGGTGATAGCCTGCTTGTAGTTCACCTTTTGCTCTCAAAGGGCTTGTAGTTCACTCCTTGCTCTATTAGCTGTGTACATGGTGTGATTGTACTTGGTGTTGACAGATACAAGGGATATTTATGTCATTGAAACAGAGAAAGACTACAGGCTTCCTTCAGTGCATTGGTGCTCCTTTCAGCTCCAGAAACCAGTTTGTGCTACTGAGATTTCAGCTGGATTATGCTTTGGCCAGTAGAGCAGAAAACATGCTCCCTCTCCTAGAAGAAGGATGGATGTGGACAAAGCAATGCCAGTGGCTCCTGTCAGCTGCTGGTGTAAAGTCTGGGCTGAAATGGGCTTGAGTAAAGCTGTCCTGGGGTCTTTCCTTGGTTAACCCTCAAATCTAGGACAACGGTATAGATGCTGGAAGTATATGAAGTGAAAAGATTTTGGGAGGCCTTTTAGACTCCTGCTTCCTAGAGCAATTTGGGCTTTTAATTAGCCCAATCCCGTGAGACCTTGTGTCTGTCATCTCTCTGTGAGAGAACATGTTGTGTGTATGTGGGTGTTGCTGTAACATTAATATCTGGAATTGCTTCTTACAATGCATGAACCAAAGGGCTTGACTTAAAGGTGCTGCCTGGAGTCGTCTGAAGCAGCACAGTATCTTTGAGATGCTGCTTTTGCCTGTGCATGAGGTTGTGGCATGTGATGTGTTAACTCTGGCATAAGTCTCTGCTGCAGGAAGCTTGTGACAGGCTGGGATGTGGTCTTCTAATTCCCTGATGGACCAAGGGTCTCTTTTTTTTCTTAGCTAAAGTAGACTTTGGGTGGGAAAATTCAAGTTTTGTGTCTGGCTCTGTGCAGCCTTTCTCACTTTGCTTTAAGGAGGCCACATGATACCCCGTTTGCCTCAGGTCCAGCATTTATTTTTGCATTTAGTAGTGTATGTTTCCAAAACCTTTGAGAAAGACTTAGAAAGCCTTTTTTAAAGACTTTGTTTGCTGTTTTCTCTTACAGTGAAAAGAACACTGGAAATACAGTTATTGCAGTGAAAGGGGTTAGGCTTAGGTTTTAACAAGCTTAATTTTTGTTTCTTGTAGGCTGTGCTCAGTAATGAGAGAAACTGTTTCTGTTTGCAGAATGTGATGTTACTGGCAGCTTTAAAGAAGGTAGTTTGTGGATGAGGAAAGAAGTCCTTTCTTCTAGGCATTTCTTTCAGCTTTTGGGTGAACTCTGAAGTCAGGATAATTGGCTTCTTTGTGATTATTTAATGCTGGGGAGCAGCTTTGTGAATGCAGGTCTATAGTGATTGTTGGTGGCCTTGTTATGGTGTTGGTAGCTCTTAAGTCAACTCCTTTTGAAGGGCTTGCATAGTGTGGCTCATGGTAAATGGGGGTTTTAAATGAGGATTTTAACCTCTTCCTCTTTCAAAGGAACTGCTAAATTTCACCTGGTAGCTGTCCTGGCTATAACCATATCAAATGCTTTGGCAATACTTGAAGTAGAAATAGTCATGAAACTTCTGGTTGTGTTGGAGCCTTTTAAAAACTATGTTCTCTATCCCTGCTCACAGGCTCCATAGAAAGGGCAGAGTCTTCTAGACTTTAAAAAATTGTTTATACATGTCTTTCCAGCAACCAAAGGACATTTGTGCCATGGTGGGGTTCTGTGCTTCTGTGAAGTCTGTTCCCCTTCAGCCTCTGGTGCCAGCTCAGGTGGTTCATGAGGTGAAAATGGAAATTGTGGAGGTAAGATGGACTTCTTGTATTTATCAGCTTTGCTTTCCTTTTTGCTTTAGTGTAACAAACTAACAGAAAGATATGAGCTTTTATGCACAGAATAATCCAAGTCTCCCTGCATATAAATTGCTGGCCTCTTCTTGTTTCTGATGCTGGTTTGTGAAGTAGGAGAAATGATTGATTTGTTAGAACAGCAGCACCTACACTGAAACAAAGCTACAAGGTAATGCTTCAGGAGTGAAATGGGAGCTTCTGTTCCAGCAGTTCTGAATGACACCCCAAATGTAGATTGGTCAACTTGAAATTTGAAGTTATGGTTCGATCACTTAAAAATGGGACAGCACTCAGCTTGTGCAGATGAATGCTCAGAGTCAGAATGCTGAAGCTCTGAGTTTGAAGTACCTTGGTTTCTTTTGCAGTCAGGAGGATGCTCTCAATTCTAGGAAATTTTGTCTTCAATTAATGTCTTTTAAAAACCACTGTATATTTCCCTTGACTTCTATCTCTGTGGGATTGCTTATTTCTTTGTACCTTGGTAAATTCAAGTCCTCTCCTTGTCTGGCCTGGGGATTGTGGTCTTAATTAGTCATACAAATTGCCTCTTCCTTCAGAAAGGCTTTTTACTGAGACCTTTGAGATTGGGCTTGGGTTCTGTGTGACCTTTTGCACAGAGCTCTAGGTGAAGGAGTGTGCTGCACATGAGTGCTGTTAAACTGATCCTTTAGGAATTGTCCCTGTCATGTGAGGCCTGGTGCTCATGTACTGTTTCTGTGTTTCTTCTGTGTACTCAGAAGGCCTCAGTTCAAGAGAAGACTTTTTCTGTGTGTGAAATATGTGAGACCATGGTGAAAGAAGTGACTGGCCTCCTGGAGAGCAACAAGACAGAGGTGTGTAAGTGGTGGGCATGGCACCTCCTCTTAGGCTTTGGCTGAAATGGGGCTGTGTTGAAGGGCGCAGGAAAGTTAATTTTATTGGCTGTTCTCATGACAGCAGAATTTCTGTCCTGGATGGGACAGAAAAGACATGCTTATGAACTGAGTGAAGATGGTGCCCCTCATTTGCCACTGCCCCTTCTTTGTGCTTCAGGAGGAGATCGTGCATGAAATGGAGGTGGTGTGCCGCCTGTTCCCAGGCAGTGTCAAAGACCAGTGTAAGGACTTCATAGAGGTCTATGGCCAGGCTGTCATTGACATGCTCCTGGAGGCAACAAATCCTGAAGCTGTGTGTGTTATGCTGAAATGCTGTGCATCCAACAAGCTTCCACAGCAGCCAGGTGAGTAGTGAGGGGTCTGGTGTTCAAAAATGAGCCAGCTCACCTGCGATGAGATCTCTTGAGGACACTTTGCTGATGCTGCCTCCTTTTGCTGAGGGGAACTACCTAAGCACTGATGTTTGGTTTGGTTTTTAATTTTCCTTCTCAGTTGTGGTGAAACCTGCAGATGGCTTCTGTGATATCTGCAAGATGGTGGTAGCTTATGCAGACAAAGAGCTGGAGAAGAATGCCACGACAGCTGAAATTGAAGCTTTACTGGAAAAAGTGTGTCACTTCCTGCCACAGTCTGTCAGTGATCAGGTAAGGAGTATGTGCAGGAGGCGGACTAAAAAGCCATGGTCTTGTTGATGGTTGGGAACCGTCCTTACTGATCTGTTAGGTTTATGTAGGTCCTACAGTGACTCATTTTCTGAGTGTTTCACCTGATATTTTGTCTACATGCTAATTTTAGGTCCGTCTCTCAAGTGTCTCTACTTCTGCTATAAATGTCCAGGTACTCATAACAGAGGTCTCTGTGTTTGGCCAAATGCGTGTCCATGGCTGGAGACAAATTGTCCACAGGTGCAGCTGGGACTGGTTTGTGTCCAGCAACCTGATCCTTCCCAGGTGTTTCTCTTTATTAATTAGCACCAAAGCATAGCAGCTCCTCATGTGCAGCTGAGCAAAAAAAACAGAGAACAGGCTTGATCTGAGGCAGTGGAATGAGCTCACAGGCCATGCTGTGTGGCAGCCTGACTTCCAGTCAGGACAAGGCAGATAAAGGTGAAGAGAAGGATGAAACATAGTCCTGGAATACTTTGGATTGGAAGGGAATCCTAAAGACTGTCTAGTTCCAACCTCTTTCCATGGGCAGGGGCATCTTGCAGAGCATTTGGGAAAACTAGAGAGCAGTGTCTCTTGTTTTATATAACATTAGTCAGTCTTAGAAGGTGGGAGGAGTTTGGTGTGCAGGGGGATTAGGCTTTCTCACTTCCCATCCTTAGGAGTTGGCAGTCCTTTGAATAGATGGAGGCTTTTAAGGACCTGAATGGACTGGCTGGATTGTTGTACTAATTTGCAGTCAGGGAAGGTTTGCCTGGAAATCCTCTGAGAACAGTGGGTGGGAACAGCTAAAGGTTTTTTTTTTTTTCTTTTTTCCCCCTCCACACTGATCCTGTTCAGGGGATTAATGGAGGAATTGGAAGTAGGCTGGTGTAATTCCAGTGGACCACCACTATCAAGATGTACCTGGAAAACTTATTAGGTAGCTGCTGAGTGTCAGCAAGTGGCAACTGCTTGTAAGTTTACCAGGGATAGAATATACAGGCTTAAAGCATCTGTGGAACAGCTCTTCCTGCTGTGAGAGGCTGTTTAATAGCTGTGGTTGGCTTATTAATGGTGCTGTTAGTCTCTGCTGAGAGCAGCATCTTCCTCAGCTCTGGAGATGGCCTCTCCACTAGGGGGAGAGAAACTGTTCCTGATGGGAAGTGCCCTTCTGCTGCCTGATCTGGAAGGAATAGGAACTACTTCTAAGGAGTCATTGCTGCTTTGCTGCTGTCCTGCTCAGGATGTTTGTCTCCAGCTTGGTTCTGTGTGCTTTCCTCTTGAGACAGCAGTGATCTCCATGATCAGAGACTAAGCTTTGCAATCAAAGCTTCCCCTGCTTGGTTCTTTTCCCAAAGTCTGTCCTGTTCAGTTCTTCTCCTTTAGACCCCTTTTCTCCTCATAACTTGTCTGCAGACAGCTGCAGGCAGGTATGAGCCAGTAAAAAACTGTGTGATTAGTGCCATCCTGAGTCCTTTTCCATCTGCAGAGCTCCAGCCTCTGCTTCTATCCGTTTGGAGTGTGTTGTTGGGGTGTTTGGGGTAGCACACAGGCCTGCCTGCTGCAGACCACACATTCCTCTTCTTTCAGAGGCTCTTAACAGGAGAATCTCTCGGCCTGTGTTCTGTTTCAGTGTGTTCAGTTTGTGGAACAGTATGAACCCATGGTTGTGCAACTCCTGGCAGAGATGATGGATCCCACTTTCGTTTGCACTGTGAGTATTGTGTTTGTATTCATTGAGTGCAGGTTGTGATACAGTCCTGCCTACTCTCCCATGTGCCTTTCAGTGCCCAGCATGCAGAAACTCTGCTGGAATAAGAATCAGCACACTGAATGCTTGGAGCAAATGTGGTTGTGCAAGGTCTGGGACTCAGTGGACAGCTGACTGCAAGTCTAGTGCAGGGAAGGACAGAAGGAAAGAGCTGCCACTGCTGAGCTTCAGTGACAGGGTGTGGTGTGCCCTGAATGTGGTGGGAGGTTCAATGACACTTCATGAGGAAAAAAATTGCTCTCTAAAGAGTGAAGTTGATCTCTCCTCTTGAAGATCTGGTTTTCAAAACTTGATATGAAAAAGGAGAGTTGTAACTTAGTTCTTCCCCTGTCAGATCCCAGCTGCAGCTGTGACCTCAGTGAGAGCTCCTGCCGCTGCCTCAGTGTAGCTTCTACATTCACTCACTTGTAAGGCTGGGCTTGAGGTCTCCTGGTGCAATTAGAAAAGTGCTGACTCTGCTGCTGTTCTTTTCACAGAAACTGGGAGTCTGTGAATCAGCCAAACAGCCCCTCCTGGGGGAGGATGCTTGTGTGTGGGGTCCAGGTTACTGGTGTAAGAACATGGACACTGCTGCTCAGTGCAACGTACGTAAAGCAGGACCCTGCCTCGAGCTTCCTATTGATCTTTGGTAGCTCCTTATGGCCTCTTTTGGGTTCTATCCCACTTGGAAGTGGGTGAATTCCAGTTTAAAAAAGCAAAAGGGTTCTGGCTTGGTAGAGGGTCTTTCACAGGCCTTGGCTTTCTCACAGCTGATTTTCCTCTGCTTTTTGTTCCTATCCCTCACCTGTCTCCTGGTATTTCAGAATCTATAGTAAGGAACAGTGTCACCTTTATATGTAGTCAGAGTTCCTGCTGCCAACAGACCATGTCATGGTCTTTCATCAGGCTCTAAAAATTGGCTTCCACCATTGGTTTTTCTGCCATGCTTTGGTGGCTAAGGGTCATCAGCCTGCTTGCCTGAAGCTTCTGGGTGGGAACGAGGGTGTTATTTATTCTGTTCTGTTTTGAAATCACTTATTTTAAGAAAAGCAGATTTGCCCCTAAGATCTTGGCTCAGGATCAGGTGTTGAATTGTGTAGATGCATGTTGGTTTGCAAACAGGCTTTTTTCCACTAACGTCAACTCTTCCTTTCTCTTCAGGCTGTTGATCACTGCAAACGTCACGTGTGGAACTAGAAGAAGAATTTCCAGTTCTGAAATTTTGCCATGGCTCTTAAAAAAATGTGGGCCGAGGTTGGCAGAGCTGTATCTCACCTGTCCCTCATCTCTGCCTCGTTAACAATTTGACCTTCAAGTTCCTTTATTGTAACTCTTCTGTAGCAGTGCTGCTGTTGAAGGATCAGATCTTCATCATTGACTTAACAAAGATATTTCTGATTGTACAGTTTAACTCATTATGCTCCTAAAAATAGTCAGTGTGTTGTAGATTATTTTTTTTTTTAATTGGTAGGCTGAAGTGTTTTTTAGGTGCTGGGAAGAATGACAGAGAAGGTGAAATGAGACAAGGCTCTTATCTTCTAATTTAAAAAAAGAACAAGATAGCAACTAAACTTTCAAGTGTCTTTCTGTAGGGAGCATTGTGAAGATTTTACATGCTTTGCATTTTTAACATCTGGCTGGAATGTTAATTTTCTGTGTATGGGAACTCTAAGGGATAATATTAAATCTGGGAATCCCTTTGGCTGGAATTTTCAAAGCTCTGCAGATGCAGAAGAGGGGGCTTTGTGTGCCCAGCTACCTTTGAAAGTAACTGGTTCCTAAAGAGATGCATTTGAGTGATCACGCTTTTGCATTGAAGTGACCACACTTGTGGCTCATGGTGTTGTTATAACTGAGGAAAACCCTCCCTCCACCTTTGATCACACCTTTTGATTTCCTTGGGCTGCTTGGTCTAAGCATGGGTGTTCTGCTGCCAAGCCCTGTCCAGTGGGATGTCAGTCTTTTGAAGCATGCTGACGTACCTAAGGAGTGACTCCCTTTTTTTTCTTATCCTAGTTGCTCAATTCTGCTTAGTCTTGCAGCTTCCCACATGCAGCCAGGCCGGGTGCTGAGGAGGTGGGAGATGGAGGAGGAGCAAGTCAGCAGGAGCTGTGCTTATGTCAAAGGGAGGTCAACATGGAGGGCAGAACATGTGGAAAAATGGGGTTTGTTGCAAACTGCCCATTTGTTCCTTGATCTGCTTTTTCTCTCATAGCATATTTCAGCCATCTAACACTTCAGAGGCTCTGTGAGGCTCAGGGGCTGTTTCCCCCTGCTGCCACCAGTTCTCACTGACACCCTTCTGAGTGACTGGAGGTATAAATTCTTATCCAGAGTTCCCATTTCTGTTGGGAAATGCAGCAAGCAGAGGTGGCAGGTGGTAGGAGCTTTGCTGGCACACCTGACAGCCTGCCTTTTACGCCTCTCTGGAATTTCACTGAAATGGCCTGAAAAGCCCTTCAAGGCAGGCTGTTACCCATGGAACATGTCAGGCCCTTGAGGTGAAGGGTCCTTGGGAGTGAGAATCTTGCCTGTATTGCTTGAGATGGACCTTGGATTTGGTGTGTAATTCTGATCAAGTTAATCCCCAAAACACTGATCAAACCCCCCAGAACAGAGGAACCGAAGTAGCTCTGAGGAGACCTTTGGGAAGGAATGTCTGGGCAGATGTGGAGCTTTGAAAATTCCAGTCCTGTTCAGAAAGATGCTGCTAACTCCTGTTCTGTGGTGTCTGGGATGAGCAGGAGCTCCTGTAACAAAGCTGTAGCAGCAAGCAAGAGTATTTTTCATTGGAACACCACTGGGCTGCAGGTTTTTAGCTATTCTGTATATGTACTAAATGCCTGGGCAGTGCTGACAGATGGCAATAGAGGTTTGTCTCTCCTGTTTGCTGAATGCTGAAGCACCCATGGCTTTTAAAAAAGGAAAAAAAAGGAAAATTTCCCCTAAAGCTATAAAATACCTACAGCTTTCTGTCTTGGCAGGCTTGTGCAGTGCTCTGGTGCTGTATCCCAGTTGGGGTAGATACAGCAGATAGGGAATGGGCTCTTCCTTTGGCATCGCTGCCCTGAAGGGATGCGTTGTGCTACACCCTGGTGTGTAGGAAGGTGTTTTAAACTGGACTGCGTTCTCTTAACATGGATCTTTTTGGCAGGGCGGGGGGAGGGAGGAGTGGCTGCACTGACAGCTTGTCAGGTGGGGAAGGTTTTTATTTCTCTGGGGTTTTTAGTAGTGAAGGATCCGTGCTGGTGAGCTGGGGAAATCCGGTGCTGCTGCTGGGACTCCCTGTATTTTTCTCCCTTCCTGTGGACTGTGTCACCTGACCTGCTTGAGTCCTGCTGGGGGCACACGTGCAGTTGCTTTCTAAAGAACATTGTCTTGATTTTTGAATTTTATTTTTTTTTTGCACAAAAGCTTCCTTAATGAAAAATAAAAAAATTCTGTAAACCCCCAAGTCTGTGTGTCTCATTTCTTTGTGTGCTGAAGGATCTTGTTTAGCTTCCCCTTGGCTGCAGAGCCCAGAGAAGGGCACATCCCAAGGTGTTACTGGGAACCTGTGACTGAATGGATTGAGGTTCCCATTAAGCTGCTGCTGCCTTGCAGGCTGCCTGTCCCATCAAGCCTTTGTTCTGCTGAGCATGGTGGGTGGTGGAAGAGGCTTGCCTGGGATTGCTGCTGCTCTTCCCTGGACAAACACAACGCCTGGTGTGAGGAAACAGCCCCGTGTTGCAATCCCTGCCTTGCGCAGGCCAGAGGGACTCACTTGATACCAACCTTCCCTGCTGACTTGCATTTACTGGGGCTTCCCTTTTCTCCTCCCTCCTTGCTTTATTTCAAATGAAATAAATGCCTCTCATGTCCTGTGCCTCTAGGACAATTTTCCCAGCCTGTGCCCACCCTCTGCAGCCCAGTTAGCATTGAGCAGCAGGTTCTGGGCTCTTGACCTCCCGGGAATACGTCTGGTCCCTCCCTCCCTTTGCAGCTTGGTGATTATTTTATAATCAAGGCATAAGGCAAGGGGTGTGGTAATTGCCCTGCGTAGGTGTGGATTCTCACTGCTTCTCCCAACCCCTCCAAGATTCCTCAGTCTGGGAGCAGCACAGGAGAGGAACCAGCCACTGAGGACTATCTTAGGAACAGCATGGAGAGCAAATGGAGTGGCTGGGTGCTGATCCTTTCTCTGTGCCTGGGCTCCTACCAAGGTAAGGCCAGGCCTGGGGGTAGGACTCAGAGAGCCCAGAAAACCCTGCTGAATCCCAAAACTACTCCCAGCTGTAGCATCTAAGCTCCATAATGTGCTTCTTCATTCCTCTGCGGTGTTGGAACTGGGCATGGGAGAGCTGGGGAAGGTGGTACCACTGGCTGCTTTACCACCTGGATCTGAGCATTGGAATGTTCACCCTCAAAGATGGTTTCAGAGCAAAAAGGGGCTTGTTCCCTCCTTTCTCTGGGATTCAGGCGGAGCTGGTGTTTTGCCGGGGCACGGAAGGAGGGAAGGCAGGTTCATGGGGTGTCTCAGCAGCAGCGGGGGAGAAGGGCTGTTCTCCCTTGCTGCCCTTGATCTTGGGCGCCCAGCTGACCACTTCTGAGCTGGGGGTTGTCACAAGAGTGACTCTGGTACCACCTGAAGCTGCCCCTTCCCTGAGGGGCCGCACAGGAGGTGTGGGAGGCAGGAACCTGCCTCTGCTGTGGCTTGCCGAGCTCTGGGAAGGGTGGTGGGTGACATGCTGCAACCCTACTCACCTTTGGAGACCTCTCATCACCAGGACGTGGGTATCTGTGAGCGAACCCTCCTGCAGACAAGCCTGTGCTCCTCTCCCTTAGTCATCCCCTGTCCTGTCCCAAGGAAACAAGCTGGGAAAAGCCTGTTTCGAGCCCCTGGTCCTTGCTTGAGGGCAAAGCACTTATTCCAGGGAAAAGTTCCCAGAGGAAGCTGTGGAGCCCTGCTGTTGTAGGCAAAACCTCCACCTTTCAGAGGGAAGAACCCCTCCTGCACCCTGATTTTACCCAAGGCTCAGCCCATCGGGCTCCTCTGACGTGACCTGCCCAGGCCCTGTGGTGGAGGTGTTGTGGCTGTGCAGGTGTGACCCGGAGGTGGGGGGGACGTGTCCAGGTGTTCAGCCAGCAACAGGAAGAGCAGGAAAGTTCACCTGTGCTCGGCACGTCCATCCTGGATGGGGTGACACCTGCCCTGGAAACAGGTGGTGTCTTGGCTGCGTTGGCACAGTGATGCTGCAGGACCAGGAGCCACTGCAAGCCTTGGAGAAGGATTTTGGGGCTGGGAAGAACGTATTTATGGTTTTTGCTGTAACAGGGGAGTGCGCCAGGCGGGGAATTGGGGCACTGGGGCCCACGCTGCCACCCCCAGGGTTTACGTCACAACCTGCTCACCAGGCTCTGCCGGCTCAGCCGGTGCGTTCCGAGGCTCCACGTAATACCAGCACAGCCCTGCCAGAGCTGGAGCTCCGTGCTGGACCCCTGTGAGCAGAGCCCACCCCATCCCGGGGACCTGGCAGCCAGGGACAGGGCAGTTGTGACTGACTTGGGACCACCACAGTGGAAAGGGAGCATCCCTGCCTCGCTTCTTTGCCAAAAGTGGCATCGTTTAATGTCCTGCTTCCTGGGTGCCTGTCAGCACGAGGCGGCTCTGGCATGGTTTTGAAACAGAGAGGAGAGCTCATGGGGCACCAGTTGCCCTGGCTGCTTGCCCTGTGGAGGTTGTTTCCACCTAGGGAAGCTCCCCCTGCTCTCAGCAGTTGGGAGTGATGATTAAGCTTAATTAATTTTTTTCTGGCCCAGCACTTGTTACCTTAGTTTCAGCTCAAAGCAGGGTGAGGGGTAAGGGTTGAGCTGAGGGTCACCATGAGCCAGAAAAGTGCGGGACTAAGCCACTGGTGTCTTATAGACCAGTCAAATCCTCTTACAGCCTTGCTGGGGCCTGGACTCCAACAGGGGGCTGTGAGAGGTGCCGTGGGTCAGGTGGGACCAGCTCAGAAAGCAGCTGTGGGGTTGCTGTCTCCCCTCTCCTTGGTTTTGGTGCTGCCCCTTATTGCTTCCGCTGACTTGCCATTCCTGTTTGCCCTGCCCCGAGAGCAAGGGTTACAAAAATTAAATATATCCCTCTCAGCTGACGGGGCAAGCGTGGCATCGGGAGCTGCTGGGGAGGTGTGTGGGGACTGTGGGAAGCCGGGGGTACTCGCCCTGCCCTGGGGCCCGTGCCTGCCCTGGTGCTGCCATCAGCCCGATGGGGCAACCGGGGCTGAAACACCACCTGGCACCTGCTGAGCTGCGCCAGCGCTTTTGGGAGCAGGTGGGACTGGTGCAAGGGGCTCAGGAGCCCTGTCCACACAACCCCCAGCCCCGGGGACTTGCCACAGAGTCACAGAATATGCTGAGCTGGAAGGGAACCACAAGGATCATTGAGTTCAGCCCTTAGTCCTGCAAAGGACATGCCGAGAGTCACATCCTGTGCCTGAGAGTGTTGTCCAAACGCTTCCTGAACTCTGCCAGCCTTGGTGCTCTGACCAATGCCCTGGGGAGCCTGTGCAGTGCCCGACCACCACATTTTTCTAACACCCAACCTAAACCTCCCCTGACAACTTCAGGCCATTCCCTGGGATCCAGTCACTGGTCCCCACAGAGCAGAGATGAGTGCCTGCCCCTCCTCTTCCCTTCCCGAGGAAGTTGGAACTGCAATTCAACCTCCCCTCAGCCTTCTCCAGGCTGAACAGACCAGGTGCCCTCAGCTGCTCCTCTTATGGCTTCCCCTCAAGGCCCTTCACCATCCTTGTGGCCCTCCTTTGGGCAGCCTCTTATGGCTTGAGATCTTTCTTATATTGCATTTCCCAAAACTGCACAGAGCGCTCAAGGTGAGATTTCCAGGCTGGCCCTGGGCATCTCATGCTGCCGTCTCGTGGATGAGCTTAAGGCATTGCCAGAATCCAACATGCAGGAAAACCAACTTTTGGGGAGAAACCTGATTAAGGGCAGGGTGGGTTGAAGGAGCAGTTTCTGCCTTTGGCTTTATTCCTGCTGTGCAAAATCACATGGCCAGGGCTGGGGCGGAAAAGCTGGATGCAAATGCTGAGAGGGCGTGGAGTTGTGCTTTGGCTTCCTCTGTCGGAAGAGGGTCCGCAGCAGGGTCTGCTTGTCCCTCTGCTTATTTCCATATAGTCCCAACTTCCAGGAGCAGCAAGGGAGAGAAGGGCTTGGCTTGTGCCGGCTCTTCCCCTCCTTGCCCAGCCGCATCCCGGGTGGGCGCAGCTCCCGGTGGGAACAAGCGCTCGCCCCATCCCAAATGAGCCCTGACACACCAAGGTGACAATTAAGCCGCGGGTGTTGCGCCACTGCCCCGCTCTGCCGGGGCGGATGGAGAGGGCGATGCCGCAGCTGCCCCTGCCGGGGATTTGCCGGCAGGGGAAAACGCTGTCCTTGGGAGAAAATAAAGAAAAAAAATCCAACAAACCAAAAAAACCCCACCAAGAGCGGGGTTGCTCAATCGCTGCCGACTGCCGTGCGGGGCTGAGCGCTGGCGCCCCGGGTTTGCTCGTTTTGCAAGGTTTTATTGCTGATTTTTTAAAAGCAGCCGTCGCCGCAGCCCGTCAAAGGATGCGCTGGGACTGAGGCTGAGCCCCAGATTGCTTTTGGCGCTGTGGTGTCCCACTGGAAAAGCCGGCGGCAGGCAGTGTGGTCTGGCAAAGCCGACCTTTTGCTGGCCTTAAAAAAATCATGTATAAACCAAACAACCCCGCCGCGGTTTGGGGAGATGAGGGGGGACCACAGCGGGAGAAGGGGGAGCATCACCCTCGGCTCGCTGGGGTGCAGATGGGGAGGTTAGCTTGGTGTTTTGGGGTGCCTCGTGGGCTGACAGTCTCCTCTCCCCATCCAGCCGGGGCCAGCCCCCTCCACGAGTGCGGCGAGCGGCCGGAGGACTGGTGCCGGGATGTGGCCACGGCATCCAAGTGTGGGGCCCTGGAGATCTGCCAGCTCACCGTCTGGGACCAGGCCCTGGGGGTAACTGGGAGAAGGGGATGGGGATGGGGGCAGTGGGGGAGAAGTGCCCATCTGCCCCAAAACATGGAGCTGGGAGGAGAATCCCAGCCCGCCTGCCCCAATGCTGAGAAGTATCTGATGCCTTCAGATAGCACTGTGTCTGCAGAGCGAGTGGCAAAAGTCAATGGGTACCCCCGGGATGTTCCCAAGTGTCCCTTGGTGGGGTGTTTTTCGGAGTGGAGGCTTGGGATCCTGGGAGCAAGTGGTGGGTCTGAGTGCTGTGACAGCATCCTGAAACATCCCTTCTCTCTCAGCAGAAGGGGATCCCCTGTCACCTGTGCCAAGTGGCTGTCTCTGTGGTGGGCAAGATCCTGCAGGACAATCGCACTGAGGTGGGTCACGGCTGGGAAAGGGGTGGGAGGCTGGTGTTCCTCCCCACCACCACCACTGAGGCCCTGAGCTCTCCCTCTGTCATGTAGGAAAAGCTGCGGCTATTCTTGGATAAAAGATGCCAGTACCTGCCCTTCCAGGACTGGTCTGTCAAGTGCAAGAGGATGGTGGACACTGGCATACTCATCCTCACCCAGTTGGGCAAGCAAGTGCTGGTAACTGGCAGGGGATGCCCCTGGGTTTGTGTTTCTCTGTGGCCTGGGATGTCCTGGGGGCTTGCAGAGCAAAGGAGGCTCTCGGAGCCTGGGACATACCCTCTGAAGGACGACATGGGCCTGGACATGACACAGGGATGGAGGGGTGGGGAGCAGGGTGATGGGGCAGGTGCAGCCTCAAGCCCCCACCCCTCCTCTGCTCCCCCAGTCGGACCCAAAGGTGGTGTGTGGGACCCTCAGGCTGTGCGAGAGACCCACGGGGGCCCTGAAGTTTCAGAAGCCACCACCAGCTCCCACAGGCCCCACTCAGGATTTCGCTGACCCAGTCGCCCCCTTCATGGCCAACGTGCCCCTCCTGCTCTATCCCCAGGACCTGCCTCGTGGAGAGGCTCAGGTACCGTGGCACAGGAAGAATGCTGCTGAACATGGAATCATGGAATGGTTTGGGTTGGAAGGGACCTTACAGATCATCTCATTCCAGCCCCCTGCCATGTGCAGGGACACCTTCCACTAGCCCAGGTTGATCTAAGCCCCATCCACCCTGGCCTTGCACACTTCCAAGGATGGGGCAGCCAGTGTTTCTCTGGACAGCCTGTGCCACTGTCATGATGCTGCTCAGGGGTGAGAACCCCTTAAGCATCACCTACTTAACAACAGTTAAAAAAAAAAATTAAAACTTTTGCACAGATGAAATGATTTCTGATTGGGGTCTCACCAATCTGGGGGGATATTGTGGGGTGCAGGGGGAACCAGAGAGACGTTGGCCAAAGGGCTGCCACAAATTGCAATCAGAATTTAAATTCCAGCCCTGAAAATGCAGGCACTGGGGGGAGGTTGGTCTCATTTCAGGGGATACTGATGTGTCCCTGCCTGTGTTATCTTGCAGGAGATGGAAGAGGTGTGTGGGGACTGTCTGCAGCTCGTGGCAGCCATGCAGCTGGAGCTGGGGACCAACACTGCCTTCAGCCAGGCACTGGTGGCCCACGCCGAGGGGGTGTGTGACGGCCTGAGCCCTGCCCTGGCACAGCTGGTAAGGGTGCCAGCAGGGAATCCCACAACAGCTTGGGTTGGAAGGCACCTTAAAGACCACCCAGTTCCAACCCCCTGCTGGGGACAGGGACACCTTCCACTAGACCAGTTTGCTCAGGGCCCCGTCCAACCTGACCTTGGACACTTCCAGGGACGGGCTGCCTCCTCCTCCTCCTCCTTGATGTCACCGTGGCATGGGAGCATCTCCTGCAGGTGCCTGCCCAGGTGGGGTGTCCTCTCTCGGGCACTGATGCCGTGTTTCCCTCTCACAGTGCAAGCACTACCTGGCTGAGTACATGGACACAGCTGCCCAGATGCTGCGGTACCTGGTAAGAGGGTGAGCGGCTCCCTGGGGGTACCAGGGGTGAGGGGGGCTCATCAGCAAAGGCTCTCTTTTTTTTTAATTAAACCCACTGCGTTATAGTCCCATAAATTTTTAAATGCTTTCCCCCAGCCTCCCTGGCTTGCATCTGCTGTAATTCTCCTTTATTTTCATTTTTTTTCCCTGCCATTTTCTGGCCCTTCCACCGGCAGCAGGCTGAGGTGAGTGAGACCCACGCCCCACCGGGCTGAAATCCCCCTCCATGGGGAAGTGGGGGGTGCAGGCTCACCCTCCCTGGAGGCAATGCCCACCTGATTTGGGACGGCCCTCTCCCCAGGACCCGGTGGATCTGTGTGGTCAGCTGGGACTCTGTGCCTCCACCTCAGCTCTGCCACTCCACACGCTGCTCACAGAGAAGGTGACACAAGTTCTGAGCATGCTGGGGGTAAGTGGGAAACCCTCCAACTCTGCTATGTGCCTTAAAATCCAAGCACTGTGAAGGAGGAACCCTGTTCTGCGTTTTGCTCCCTCAAGCTTCTCCATTTTTCCAAGGCGGGGAATGTCTTACGTGGGGGTTGATGGCTGAATGAGATGAGGGTGGCTCTGAGGGGGCTTGGCATGCATCCCACCACCTTGTCCCGACAGGACAGGCTGGGGAACACTCCGCTGTGTGAGGTGTGCCAGTTTGCTGTGAAGGCAGCCGAGAGCCTCCTGGAGAACAACGTGACAGAGGTGAGTCCTGCGGCTGCGGTCCGAGGGTGGGAGGGCTCGGAAAGGGGGATAAAGGGCCACAAGGACTGAGGGTTTCCCTCTTCTGCCTTGTCCCCTCCAGGAGCAACTGGTGAACGACATCGAGAAGGTGTGCTACATGCTGCCCCACGGCGTCATCGGGCAGTGCAAAGACTTTGTCAACTCCTACGGCAAAGCCGTGGTGATCATGCTGCTGGAGGCCACCGACCCAGCAGCTGTGTGCACCATGCTGCACTGCTGCCCCCGCGGTGGGGACACCCTCCGAGGTGAGCTGGGGGACCCGGCTGGCACCCAGACCCCACCCCACGGGGGACAGGGTGCTGCGGGGGGGTTGCTGATGCTCCGTGTCCTCCAGGGGCTGCCCCGCTGGAGCAGCTGGTGGTGAATGCGGGCGCCTTCTGCAACGTCTGCCAGATCGTCATCACCTACTTCGACAACGAGCTGCTGAAGAACGAGACGCTGGAGGAGCTGGGCAACGTGCTGGAGAAGGGCTGTGAGATGCTGCCCATGCCCCTCACCAGCAAGGTGAGCTGAGGGGGGCACACCCAGCCTGGCAGGGACTCCTCGACACCCCTGCTGGGCTCACCCCCTCTCTCCTTCCCAGTGCGAAGCGCTTGTTTTGCAATATGAGCCAGCAGCCGTCCGGCTCTTCGTGCAGATGATGGACCCCACCTTCGTGTGCACCGTAAGTGTCCTCATCCCCGGGGTCGCACAGTCCAAGGTGGGCATCTTTTCGCCGAGCCTTGGGGGCTGGGAGAGCGGCACGGGGGTGGGGCAAAGGGTTCGCATGGTTTTTTCTTCCTCCTCCCACCCTTTTCCTTCTCAATGCAGAAAATCCGAGCCTGCGACTCGCACAAGGAGGATCTCCTGGGCTCGGACCCCTGTGCCTGGGGCCCACACTACTGGTGCAAGGACATGGCCACGGCGGTCGAGTGCAATGTAAGTGTCGGCCGTGTCCCCACCCTGCTGGCCGGGGGTCCCTGCATCCCATGGCCATCCCTCCCCGTCTCTTCCCGCAGGCTGTTGCACACTGCCAGCGTCACATATGGAACTAGGAGCCATCTCCCCAGCTGGCTGGACTTGCTCTGCCATTTGGTTCAGGATCTTGGCTGCCCTCCCTTGGGACGTGCCTGCATCCACGGAGGGCAATGGCAGGAGCCCACTGGCCTCACCACGGCGACAGGGCTGCGGGGAGCCCCAGCTGCCTCTGCCACTTCCTTTTCCACCCCTGGGGCTTGGATTTCCAAATCAGGTTAAGGGACTCGTTAGTATTTTCAGGACTGGGGATTCAGCGTTGTCACCTCTCAGGGTGCAAAAATCCCCATCCCCAATCTCATCCCCATCCCCACCCTCAGCCCCATCCCCACCTCTAACCCTATTCCCAATGCCATTCCCACCTCTATCTCCAGCCCCATGCTATCCTGAACCATTTGTAGGGCCCAGATCCTGCAATGTGGAGCCATTCCCGTGGGCTGGGCTGGATTCTGCTGCCCAAACACTGGCCATCCCGCTCCAGGCCAGCAGCAGCCTCACGCCACAGATCTGGGTATACTTAATATACATATTGTATAAATCATATACAGTAAGCATCTCCTGAAGATAAAACGAGCGAGTTTGGGTGCAAAGATTTCCTTTCACACAGCCATTCCCGTGGGGGGTCCTGTGCTGGCCCAGCTGTGGTGGTGAGGGGCAGCGGGGTGTTGGCTCTTCCCTCCCCACAGTAGTGGGGGGACGCCTGCAGTGCCTGGTCCTGAGCGTGCACGGGAGCATCTCATCTCAAATAAACTCCTCCTGTGAGCTCGGCTGGTTGTCTCCTTCCTCTTTGTGCTGGGTGCTGCAAGGTGGGGGGTATGGGTAAACACAGAGGGCATTTAATGCTTTGCCAAAATCCAGGGTGAAGCATCTCGTGAAGATGATGGATTGAGGGGTGAATTAAGGGTAAAAGAGGATTTTCTCTTTAAAAGGAGGTTTGGGTGTGATGGATCCGGGGAGGAAGGAGGACAGACAGGTTACCCAAAGCCATAGACAGTGTTATTTCTGAGTCCCGTAACAGACCGTGCCCGAAACTCTCCACAAGGTTACGACTGGAAACAAACCCCGAAACGAACAAACCCAAATGCAGGAGAGAAGGGGAAAGAAATGGGCAACGAAAGATACGCACGAGCACTCCACATCCAGAAGCCCCAGTTATTGTCAGTCTCTCTCTCTTTTTTTGACATAGCAACAAGTTTTGGTAAAGCCAGCAAATGGAGAAATGTCTTCAGTTTGGTTTCTTTTTTTTTTTTTTTTTTTTAAAATTATTTTTTGGGTCTTTCCTTTCCGGAAAGGTGACTTTAATGCCAAAAGGACTCAGCCGCTCCCCACACTGCCCTGGCCATCCCCATCCCCATGGTCGAGGTGTGACAGCTGCTTGTCCCCAGCCTGGGCTCAGGGATGCTGTGGCAGCACATCATCCGTACCCTCACTGCACCTTCCCCCCTGTCCAGTCTGGACTCATCGGATTCGTTTAGCTTTTCTTTTCCTTTTTTTTAAAAAAAAAAAATAAGAAAAATAAAAAAAACCTTAATGCTTTCATGGGTAAATGACAGGCGAGTAAAAGCATTCCGGTCCTGAGAGCCCTTTCCAGGGGCCAAGCTCTCCGAGGCTGCCGGAGCGATGCACGCCGGTTAGCCTGGACTCCTTCTGCAGGGGAAGAGGGGGCCAAGCACCGGTCTCGGGGTGCCCCTGGCCCCCACCACGGCCCCTCTGGTTTGTGCTTCACCCCTGCCAGCCCCGGCTTGCCTAGAGGAGCACCACCACCACCAGCACCGCCGCTCGTCATAACTCTGTGATCTCCAGAGGGCTCTCCATGATCACCTCCCGCATCTTGTGCAGGGGGGTGGACTTGGCCGACTCGGTGCGGGCGTTGTGGTCGCTGTAGCCCCCGCAGTCGGCGGTCAGAGTCTCCAGCGAGCGGCCCAGCACCTTCTGGTCGTCCTCGGGCAGGCTGTTGAGGTCGGAGGCGAGCAGCGTGCCCGTGCTGCCGTGCACCACGTGGATGCCATCGGGACCCTTCAGCTCCACCGGCTGCTTGTGTCGGAAGCGGAGGCTGCCCTGGCTGGGGCTGCGCTCCTCCTCCCCGTCCTCCAGATCCTTCTGGATCAGCTGCAAAAGAGTCACGGAGCGGGGGAATCACCACGGTCGCCAGGGGAGCTCCTGGCTTTCCTGACTCCAAACCTCCTGCGATGCTGGAGTCCTGCAGGAGGGACAGGCCCTCCTCTTCTGAAGCACCCTCAGAGCGTGGTGATGAGGGTCACCAGGAGATGATCTCCAGCTGCATGACTCAGTCCTTGGGTGGATGTCCCAGCCCAGGCACTGGCTGCCACCTGGGTTGTGTGGTCTGCAGCAGCTCCTGCAGTGGCCGAGGAGGCGTTTGGACCCAGGATGGGATTTGGGGTTGTATGAGGGTGGTGGGGCAGGAGAAACACAGGGAAAGGAGTTGAAAGTGCTGGATGGGGATAAAGGCATGGACTAATGGAGGGCAGAAGGGCTAAAAGGCATCTCCCATCCCACTGCTCTCCTCTGCTCTCTTTGCTCCTTGTTTTGCTCCCCCTGAAGGGCAAGAAGGCTGGAGAAGAAGGTGCTTCTCAGTGCACTAGTCTTCCTACACCAACACCCTCCATCGCAATCTTTTTGCCTCAAAAACTGATGGCTTGATAGGCTCAGAGGAGCAGAAGGGAGGAAAGATGTCCCCTCACAGCTTTGGCCAGCCTTGGCAGAGATGATGGACAGACCTCACCCCACAATGAGGAGGGGTCGTCCCCCAGAGTGGAGACCAGGGGAGAAGGCACTGACGGTGCTCAGAGGAAACACAGAGGGTCACAAGAGGTGGGACACTGTGGGGAACCAGCAGCCCTGGTGGAAAATAAACACCTGGCTCATTTTGACCAAGGAGAGAATGGGAGGACCACCAGGCGATGGGGATCAAGGCCACGGGGAGTGACTGCAGCCTGTGGGAGTGGGAAGACACACTGCATCCCAGAGGGCACGGCAAGCATCTCCCCACACCCATGCACACCCCTCTACCTCCGAGACCGAGGAGCGGTCCCCCTGACTGGAGGTGGCCTTATGCACCATCCGCTGGGCAAAGAGCTTTTTCAAGCGCATGTAATCATCCAAGACCACCTTCAGGAGAGTGCCCTGGGTGGAGGGGGAGAGATGGGGGTTACCCAAGGGAGATGGTTCGATCAGAGGGAGGCTGGCCTCATCCCAGCAGTTTTTGGAGCGACGTCACCCTCCGGCACCGCAGCTGCGAACCTGGAAGGTGTAGCAGTAGGAGAAGACCCCCTCGGTGGAGGCTGCCTGCACTCAGCACTCACCTTGATGGGTCCCTCCCGCATGATCTGCCCCAGCTTGGCAATGTTGTCGTACTCCTGGATGGCTGCCCGCAGGTAGCGGTCGTCCTCAGGCTTGGCAGCGGAGGGCTCTCTGCCAAAGGTCCCCTGTGGGAGGAGAGAGAGTGGCTGAGGAGGTGGCACAGGTGACAGGCGTGGGCAGACGGTGCCCTGGTGGGGGCTGTGTCTCACATGGGTGCGGGCAGGGCTGTTCCAGAGGTCGGTGATCTCGCTCAGGTTCTCTGGCAGGTCATCCTCATGCTCTGCCTGAGCCGCCAGCTCCATGTTCCTGCAGAAGGGGTCCAGCCACACAGGGTTGGCCCTGCCCAGGGGAGGGGAACAGCCATCAGCTCAGGCAAAGACCAGCAGGATCCCTAATGCGGATGCTGAGGTTGTGCTGCCTCCTCCTGCCCTGTGCAGGTATGAATTCAGCTGCTCTGGATCCACATGTGTCAACACCTGCCTGTCTTCTCTGCTTACCCCAAACCTGGCCAGGCTTGGCAGAGAGTCACAGGAGAAAGGACAACAGTTTTTAGCTTTGGAAGCTCTCAAGGAGCATGTGTCCCAGGGCCAGAGTCACGCTCCACATGGAGCAGAGCAGCAGGACATCGTCTTCACTCCTGGCACATCCCTCTCTTGGGAGCAGCCTGTGACCCCAGGAGGCAGCACATTGGGGAGGGGGAGGAAGGGGAGCACTCACCCATCAAAGGAGTACTTGTTGGTGTTTGGCATGTCCATGATATCCATGAAACCTCTGTTCCCTGCAAAAGGCAGGGGCAGTGGTTACAGTGCAGCACACTGGTGGGCTGAGCAGCAAATCAAAGTGTGACACTTCTTATCAGGGAGGGAAACTTGGCAACCAAAAAGGCACCAGTGGTGTGAGAAACACTCCAGGTTGTGGCTGATAACACAAAGCCTGGATGCTGGGAAAAGCATCCCACCATTGTGCCTTGCTGGGCGGGATCACTTCTAATACATCCCCTGCTCTCCCTGTGTATCCCCCCACCCCTGTGCTCTCCATGCACCCCACTGTCTCATGCAGCTGGACACTCCAAAACTGCTCACCTGTAGAGCCAGCCACTATGGCTTTCAATTTCCTTTTGTGCCTGTGAAAGAAACAGAGCAAATCAGGATGGAAGATAAGGAAGATGCTGGAAAGGAGCGTGACACACAGATTTGTAGTAACCCTTCACACAGGGATAACCCTCTATTCCATGAGGCTGGTGAGAGATGCTGTCAGTACTAAAACAGTGTATTTTGGAGGAAGAAGTGTTTGGGAATCTGATGCCTTCCCTTGCTCGCTGGCATTTCCAGGGCTGGGAGCAGCCACATGGGTCCCACAGCCCATGGGGACATTGCAGCTGGTGGGTCAGAGTTTGGGTGTTACTCACACTGTCCGGTAGTACCAATTCATGAGGATGAAGAGCATGGCAGCCAGGAAGAGCAGGACAGCCAGCACAATGATTGCCATCTAGGAGAGACAGAGGGGTGGTGGAAACCTCCAGCACGGAGCCAGCACCCGGTAGTGGGCACATATCTGAAATTACAAGGGTGAAACACCTCTCCAGCCCATGATCAGTCCCCACTAGAAGGGACATGGCCCCAACCTGCAGGTAGCATCTCCAGCCCAAGCCAGACCATTACCTGCAGAGCTGAGAGGTCATCTGGTGCCCGGGCAGTGATAGCAGGCTGCACATCCAGCACGTTGTAGTTCCTGAAGAGATTCCTCAGCTGCTCCTTGTTCTCATCTATCATCTGAATGACCCTGGGAAGAGAAGGGTTGCTTGGGCATCTTGACATTACTGAGGGTCCCTGAGGCCCCAAGGGGCCTGATGATGGGCTGGGTGATGGGCCAGGGGACGTACCGCTCCACATCCAGGATGCGGTTGGTCTCCCTGTTTACCACGTGGATCAGCAGCTCGGTCTGTGCAAAGTTCACCCGACCTTTCTTGTCAACATGGAACTGGGGAGACAGAGCAAGGTCTGCACTGAATGTGCCCCAAGGTGTGCTCGAGGTCGCAGGAGACCCTCAAGCATCAACCTGGATCCCTTTGATACACCCCAACCTTCAGAGCTCAGGGGTGTCTATGGTCTATAGAGACAGGACTCCCTCAAAAGAGACCTCCCAAGCAGCATGTGGAAGGTGAGCTACCCCTCAAAGCAGCCTCCAAGGGGAATGGTTACCTGCACATCATCTGTGTTGACGATGGCACCTGTGATGTTGGAGAGCAGGCTGATGAACTCCTCCTCGAACTGCCTGACCTTGTCGGGGATCTCGTTGATGATGATTTTGACCCGCTGGTCATCCCGCAGGATGTAAATTCCCACGATGGCCGTGTCGTTGTGGCCCACCAGGTCAGAGGCCATGATGTCCACCACGAAGTAGCCAGGGTTGTAGGCTGTGAAGAGGTCGAAGGTTCGCAGGATCCCATCGAGGCTTCCTGGTGGATGGACAGTCACAAGCCCAGGATTAGTCACTCAGCCGTGGGGACATTTTTGGCTACAGGGACATCTCTGGCCAAGGCCCCATGCTCCTGTGGCATGCAGGGTACCCACCAATGCTGAAGATGTTGGCCACCTCCTCGGAGTCATTGGAGTGCTGCTTGATGTAGCGGATGCCCAAGATATGATACAGGACCAGACTGTTATTGCCCACGTCGGCATCCACTGCGACCACCCTGATCAGCTCCGATCCCACCTTGGCATCAGTGGCAACCCCTTTGAGAGAGAGATGGGAAAGGGACCTGGGGCCAGGCTGGTTCTTGCTGCCCTGTCATCCTGATGGATTTTCCTTGATGTACCTCTGGCTCCTGGTGGCCCCCCCAGCCCCTGGCACCCCTTACCCGCCGTGTACTCCGACTTGGTGAACTGGGGAGACTGGTCATTGATGTCATCCAGGAAGATCCGCACCTCCTGAAGGGTCAGGTCCTCGCTGAGGTCCCACAGCTGGGCTCTACCTGCCCGCTGGCCTCGGGGAGGGGACCAGTTCCTCTGGCTGGATGCTTTGACAATGATGGAGTGGTATGGTTCCTTCTCCCGGTCCAGGTCTCGCAAGACCTTCAGCTTTCCCTCTCGACTCAGATGGAAGTTGCTGTCTTGGTTCCCAGCTAGGTGTAGAAAGGGGTCCCCAGTTAGACCCCTTTTAGCTCAGCATTTCTAAAATGCCACCTTGCCCATTGACCAGGGCAGAGAGGCAGCAAGGAGACAATGGGAGTGACAGAAATGCTCAGTGAGGGCTGTGCAGGGGGACACAGAGTGGCATCTCAGCACCCACCTGCTATGAAGTAGTAGACGATGGCATTGGAGCCCTCATCTGCATCCACTGCCCCAGTGACATTCCCTACCACAGTGCCCGGCTGTGAGTGCTCGGGGACAGAGAGTGCCTGGTACTGGGGACTGTCCCTCTGCCAGAGCCCCAGGAGAAAGGAATGTTATGAGCATTGAGGTTGCTTTAAATAAAACCAGACAAGTCCCATCGTGCTCCCCACCATGGTGATGCCCAGCTGTGCATGCTTCACCATCCCTGCATCCCCTGCATCCCACACCCTTCACCCCAAGTGCCTTACAGGTGGCCTGAGGAACACGGGCTCATTGTCATCGATGTCATCAAGCATGACCTGGAGGGGCTGCATGGTCTCATAGGGTGGCTGGCCCTGGTCACAGGCCACGATGATCAGCTGGGGAGAGAGGCAAAAGGGCCATCCTAAGCCTTTGGCCTGGGATACTGGGGGAATTTAACAGGGAGTTGGGAGTTGGCCCACCAGGATACAGGTCCTTGATGGTCCTTGATAACCACCCAGTTCCTGCTAAGGTGTGATATCTTCACTCCTGCAGCAGCGGACCCCATTCCCACCACATCACTTGCATCCCACCAGCCCCATGCCAGACCCACAGCCTCCAGGACCACTCCAGCCACCCCGCCTGGCTCACGTTGTACACTGCCTGCTTCTCCCGGTCCAGCCGCATGGCCGTCTGGATCAGCCCGCTGGTGGAGTCGATGGTGAAATACTCCCAGTCTTTGTTTCCTGCCCCAGTTTTCAGCAGGTTGTAGAGCACCACTCCGTTGAGCCCCTCGTCTTTGTCCGTGGCATAGACCTCGTAGACGTTGGACCGCAGGGGAATCTCCTGCTTGCACACACACAGCCCTTCAGTCCCAGCATTGCATGTGAGCCCTCTGCTCCCCTGCCCCTCCAAACCCCCTTGGCCCCAAACCAAGCTCCCACTACCCAAAGCCCAGCTGAGGGCTGGACACATGAAGTCATGATTCCCTTCGGCAGGGTGGGTGCTCTGTTGCATGCACTTGGGGACTGACTGAGCCAAGCCCGGTTTCCCAGAAAGGAGAAACATCTTAAATGTCAGCATTTCCCACCCATAAACAGGCTCCACATGCAGTGACTGACTGTTTGCTTGAGTGCTGCTGGGGTTTCTGTTCCTCAAAACTGCAACAGCATCCCCATTCACAGATATGAAGAGAGGCTGTTTTCAAATATCCAGCCCCATGACCCAGACCCTCCTCGCCACATGTTATATCAAGGTCTTTTTCCAGCCCCAGTGAAGATGGAGATTGGATTTCACTGCTGACAGGCAGGAGCACTCCCAGACAGTCTCAGCATGCCATGGCCCTGCTCCCTCTCAAGGGGTTTACCTCCTTGATATGCAGGATGGTGCCATTGGGTGGGCGGACAAAGACAGGGCGGTTGTCATTGATGTCGATGACCTCGATGTGAAGCATGGTGGTCCCCCAGAGAGGGGGACGCCCCTTGTCTGTGGCCACCACAGTCAGGTTGAACCGCTCGTAGGACTGCAGGCGCCGCCGGGATGTGACTAGCCCAGAGTCTTTATTGATCTTGAAAGCCTCTAGGGGCAGAAAAACCCCACATCTCTGGCTCAGGACACTTGGCACCAATAAGTTATTAAAAACGAGTAAAGCAGCTGAAGAACACCCCTCACTGGTGGGAAATCCTTGCCAAGGGTTGATGGAGCAGAACCAGCTGTCTGAGGCCAGGAGTGTCTCAGGGTTTTCAGAGCATCCCTGCCCACTGCTGCATCCTTGTCTCGGGGCCCTACTCTCTGGTCAGCCCTATCTGTGTTTCACTCCTGTTCAGGTTGGGGCAGGTGGAGCCAGAGGAGCCCATGGGTCTCAGGAAAATGGATGTTCTACCATTCCCCTCTACATTTATGCTGGCTTTTGCCTGATTTCTATCATTTCTCAGTGTGCACATACAGGATTTCAGGCACAATCACTATCCACCCACACCCCATAGCCCTTCACCTAAAGAAAGTAGGGAGTTTACTCCAAGACACACTTGTCTACATAGAAAGTCCTGCTGGGGTGGAGTAGACAATGATAAGCCAAGGCTGGGCTGCAGGATAGAGGCAAGCAAAGTCATAACATCCCATATCATGTGGAATGGGGAACTGTGGAGCAGGAACAAAAGCCACACACTTTCAGTATTGCTCCCAGCAGTGTGATGCAGAACGTTGCTCCAAACCAGCTGTAGGAGATGAGGTACAGGCTTGGCGACTCTTTTTCCTCCCTCATCATAACCCTCCTGCCTGGGGAGAGCCCCTGCCCCCAGCACCTACCTGCTCCAGGACCCTCGAGGCTGTAGGTCACCACACCATTGTCCCCTTCGTCCAGGTCGGTGGCAGTCATGGTGATCACTGATGTCCCTGCTGGCTCGTTCTCATAGACACTGGTGCTGAAGTGGCTCTTGCTGAACTGGGGCCTGACATCATTGATGTCCAGGACTGTGATCAGCACCTTCGACAAAGCACAGCCAGCTGGGTGATGTGAGGCTGGGAGACGGCCGGGCAGCCCCAGGGGCCGTGCCCCTGCCGTGACCCCCAGCACCACTGCTGGAGCACAGTGCCCTTCCTGCCATTTGTTTAACCCTGCTGGCTGAATTCCTGCCTCCAACAATGGGGGCTGCCATGGCTGGGGCCCCCATTCATGCTGGAGCACTTGCAGACAATAGTGTCACCCTCCCCTGCCCCTCCTGCTCCGTCCCCTCCTGCCGACGTGCTGTCTCTGTGGCACAAAATGCCCTGCACCATCCACCCCACAGCCCCTGGCATCATCTGCTCTTCCTTCCGCCTAATTCTTCCCCAGGCCAGCCATGGGGGAGAAAAGCTACAGCTTTAACACCTTCTTTCTAGTATGACCACACAAGTGGCGGTGGGAAGAGAGCCCTACCTGCACAGAGTTCTCCCGACGGTTACTGGAGACGTCCCCAGGGTTGTCCCTGGCCACAGCTGTCAGTGTGTAGTGATCCTTCTTCTCCCGGTCCAGGGCTGACAGGATGTAGATGTCACCCTGCAGCACACAGAGACCTTCAGGTGGACCTCGTCTGGCAGAGCTGGTACTCGAGAAGGGGCAGAAGGTGAGGTGTGGGAGCAAGGCACAAGTTGGGACCATTTCAACCTCCCCTCCCTTTCCCTGCTCTGCTCCAACCTCAGTTGGCTCCTTACCGTGTTGGGATTTATCCCAAACTTGCCCTCTCCATCCCCCAGGCTGTACTGGATGAGAGCAAACTGCCCAGAATCCGCATCGGTGGCCGTGACCCTCAGGATGACTGTACCCAATGGCACGTCTTCAAAGACAGCTTTCTGCAAGCAAAGGGAGCAGGCAGGACTGGTTGGTTTATCACATGCTGTTCTAGTGGGCAGTAGGCAAGGGCATAGGGTGGCATCCAGGGCTGGGCACAGCCAGACCCAGAGCAAGGTGTTCACACAGAGAGCATTGCTGGGTTGACCATCTTCTTCAAATGGTCCAAGAACAGAGAGAGGAAAGAGGTGTCCCTGGAGAGCCCTCAGCTCTGTGCCTGGCAGGCATTGCACAGCCCCACATGGAGTTTAACTGGGGACTCCAGCTCACCTGATAGGATGGTTGACTGAAAACAGGGTTGTTGTCATTGATGTCCACGATCTGGAGGTACACGGGGATCTCGGCGGATCTGCGAGGAGAGCCATTGTCGGAAGCTCGGACGGTGAAGTTCAGCCACTGCACCTCCTCGTAGTCCACTGTCCTGTTGGCTATGACCTTCCCTAGAGGATGGCAGACCTTGAAATGAGAAACCCACCCCAGGTCATCAGCCTGCTCCAGACTCCCACCTCCCCAGGCCACCGACCTGCCGACGGGTCTTCGAGACAGGCGTAACCTTCCGGAGAGAGGTTCAGCAGCTCGTAGGTGATCTGCCCATTGGCACCTTTGTCCGGGTCCACTGCTGAGATGGAGATGAGTGTGGTGCCCTGCGTGGCTCCCTCCAGGATCCTCTCGGTGAAATAGGTGACCCCAAAGGGGCGGAATCGGGGCGAGTTGTCATTGACATCCAAGACGTTGACTGTCAGCTTGGCTGTGGCCATGGTGGAGACCACAGTGGGGGAGAAAGAGAACAAGTGAGAAAGAGAAGGGAAGGAAGGATGGGAGGAAGGAGGGTTGTAAGGCTACAAGAGTAAAACTTCAGCAGAGCCAATTGGTGCTCATTCATCAAGAAAGATTGCAATATTCCCCAAAGGCACTATACCCTGGGCTAGCTGTGGGCACCTACTCCTGACCTCTGTGTGTCTTCTCACTCAGAATTTACCTGAATTTACCAGGAACAGGGTGACAAGACATGGTGGGGATAGTAATGATGAAATGGGTGTCTCCCATATTACAGTTATGGGCAAATGGTCCTTTCCATCCCCAGTGCAGCCCTGGGATATGTGGGACATTCTCTAAACGGGTGCTCAGGGGAGATCCCAAACCTGATGGGATTGCTCCCTCTGTAATTGTTGCTGATCAGGATGGAGCGGGACGTGGGAGAGCTGCTGACTCCCCAGAAGCTGCACTGGTGCTGGGAAGGGCTGTGCCAGCCTCTGGCAGCTGCCAGCCCTGTCCCCACACTGCCTGGGCAGAGCCCACACTTACCATTGGGCACACTGACCGAGCGGTCGATGACTTCGCTGGCATTGTCGTGGACAGAGATGGTGACCTCGTAGGTGGCCACCAGTTCACGGTTGAGGGGACTTTTGACCTTCACAGCTCCTGGGAACCCCAAAAAGATGGATGTCACAGGCTGTGCCTGTGGGCCCCACAGAGGACCCTTGTCAGGGCACTGTGTACCTGCTGATTGCTGCACCCTGGGCTGCACTTGCTCTCCTGCCTCCCCAAAGGCTAAACAGGGATAACACTTGATAGCTACAGGAGACAACTTATCTCCCCCTGCTCTTCACGTCCTGCCTGCTCCACTCTGCCCAGCCAACAGGTTCTCACACCACCTCAGCCAGGCAAGTGATTAGGTTGTGCATCTAAGAGGGGCTCAGGAGCAACTGCTGCTCCCCTGTACAACCCCATTCACCTTAGCTCAGCATCTTTAACAACATGGTTGCATACCTTTTCCAACAAGGGCATTTTTCTTTCCTGAATCAGCTCCATGCTTCCAAAACACATGTGGGGAGCTCCTGGCTCTCCTTCCCCAAAGGCAGAGCCCACCACCTACCCCGGAGTGCCCCCCGGCTCCCCCAGTGACGGTGCTCGTGTCCAGTCTGCCAAGGCTGAGCAGCACCTGGCCCACAGTGGGGCTGCCAGTGGAGATGGCTGAGATGAAGGGAGGAGGTGGATGGCATGGAGAGAGAAATGAGCACAGACACAGAGACAAACCTGGCAGGCTGAGAGCCAGAAAAGAAAGAAAAGAGTTAGTTAAGTCAGTCAGGGAAGAGAAGACAGGGCAGGGTGAGAGGGGACAGCTGGAGGAGAGTGGGGAGGCAGGAGAGGTTCATCATCTCCTCATGCCTCGGACACCTACCTCCAGGTAGAGAAGAAGAAGAAGAAGCAGAAGCGAGGAGAGGGGTCCACACTGCCTGTGCTGCCCTTCCTGCTCTCCTACCTGTCCTAAAATCCACCGTGAACGCTCCTTGCTGTTCAGGCACCAGCGCATCTGTGTCATCGCGGGCCACGATCTCCAGCAAGTAGTACTCCAGGCGAGGGTGGAGGTCGCGGTCGATGGCAGTCACCTGGGCCACCACGGTGCCAGGGACAGCTGACTCAGGGATGCTGACCGTCTGGACGGGGTTGATGAACTCGGGCCGGCAGTCGTTGATGTCGTCGATGATGATGCTGACGGTGGCGGTGCCCGAGAGCGCTGGCGTGCCCTGGTCCACAGCCACCACCGTCAGCCGGTAGGCGTCCTGCTCCTCCCGGTCGATGGTGATGTGGGCCACGCGGATCACCCCCGTGGTGGCATCAATCAGGAACCTGTCCTGGCCACCACCCTCAATCCGGTAATCCAGCTGCTGGTTGAGGCCACTGTCAGCATCTGTGGCTGTCACCTGGAGGACGGAGAAGCCTGGAAAGGTGGGACACAGCCCTCTCAAGCGAGGGTTGGAGAGCAGCGGCAACAAGCCCTTGGTCCCAAGGCAAATACCATCAAACAATGTGGGCAGGCCCAGTTCCCAGGTTTTCTCTTCAACCCCAACCTGGTAAACCACGACACTGGGAGTTGGATCTCTGCAGTCCCAGGGTGACACCCAGGTCTCCCCACTTGCCCACCCTCACATCCAGTCCTGACCTGGGGGGCTGTTTTCCAACAGCCGTGCTGTGATGAATGCTGGCTGGAAGACAGGGTGGTTGTCATTGTCATCCAGGATGGTCACTGCCAGGCTGGCAGTGCTGTTAAGCCCCCCCACATCACGAGCCACCAGTGTGAACTCCAGGTGAGGGTCCAGCAAAGCCTCTCGGTCTATCACACCACTGGGCTTCACTGAAACAACACCTAGAAAAGGGGAAAAGCTTGGTGACAGACATCGTGGGTGCCTGGTGGCCCTGGGCTGGGGACAGGGACCAGCTGAGCCACCTCACCTGTCTTGTTGTCTATAACAAAGAAGTCCAGGGATGACTTCAGCAGCTGATAGGTCACCACAGCATTGCTACCCTGGTCAGCATCCAGAGCTAGGATGGGTCCATTGAGCATCATGATCGGAGTCCCTGGATGAGATGATAAGGATTAGGGTGGGTGGCAACTGCCTGCTGAGCCCCCCTGTCCTCCTCCCACCCTGGTGACACATGAGGGACAACAATGAATGGATGGAGGAGATGACAGAGTGGGGCCTCGTGGGGTACGAGGCAGTGGGGGGGAACTGCTGCAGCCTTGCAGACCGACTCATGAGGCCCAGGAGAGGTGGTGGGGCATCCAGCTAAAAACAAACAGACAGACACATCCATCAGACTGGGCAGCACCAGCATCCTGCCACTGAGGGTGTCACCTGGAGGCACCCTAACCCTTTGCCTGGGATGTCCCTCAGTGGTGGGACAGGATACCTGAGGTCTTGGAGCAGGGAGTGATTTAAATAGAAGGAAGGCAAAAGAGAAAAAAAATAGTATTTCTAGCTGTTTGTCTGAAAAAAGTCTACCTGGAGAGGCTGGCCTCTTTTATCTCTAACCCCAGGTGATGGAGGGATGGCAGCCCATCCCCTGCAGGGATGCTGGGGAGGTGGGTGCCCTTAAGGCTGCACCCAGGGCTCAGCTCAGCCCATGAGCACTTCTTGCTCTCTGCAGCTGAGCAATTCCCAAGTAGGGCCGATTTCTGAGCTGTGCCAAGGAAGGACTTTCACCGGCAGCATGGACCAAAGCCATGGCTTTCTCAAGGCTGACGTCCCTGGGCAGTCACCAGGAGCCCCTGAAACTCAGCATCCCTGTCCCACCAACCTGCAGCCTTGCCTTGCTCAGAGTTGTGTCTCCTCCACCATGGCCAGGAGACAACTCCCCTTGCCCAGCCCCAAAGGGAGTCTCCAGGAGCCACATAAGGGATTGAAGAGAGACCTACCAGGGGGTGAGTTCTCCATCACCTCGGCCTGGTAGGAGCTCTGGGTGAAGAGGGGGCGGTTGTCATTCTCATCTGCTATGGAAATCACCAGCAGGTCAAAATCCTAAAGGAAAATTGGGACAAGAGAGCAATGACCGTCATGTTCCTTCCTGGAGCTCACCTTCCCCCTGTCCCATGCCCAGTCAAAGCTGTGCAATCATGATGTTGTGCTCCCTGGACCACCCTTGAGGGTGGGCAGGGACCCTCACACTGGGTCTGGGCATGTGTGGAACAACTCAGCAGAGCCAAAGGATGCTCTGGTATCATTTTGGTGGTCCAGACCTCCAGGACAACTCTGTCCCACCTTCTGTAACATCTACTTCTGTCACATGGAGTCAACAAGCTATGTTGGGCTTGCCCTAAATCCTACTACTCATGTTCCCTGCAGGGGATAGTGTTGTAATGCTCTCCTTACAACCCCCAGATGCTTTTTGGGGCTGGCGTTGCTATTTGAAACGCTGTGGGAAAATGCACCCCCTGCTTTAGGCCATGGCAGGAACCCCTTTTCCCCACCAGCCATCATTGGAGGTCCCGACAAGTGTCCATAATTACCCGCCTGGCATTGCGTATGTTCTCGGGGTTGTCCTTCACTGTAATGGTCAGCCTGTACTCTGCCACCTTCTCCCTGTCCAGCGGGCGGTTTACGTAGACAATGCCACTCTACCGAGAAAAAAACCCAGAGAGAACAGGTACAAGGGATGTGAGATCCCCTGGGGCATCTCTTGCCCCGCCATGCTGCCCAGGGAAGGCAGGGCTCTGTGGTCAGGGGTGTCCCTCCTCCACAGCCCAGCATCCCACCCCCCAGGGGCGTACGGTGCTGTTGATGTAGAAGGCATTCTCTGCGTTGCCTGTGGTTATGTCGAAGGTCAGGAGGGCGTTCGACCCCTCGTCTGCATCCCGGGCAAGGACACGGGTGACGAAGCTGGAAACGGCAGCATTCTCGCTGAGGGTGATGTTCATTGGGAGGTTGAGGAGCACAGGGTCATTGTCGTTGATGTCCAGCACACGGACACCCACCAGCATCTGCCGGGGAGAGAAGCAGGGCAGGCATTTTGGCACTTATTTCCATCCCTCCCATCCTTCTCTTGCACCCCCCAGGCTAGAGGTGGGCTTCGGCTAGAGGTGGGCTTCCCCCCTCAGTCCAGGAGGAAATCCCCAGGGACAAGGAGAAGGGGAAGGAGGGAAGGACAACAAAGACAGAGACCAGAGGGAAGGAACTGGGAATGGGGGATACCCCACAGTGCCACCCCAGGGGACTCACCGTGGAGCTGAGGGGAGGCACCCCCCGGTCCCGGGCGGCGATGGTGAGGTTATAGAAGGGGATGTTCTCGCGGTCCAGCTCCGCATCCTTCCGCACCCGCAGCTCTCCTTCCACTGGGGAGATGACGAATTCCCCTGCCGGAGACAGCAGGGCTCTGGCTCGTGCTGTGTCCCCGCAAATGGCCTGGCTCCCCAAGGGAATGGCTTGTCTGGGAGCTGGGGCACAGGCACCATGGCAGGTTTGGGGACAAACACATGCCCCATTATATATATGGGAGGACTGCGGCAGCTGGGGACTGTGCTACTGCACCGCCAGGTACCAGCAGGAGCAGGAGATGGGGTGAATGCTCAAATAAGAGGTGCCTCTGCCCCTTTGCTGGGCCTTTCTGAAGATGCCAACAACCCCTCCATACCCTGAGATGGCCATAGATGGGTGGACTACACAGCACAGGCTCCCACAAGCCTGGCTGTTCTGGAAAAGCTTTGCAGTGGGCTCAGCTGGGAGATGGGACTGAGCTCTGCCTTCCAAATTCCCTGGACTGAAGTCACCTTCCCCTTCACAGAGAGACAGCCCGCTGTTCCCATGGTTAGGGATGCCCACTGCTCCTCTGCCACCTGCCCCAGGGTGCTGGTGGAGCTGTGGGTTGCAGAGTAACTCAGTGCCCAAACACCCTGCAAACCCCAAAAAGGGGTGAGGGGATGGGGCTTAGTTTTCTCTTTTTGAGGTTTGTTTCTTTGCCTTTTTGCTTTTTTTTGGCCTTTATTGTTTAGCAGTTTCCCCCCCTCCCTTGCACAAACCCCGGGCACCCCCTGTCCAGCCACGAACAGGTTAAGTTTCCTGTTGCTCAAAACAGGATTTCCTGGTGTCGAAAGGCTGAATTTGCAGAAGCAGCGCTGGGAGGGAGGATGGCTTTTCCGAAACTTCTGCCTGCTCTCCCACAAGCCAGGCTCCTCCACGGGGCAGGCAGCAGGAGGGGTCATGTCCCCATGTCCCCACTCACCAAGGGGGTCCCCAGAGATGATGCTGTACTCCACTTGCCCACTGGGC
Organism: Dendrocincla tyrannina; assembly: GCA_035047865.1. Taxonomy (NCBI): domain Eukaryota; kingdom Metazoa; phylum Chordata; class Aves; order Passeriformes; family Dendrocolaptidae; genus Dendrocincla; species Dendrocincla tyrannina. The sequence goes on from JAWWMP010000167.1 coordinate 1,963,728, forward strand.
CCCGAGTCCCCGTCATGGGCCAGGAAGGTCCAGACCCGTGGGCCAGGTTGCCCTTCTGTGATGTCGAAGGGACCCTCGTAGGGCCGTGGGAAGGTGGGACAGTTGTCATTGATGTCATTGAGGTTCACCAGCACCTGTGGTCAGGGCAAGAAAGTTGAGGGCTGTGAGAGGAGAGGGATGGAAGTAGAGACCAGCCCGCTGGCCACGAGCATGGGAAGCCATGGACATCACAAAACACCTCCTGTATTTCTGGCTTTTCTGCATTCACCAAACATCCAGCTCACACTTCAGAGATTCAAACTCAGTTATTCCCAACCATGCCCATCCTACAGTGACACTACAAAACTCCAGCTGCACACAGGTGGGGCACTGTTAAACCTCTGGGCCACACACTGTGAGAGAGAAGTCCATGTAAAATCCCATATTCACATCCTAAAACCCAATCTGGATAGACAAAGCCCACAGATGTGGGTTTGACCACCAAAGCCATCAGTTTGGAGAGACCTAACCTCTGCAGCCAGCTGCACACTTACTCATTCCTTTTCCACCAAGAAAGGCTTAATTCCTAATGCTGAGCAAATCCTAAAAAATTTGGAGGTTCCATCACAAATCCACTGGTGAATAGGTGGTTATGAGAAAGACACTGGGAATGAGGAGTTTTTCATCCTCCTGGATTAAAGGACAGCAAAATCTGTCAGATGGGCATTTGTTAGTGGTTAAATCTAAACTTCACAGAGAGTATATCCAAGTCTCTGCTCCGTTTCCTAGCAGTGGAGAAAACAAACACTGGCGTGCCTTATCAGGGTGATGGACTTCCCATCACTCAGGATCTTAAAAAATCCCTAAACCTCCTCCTAAAAGCTGTGTTTTCATACGGTGCTGGCACAAACTCCCTGGGCCATGTAGGAAGAGTGTTTCCTATCCCTTTTGGCTTCGGTACTTGTTGCTGAAGGGGTTTCCAAATTCATGTCTCTGCTTGAGCCAAGTGCAGGGGAATATCAGCAGGCAGATGCTGCCATCCCTGCCAGCAGTTAAACCCCGGGTCTGCTGCAGTTTTCCTGGGCCAGGAAGTCATCTCCAGCAGTATCAGATGCCCAAATCTGAAGGCTAACTGCCCAAGCATGGAGCACAGCTTGTGGGGATAATCCCCCACATTGGTATCTCCCCTTCACTTTCTTTTTTCTTCCTTTGCACACAAGAAGTTATCTCCTTTTGGGGGACTACAAAACACTTGGCTCCATATCTGGGTGAGGCATAATGGTCCAAGGGAGTTAAGACAGAAGATTTAACAGATCCCTGCCAACTGCAGACCCCCAAATTAATCTGGACATGTACAACCTGTCAAATTGTGGTGTAGGTCATGGAAATAACCAGCGTATTCAATTCCTGCAAAATATTTGCTTTGGAGCTGCTCTTCTGCCCTCCCCATGCTTTGAGCAGTGCACTAAGTCCAGGTCACTGTGGTCCAGGAAAAAAGAAAGAGCTATAGAGAAAAGTAATAAAAAAAATGACTAGAGGCTTTAAATAACCTCATTACAAGGAGGGTAAAGAGAATTTTAAAAGCAGGTAAGTAATCTGAGAAGATAAACATAAAGCAGAAATTAATGCTCTAGCAATGCTTTACTAAAGCAATGCTTTTACTGCTGTCCCTTCATGTAAGACATCTAAAGAAAACATAATGCAACTTAAAAGGAGTTCCAGGAATTTCTCTACATCTTTGCAGGACCAAATAATCAGGACCCATGAGTGTCCCTGGTCCACGTCCCTGTTTTGAAACCCCCAGGAGAGAGCAGGACCACACTGGGCCAACTGGCCACGGCTGGGAAAAGCGACTGGTGACCACTGGGAACGAGATGTGAAACTGCTCACACGAGACAGAACTCCTTGACCCCAGAGAGGCCACGGTGTCGCAACCCTGCCAGGCAGCTCCTTACCGTGGCAGTCGACGTCAGCCGGCGGGAGATGATGGGGCACTGGTCAGTGGCAGTGACAATCAAGGTGTAGCGCCCGTGGCTGATCTCATAGTCCAGCTCCTTCACCGTGCGGATCTCCCCCTGCAAGGAGAGGGGAGAGCAGCTGGGAGTCAAGGCAGCGGGACAGGGGCATGTCTGGAATGGGGCTGGCATCCTTACTGACCGTGGCGTTGTCAATGTGGAAGGTACCCAAGATGTTGCCCTCGGTGATGGCATATGCAACCGTGCCATTGGGTCCCTCATCCTGATCCAGGGCCTGCACGGTGACCAGGGTGGCATTGAGAGAGGAGGGACCTTCATCGAGGGTCACCTCATAGAGCTGCTGTCGGAAAGCAGGAGCGTTGTCGTTCTCATCCAGGACGGTGACATACACCATGGTGGTGGCCTGTGGGATATGGGACATGGGTTAAGCACTGTGGAGGGATTTGTTGTGCAGTCTCTGGAGCTGGCTGGGAAAAGATCTGTCAAGGGCAATGACCAATGTGGGCTCAACCCTGCCAAGAGACACAGAGGGCAGGGCTCAAAATGAAATGAGCCATGGCTGCGGGTGCACTTCAAGGTAAACGGCTGGGTACAGAGATAAATGTCCTGAGATTAAATCACACCCTCGTTTCCAAGCAAAGCACGGCTCTGGGGGATCCTTCCCCTTTTCACACAGTTTGCCAGTGCTGGCAACAGCAGGGAGCAGCCCACAGATTAAGGAAAACCAGAAGCTGAACCCTTTGTGCCTCCCTGCCTTTGGAGGAGACGTGTGAGCCCTTTCCTTGGCACTGAGGACACCTTGGCTGTTATTAACAAGTGTGATAATGTGGATGGAAAATACCTGGAGAAAATGCTGACATGGCTCAGGGGAGGAACAAAACCAAGCATCTTGGACAACTGGACTGACCTCTCATGGTCCCACCATCTACCTGCTCATGACAACTTCAGCTGAACCTGACCCTCTTCCAGCCGTACCTGGCCCTGCACAGGCACCTGGATGTCCTTATTGAAGGCTGTCTTCTGCAGGTGTCACCCCACCTGGGGATGGGGAGGTGACAAAGGCATGCACAGAGGTGGGGTCATGGGACAATAAACCATTTTCTTGGGGTCTCTGGACTTCATGCTTACACCTTCCCCCAGCCACAAATTTCTTCCAGCCAGCCAAGGGTTAAATTTTTGGCAAGAGCCATCACAGCCATGTTTGTTGCAAAAACCACAAAGCCGCACGTTAATTAGCTACTTTTCTATTTCCCTGCACGCTCCAGATTCAGAGCGGGCTAGCAGCAAAGTTCCCTGCGGTTTGCAGACCACCACGTGTCTCCAGGCTCCACTTTCCAGGGAACACGGTCTGGAAAGGAGGCGGCTCTCAGCTGCAGCCAGAGACTTTGTTGATGCCTTTGGAATTTGAAGAGAAGCTCCAGGAGGAGTGATGTGTCAGACCACGGGGCTGCTTTGCTATTCGAGAGCAGAGTAAAAGTCCCTCACTGTGTAAAAGAGGTGTGCGAGGGAGATGCTTTTCCTCCCCCTTTTTTTGGGAAAGCTCCGTATCCTTCTCTAAGCCAGCATTGCCTTTAGTTACCCTTTCCTGTGCCTGCCTCCCGCTCATCCCGGGAGGGTTTCTGTCTGCTTAATCCTCACAAACACGGGAGAAACAGTAACTGCAAAAAAAGCAATTACAAGCAAACCCCAAGGGATCACCTCCTGCAGGGAAAAGCGTGCAGACCAGCACCCACCCACAAGTCCCCCAGCACGGCGAGCATCCCACTTAGCACCCCAAAAAATGTGCGCAGGGGGATCGGCTTGCTCTAAGCGATGCTGTAAGGGAAGAAACCCAGCAAACACCACCCCCGCTTCCCAAAGAGGTGGGGACCGCGGTGACACCCTGCAGCCTCTCACCTCCTGGGGGTGCTCGCCGTTCTTCTCTCCATCCCTGCGCAATATCGCAATGAAATTTCCTGTGTGTGCAAGCCCGGCTGTCGCGGCGGGGCTGCTCAGAGCGTGCGGTGGCTCCGCAGAGGCCACCTCTGCCCGGCCACCCCGCTGCCATGGGGGCGGCATCCCCCCGAACTAGGCTGCTGCTGGCTGCGCTCTGCCTGCTCGCCTCCCACGGTAAGCTCCGGCTCGCTTTCCTCTCCTCCTCCCTGCCCGGAGAAACTCTCCTCGCCGGGGCACCCTGTTCGACAAGGCATTTGGGGCATTTGGGGCGGGGGGTGTGTGTGTGTGTTATTTGCTTTCTACCCCTGTGATTTTGGGAGTGTGTATAGGGGGGAATCAAGACAGCGTTCCACATGATGCTGGTTGTGTCGGGGTAAAGGGGCCACGGGGGAGCTGCCGTTCTAAAACTCTGGGACTTGTTTTTTTCTCTCTTCCCCTGCTTTGATCTAACATGCGGGGAAGGAAAGCAGCCACCCCCTGTCCCCGCCAGCCCCCGCTGGGGACCCGGGCTGGAAAAGACGCTCTTTTCCCTGGCACTGGGGGTGTTCCTGGCTGTGCCACTGTGAGAAGACCCTTCCCCCAGCCCTGGGGCAGCGGAGAGAGGGGATCTGTGCGAGCAGGGCCGGGATACCCTCCCTAAGGATGCTCCGCTCTGCCGTAATAGCTCGGACGTGCCGAGCAGCTTCCCTGGGAGGGCACCCAGGACCACCGTGTGCGGCTGCCGACTGCCCCTGCCCCTCAGGGAGCGCTTCCCAGTGCTGGAAACTCGCTGGCTGCTTGTCCGGGGGATGCTTTGGGAAGGGGGGCTGCTCCATCCCTGACTCCGCACCAGCCCTGGCAAGGCAGCGTTTCCGTCCGGGGCTCCGGGGCCAGCCAGTGACACAGGGGCGGTGGCAATTAAAGCCACAATTCCTCCGTGGACGAAGGGTCAGAGAGGGAAGCTGGGAAGGAGCTTGCTCCCTCCCTGCCCTGTGCAGGCACAGGACAAGCATCTTATCGGGCTTGGCTTCGCCCTCTCTGCTGGGACAGCAAAGTGACTGCCTCGGGGTGTCGGACAGCATCCCCAGGAAGAAAAGATGCCGAAAATGCCCCATTGCAAAGGGTCTGGGGAGCGTCTCATCTCTCTCCTCTGGGACAGCAAGGCTGGCATGGATTGAACGACACTTTGCTTCTCACCTGAGTCTCGGCACCAGGGAGTGACTCCCAGCGCCTCCACGGGGATTTGAATTATTTCACTTATGCATCTGGGCTGCTGGGACTGAACCTCAGTCCGGCAGTGAAAAAAGCTTGGTTGCTGATGTTCAACGTGAGCCTGGTGCCAGAGGAGCTGAGCTTTGTGCAGCTGCATGCCTGCCAAAACTTTCTGAACCCTTGGCTAATTTTAGAAGGGCTTGATGGAGAAGCAGAGCCCTTGGAGACACCCAGTTTGGGAATGCTGGCAGCAAGATGGATGGGGAAGCAGCTCCTCTCCACCTAAAGGATGGCAGCTGAGATGGGATTTCCAAAAATGCACCCCCAGTGCTGTCCCCAAGCCAGGGCTGTGGTGGCAGAGGAGCAAGGCAGGGGCTTGCAGTGGGAGCAGCAGCTCCAGGCTGCTCCCCGCAGTGCCTAGATGATGGGTATTCCTACTGCTGGAAAGCCATTTGGCTCCTCAGGGTGCAGGAGGTGAGGGCTGTTAACATGGGCATCTTGGGCATCTTCAGTAAGTTTCTCCTCTCCTTCTTCTTTCCTGCTGTAAGTACTTGTGTGGAGGTGTGGATGCCCCTGCACATCTCACCTGGCTGATACCTCTGAATCACAGTGACAGCACAGTGATGATTGGGCTTGTGGAACTTTGATGTGAGGCTGTTAAAAAAGCTCCCAGAAGAGCTCCAGTGCTCCACTCTCTCTCCAGCAACCCCTTCCCTGCAGCAGGTGAGCCCCTCCACAGGCTCCAGCCCCTGCTCCCTACAGATTTTCTTGGAGTGGATAGAGGCAGCCTGAAGTGGAAATCACTTCTGTCAGGCACAGAATTGCAAATCAAACACCTGCCTGCCAGAGCAGAGGACCAAACTTAGGAGAAGCGGCCAGGAGAGGCTTCTGGTCACTGACCCAGAATTTGGTGTGAAATCCTGATTTATCTAAGCTGTTGGTTGGCAAAGCAGCATAGACTCCTGCACCTTTTCTGCATTTCTTTTTGTCTGAAAGGAGAACTCCCAGATTTCAAGCAAGGCAGTGATGGCAGCACCGGGGATGTACCAGTGCTGCTCTGGGCTCTGCACGGCACCAACACAATGCCACTGCTTGGAGACAAAGATACCGAGGTGCCAAAGAGAAAGAGGGGCACTTCTGGCACTCGCTTGACACCTCCTCTGTCTTTACCAGATGGTGACAAGACAACAGCTCTAGCACAGCCTTCAAAGGGTCCAGGCTCTCTCAGCTGGAGATGTGCAGAGATGGGCACCTGGCTTTATTTTGACATTCGCCAGCAGCTCTGACTTCAAAGGGAATGGTTCAGTTGGGGTGTGGATGGAGCCAAACGTGGGCTGTGGGCATAGCAGAAGCCCAGGAGATTAAGATCCATGGGCTTTAGTATAAAGACACCACCAGAAGATGTTTCCTCTGGGCACCATCTGGTATCCAGCATGGCTTTAAAGCCTCATTACATCTTGGGGAGGGAACACCAACTTGCCCAGCACTGCTATGGGCTGCACCATGCCTTGCCAGCTGCTTTCTCCTGCACTCGATGGCTTTTGAGAGCCTTCCCCTGCTCAGGATAAGGAAGGGAAGTTGGTAATGCTGAAGGCTGCACACACATGGTAACCTCTGCCCCTCCCCACTGCTGAAAGCGTGGGCTGTGCTGACTTTCCATCCAGACGGTTCCCATCAAGCTCGGGAGATGGAAGCTGGAGGGTTTAGTGAGGCAGAGTTTTGCAAACTGTGTGGGGATGAGTGGGACGGCCCTGCTTTATTCGAGGGGTGAGTTTGGAAAACAAAAGACTCCTGCAGATACTTTTGGAAGGTGTTGGAAGTGTGGCTTCCTTCAATAGAGCCCTGGCTTCCCTTCCACTGGCTCCCGGGAGACCCTCGATGTGAATGGGGCACTTCCCGTTGCCGCAGGTATCAAGAAACACATCTGAGGTGCCTTTTGTGCTCAGTGGGCTGGCAAGGAGACGAGGAACCCACTCTGCTGCCTGCCAAAACCCACCCAGCCCAGCTGTGCACCCTGGTCCCAGCAGCACCTGAGGATGAGGAGAAGTCCGGGCTTGAAAACAAGAGTGAATGACGCAGCGTTGAGCTCAGGCCACACAGAGCAGCTCTGTGGATGTGTTGCTGCATGTGCCATGGGGAGCAGGAAGCAATTAGCTGGAGTGGTCCAGCAAAGGTCACACCATCCCTGGCTCCGTGGGGCTCCTTGGCACCGTGTGCTGCAGGCCAGGGGGGTGCAATGGGCAGATCTCCTTCCCAAACCCCCTTTCTCCCTGCAGAGCACCCTCAGGCAGGGCTTTTTCATGGCTCTCCTTGCACCATCACCTAATAGTCAGAAATAACCACAAGGGGTGGAAGGCGGGTTTTCGCTTTCACTCTCTCAAGCGGAGAATCGTGCCGGGGAGGTGACACAGTGACTGTACCCAGAGCAAGAGAAGGATGCTCTCCAGGTCATCTAGTGATGGGGAGCCTCTGGCCCAGCTGGATGCTTGTGGGCAGGTCCAGCACACCCTGCCTGCAATCGACGCCCGCTCGATATAGCAAGCGAGAAACCTCAAAGCCAAATGGTGGCGGAGCTAATGGCACAACAGGATGTTACCAAAATGAAAAAACATCTTGTCCTCATACCATCTTCTCTGCTGCACACCAGCCCCAGGAACCTCCTTCCCACAGTAATTTAAAGTAAATAAGCCCGGAGTCTGCTTTTGCACTCTGTTACAAAGTGTTGGCAGGGCTAGAGCACCAAAACCTCTCCTGTCCCTGCTCTTTTCTCCCCCCTCATGCGTAGCTCCCCTTCCCCACCAGTACCCTCCAGCCACGTCCTGGGAAAAGACAGGAACACTGTAGTGTACCCCTCACTCCTGCACCTCTGCCAGGCCTCCCGCCCACATTCCAGGATTTCTTGCTGAAAATTGTTTTCATTTTCGAGCAGCTCCTCACTGTCAGCGTTAGCCAGTTCCCCCTCCTCCTCCCCAGGGGCTGAAAAACAAGGAGGGTGGGACCTGCTCCCCGCCTGATCTCGGGGGGCAGCCCCTCCTAGCTCTTTTCTGTTTACTTTTTCTCCTTTTTTTGCAGCTGGCTCAGCAGCACTTGTGTTTCCTCCTTTATGAGCCATAACCCTGATGCCTTGCTTCTCCTCTCATCCTTCACACACTTTGCCTCCCTTCCCCACAGCTCTTCCAGCTCTGCTGGCCCCAGACAAGGTTCTGCCTCCTTGCTGCTGATGCTTAACTATATTTAAAACATGTTTCTCCTCCAGAGTTTATTTCCAGGGTGAAGTTGTGCCCGCAGCCCTACTGAGATGTTGCTACAGAATCCTGGAATGATTTGGGTTGGAAGGGGCCTTAAAGACCACCCAGTTCCACCCCCTGCCATGGGCAGGGACACCTTCCACTGTTCCAGGTTGCTCCAAGCCCCATCCAACCTGGCCTTGGACACTTCCAGGGATGGGGCAACCTCTGGAAAACCTCTGCCAGGGCCTCACCAACCCCTCTGCCAGCATTGGTGGTGGGTTTGCAGTGCTTGTCTGGGGAGGGATCCCCATTTTGCTACGGATTTGGGGTAAGCCCAGGGTCTGACTCCTTGCCCTGCCTTCTCCCCCCAGGAGGGCCAGCAGCTTTCCTGATCACCACCCCGTACTCGCTCTGCGTCTGCCCCGAGGGTCACAACGTCACCCTGACCTGCCGGATCAGTGGCCCCCTCGCCGACCGCCACGACCTGCTCTACAAAACCTGGTACTTCAGCAGCAATGGTGACCAGAGCTGCTCCGACAAGAGGCACATCCGCAACGTCACCGAGAAGGAGCTGCACCACGACAGCAGCAGGCACCACGAGCCTGGGGGCAACGGCACCCAAAAATCCCCCCTGAGCCATCACGGGGTAGAGTTTGTCCCCGACCACCACGGGGCCTTTCACATCGTGGTGATGAACCTGACGCTGCAGGACAGTGGGAATTACTGCTGTTATGCTGTGGAGCTGAAGCGGGAGCACGGCAAGCCCCACACCATGCAGGTTGCTCATGGCTTTGTGGAGCTACAGATCCAGCAAGGTGAGGGGGGGCAAAGGGAGCCCCTGCCAGCCTTGCATCTGTGCCAGGGTGTGTCAGGGCATGGGGGCCAAGAAGGGGTGGTGGGGGACACCAGGGTGCAGTATCAGGGCTGGGCAGGCAAGGAGTGAGAAGGCTGGAAGCCCAAGCCATGTTGCAAGAGTCAAAGAGCAGCAGATGTTGAAGGTTTGAACGAGGGCCAGAGAGCAATAGAACATTAAAACAAAATGATAAAAATAATAACTGGAGAGGCTGGAATGCAATAAAATCCATGGTACATAGTTTCACTGATCTTCTTCAGCCTCTTTCTGGAAGAGAGGAAAACAAACCTCAGCTTAAAAGGAGCTGGCTGGTGGTGCGAGCCCAAGTGAGGGCTTGTAGATAACCTTGGGACAGCAGCCCAGTGGGAGAGGCATGAGGGAGGGGAAGGCATCTCCTGCCCTTGGTCTGCAGCATTAGGATAGATAATTTTTCTTTCAGACCAAAAAAGAAAAACAACAAAGGAGGCTGCGTAGCCAGGAATGGGCTCTGCCAGCATGGGGAAAAGGGGCCTTGCAGCAGGGATCTCAGTGTAAGCTTCCCAGGATGAAACCCCTGCTTTGGGGATGCTCTGGGATGATATTCCTATTACCAAGGGAAAAAGGCAAGGACAACCAGCAGGTTGGGAGTTCTGTGGTACCCGAGTGAATCCCCTGAGGTGTAACATGCTTTTCTGTTCTCTTCTGCAGGCAGAGGAGGGCTTCAAAACTGCACATTTCATACTGCCACCAGCAAAGGTACAGGGGAAAAAAACCTCTTCCTAATGTGTTGCTCACCATCCTGGCCCATGTTTTGCCCTAGGGATCACTGCTTGCTGCAAACACCAGTGTCCAGATGCAACCTCACAGCTGGGTGTTGGGAGGGTTGTTTCCAGTGCTGTCCCCACAGGGTGCACCTGACAGGAACACCCTCAGGCTGTGGAGAGCCTTCTTTAGCCCCTCACCTGCCCTGAAGCCCCTGGAGATCATTCACCCTGTGGTTCTAAAGCACCCAAGCCCCTCCTGCCCAAAACACAACCAGGGATTTAGTGGCCACTGCCACACGAAGCTGGGAAGGGACAGAAAGGTAAAGAGCTGCAGGAACCTCTTGCAACACCCCAAGCCTGTGCCACCTCTGCCTTGGGCAGGGGAAACCCTGATCTTGCTTGAGCACTCAGGCAATGTGTGGCTCCCCCAGCGCTGTGTCTAGACATGGCAATGCCCACACCTCACTGTGTAGGTGGTTTCTTGGTGGGTTGCTCTCTCTACCCCCGTCTGCTGGCTGCTAAATGGGCAGATTTGGCCAGAATTGCTTTGTGGCATGGTTGGGGCCAACCCAGACAAGAAAAACAGCCCCCCTGCTTCTCACAAGTAGTGCTTCCTGTTCCAAACTCTCACTCTCAAGTGCTGGGACACCCTGTTCTGCCAGGTAAAAAAGGGGGAAAATGTCCCCCCCCAAAACACAGACACACAGAGGAAGAAGATGCTTCCTCAGATGGATGTGCAGGAGAGGAGGGCTTGAGCTGAACCTGCCTGTGATTCAGGCAGCCCCCAACCCCATCATGAGCCATCCCACAGGGACCTTGATAGCCACAGATGTGCCCTCAGGCTGCCAGCCTTCTGGGAGCCTCTGTGGGTCACGTTCCTTGGGTAATAAGGCTTGGGTAATGAGCCCTTCGATGCCTGAACACTGTGAGGCTGCCTGTGGGTTGGAGTCAGCACTCTGAAATCACTGGGAGCTTTTATCAGGGCTTCTTTCCTCATATCTAGAAGAGAAAGAAAGACCTTGGGATGTCCTATAGCAATGAAGGACTTTGGTCAAGGTCCTAAAACGATGCCTCAGAGCTTATCTCCACAGCTGGCAGCACATCCCAGCACAAACCCCATATGTGTGGGAGCCACACTGCATCACGTTTGGGGCAATGTGGGATGGCCCCATACTGGACTTAGTGATCTTAAAGGTCCCTTCCAGCCTAAATAATTTTGTGATTCTGGCCTGAGAAAGCTTAGGAAATGGAAGGTGAGGCCTCCCCATCTCTGCCCTCCTCTGTTGCAGATATCACGGCTGCCGCGCTGGCCACGGGCGCCTGCATTGTGGGCATCCTCTGCCTGCCCCTCATCCTGCTCCTCATCTACAAGCAGAGACAAGCTGCCACCAACAGACGTATGTACCAGGGACATCCCTCTTGTCTCTTGGGCTGCAGTGAGGTGGCAAGGATGGGAGGGGATGTACCCCATTGGGATCAGCTGGTTTGGCTGCTCTGAGTGCCACGGGTGTAGTGTAAGGTGGCCCAAAGACAGGCCCCTGCCAGGTGTCTCCTGCAGAGCTGTCCTGGGAAGGGCCAGGCGTGCCTGGAGGCTGCAGATGAGGAGGGTGGGATAGGAGGGTACCCCAGGAGCGTGCTGGGGGCACTGGGATTGCAAAGATGCTCCTTGCTGAGCCCATTCCTACACTGTAAGAGTGGTCTCCTTTATTCACCCCTCCCTCCACTGCACACCTGAAATAGAAGCTTTGCCTTCTAAGTGATTGAAAATGCATTCCTTGTACTTTTTCTCCCCCTCTGGTTTAAAAAGACCCCTGACATGTCTATGGCAATAGGACTGAAGCAAGCCAGGTCTGTCCCCTGCTGCCCCAGCCCTGGAATACCAGGCAGTGCTGAGGCACAGCTGGCTGCCAGCTCCTGCCCGTGCTTGGCTCCCGGAGATTTCAGTAATTAAGCGGAAAGGGGCACCACCTTAACTGGCAGAGGCATTTCATCAGCCCTTGGGCAAGCAGGGGCCCTGTGGTTTCCCTCACCCAGCTTGGTGGGCGGCTCTGTGGCTCCAAGCAAACCCTTTGGAGAAGTGGTTTTTGCAGCAGGCATGGGCACAGTGCCAACCATGAGATTGGGAATTGGGCTTTTGACACCCATCCCCTTCATGCACCCATTCAGCAGTGGCTGGGAGGAAGCTCCCACTTCCAGGCTGCAGAGCATCATCTGGGTGCTATTTCACCCCAGAGGGAAGGCAAAATCCAGGGGGTTTTGCTTTTCAATATCATGGACCAGGCTATTTCCACACAGCACTTTCTTTGGCACAGTTTGAGCTAAAACTCAGGTCAGGATCATTGTGCAGGCATCCAGCACAGCCTAGTAATGTGGGCTGTGAGAACTGCTGCAGCAAAAGGGGTGAGGAAATATAACAGGGTGCCATCCAGGCAAATGCAGAAGCAGCCAAATGCCAGGTAGTCTTTTGCAGAGCCCCAGGAGGGTGTCTCAGGTGGGTGGTAGGTGCATCTGGGCACACACAGGGCCAGGCTGCAGCCCAGGCACTGCAGCTACACCTCACTTCACCCCATGCCTGCAGAAATGTCTCTTCCTCCTTTTTTGGAACCTGTGGTTTCAATCTGGGAGGAAGCTGGACTGGCTGGACTGGGGAGTAAATGAGGTGGGAGAGGGCAGGGATGCAGATGAGGTTTGGGAGTAAAGTAGAGGGTTAAAGAAGGGGATGAGGGATGGAGGAATTCAGAGGAAGAGGAATTGGAGGTGGATGAGACACCAGAAAACAGTGCTGGCAGTGGGTCTGGGTCTGACACTGGGTCTTGTTCTGCCAGCATTCACCCCAACTATTTTATCTTTGGCAGGTGCCCATGAGCTAGTCAGGATGGACAGGTAAGGAAACCCAACCCCACACCTGCCCCTGCAAGGATTTTGTCCTCTCCTCCTTGCCCTTGAAGCTGGCAGAGCGAAGGGGGTGCAGGTGGCACACGTGCCTGAGTCCTGCTCCTTTCTGGGAAGCCTCTTCCCTCTCTTCAAGCGGGAAGTGCCTCCTTTCTTTTTGCCTGTGCCTCCCCATGCCCCAAGAAAGCCTGAAACCACTTTGACTAAGCTTTCCCCCCTATTTGCTCTCAAATTTGCTCTCAGCCTCAACCTGCTCCCTGCCCTGCTTGGCTGTTCCAAAACCCTGGGGATAAAAAAGCCCTCCTGAAATAAAAACACAAATCCCTGTCCTCTCCCACAGCAGCGCCCAGGGCATTGAAAACCCCGTGTTCGAGGCGGTGCCATCGGCGAGCTCCGAGCCGCGTCCCCGTCCCCAGCTCTCCTACATGGCCAGCCGGCTGCCCTCCGAGTCCGGCCGGCACCTGCTCTCGGAGCCCAACACCCCCCTGTCCCCCCCTGGCCCCGGGGAATGCTTCTTCCCAACGCTGGGTGAGTGAGTGGTGATGCTGAGCCCCCTTGGAGACCACTGTGGGAGAGGTGGGAAGGAAAAGGGGAAGCTGGGAGGGGGTGAGGGGGGAAAAGGGGGGTTAAATATCAGATGTGAACTTCGTGTTACGTGGGACATCAATGGCTTAGAAGATGGGAAGGACCCAAACCCTCTGTTTTCCATGCAAAAGCAGAGTTTGGCCTCTTGCTAAAGCATATCCCTTTTAGCTGCAGGCTGGTCTAATACCCCTGCTCTGCCCTTTCCAGATCCTGTTCCTGACTCACCGAATTCTGTGAAAGCCTAAACAGCCCAGAGGGAATCACATCCCACGGACCATGCCATGCTGGCCCCGATGAGACCCCTGGGAGGGTGGCAGGGCCAGGGCCAGCAAAGCCTTAAGAACTGAAGCTGTGTCCAGGATCCCTGCCCTTGTCTCCTATCCTGCCTCTGCCCTGGGACTGGAAGTGAACCTCTCTTGCTCGGAGTTCGATTTTTAACTACCTGTTTCCATGGAGAAGAGCACAGCTCTGTACTGCTCACATTTTATGGACTAGCCGAAAATTGAGGATGTGGGGATGGAAGGATGTCCCGCACATGCAAAGTTCCCTGAGGATTTAACTTATTGCCAGGGGTTTAAGCTCTGCAACATCAACATGTTTCTGCATCCTTGACTGAACATCCTCTCTGGGAGTGGATGGTAAAGTACTTTATCCAGCATGAAACAAAACAGGGTCACCAGCCAAGCCTGTACTACCTTTTTCTTTGCAAAACAGGAAGGGGAGAGGCTCCCTGCTGCCACCAGAGCCCTCCTTCCCTACCAGCCTTTAGAGATGGCCATGGACTTTTGATACTGCTGCCTTTTCAGCTGGACACATGCCAAGAGGACCCTTATTTCTGCTGCAATTTTATCCTTGGCTTGGGATCAGGGGACTTCATCTTTCTGTTTGTTTCATTATCACTGCTGATTAAAAGGAAAAAAAGGATGTTTATGTTTTTACTTTTGTTTTGTGTGGTTTGGTTTGGTTTTTTCTTTTATGCCTGTCAATTAGAAAGTTCATCAGGAGGGTGCTGGTGGATGTTCCTGTGACGTGGCTGAGAGCTCGGGGGCCGAGGTGGAGGCACAAGAATGCAGCAGGCAGTGGGAAATGCTATGGGTGGATTCCCTTGACCCTCCACGGCCAGAGCAGCCAGTCCTGGGGCCACTGTGAGAGGACACTGTGATGCTCCGGGGGGTTACATGGGTGCCCTCACTTCATCTGAGCCCCAGCATTGCTTATCCAAGAGAGTCCCTGGGTCAGGCTCCAGCGTGACTCCGCCCCAGTGAGGAGATAAAACCTCGTGGTGTTTTTTTCTTTTGCCTCTGTTTTTGTTGTGAAGCGGATGAAAAAAAAAGATCACCACAAGACAAACATAAACATTAGTCATACCAAAACAGTGTCAGAGCTGAGCAATAGCTGTACCAGGCAGCGTGCCCAGGCAGAGCATCCCCTGGAGCACCCCAATTCCCATACCACGTGGCTGGAGGAAACAGCGTTTGCCTCTGGGATGGGCTGGGGACTGCTGCAGGATTTGATTAATCCGGCATTGGCTTCAGTAAGAGCAACTTCAGGATGGTTCAGGGATCAAGGAGAAGGCAGCACCCACCCCCCTCCCCGCATACCATGGATGTCACTTCCTGAGCATGGGAGGGGGCCTTTATTGCCACCCACAGCTCAGCCCCTTCCCGGCTCTGCTGGGAAAGCTCTCCCAGTGCCTCCGGCGCTTCCTTCTCCCTGTCCCAGCAGCTGCAGCTGCAAAGGCACGCCGGGGTTTTGCCTGCCCCCGGGTCCTAACCGCTTCAAAACCCTCTCCAAGTCCCTCTGTCTGCTAACGAATGCACTGTTTGATGACAGAATAAAGCTTTGTTGGAAACAGGTTTTGCTCTGTACGGCAGGAATCCCATTTTCTGGGATGCCCAGTGCTGCAGGCAGAGGAGAGCTGAGCAGCACTGGTGTGGCATGTTGGGGCACTGAGTGGCGTTCAGGGACCGTTTCCCACCCGGAAAACTTGCCAGACGGAAAACTAAAGACTTCTAGGAGAGAGCCAAAATGGCTATCCAGGCTTCCACACATATTAGAGCAGGAGTTCTGGCACGCTGGGTGCTGGCACCCCACCCTGGCCTCCACTACCATGGAGACCTTCTAGTTGCAGCTCATCAGCTTGTGAAGGTTTTCTTTCCTGCAATGCTTTTTGGGGTAAATATTTTCCTCTAATCACCAGCATTTTATCCTTTTGTCCCTGTATTTCCAGCTCCCAGGAGCATCCTTTTGGCCAGTCTTCCATGCTCCCTTGCTGGGTGTCACAGATCACCGTGGGACTGCCAAGTCCTCTCCCAGCTCCATCCCCTCTTCCTCTCCCACACTCAGAAGGCCAAATCTTGAAGCACATGGACAAATTACAAGCAATTATCCCCTTTTGTGCATTGTTTCATCAGCCTGGACCTACTTGTGAAACCACAGTTTCTGGCAGCCAGCAAACCCCTGACAGACATCATTTCACCACCCAGGCGTGAGGCCAGCAGGCACCAAGCAACACGCTGGACAGCCTTTCACAAGACCTAAGTGTCCTCAAGCTCTGAAATGGGCCAAAACTCTTCTCCCCGCTCAGGAATCGGGTCACTGGGTGCTTTGTTTCGCTGCAGCATGGTGGGATTTGGATTGTTGTTGCTGGCATAACTTGTGCCAGTGACGTGGTGGTCACACAGCAGAACCCCCGAGGACAAGCAGGGCTGCTGGGACCCCACTTCTGCAGCAGGAAGTGGCAGCAAGGACTGCCACTTGTCCTCTCTGGCAGTGGGAAGGGAAGAGGGCATTGTTATGGCAATGGGATTTTCTGGCTCAGCACAGCACCATCAGGGTGTTCCCACAGCACTGGGGTGATGGGGACAAGGAGGAGCTGGTGGCACTGGGTGCTGCAGTCACACAAAGCTGCCTTCTCTCATTCTGGGGGAACGGACTTACCTAAACTTAACCTGCAGTGGCAACACAGCTTATGAAAAAGATGGTGATGCAGAAGCAGGAGTGTGAACTACCCGGGAGGGAGGAGCTGAGAGTGCAATGCCTGAAGTGAGAATCACAGCCACAGTTTGCACTGCTGGCTGTGACCTGTTTCCTGAAAATGCAGAGCAGGGCTTTGCAGGCAGAGCTCTGTTGGGAGAGCAGAGAGATGGCAAGAGATAGCGGGTGGGGACTGCAGGCAGGAAGGATGGCACAGTGTCACACAGGCTGTCAGCCTGTCTCACCATTTGGGCTTCTTCATGCACATAGGTGCTCACTCACCTCCCTACAGAGACCTGGGGTTAGAAGGGACTCAAGGCTGCAAAATGCCCCTGGTGACATTTGCTCTTTTGACTCTCCCATGCCAGAATCCTCCTTAGAGGCACAAATAATGAACAAAGCAAGACAGTCACCTCCCCAGACCGCAGGATGATGGATGGGGTCTTGTATCAGCCCCTAAACCATGTGCTCAGACCCTGCTCACTATGGGCAGAACACTCCAGATTGCAGCAATGTGACTAACGAGCTCCTCAAACCTCACGCTGTGTGGACTGCAATGGCTATAACAGTAATTAATCACAGAACTCTAGAATGGTTTGGATTGAAAGGGACCTTAAAGCTCATCCAGTTCCATCCCCTGCCATGGGCAGGGCCACCTTTTACTAGACCAGGTTGTTCCAAATCCTGTCCAGCCTGGCCTTGGACACTTCCAGCGATGGGGCAGCCACAGCTTCTCTGGGCAACCTCCCCACCCTCACAGGGAACTATTTCTTCTTAATATCTTATCTAACCCTGCCTTCTGTCAGTTTGGAGCCATTTCCCCTTGTCCTGTCATTCCATACCCTTGTCAAAATTACCAGAGCCCTCCTCACTCACAAGGACCACAGCAGACACACGTCGGTCGGTGGTGAATGGAACTGTGGTTCAGCTGCTGCTCCAGCCACTCCCAGTGCCAAGATGGGTGGGCAACATCTGGAGCCCTTCCAGACTCAGCACACAAAGAGCCTGGGAGCAGGACAACTCCTGCAGCTGCCAGCAGACTTTCCCATTGGGATTCTCAAGATATTTTTGGCATTTAGACATGGGAGATACACCTCACTGCATGAGGGGATCCTGCAGGACCAGGCACCAAAGGATGATGCTCTGAAGCAAATCTGTGTGCAGGAGGTTTGGACCCCAAGTCACACCCCAAAAAGCCTGGGTCACTGAAACACTGCGCCCCGTGCCTGCTCCACTCTTCCACGCTCGGTGTTTCAGTACTAAGCTTGCTCCCACAGTGCTGCCCAGCCCCATCCTCCCCCCCCGAAGGCCCATTTTGGTGGCTCACCGACAGGGAGGGGTTGCCCTCGTCCTCGACGGTGACCATCAGGCTGTAGAAGCTCTGCCGCTCGCGGTCGGGCGGGGAGGGCCGGGTGGCGATCTCGCCAGTGACGCGGTCCATGCGGAAGGTCAGGTCCTCATTCCCACCGGTGATGTAGTAGGAGAGGACACTGTTGAGGCCGATGTCCCGGTCCGTGGCACGCACCTGGGCCACCGCTGTGCCACCGCCGACATTCTGCAGGGCAAGACAGCGGGGTGAGCAGCAGAGATACATGGCATGAAACCTGTGAGCCTCATCATACATAAAACACCTAATTAATAACGCAGTTCTAATATAGAGAGGGGGTTTTCCAGGCACTCAGGTGCTTGAGGCTCCAAACTTGCTGCCCCAACACCCAGCAGCTCAGCAGAATTAAGAATCATCTTATCTGGTCTGGCACAGCCTGGAAGAACGTAAAACCCACTGTGTGTGCAAAGGTGAAGGCTGTGTAATGGACTCAGAACTCAGCTAATTATTTTTGGATAGTCCCATTACGGAGCAAATCAAAACAGAAATTCTGTTCTTCAACCACCTCTGAACATGCATTAAATAGATAAGAAAACCCTAACAGGGCAATAACCTTAATGCAAAGCTATAAATCATGAGCAGCAGTTCCTCACAGCAAAGTGGCACCGGCTATTACTCATATTTCATTTTTCATCACCAAATTGAGAATCCCCCCCCACCCCCGGTCCAGGAATTAAACTGTCAGGAAATAAGCTGTCTCTCCTTATGCCTGATTATGTTTTATTGCTTCATTATCTAGCCCTTGCCAAGCTGCTTCCTGAAAGCCATTCCTATTCTGTTCCGCACTGCCTCTTGTGTCACTTTGGTGGCATTTCCATGGGTGTGTAGCCATTTCTCCTTCCGGATGGTCCCAGCAGAGCTTTTAGCTAGCCCAAAACTAAGAGCCCACCACCAGCGAGGGCTTTCAAGGGGTCACCAACCCTTAAATCACCCAAGGTGAGGACGGTAACGGTAACCAACACTTAAGTGACTGAAGATGAGGTCTGCAAAGGGCCACCAACAATTAAAAGACCCAAGGTGAGGTTTGCAAGGGGTCATCAACCCTGAAATCACCCAAGGTGTGGTCAAACCTCACCTAGGGAGGGTGGAAGGAGAGGAGCAGGGCTGGGTGCTCACCTCGCTTACGCTCACGTTGTAGCCAAAGGGGCTGTCGATGACGGGGGGGTTGTCATTGATGTCAAGGATGTTCACTCGCAGAGTGTGCTCCTTCCTCCGGGGGGGCACGCCGCCATCTGATGCTTGGATCTGTGGGTGGGGGTGGAATTTCAAACAAACCCTCTATTTTGAAGCTCACAGCTCCGAGAAAACAGCTTTGCTGCTCAAACCAGGAGAAGCCCAAGGGGGTTTGGTGCTGACCCGTAAGGTGTAGTGATCCAGTGTCTCCCGGTCAAGCGGCCGTGCCACAAACACCTCACCATAGGTGTTGTTGGTGGTACGGATCTCAAAAGCCCGGCCGATGTTCCCTGACGTCAGCGAGAAAGTCACCTGGAGACAACACAGGGAAAGAAAGGCAGGGCAGGCAAAATGATGCTGTGAGGACAAAGGAGAGAAAAGTGATCCTACAAAAATAAACCCAGCATCACCTCAAGAAGTCTCTGAGCTTTTTAGAGGGTCCAGTATACTGGGATCCACAGGTGTGCTGGCTCATTGCAGCCACCCCAAAACAAACAGTCCTGTTTGACCCCAGCTGCATCCACAGCTCCTATGCTGCCAGCAATTTTTGTTTTTGTGAGTGATGGGACCTCATTAATGCCTGTCTGCGTGGTAATGAAAATAACAAATGTCAGCGAGCTTCCTGCTCAGCCTGCCAAGGACTTTGCTGCTGGCCCCCATGGTGGGAGAGCCCACAGCTGGTTTTCAGATTGCTGGGCTCCTTTTGACACGTGTCCTGCAGAGCTCTTTGCCCCAGAGCCCGAGGACAATGTTTTTCCTCTGGTGCTGCACATCCTGACTGGGGAGTGCTGGTACCCACTGCACAAAACCACCAGCATCAATGAGTTTGCTCTGAGAGGGATGCAGAGGGGAAGGGGTTGGGAAGTTGCTGGTGGAGGTATTTCTGTGTCAGTGAAGCACTACCACAGCCTCACAGGCAGCTCCAAGACTTCTGTTTAAGTCTCATCGTAGAATATCCTGAGCAGGAAGGGACCCACAAGGACCACTGAGTCCAACTCCTGGCTGTGCACAGGAAGACCCCAGGAATCACACCACGTGCCTGAGAGCATTGTCCCTACCTGCCCATTCCTGCCTGCATCTGGATCCCGGGCCAGGACCACGGCCACCCTCCTGCCGACAGCACTGTCCTCTGCCACACTGACGGATGAGTCCGAGGTGATGTCGAACTGGGGGCTGTTGTCGTTCTCGTCCAGGACTGTGATGGTCACCTGTGGGCATGGCATGAGGCTCACGTGGGGCATGGACAGAAGCTGGACCCCTGCCCACCTGGCATCGACAGCCACCCTGACACCCTGGCACACCCTCAACCCACCACACCCCTCCGAGGTGCCAACAGCTCCATCGTGCATCCCACGTGGGAAGGATGCAACTATTTGAGCCCGGGAGCTGAAGTTACATCCCTGCCTGCAGAGGAGGAGGAGAAGGAGGGATGCTTGGAGGCTGGAGAAACAGTTCAAGGCTGCTGCAGCTCTTAAGTGGCAGGTTTTTTTATGGAGCATCCTCTGTTTTTCATCCTCCAAATAGCTGGGCACAGAGCAGCTCAGGCTGCTGCAGGGTAACCCTTCCCTGCTAAGCTTTTCACAAGCAGCAGTTTCATCTGTGCTCACAGCACCGGGGTCGGGCAGGGTTGGATTTAAAGTTCAATGGGCACAAAGAAGGCAGAGCTG
The DNA here is from genome assembly GCA_035047865.1 of Dendrocincla tyrannina. Lineage (NCBI taxonomy): Eukaryota > Metazoa > Chordata > Aves > Passeriformes > Dendrocolaptidae > Dendrocincla > Dendrocincla tyrannina. The sequence goes on from JAWWMP010000167.1 coordinate 1,984,315, forward strand.
AGTGTGTTTAACTCAACCAAAGCAAGCTGAGTGTAAAGGAGACCTGAGCTCCCTCCTGGGAAAAGGCACATGGGCACGAGATGCTCAGAGGGGACCTGGCTACCTCGGCCACAATTAGCCAGAGGAAATGCTCTCATCGACTTTGTAATCCAAGTGCTGCAAGGCAACACAGAAATGAGAGAGGAAGAGCCTTTCTGTTCCCGGGGATTTATTTATGGGTGCCCCAAGCTCCCAGGTGCAGCCAGGCTGAATGGGAACAACATCCCGGGAGGAAGCCAGGAGCAGGTTGTGCACCTTGGGGTGATTCAGTTATTGTTGCTGCCGAATTAAAAACAGAGAACCGGGAGCAGGGAGAGCTCAATCAGCCACTGTGAGGGATCCGGCAGTTGCTGTCCCAAGTGGAGGATCAGGGTGCTGCGGTTCTGCTCGCCAGCAGCAGGATGGCTCACAGGAGCTGCACCACGTCCTGGGAGGTGTCAGGGATGCTGGTGGTGCTGGGATGGGGCTGGAGACCTCCACCCCGGTCCCTCCCCACAGCTCAGTGTGCAGTTTGGGATGGATTCTGGTGCCCAAGGTGATGCCAGCAGGACGAACACGCTTACCTTCTGTTGGAGGAGAGCAGGGGGGGGAAACAGAGAACACACAGAACAGGGAGTTAGTGGGGGATGAGGAGGGGTGGGTTAACCCTGCACCCCACCATAGCAGTGTAGCTATGGTAGCCACGGATACCCTTTTGCTCCTCTGTTGGTGCATCCCTTTGGCTTTTTTCTAGATAAGGTTGGCAGATTTTCCCCTCGCCCTGGGGGAGGTTCAGACAGGATTACAGCAGTGTGTGGAAAGCATGGCACCAGCAACCATGGGCTGGCCCTGCACCCTGTACGCCTCCTACCCCAGCTGAAAAATGCAAATCAGCTGCCAAATATAACCCTCTTAAACCACTGTGAAGTATTTTAAGGCCCCTAAATTTACCTCCCTCAAAACTGTTTTAGCAGGTTTTTCCCCAAATCAAGGTTTTTGGACCCTGGAAGCTGGAGCAGGGAGGACACACTGTCCTATGCCAGAGGAAGAGGGAGGTGATCTGAGGCTGACAGAGGATGGTGAGGAAGTGAGGAGATGCTACTCACCACCGTGGAGTCAATCTTTGGTCCTCCATCATCAGCCACCACCGTCAAGGTGTAGAAATCCCCTTTCTCTCGATCCACCTGGCCTTTGACTGTGATCACACCCTGTCAAGGATGAAAAAGTTGTGTTGGTCACCAACAACAAAGTTCATGGCAGACAACCAAGCCAGGAGTGACCACGCTGTGGCTACTTACAGTGATCCCATTGATTTTGAAGAGGGAGAGCGCTTGGGTGTTGGTGTTGGGGTCAAACTTATAGGTGATCTGGTTGAGGTTGTCGATGGAGCGAGCCTGGACCCGGAGCACCTCAGAGCCCAGGGGGATGTTCTCCATGATCACAGCCTCATAGCTGCTGTTGGAGAACTGCACAGCTTCATCCAGCTCATTCAGCAGGCTGACGTACACGCTGCAGAAGCCCTGGTTGTTGGGGGGCGCTTGGTCCGTGGCAGAGACATTCATCAGGTAGCTGGTTTTGGTCTCATAGTCCAGGTACTCTATCGTCGTGATGAGGCCCGTGCTCTCATCAATCTCAAACTTCCCCTCTGCGCCTGACACGATCTTGTAGTTCACCAGGCCACCATTCCCTGGGGAGGGAGCAGGAACCATGGTGCTGGCTGGACCAAGCACCCCAAAGAGGTGAACACCACCCATGTCGACCCCCATTTCAACCCAGCCACACCAGGATCTGTGCAATGTCTGATTTCACCACTCCCCCCCTCCCCAAAGCAGGTGTTTCTCACCCCAGCCTTCCTACCTGTGTCCCGGTCGGTGGCCCGCACCACCACCACCGAGGTGCCTATCCCTGCTGTCTCCCGCAGCCCCAGGCGGTTGTACTGTCGCTGGGTGAACACTGGCACCTCGTCATTGACATCTTCCACGTACACGATCACCTGCGGAACCCCACGGAGAACCCACGGGTGAGCTGGGCAAGCTAGTGAACACCCACCAGCTGCTTACGCCGGTGGGGGGAAGTACATCCTTCATGGTGCTCATAGGGAAATATTTCAGCAGGTTCGAGGCTGGGCTGGATGGGGCTTGGAGGAACCTGTTCTAGTGGAAGGTGTCCCTGACCATGGCGGGGACAGGTGTTGGGATGAGAAGAGCTTTAAGGTCCCTTCCTACCCAAACCATTCTAGGATTCCATGACAAACTCTTCTACAAACACCACATGATGGAGAGTGAAGACAAATGGTTTAACATCACAAATTAAAAAAAGCCCTGTGGTCCGAGTGACTCAGTCGTTCCATGGTGGGAGGGAGGTACACTGGGCACATTAATTCCTCCATCCTTTGGGATCCCTCGCTCCAAACTCTGGAGACCCCACAAAGCAGAAACGCTGGTGACTTGCTGGGAAATTTTTCTCAAAGTTCAGTGGGTCAGCCTGCTGTTTCCCCAGGGAACATGTATTCTCCTTTTGATTTCTGCTCGCTGCTGGTGCTGCAGGCACACTGCACTCAGCCAGACCCCACCCCACCCCACCACTGGGTCTAAAAATAGATGCAACTGGAGGGCTGGGTTTGTGGGAACTGTGGGAAGTTGGCGTGTCATGGCTAAAGATAATCAGCACTGGGTCCTGGATTGTTATAATAGATGCCTGACCAGGAGACACAGCTTTCAACAGGCTGAGGCTCAGCTTTTCCTCCCAGCAGCAGAGCTGCATCTCAAGGGGTAAGTGGGTTTCCCTCTGACAGTGACTGCAGCCCACTTAGCAGCCTCATCGTGCCAAAATGTCACAGGAAAAAAGAACAAACCCAACCAAATAAACCCTAGCAAGATCTTCTCCACCCACGGGAAGCCCCCGGAGACTTTCCGTCAGCATTTCCATGTCAGATCTCTCTCATTTCCTGCACGACTGCAAGGGCTGGAAAGGATGAAGCATCCTAAACATTTCACGTGGACTCCTCTGGTGTTCAGCCCTCGGTGGCCGCGAGGTGCTTACCCGCACGGAGCTCCTCATGGGTCCCTGCTCCGTGTTGTAGGCCTCCACCTCGAGGACGTGAGAGGAGTTCTGCTCCCTGTCGAGGTGCCGCACACCTCGCATCACCAGCCCCGTGCTGGGATTGATGCGGAAGTGGTTGTGCTCGTTTCCTGGCAGGGGGGTGGAAAAACGAGAGGGATGTTGCCCACTGCCTCTGCATCCATCTGCATCCAGGGCTGACATACTGAGCCCTCCCCAAGGGGCTGTGTTGGAGGAAGATTATTGAGCACAGCACCAGTCCCACCACCTCCTGCTACGTCAGGGTTTGGCCCTGGGTCAAGCCAGGAGATGCTGCTATCTCATATATATATATCATACATATCTCATATTTGATATCTCATCAAATAAAAAGAACATGGACCTGTTGGAGTGAGTCCAGAGGAGGTCATGAAGATGTTCTCAGGGCTGGAGTATCTCTGCTAAGGACACAGGCTGAGAGAGCTGGGGATGTTCAGCCTGGACAAGAGAAGGCCCTGGGAAAACCTTAGAGCCCCTTCCAGTGCCTAAAGGGGCTCCAGGAGAGCTGGAGAGGGACTGTGGACAAGGGGCTCTTGTCTGTCTGGCAGTTGATTCCCACTGCCAGAGGGCAGGGTTAGATGGGATATTGGGAAGGAATCCTTCCCTGTGCGGGTGGGCAGGCCCTGGCACAGGTTGCCCAGAGAAGCTGTGGCTGCCCCATCCCAGAAAGTGTCCAAGGCCAGGTTGGACAGGGCTTGGAGCACCCTGGGCTAGTGGAAGGTGTCCCTGCCCATGGCAGGGGGCTGAGATGCAATAATCTTTAAAGTCCCTTCTGATCCAAACCATTCTGGGATTCTATGCTTCTATCTATTGTCCATCCACAACAAATCATCCACTGGCAATTAATCCTAACACTGAGATTTTGCTTAGGGGCAGGAGAAATGTTTCTGTGGGCTGCCTTGTGCAGAAAGATGGAGAGCACAACCTCCTGAGGCTGCACATGCCTGGTACAAACCCACTCATGCACAAAGGGGCCCTTGGACTTACCCTTGACAATCCTGTACCACACTCTCCCGTTAATGCCTTCATCTGCATCTGTGGCTTTCACCTTCATGGGAAAGGAAAAGCAGCAAAGGTGAAGGGCAGAGAATTCCAGACAATTCCAGATGGACAAATCCCCCCACCCTGCCAAGGCTGCTCCTCCACTTGAGCCAGGGAGCTTATCAACTGCAAAAAAAGAGTCAATTATCCTCTCCTCAGCACTGGAGAGCAGGGACAGTGGGCACAGGACACCCTGGCTGACAGGTTTGCTGTTGGATGGACTGATGTGGGAGCTGAGCCAGAGGACCGTGCCGTGAAGCCCAGGGGTCTGTGCACTGGTGGAGATGTCCAAAGATCCTGCCTTGCACACCAGTGCTCGTCCCAGTGGTGATGACGCTGAAGACAGAGCCTTGCTGGGATGATTTGAGCTGGGCAGGAAGAGCTGCTCCCACCTGTGGTGGGCACACAGCCCACAGCATCTTGGCGAGTCACCCAGGCAGCAGCATATGTAAAAATGACTGAAAAAAGGGTGAATGCAACCAGCCTAGAGCGTGCTGGTGCTCTGGACACTGGGCTGAGCCCTCGTGAGCCCCCGAGCAGAGGTGGGAGCACCCCTTGGCTGTGACACACTGCACAGTCCAGCCACGTACTGAATAAGCCATCCGTCCCGGGAAACCCAAGGCACGGGTCCCCTCTGGTGTCACTGAACAAGACTGCAGTGCTTTCCCTAAAAACCCAGCTAGCAGCCAGTCCTGGCAGCTGGCAAGCGAGACCTGGTGGGGAACAGCAGGGCAGGGCTCCCAACCCAGCTGGCACCGAGCTGCTGCATCTTCTCTCTGCAAAACCAACTTCCCCCAAAGCAGGCAAAGCTCGACCACGGCGTGGCCACTTGTGAATCACCACGGTGAGAACACAGCAGATGTCTCAGCCTTTTTTCTCCTCCTGCTTTCCTCTGCAAGGCATCTTCTGCCATATCTTCTCCCTACAATACTATTCAGTGTTTTCCTTTTTCCAGGCAGGTGGAGGTTTGTACTTAGATTGGTGCTGGAAAGAGAAGGGGTGACTGCAATGGATGCACATGCAGTGGGAACAGTGAGGGCTTTCACCCCCAGCCCCAAAACACTTGCAGAAGTTAGAGATGCTCTTCTGAAACATGATTTTGAGATGCTTTGTAATGCTTTTGTTCCCTTGCTTTAAAACACCCTGTGCCAGCAGAAATCATGGAAAATACTGACTTCTGCACTTGTAAACTCCGTATTTCTCATCCCTGTGCCACATATGCTGCTCTCCTCTGTCCCAGACCAGTTCATATCTTCCTTGTGGCTTATTTCATGTTCCACTATGGACCCAGGCACCTTCATTTCACAGTGGGGAGTTCTCCCTCCCAAAGCAGCTCTTCCACCCTTGGGGCCCCCTGAGGCTGTTTCTGGGCAGGAGCTGGGCTGTGTCCACTCCTGTGGGATGGATGGGCCCCACAGCAGCAGGCAAGCGATGCCCAGGCACATGGGCTGCTTTGGCATGGCACTGGCTCCCTCCTGGGAAATGCTATCATGTGTCCGGAGGAGGAAAAATTAAGGGATGGAAGGAAAACTTCACGACTTTTTGTATCATTCCCTGACCTGCTGTGCCCAGGAAAATGTATTTCAGGATGGGCCAGCTGCACTCTGCAAATTCCCCTTGAGGCATCCTCTTCCCAGCTCACCCCACGTGTTTGCTGCATGAAGCTCCAGCAGGTAAAGCACGTGAAATGGCTCAGCCCAGGTATCTGGTTTTTATTAAAGCAACTCATGCACCTGCCAACCTGCAGCCTGAAAAAAGCTTGGCTGCTGCTGGTTTGACCTGCTGAGATCCCAAAGGAGAGGCAGTACTTTGACAGACTGTCCCAAACTTGGGAAAACAATGGCACTGGAGTGCAAGTAGTGGGAGAAAAGCTCGTTTTTGCTGCAGGTGAAAGGCACCTAGTGCAGCTGAGCAGCAGTCCCTCCAGCCTGCTTTATCCCTCTGCTGGAGAGTGGGCTGCTGTCCTTTTCACAGCCCCCTTTCAGACACCTCCAGCTACTGGAATGGTGTCAGAAGAGGAGGCGGGGAGGGAGGGCAATAAAAGAATGGGAAAAAAGTACAGCTTCTAGGAAAAGGGGGAACAAACACGTGCAGGGCAGTCTGACACCCCTTCCCCAGCACTGGGGGCTCAGCCAGTTTAGCCTTCCCACAGGGACAAAGCCTGGGAAACACATCCAGGGGAGCTCGACCTCTCCCTCCAGGGAGCCACAGCTCCGGGGCACTGTGGGACTGGCAGAGCCCGAGGAGGGGCTCAGGGCCCCTTGGCTTTGCATGCTCAGGCTGTCCCCATCGCTCTCCCACCCTCCCGAAAGGGAAGAGGGGGCTGGCAGGCAGCAGAGCGCCGTGGGAGAGGAGCAAAGCAGGCGTGCGGGAGGCAGAGACAGGTAGGGAGCCCGAACCCCCGCAGCAAACCCAGCGCTGGTCCCTTGAGGGGTGAGAGACAGACCCCTGGCTGCAGAGCTCCTGCCCTCAGCCCTCCAGCCTCCTGGAGAAAGGGCTGCAAAGCGGGGGGAGATGCAAAGTTTGGGGTGGGCGTGAGGTCAGGCATCAGTCCTCCCTCCTCCCGTCGCACTGCTTTGTCTGTCCCGGTGAGAGAAAGCGGGAAAGTCCTGAGGATGCTCTGATGCTTAACAGTGATGGGAGATGGGGAAAAGCATCACTCACAGCCCTCTGGTTTCGGTCCCCACCCATCCGGGTCGGGAAGCTGGGTGCTTGATACCCTCCAGCATCACCTTCTCCTGGGAGCTCGTGGAAAGACTTAGGGCATTGGGAAAAGTTGGGGAGCTCCAGGAAAGCGTTGCTAAGTAAGACTGGGAGGGGAATGAGAGCTGCTTTTCATTGGAGCTGTGTTACAGGCAGTGCTAGAAAGCAGCCTTTTCTTTGCAGGCTGAGGAAAGTAAGGGAGAGCATATGGAAAAACACCTGCCAAACTAGGCAGCTGGGCCAGGCCAGGGAGCAGTGCCTGGTGCTGGGCAGAATAACCCTCTCTGCGGCTCATGCATGACAATAATTCCCTCTTCCTTTCCACCTTCCTCAGGGGCATTTTACCTTTTGCAATTTCTCATCTTTCCCTCTGATCCTCGGCTGCCTCGTGCCCAGTGCTGGGTCCTGACTGCTCATGGAAGCGTGTCATGTTTGGAGCTGATCAGGCAGGGGGGGGTTTCAGAACGGGCAAACCTCGTATTAACCCAGCAGGGTATTGATAGTGTGGGGCTTGGGTGGGACAGCGATGCTGTGAAAGCCCAGACCTCCCCTGAACCCACAGCTCTGCCAGCTGATCTGGGTGTGAGCAGAGGCTGCTTGGGAAGCAAGAGGGGAACAGGACACGACTGAAAAAGCCTGGGAAAACATCAGTGTGATCCCTGCTGATGGGTTTCTATGGAGCACTGTCAAGTGAATTTAAAAGACAAACTCTGCAGCCAGGACCAAGGGAGTGAAAAACAGCCTGAAGGAATTGCCCACGCCTGCCCGTTGGCTCTTAAGGAACAATATAAGGTCACCACAGGGAACACGTGCAGTCAGTAAATGCCAGCAGTGAGGTAGCCCTGGAAACCTTGATTCAGGCTGCCTTCAGTGTGGGATAATGCAGCCCTGCCTGCTAGTTTTCAGTGCCCAGGCAGCAAAGAGCAACAGCCTGTCCATGAAGCAGGGGGTCCTTGGGATGGCTGCTCTGCTCCCAAAGCTGAGGGGATGGGGCTGAGCCAGGCAAGGAGGGGCTGCACCATAAAAAAGACACTTTTGGGGTGAAGAGAGGGGAAAGCATCACTTTGGAGGAGATGACGAGAGACCCAGTCCCTAGACTTGCTTGCAATACACATAGGGATTCTGTCAGTGTTCACAGATGCTGACCCAGTATTTTTGCAGTTTCCGTCTTCCAAGCACAGACCAGGCTCTGACTGATGGAAACAGCTACATCTCCCCAGAGTCCCCGAGCTCTGGGTAAGCTGATACAGTCCTTGCCCTGAGGGCTGCCAGCATCACAGCTTGGAATCCTCAAGCCGAGGTGATGCAAAGTATTCCAGAAATAATAAAACACATTTCCCAAGTGCCTCAAACCTGGCACCCAGCTCCAGTGGCAACCTCTGATCTTGCTCCCTCTGGATCTGAGTTCACTGTCTGGAGCACGAATCCCGCAGGAGCAATTCTGAGGCAGGATCCTGGCAAACCAGAGCTGGGAGCTCACCTATGTACAGAGGGGTATGGCTGGGCATGGGCAACCCGAGTTCAAGGGTTCCTGAAGCCCTCAGTGCTTGGCTTTGCAGCTGCCACAGTGTTTGCTGAAGGTTGTTTCCTCCTGTGTAATTCGGGCGGTGAGTGATGCTCATCTCTTCTGGCACAGCACCTTTCCAATGGGTTTGTCTCCACCAGGGTGTCTCACAGTTTCCAGTTAACAATTAACGTCATGTCACTGATGTCCTCTCTCCCCTTTTTGAAGGTTTTACACTGAATATTTGGCTGCTGCCTGCACTCACACCTGTGTGACTTTGGGATGGTGGCTTCAAGAGCAGACCCAGAGACCCTGACAGTACCTCCTGACTCACAGCTCCCCTCCTAAGATCTTTATTTCAAATTGGCTCAATCCAAATCCAAATTTGCCAGGAGACTGACCAGCCAAACAGCTTTTCATCGCTCTTCTAACTCCCACATCTCTGTAGGAAAGTATTAAAACTTTACCTCCAGCATACAGGCTAAAGCACCCAGGCCACAGCAGAGGTTTGGCACAGCAAGGTTTCCCCAGCCCTCATCTCCAGGCTGGTGGGATGCCAGCCTCTGGCACAGCCTGTCTGGGGCTGGAGAGTGTATGGGAGCTAAAATGTGGGTGCAAACTGCTCTTGGGAGCACCTGACCCTGCAGGGAAAAGTCACCATCAGGTACTAGGTAAGAGCTATCACTGATGAGGCTTTGGGAAGCTGGCTTGCATCACTCTTTGCAGAACTGCCTGACAAACCTGCGACATGCCTGAACCTGAAAGCAGGTCAGCAAAACGCCTGACACAAGGATTTTTGGCATGAACAGGGTGAGGGTGTTACACGTCACCCCTGCAAAACAGTAAAGACAATGCCAGTGCAATACCACAACTCACTGGGTAATTACCAAAGCAGAGCCTCAACCAACTATCTGGTCTCTTCAGGGGAATAATCAAAAACCCCAAATGTCAGCCAATCCAACAAATCCTCCAGAAAATCCTCATGTGTGCCCCCTTAAAGGTGTCCCCACAAGGGCCCATGGTACCATGTGTACATAGCACCACCTGTGCTAGATTTCTTTGCCAGGTGGTTTTGCACTTCAGCTCAGGGAGGTACTTTGCAGGCATAAATCCTACCGTTGTGTTTTGCCTCCTGGCAAAGAAAAGGGACTCCTCCTGTCCCCCTGTGTCACAGAAAGCATGGCTGGGAGAATCTTGGACATCAAGGCATGGCAAGAATCCATCAGTTTAACCAGAGGGTGGCTGCCTGTCCAGCCTCTAGGTGGTATGACCCTGACATTAGCTCAGTTGGTTACAGCATGTGCTACTAACAGCCAGGTTGTGTGTTTGATCCCTGTATGGGCCACTCACTTTAGAGCTGGACTCGATAATCCTTGTGGGTCCTTTCCAACTCAGAATATTCGGTGAAATCTCCTGTCACTTCTCTGTATCACCTTGTGCACTGCAGGGAAGATGAGCCCAGAGGACTCTGGCAACTCTGCCACCCTGCCTTCCCTTGGGCTTCTGGTTTCAACCACCGAGCTGGTCCCACCCAGCGCCCCGTCCTCCGAGATGACAGACTGGCTGCCTGTTATCATCATACTTGTCTGTATCGTCCTCCTCCTGGCGACTTTCCTCATCTTTGTCACCCTCTGCAAGCCAGTTGTGCTGGACCAGCCCCTCTCTGGATCCCGGGAGTGGATGCCTCACCATCCAGCAGATGCCAGTGAGCCCCAGCTGAGGGTGTGGAAGCGTCTGGGCTCCCTGCGGGGCTCCCTCAGCAGCTTCAGGAGGAGCCAGCCAGTGCCTCACAGTCAGCTCGCCTGCCCCAGGAGCTCCCCTGCCAGACACGACTGGGACATCATGGAGTCCACCAAAATGTGATTGCGCTCTGCTATTCTTTCCCAAGCTTTTGGCTCAGGCTCAGATCCCTCCTCAAGCATCCCTTGGTATCCTGGGCATCCCCACAGTGCCTCTCTGAGCAACTCATTTCCAGACAGTGGCTCTGTGAGGCAACAGAAGATTTCACAACTTCAGGTTCTCAAATGCTTTCCAGGTTACTGTTTCCTGTCAGGAAAGGTGGAGGCATCCAAACTACACCCACACACAGCTATCACTGGGCAGTCCCCAAAAAAATCCTGCTGCTTCATTTCTTTTGGAAAAAATTGTGCAAATTGTGCTGCACCTGAACAAACAGCCTGGAAGAGAGTGGAGCAACCTGGCTGCCTAAAGAGAGGCACCCTGGGGCAAACCTGCCCCACAAAAAGCAATTCTCAGCTGAGGTCTCCCCACTGAGCTGTGCTCCTGAGCAGGTGGAGGAGGGTTCGTGCCCCCCACATACTGCCTGGTCCCTGTCCCTTCCCATGGGTTGCTGTGGTTGATGCTTGGAAGGATGCATGGCACAGCTGTATGCTGGAACCTGCTTCCATAAAAAAGTAGCAGGAGGAGATAAAAACACTTGTAAATGCATTAAAAGGGCTTTTTGATGCTTGCAGCTGCTGCTGGCTTGGAAAGGCACCGCACAAAACTGAGCTACTCATTTCTGCTGGGAAAGGTACAACAGCCAGCAGGGAAGCTGATGTGCTTAAAGCATTCAGAGAACAAAGTGGTTTAATTCTTCTCACACCGCATTCAGCCACTGAGTTCACCCCTTTGGGCTTTGGGTGAAGCCTCCATGCACATGGTGAGCACCAAACCCCATTTCTCTGTGTTTCACATGGTTTCTGACCCATTGTGCAGTGCAGCTCTGTGTCAGGGTCTCACTGGGCTGCCTGGGACATTCCTACTCTCCTTCCCTCAGCTGCCTGGCCTTGGGAGGAAGGGATGGGGAAACATTCAGAAGCTGTCCTGTTGTCATAGGGATGTGGGGATGTATTTGAAGGGAGGGACCTTCTGTACAAATGGTTCACATGAAAGATGTAAATTAAACTAAAGCCAGGTGATGACCCTTTTCTGTTTCCCTCTGATGTTGTTCTACTGAAACAAACTTCCCCCAAATACCTCCCCTGCTTTGCCACAGAATTCCAGGGGCATCCTCCTCTTTTGGGAAGCAGGTTCTAAGAAAAGGCACTTTGATGCCAGTCAGACTCGAGTTTCCTCCACTCTTTCGATTTGCCACATTGACTCAGTTTCAGGAGTCCCAGGCAGGGCTCTTCTCCACCTGTAACCTCCACCCTGGGACTGCAGGCAGCTGTCTGAGCCCCGAGAGATCACCTACACTGTGCCAAGGCACAACAGGTGATGAGAAGCCACTCCTGTTTGGGGACCAGCCACCCCAAGCACGACACAGGGCTCCCAGCAAAAGCTTTGTTGCAACAGGCGAAAGGCTCCTTTCTTCTCTCCCAGTGACTCACCCTGAGAAACCAGGGACAAAGCTGCCCCTTTCCCTGTGCCTGGAGAGGTATTCAAGGCAAGAAGAGCCTTCCCAGGGCTCTCTGCAAAGGGGCTTTGGTGCCTGCTCCAGAAGAGCCCTGGGTTTGAAGGGATGCTGGAAGGCCTCAGAGGCAGGGTGAATGCCTGCATTCATTCGCTGCTCACTGAGCCATTCAGCCCTGCCACCGCTCCCTCAAAGAGCAACAAAAATGAAAGCAAAGTCCAAATGCTTTTCTCCCTCCCTTTTTTTTCAACCCCTCTCTCAGCATCTCTTTGCAGCCACTCTTCTCCCCCCGGCTTGTGATCTCTGCTTTGGGAAGAGGGAGAAAGCAGGGACACAGCCAAAGTGGCCTCACCAGCACAGGGCTTGGCTTTTCTCATCTCACCCTCTGCAGAAATGGGGTCAATCTCTTAATTTTCCCTTGTTCTTTGCTGCCTTCTCCCCAGCGCTCACAGCCTGGCTTAGCAGAGGGGCGCACAGGCAGGAACACGTCCATCCCAGCCCCGGGGGAACAGAGCACTGACAGAGAGAGAAAATCTCTGCTCTGCTCTTCCTGCAGCTCACAGGCAGGGCGCTGTTAGTGGGGGGACCCCCTTCTCCCTCCCAGGGGTCCCGGTGGAGGAGCCACGTGCCTGGACTATGCTGCTGGCAGCCGGGATGTCCTCGGGGACACTGACTTCGTAGCTGCTCTGGAGGAAGATGGGCCGGTTGTCATTGACATCCAGGACAGTCACGTACACGGTGGCAGTCCCGGTGCGCCGGTTCCCGGTGGGGCCATTGTCTGTATGGGAGAGAAACACGAGGTGGGGGGAGGTTCAGTCACCTCCATCTCTAAACTGAAATCCTTCGTCTTGTCTGCAGTTTCCAAATCCCACACTGAACCAAGGGTTTGTTTGGGGGTTTTTAACTTTCTATCCTGAAAGATAGAAAAAGCCAAGCCACCCCCAAACTCTGCCAAGGAGCCCCGTGAGGCTGGAAATGCAACTGGTCATTAGAGAGGATCTGGAATTCCATCCACTAAATGTGTATGTGCTGGAAGGCACTGCTGGAGGCCAGGGATTTGGGAGATGACACAGGTAGGGGTCTGAGGAGTTTTCTGAAGCCACAGCTCAGCTCACACTCAAAGAGCATCAGGGTGGGTTGATGTTCCATAGGCAAGGCCATGTTAGCACAGCTCTTGGATTTGCCAGGAAGGATGAGGCATTGGGAAGCTTGGGCTGGGTTTGGTTTTTCAACATGCCTGATGCAGTGACCACTAAACCCGCTCTACTGGAGCCCATGGGATCTGGTTCCTGGGAAAACACAGGCAGCCTGACATCCATTGGAGGAACAGAACAGACCCTTTACCCTTCAGGATCTGGTCCTGTGTGCCCAGCTGGTGCAGCATCCCTGCTGCAGCCCCTATGGCACCTGCAATGCCGTGCCCTCAATGCTGTACCCCCAAAATGTGACCAGCCATTTATTTCTCCTTTCAAAAGGGGCATCCAAGTGGGTCTGTAAACAGGCACATCATTCTAAAGCTCTGGGGATGACAGCCAAGCTGTGTTTGGCATGCAGACCCTCTGCACGTGCCAGGTGGCTCAGGGTTAATCAGCAGCCACAGAGCCAAGGGCTGGCATGGGTGAGGGGAACGATGCTGTGGTGCTGCTGCTGGCATTTTTGGGTGGAGGGCTGTCCTGGATAGTACAGAGCCTCTCAGGAGTGGGGGGCCTTGCCTTCCCCAGGGCAAAGGGAAAGCCCTGGGGCTAAGCAAATCTGAGAGGGGAATATACTACCTGAAAAAGTCATGGTGCAACCAGGACATATTAATATATGTGGGCTGTGAGATGATAATGCCAAGCACAGGCTGTGGTTTACAGAGTGCCCCAGAGGTAGCTGCCTCTCTGACACATCTGTGAGGCAGCTCAACACATGCACAGCCACCCCATGGGGCTGTGTGGCAGTGGTGCCGTGGGATCAGTGGGAAATCCTTACCAATGGCCTCCAGGATCAGTGTGTACGATGCCACGGTCTCCCTGTCCAGACTCACGACTGTCCTGACCACCCCATCCCTGAAGCCAACGCTGAATTTGCCATCCTGGTTCCCACCTGCAGCAAAGGACAAGGACCAAGGAATCACAGGATCCTGGAATGGTTTGGGTAAGAAGGGACCTTAAAGCTCATCTTGTATCAACCCCCTGCCATAGACAGGGACACCTTCTGCTAGCCCAAGTTGCTCCATGCCCCATCCAACCTGGGACACTTCCAGGGATGGGGCAGCCACAGCTTCCCTGGGCAGCCTGTTCCAATGCCTGACCACTCTTTCAGTGAAGAAATTTTTCCTAATATGCAATCTGGATCTTCCCTGGTGCAACTTGGATTCTGCAGCCTGGGTACAGGGTCAGCCCAGCTGTGTAAGGATGATCTTTTATCTTGTCCTAGGCAGAGCTGCTCTGCAGGAAAAGTGGGCAGAGCACCTTCCCTCTGCCTCATCAAATGCCGTGCTGGCCTCACAGCACAGGAACAGACTGATGGCTGGAGGAAAAGCCGAATCATATAAGATCCAGATCATTTCCTGAATGTTTTGGAAGCCAACTGGGGTAACTTTGCACGTGAACTGTGGTACCTGTGGGACAACACACCCCGTTTCACTTGTGGTGAGGCCGGAGGGGCCGTGGCATGAAACGCCAGGGCTGCTATTGTGGGAAAAATGACTCTCCGCTGACACTTCTGTTTTTACCCTCTTCCTGAGGGCTCAGTGCCACGTGTGCAGTTTGCAAGTCAAAGCGTGGCCAGGGGGTTCCCCAGCCTCCTGCTGCAGGTGCTGCAGCTGCAGGGTGAGCCAGGTGATTCCCAGGCTGTCCACCTGCACACGGGGCTACAAAATGCCCCAAAATTCCATTTATGGCTCCAAAGCATGAACACACGTGAATGCCACCCCAGCCCTTGCTCCCCAGCCGTGCCCATGCCCTTGCTGGCTGCATCCCAGGGATGCTGGGGTCCAGCGGTTCCCCCCAGGCAGGGCAGCGGAGTGGTCAGCACGGCAGGGAGCCAAGCGGGGCTGTTCAGCAGAGGGCGATGCCGGACAAGGTTTGGAGGGGCTGGGAAAGGCAGCGCTGGAGTGAACACCCTGGCCAAGGTCTGGGGCAGCCCTGCGACCAAAGCTCCCGTTTCACATGGCGTTCATACCTGTGATGAAGTAGCTGAGCTCAGCATTCAGCCCGATGTCGGCATCCGTGCAGTTGAGTCGGACCACTTTGAAATCCCGCGCCACGTCTTCAGGCAGTGACACGTTGTAGATGGCTGGGAAGAAGGTGGGGTTCTCGTCGTTCACGTCCAGAACTGAAAAGGGGAACAGAACTGAGTGTCCCCCCAGGGCTGCCCCTCCTGCAGAGGCCAGGCTGGTGTCTGCCGGGCTCCCAAAGCTCCTGTCTGATGCTCTGAGCATCGCAGGGAATGCTCTGCCTGACTCTCCCTGCCATTTGTGTGGTGGGGGTGCCTGCAGAGCAGCTGTAAGGACTGGTTACAGGCTGTATTTAGCTGCCTCTGATACGTACAAATCACCCTTCTCCCAGCCAAAAAAACCTTACATCACTGCCAACTCGATTTACTGTTTGCACCAAACCCATTTCCATCCCCATTCTAAGGCAAAGCTGGGACTTAAATATAAGCTCAGTATTTCCTGGTGTGTGGGCTCTGGAGGTACAGGACCAGGAACTTCTTTTCCAAATTCAGGCCTGAGGATGATCCAGGGTCAGTTTATTTGCAGATGATGCTTATCCTCAGCCCTAGGCTCACATGAAGCCAGTAAATAGCAATGCATTAAATTAAAGGCAGGCCACGCAATAAGGGTCCAGCTCTGAACTGGGAGTGCGTGGGCTGTCCAGGCACGCAGCTGATGGGAATCACATGCTGAAGAAAAGGACAGACTGAAACGAAAAGCAACGCTTTGGGATGGGGGAATGGAGAAAAAAACAACAGAGATTTTGGGGGTGCTGCCAGAAACACCATGTTTTCCCCATTTCTGCACTGTGCTGATGGCAGACACAAAGCCTGTGGGGACAGCAGCGTGATGGGCTGCCTTCCCCATGTCCTGTCACACACAAAACCAGACACAACCCTGTTTTCAGATCATACACCCATCTGATTCCTCTGTGCGTCCCCCACATAAACCATATCTCCTCCAGCGAGGAGCCTTTGTCACCCAGGGACCGGAGGGGGCTCTGTGGGCACGGCTCAGGGGGTTCTTGGTGCCCCCACCTTTGACTGTCAGGGTGCTGGTGGAGCTCTTGGAGGGCGCGCCGGCGTCACTGGCCACCACCCGCAGGTAGTACTGGGCGATCCTCTCCCTGTCCAGCACGGTGGTGGAGGTGACGAGCCCGCTGGTGCTGTTGATGAGGAAATCCATGCGGGGCATCCCCACCTGCATGCGGTATGAGACCTGCCCGTTCGGCCCCTCGTCCAGGTCGATGGCCACTACCTGGTGGGGAGAGCACGGGGGAGCCTGATCACCTCCCGACAGGGAAAAGGGTGGTGCAGAAAGCCTGAGTGTTTCTTTGTCTCCAGGGATGCTGGGATGAAATGTAAAGGGCCTCAGAGGATCTGCCCTGCCAGGAGTGAACATATGGGGTGGGGATGCCACAACCCCTTCTGCATCCCCCCCAGCTGAACTGTTATGAGAATGGAGAGAATGGGGAAAAATGGAGAAGGTGGAGAAGGTGGGGAAGAGGACTTGGAGCATCTCCCTTGCTAAGAGTGAGTACCCAGGGTGGGATGCACAACCCTTCTGCATCCCCCCACTTGCACTGCTAGAGGATGGAGATGATGAAGGAGATGAAGAAGATGCAGAAGATGGAGAGGATGCATTGCCAGACTGCTTTGCAGAAGCAATGGCAGCGACAGCAACAGCCCCCAGTGTGGGGCATGGCAGCAGTGGGACACACTCACCTGGAAGACAGAGGTGCCTGCAGAAAGGCCCTCAGCAATCTCAGCAGCAAAGGGAAGGTTTAGGAAAGTGGGGTCGTTGTCATTCAGGTCCAGCAGGTTGACAAAAACTGTGGCACTGCTGGTAGCTCTCAGGGGTGGCCTCCCACCTGTGGAGGCCAGAAACAGCATCTCAGGGTTAATACTCTGAGCTGTTCCCACGCTTTCCCCCTAGAAAGGAGCCCTCACTCCCTATGCAGACAGTAGTGCAGGAAGGGTGATGCCCCTGGTTTGTCATGGATGATTTATCATGGATGGACCCTTAGATGGAATCCTAGAATGTTCTGGATTGGAGGAGACCTTAAAGACCATTTAGTCCCAAGCCCTTGCCATGTGCAGGGACACCTTCCATTAGACCAGGTTGCTCAGAGCCCTGTCCAATCTGGCCTTGAACACTTCCAGGGATGTGGCAGCCACAGCTTCTCTGGGCAACCTCTTCCATCCCCCTCAGAGTAAAGAATTTCCTCCTAATATCTAATCTAAATCTCTCCTCTTTTAGTTTAAAACTATTAGTCTTTCTCCTATCACTGTCTGAAAATAGAGAATTATCTTCAAATCTCTTTTTTTTCCTGAAGTTTCCCTCATGTGCTATTTTCAGAGAAAAAAACATCAGCTCTTTTTCCTCCACTTGCTCAATTGACTTTCTGGAATGCCAGTGGAGCCAGGCTGAGGGGATGGAGAGTTCCTGCCTCCCAGGCTCCTGTGAAAACAGTGGGAGAATGGAGGGTGGGGAGGGACCCGTGTGGGCTGGAAGTGGGGCTTACAGTCGGTGACAGACACCACGATCCTGCGCATCAGCTGGGCCTCCTGGGCGTTGGGATTCTCCCGGTCCAGGAGCACGCCGGTGGTGCGGATCTTGCCCGTGGTGCTGTTGAGGCTGTAGAACTTGTTGGGAGGTCGGATGCTGTACACCACTGTGCCATTCTCCCCCAGGTCCGGGTCCACAGCCACCACCTGCCGTGGAGAGACAGCAAAGAGTTAAAGCAGAGTGGTGGGAATTAACTCACACGGAGATATTAACTCACACTTAGATACGCCAGTGTCTAATAACAAGGCTGAGCTCACATGAGAGGCTTCCCCGCACCAGCACCAGCAAGAAGTTTCCCTCCCTCCACCCAGCTCTATATTTTCATGATATTTGCAGTGATTTTGCACTCTCGAGACCTGTACCATGGTGTTAAATCTCCCCCAAACTGGCCTGAAAACCCAGGAGGCAATGGCATGGCAAGAGAGACATGAGCACGAAGCAACAAACCCGGCTTTCCTCCTTTTAAATAAAACCAGCTAAAGCACAAGGGCTCTTCAGAAAAGCAGAATAAACAGGACAAAGAGGCACTCTGAGGAACTTGTGCTGCCACATCCAGAATGCTGGAAATAATTCCTTGGCGGAGTTTTCCTCCACGCCAGATATTTTGTGCTTTATTTCTCTCCCTGTGACATTTTTAATTACAGGGGACATTTACATTAAAAAACCCCCAATTTCATTGCACTCATAACTTTCCCAGCTCCCGCTGCTTGTCCCACAGCTGAATTTACATCAGATCAGTGACAAAATAATTATTTTCCCAGCAACTAATTAGGATGTCAGAGGCAAGATGACTTCAAGCTGATGCCGAGCAGTGGGGCTGGTGGTGCATGGAGGAGAGAAAACCACTGTGCTCTGGCTCAGGCAGCACTGCCCCTCAAAAAAACCCTCCTTTTTTTTTTTTGCAGCCTTCCTCCTTATATGATTTTGTGGATTCTCTCCACTTTTCCCTCATTTATTTTCCGTTCTGTTCCCATCATTTTTCTCTCGGCGTGATGGAGTAGAAGCCTCCCCCTCGCCTTCTCTTTTATTTCACCAGAGGGACTTGAAAGGCTGTAAATCAAAGTCTTTCAGAGAGGTCCTTGAAGGAGGTTACAGGCGAGGCTAAGAAAGGAGAGTTTGGCCAAAATCCACACAATTTGGAGAGGAAAAATAATATCCCAGCAGGGAGAAGAAACACAGGGGATGGGCAGCAGGCAGCAGGCTCAGGAGTAAGCTTTTAAATGGAATTCTGCAAGATAGTGCTGGACTGGAGGTGACACAGCTTTGTAGGTGACAATGGCCAGGAGGTGTCACCCATTCAGAGGTGACTTCCCTGCTCCTGGTGACAACCTCACCAGGCTTTCAGTACAAACACCACCTTCCCTCACACGCACCGTGGTGACATCTGAGTTGGGGGGGGTCATTTCCACCAGGTTAATGAAATATGGCTCATCCTTCCAGGTGGGATAGTTGTCATTGATGTCCAGCAGTGTGATGTTCACCTGTAAGAGAGCAAGGAGGCAATGCTGTATCAGCAGGTACAGCGTGGTGTGCCCCCTGGATGTACCAAATGTGGTTCAGGCATTGGAACAGGCTGTCCAGGGCAGTGGTGGGCATTATAATCCCTGGGGGGATTTAAAAGATGTGTAGATGTGGCACTTGGGGACATGGGTTAGTGCTGGGCTTGACAGTGCTGGGGGAATGGCTGGGCTTGGTCATTCTAGAGGTCTTTTCCAACCTAAATACTTTTATGGTTCTGTGATTCTGTGTTCACCCTCTGGAGGGAAAACCCGCAGATAATCCACATCCTGCATCTTCACAGCCAGGGTTCCTTGGCATATCCCAGCTGGGTTTGGCTCATGTGCATTTGTTAAAACCAACCACAGGGCACAAGGTGTGTTTTCAAACAGCTACTTCACTGGGAGGGCGATGCAAATCAGTGGGGGAGAGGATGCAGTGGAAATGTGGCAGGAAAGGAACGAAGAAACTGAGTCACTGGTAAAAAGTAAGATAAAAAAAAGAGAAAAGATGAATGAGAAATCAGGAGACAGTACAAGAACAGGGGGTGGGAGGTGTGAAGACAAGAGAGCACAGGCAAGGATGGTGCCCTGAAGTGTCACCTACCCTTATTTTCAGCCTGAGAAATGGCATCTAAGTGACAGTACTGAGCCTGTGGGATGCATCCTGCTGCCTGGGCACCCCTCACCTGCCTGGATCACCCATCTCAACCCAGCCTGTGAGGCTATAAAAGTGCCTGAGGGAAGAGCTCCAGCTCCAGGGGAGAGGGGCAGGGGGTCTCAGTGGATCTTCTCCTGGGGTCTTCTCTGCTCCCAAGTCCTCGTGTCCTGCTGACACACCAGGCTGAGCTGCTGGTGCCACCCCGTGGTAGGAGAGGTAGCCAAGGCACCACTGTGGTCCCTGGGGAAGACTCCTCCATCGTTCAGGGACCTTGCAAAGGACCCTTATTCCTGATCAAAAAGGATTCTTTTGGGCTCCAGATGGGTATCCCTGCTAATGGCAGCAGACAAACTTACTCAGCTGCTCTCATCTCACCGAGTTTTAATATTCTTGAACTTTTTAGGAATCATGGGACATTTTTTCCCCCTTGTTTTGCCTTTCAACAAAGCTATTTAGGAGAATATAATCTCATTCAGAGCCCCAGAGGTGAACTCAGCATTCCACAGGCCATGCTGGTGTCTGACTATGATCATCACACATCTCTGGGAGGCTCCAGAGGGAACTTCCAGCCTGCTACCACAGACCTCCTGATAGCCCTTGGCAGGACCAACAACTATTTTAGGGATATTCCTCAGCTCACAGATCTTTCTGCACTGTCCTGCATTGCACAGGACATCTCTCCTGAAACCCAACTGAGCATCCCAATGGTACAAAATGGGCAAAGAAATGTGGTGCCAGTGAGAGACAGAATCACAGAAGTGTTAAGGTTAGAAAAGATCTTTTCAGATGGACCCTTGGTTTTAACCTCCTCATATTTCCGAAGAGTTTTACAAAGGCTTTGCCAACAATGGGGCTCCCTGATGCCTGTGAAGGGCACAGCAAAGCAGGAGGCTTCACCCTGCAGCTCCACCAGAACCTTTTGAGAAGCCCAGGCATTCCAGGCTGGCTGGAAGCCCTGGACCCAGGCAGCATGTGAATAGACTGCTATTCCTTAGGAACAAGTAAGTGTGCCCACAGGCTCTCCAACTAAGCCTCCTCTCCATAGGCACAAACAAAGGGAGCAATGCTGCAGGTGAAATAGGTACCCATTACCACCTCCACATGGAGAGTTGGATACATAAAGCTCTGGAAGGTCAAGTGGATCCTGCGTGCTTTTCCAGGAAAGTGAGCTAGTTGCAAGGTCTACACAGCCTGGCCAGTTATTTTGTGAGCAGCTGTGGGGGAAGGAGCCCAGGGGGCAGGGACCACTGTGTGGTCTTTGCCCACTCACACAGCTAAACTGAACCACCACAGCGCTCCTCAGTCCCAGCCTCAGGTGGGCACCAGTGGCTCGAGGAGACGGGAATCACTCCTTTCCACACTCACCATAGCAATGCCTGTCTTCTGATGGTGGCCCACGCCTCCATCCACCGCCCGGACGATGAGGATGTACTCAGATTTGGCCTCCCGGTCCAGCAAAGATGTTGTTGTGATTTCCCCTGCAGCCACAGGAGATGACAGGGATAAAAAAACAATAACATTCAAAACCAGGGCCTTTCCTTCTGATTCAAACAGATGGACCCTGGCAGCTCCTTAGCTAACAGAAGCCTTCACAGCCCAGCCTTTCCTTAGGTGTCACTCCCACCAGGGGCTGAGTTTCCATGGGTGCCTCTGCTGAAGCTCACATGGTGACTGATCAAGTGGTGGTGTCTGAAATCTGGTGAGTGCCTTAAATTGTGAGTCTCCTAAGAAGGATGATTGGAGAAGAGGAGGAAAGGGTGAGGGAGGGAGCAAGGCTGAAAGAGAGAACTGAAAGGGAAAGGTGGAGGACACATCCAGAGTCTCACCTGAGCGAGCATTGATCCGAAAATGTGAGGAGCCTTCCAGGGAGTAGATGATTGACTCCTGCCCGTACTCCCTGGACCGATCCATGTCCGTGGCATTGAGAAACAGCACTGTGGCTCCTTGGGAGAGGCAAAAACATGGGCTGGGATAGGTCAGGTCTTCCCTGGTCCCCCACACTGATCCTACAGGTCACCCAGCCAAGGGGTCCCCTTCCCTGCACGCACCACGTGGCCAAACACCCACAGCTACGAAACTTTAGCAGGTCTCTGGCTTTACATCCCCAAAAAGGCAACACAGCCACCCTGTTCTGACTGTAAGACACCCAGTGCCTTTCTGGGGGCCTGGAGAAGGAGCAGGGGGGTGCCTTGTACCTGCCATAATGTCCTCCATAACAGTTATCACGTAGGAGGGCTTGCTGAACGTGGGTGGGTTGTCATTTTCATCCTGAAGCAAAGAGAAGGTCGAGAGGCTGGTTGGGAAAAAGGCAAAATGGTCAAGAGCTGCAAAAGTCTGGTACAGGGATGCTCCTGGCCAACTGCATCTCAAGGTGTGACCAGCTCACAGTGCCAGCGTGGGGAAGGTGCCTTGGGGGTGAGGCACTGGGGCTCTGAGCACATGGTTTCACTGGAGGCAGCTGAGAGTGAGGTAAGATGATTGCCAGTGACTTTGCTGAGCCTTACAGCAGGGATGATACTGAGTGCCTCATCACCCAGCACCCCGGGCACAGCGCTGAGGAGCCACTGCCACTGGAAGCATTCTCCCAGCTGCTCCTGTCTCCACCACAAGTCCTGGGAAGCCTCAGGCATCACATGAAGCACAGCAGCATCGTGCACAGACTCCCTCTCAAAGCAGCACGTGGGTGAGCCAGTGTACCAGGTCACCCTGGCCACGGGGACACGAGGTAAACTGGACTGACCAGGTGAGCTGGTGAGCTTTGGCTGCCTTTCTTTCAGAGGAGGAATAATGGTGTTTGCAGAGAGGGCAGCCACAGCATTTTTGGGGGAAGCTGGTTTGCACACCAGCTCCCTCCAAGTCTGTCTCTGCCAGTGACTACAGCTGTCCTGGAGAAACCAGGCAGGAGTAATTGCTTGAAACATCTCTCAAAACAGATTTTGGACTGGTTTAAAGCTCCCCCCAGAGGGCCTTAAATGCTGTTTAAACATTGTTAAGAATCTGTCTGAAATGACCCAAACCCAAGGAGGGAAGGACAGAGCTGCCAGGACATTAAAACACCGTTATGGGCCTCGCCACTTCCCTGGGGCTGCTCTGGAGATGTTTTCTACCTGGACACCACTGATGGACCTGCAGGCCCAGCTGCCACTGAACTTGATATTTGAAGCAATTTCACATGCCAACGATGCCCATCGTACTGCAATTAAATTGCCATCCCCTGCTTTAGTTTCTGGAGGCAGGTGGTCTTTAATCAGACTTTGCATCGCTCAGCTCTCATGTGCCTCCTCCGAGGGCAATGAGGGAATTGCCTGGGTGCTGTCCCCCCATCCCTCCTCCTTCTCCTTGGACAGGTGGATGGGGAGCATCTAGGACAAACCCAGGAGACCTGGGCACGTTAAAGGCAAAGGAAATGGAGAAGCTGGGCGTGCATCCACATGCCACCTGCAGCTGGCCCCGGGTGAGCTGTGCTGCGGTCCAGGCTGGGTGGACACAAGCCAGAGCAGACACTGTATCATGTCATTAATGTTCCTGAGATTATCAGGCCATGCTCAGCAATGCCATGGCCCAGCAAGCCTTCTCCTGAGGAGGCAGGGCTTGCTTCTGGCTGGCTCTCCATCTGGCCAGAGCTGGTGTGCACCTGCCTTCTAGCTGAGAAGGACATTTCCCACTTCGGCAACATGAACTCCAAAGCTCCCCGCAGGCAATGCCAGGTGATGCCAGGCAGAACCCAGCACTCTCCCACTCCCACAGATGAGGTCATGCACCTAACCAGCTAAAAACTATGTTCTCCCTGACCCTCAGCCTTCCTCCCTACACCCTCACCCTCAGACAGCCACCTTATTATAGAATCACAGAACGGATTGGGTTGGTAGAAACTTTGAAGATCATCTTTTTCCATCCCCTGCCATGGGGGGCATGGCACGAGCCCGAATTGCTCCAAACCCTGTCCAACCTGGCCTTGGACACTTCCAGGGATGAGGCAGCCACATCTTCTCTGGACTACCTGTGCCAGAGCCTCCCCACCCTCACGGGGAACAATTTCTTCCTAACATCTCACCTAAATCTCCCCTCTCTTCCACTCTGAAGCCAACCCGCCTTGTGCCATCACTCCATGCCATGTCCAGGGATGCCGAGAACCATGGATGCTCACACTAAGCACACAAGCCCTTTTCTCCAGACACAGGCAGGCTGTAAGTCTCTGGCTCATCGCTCTGAGCGGGGCGTCAGTGGCAGGGAGTGAGGCAGAACCTTATTAGCAGTGATATTTCCCGGGATCCTGGCGCAGCGCGCGCTATTAGTTCTGACTCGGCGACTCCCTCTACAAAAGCGTATTGTCCCCTAATGGGAAATCTACAAGGCGAGTTTGACTTCTTTATTAAAAACCAACAACCAAGCGATGAAAAAAAATTACCTCCCTCCACACTCGCTCTCGCTCTGCCTTTTCACAGCTCTTGTTCCTCAAGTGCCATCATGAAATGCTTCCTCTGATTTTATTCCTATTTTTCAGCTTTTTCTTTTCTTTTTCCAGTTGAGAGAAATTCCCTTTGGTCGAGAGTGGGAAAAGTGGCAGCTATTTAAACCCCACCAGCATACAGACCCAACCTGGGGAGTCGACCTACTGAAGTGTGGTCTTTCAAAGAAGGTGTTTTTGCTGTCTAAAGCAGAGTGTAGGAAGGATGTATTTAACCACCACTAACCCCCCCAGCATTTCCTTGTGCTCCCTCTCTTGAGCACAGTGAGGGAGCTGGAGGAGAGATATATTCATAGGACTTCAATCCCATCCTACAGCATTGTGGGCTCTATCTCCCTCACCTTTCCAGACTGACGCTGCCACCAGCCCAGCATAGATCCCATCACTGCGAGACTGACAGGTTATCAGCCAAACTGTCTCCACCACTGATACCTCCCTCCACACATCCTCAAACCACAACTTGCCTCAGAGTGACAGTCTGATCTAATCTTCCTGAGGAACGCTGTGATGCTCTGCCTCTCCCAGCAGCAACCCCTCCTCCAGAGAGTAGGTTTCCACTCTGTTCCTGGCTCTGCTCCTCACCCTGTGTTTAGCTGTGGCTCCAGCCACGTTCATTCCTGTGGTTTCCCAGTGCACCATGCACAGCTGAGGAAAGGGAGGAGGTGCATGGGATCAGGACAGTCCATCTGCAAGGTGGCACACCTCGAAGACACTTTCTGTCACCCTTTGTCACTCAGACCTTCCCAGACGTCAGGGACAGCATTTCTTTAACTGACACATATGACATATATGTATCTGAGACATATATGACACACACATGAGAGATATGTAACCACAATCCACACATACACATCGATGGGGTGGGATAGTCTCATTGGGTTATTGATGAATTAACAGCACTGCTATGGAGCAATTGCAGGGATATCCCGAGAGGAATGCTGGGTGCTGTACTTACAAACACCTCGATAGTGACAGGGACAGTGCTGTTGAGTGGTGGCTGTCCAGCATCCATTGCCATCACAGTGAGGTAGATGACCCCGTTGGCCACCTGCTCATAGTCAAGGGGGTGGTTCACGCTGATCACTGGAAGGATGCAAAGCGGGGCGCTCAGGACGGTGTTCATGCACTGAGCAGGATGGCAGGGGTGGTCAGAGAGGGTGGCCCATCCACACCACCCCCCCAGGGTCAGCAGTGGCTGTTTGAGGGAGCAATGCCCCAAAATCACAAGCACTGGGCATCACTGAGCTCCTTTCTCTGGCATGACCCGGAGCGAGCTGTGTTACCCGTGGAAACACAGCTCAAGTCCTGCTCCAAAGGTCTGTGCTGCAGGTGAGGTCAGCACAAGCAGAGGAGCTGCTGGACCAGCTTCCTAAAGGCTGCTGACGTGGCAGCTTGCAGGGCTGTGAGCACAGCCCGAGGTGCTGCTGCTCATCAGGGGCCGTGGTGCCATTCCAGGGCTTACCTCCATACCCTTCCGACACGGTGATGTCAAAGTAGTCACGGAAAGCGGACGCCTGCACGATGCTGTACGTGATCTGGTTGTTGGGAGGGGAGTCCTCGTCGGATGCCTGGGGTGTGAGCAGAGGGAGTACGTGAGCACAGGAGCTGTGCCAGGGACATGTGACAGGAGAGAGTCCAGGGGATGGGAGGTGCATGTTGGGCCCAAAGGAGAGTGGAAAAAGCGATGGAGGAACCTGTGCCCATCAGGGGTCCCAAGGGGGTCTGTAAACCAGCCTACTCTCTCCTGCTTGTCTCATGCCAGAAAGAAACCAGCTGTTGGGACCTACTTTGGAAAAGGTTTGTTAAACCCATCACAGGCACTGATCATTTTAAACTGACAAATGGAGGTTTAGATAAGGTATTAGGAAGAAATTCTTCCTTGTAAGGGTGGGGCAGGCCCTAGCTCAGGTTGCCCAGAGAAGCTGTGGCTGCCTCATCCCTGGAAGTGTTCCAGGCCAGTTTGACTGGGGCTTGGAGCAACCTGGTCTAGTAGAAGGTGTCTGTGCCAAGGGCAGGGGGCTGTAATGAGATGAGCTTTAAGGTCCCTTCCAACCCAAACCATTCTATGATTCTAACTCCTGCCTCCCCACTGTGCACCCCAAGCAGAGGAGCCACTCCAGTCCCTCACCCGGAGCCGGACCACTTGGGTGACGGAGGGCTCGTTCTCCCGCAGGGCCCCCAGGTATGCCTCTTTCTGGAAGGTGGGGACATTGTCATTGACGTCGAGGACGTTGATCCTGATGCGCCCCGCTGTCTCTTCCCCACCACCATCCCGGGCAATGACGGTCAGGGTGTAGCGCTGCGTGGTCTCAAAGTCCAGTCGAGCTGTCAGGACGATTACACCCGTGTCCTTGTCCAGGGAGAAACTGAGGGCACAGGAAAGGAGGAGGAATAAGTCCCTGGTGATCATATGCTGGAGATGGAGCGGTGGGGTGGCAGCAGCCTGACACCTTGTGGGGCAGTGGGTGAAGTTCATGACTTTCTTCTAAGGGATATGAGGTCCCAGGGCATCTTCAAGAGCTCAGTGCAGCTGGAGGGGGAGACACCCACAGTGCTGCTCTACAGGCAGAGAAAAGGGGTGCAGAGGCCCCCACATCCTTTCTGCTGGGCAGCCCACATGCCTCTCCCAGCTGCCCACCACGAGTGGGTCACAGGTGATGCTCCAGGGCCAGCAACTCACTGCAAATGAGTTTGTCTCAAGCAATGCTGGTGCCTTAGGCCCCCATTTAGCAAAGCAGTTGAATATGCAGAGCATGAGGCATGTGCTGAAGTTAACTCACCCTGCTTGGAGACAGCACAGAGAGGGTCTCATAGGGCATCTCACAGGTAGGACATAACCAAGGCCCTTAATTGCCCTGTGACTTCCTAGTGAGGTTAGAAGAGGGTTTTGGGTCAAAGTCCTGACAGTCAGTCACACTTACCGGTCAGGGTCATCGCTGAAAAAATAACTGACTTTCCCATATGTGCCCACATCATTGTCAGTTGCCTGGAAAAAATAAAAGCTAATTAATAAATGAAGGTATTCATGGAAGTGTTGCATTACACACACCAGTGCAGACCTTGTGTGCTGCCATTTATCCCCCAAAAGCTGCAGGGCTGGAGCTGTTTGTGCTCCCCTGGGTTATCCTGCTCATCCCTGATTCTCAGCCTCCTCTAGTTAACAGCCCTCCATCCACATCTCTCAGCACTGTTCCCAAAAACTTTGGCAGTCAGAAATGTTATGCCTAGTTACTTTCCCTGACACACTAAACTAACCTGGAAAGCACATGTGAAATAAAGGTCTCCATGGGTAATTCTTGAGGGCCATCCATCCTGTCCTTGTGAAGGCAAAAAGCTGGGACCCCACATCCAGAACTCACATCCTTCCCTGTGTATTCCAGGCTGGCAGAATGCCTGAGGCTGCAGGGAGAGGGATAAACACCTATCCTGCTTCAAAACTCTGCCCCTCTAGGCTAAATTACAGACCTGGAAAGGCAAGGAAAAGGATTTCAACCTTGCTTTCCATGAAGAAAACCCTGCTGGGGATGTAATCTGCTGCATCCCCGTGGATGGAGAGATGTGGCTCGGGATGTTGTGGGATGCATGTCCTCCACCAGCAGCTGCCAGAGCTGCAGCAGGCTGGTCACAGCTAAGAGACCAGCACCTTCTGGGAAAGGGGTGCACAACTCCCTGTGTCAGCTCTGGATGAGCAAGGCAAGATTTATGTGTGTTTTAAAGTCTTTGCTCTAATGAATGCATAAAATATGCATGAGCAGCAGCAGGAAAATGGAGCAGGAAATTTTATTTTTAGGTAAGGGAAGTGGAATACAAGCCCCAAAATATCCTTTTTCTCCCTCAGTATATTTTCTAAATTGAGTCCTGTCTGGAACACTTAGAGACCAACAGGTCTGTGGAAAAGCAGGGTCAAAGACACATTTTACGTCCAGATCCTGGCAAAAGGCTGTATTTTAGGAGTGGCATGGAACACAGTCTGTTCCTGAAACCTTCCTGATTTATCGATGGCCTTGATTACCCTTGACAGCACAGTAGGTGCTTGAGCATGGCTTCACCCCCATGTGCTGTTTACCTGCCACACCATGGGATGACAGAGAGGAAAAGGCATGGAAACCAGACAGGATTATTTAATTTCTTCTCCCCCAGCCCGAGTAGTGAATTCCTGTTCCTTTACATCAGCTGAAGGATGTGCTGGTGGATCCAGCCTTCCAGACCTACTGATTTTGCTGATTTACCTCTCCACTGCTAAGATGAGGTTTCCTTTCCATGTGCATTGCAACTGCATTCAGTACAATGGAACAAACCTGCCCAAATCTGACTGGAGAGATGCCCAGAGAGTGAGCAGCACTCACTCCTGGAGGACAAGTCCCTCTGGGGTGCATCTCCCCCCTCAAGGGACGCCTATGAAGGTGCTCCATCCCAGGCAGAGCTGGGCAACTTTTCCATAGTGAAACACCTAGAGACAAGGGTGGGATCAACCCACCATCTGCCTGCCACCACATTCCTCAGCCAAGTCATACTGGTGTTAATCCCCCATCCTGACACCTGCCACCAGCCCTTTCTTTTGGGTGCTCTCTCCCCAAAATCCTTGAGTGCTCTGAGCACCCTCAGCTTCACCTGGTATGAGCCAGCCCTCAACCTCCCAGCCAGGATTTTTCCTATCCATTACTTCTGTGCCCACAACCTCTGTGAATCCCTCAGTCCCATTAATTCCTAAGTGGCTGGTACGTGAACAGAGCCCAGAAAAGCATTTTCCATGCACCTGGATGGGCTGTTGATGAGATAATGATTTACAGGGGGCCTGACAGTACCACAAAGCACGGGCAAAACGAATTCCCTTCATTTGGCCCCATACAATTGCACTCGTAAGTGCTTACTGTGGTGACAGACAACACTGGGAAAGTGTAATTTTCTTCTGATGGAAAAAAAAAAAAAAGATAGGGAAGCAGGAAGGTTAAAAGAAGGTTAGCACGGAGGCGCTTGGAATGGGAGCCCTGGGGAGGGGAGCCAGGAGTGCGGCTGGACCACAAGCTGTGGTGATGCCAAAAGTGACAGTGAGGCAAACCAACCTTCTCCTGAGGAGCCAGGAGGGTGGGCAGCCTGACCCTGCCTCATCCACCACCTCACCAGCCGGGCTAATTAATGACCCTGATTTACACCAGGGGAGGTGGAAGGTGATGCTGGCTGGCTGGCTTCCCTGGCAGCTGAACATCACGGAGATGATGCTGGGCAGCAGAGCAGGTTAGTTGAGCGTGACAGGGAACATGCAAAAAGCCAAACCATGCACGCTCAGCATATTTAATTCAGGATCTACGCTTGTTTCTGCATTGCCAAGCCTTTTTCCCTCCGAGGGCAAAAAGAGATGCTCAGATGCTCAAAAGCCTGGGAGGTGGCACACACTCCCTATGCAAAGCAATGCCGAGGGCTCCCGGGGAGCACATTCCTGCAGAGTACCCCAAATCCCACCGAGCCAATGGCAATCCCTGGGTACCAGCTGTTTTCCCACGGCTTTTCCCCATCACTGGCTCATTTTCCCCCCCAGCATGCACGCATCCCTCCCCACAGCCGGGGGAGGAAAGGCATCTGGCAGGAAGTTTCCTGGGGTTCCACCTGGAGAAGCAATCAAATGGCTTTTACCGCTGCTCCTCTCCTGCCCGGAATATTAAAGCGGGATTTGCCCACTGGAGCCTGCAAAAGCACAGGATGAAAACGCGGGTCCACATCTGTACTTTTATGAGCTGTCACCGGTGCAGACCATTTCTAAAAAAATCCTACATTTTTGCAGCTAAACTCTGGGAGAGCGGCAAGAAGAGGAAGCCTGGATAACCCTAAAGGATTAATTTACTGCAGTGGGGGCACCCAGCACGTGAATCACACAGAAATACCCACAGCCCAGCTCTCGGTCCACCTCCATCCCTCAAACTCAAATATTTTGGATGTCTCTGATGTCTTTTTGTCCCACCACATCCACCCTTCCCTTCTGGCTCACGGGCCGGCAGAGCCAGAGACAAAAGCAGCGGTTCTACTCTCGTGGGCAAATCTGCAGGAAAGGGCATGTCATCCAATTTGTTCAGGAAACAACAGCAATGTTTGACATGTCATCAGGATTGATGGAGCAGAAATTTACATGGGAGAATTCAGTTTTAAACAGCTCCACAGAGCTTCGCCCGGTAATGGTTTCGACATTCATCATCCGCCAGCCCCACTCCACGACTCCTTAAACTGCCGGAGATTAACTCTACTCACAGCAGCTTCAGGGAGCGCTGCAGGAGGAGCGGGGAGGGGCTTAAAGAACCCAAAAGAGCCTTCCGTGGTGGCTCAGATTCCCCCACGGAGCCCCTGGGATGGCAGTCCTCCCCCCAGATCTGTCAGGCAGGGATGAGCAGCTGGAAGTTGGTTGCAGGGGTGAGCAACTGGAATGATGGTTAGGGCTGCCACGTCCTGCCTGGCTGAACGTGGCTCTGCTGGTACCAAGGGAGCCAAATCCTCCTGTAATATGTATATGATTCCTGCCAGTAGGGAAACAAATGGTTTTATTGCACCCTCATAAAACAATAAAACCAACTGTTGTAAGGTCATCAGTTTCC
>JAWWMP010000167.1:2015107-2059556 GCA_035047865.1 Dendrocincla tyrannina
GGCCTGCATTGCTCTTACCATATAATAAACCTTTACAGAAAAAATAAATTCATTTGGTTGAGGCTCTGTTTCTCACACTTCCCACCCTTCCCTCGGCACGGGGCTGCAGGAGCGGGTCCCAGCTCTGTTTGTTCTCCTTGTCTCTCTTTGTTTTCCCTCCCCTCCCTCACATGCACAACGCAGGAAATAAAAATTGATGGGGAGCAAATTGCTTTGGCCAGGAGCTCTCTGCTTAAAAGAGTCGTCCAGGAAAGCAATTACAGGACGTCAAAAAGCTGTCAGGGTACCGGAGTGACCGTGAGTGAGCCCGGTCCCTGCCTGCTCTCCCAGCTTTGAGACCAAGGCACCGCTGCTCCAGCAAAATGCCTGGGACTTGAGAAAGCAAAGAGAAGGGGGATTTCTCACCTGCTTCCTACTTTTTGTTTGGTTTGTTTTTCTAGGAAAACGAGGCAGGTGTGGTTGCTCCTTGGCAACTCAGAGCGTGGTACAAGAATCCCAGGGTAGGGAGCCATGGCCTGGCATCATGCTGGTTTTTGGAGGCACCAAAACCTGTGTGTGTTAACCAAGCAATAATCCAAACATCCCTTCCCAAATGCAACCTTCAGGTCCCAGGGTAGTAACAGCTAACTGCTGGTATCTGTGAGGACTGGGGTATGATTTGTGATCTGGGGGAGAGAAATGCAAAGGGCCAAGACCTTCTGTGAGACGCAATTGCTGGGGCTGAAAAATCGAGACAGAAAAACAAAGGAAAAACCTACTTAAAAGTTATTATGGAATGACTATAGTCAGAAAACAGCTCTTTTGTTCGTTTTGCCTGCCCGGGCCATGCTCTTTCCCAGGCTTTTAAAGAGAGGCTGCCCAGTGGGAGGCGGCAATCAGGTGCGAGTAGAGCCGGTGGTGGATGGCCAGCATCACCTCACCAGAGCCCAGCAGCGCGATTAGCTGGGAAAGAGGGAGGCAGGAGCAGGGAATCAAGGCAATGCCGGGGTACTGCTGTGGCCACCACTTCCCCAGCATCTTCAAACCACGCACCGAGCCAGGGAGCTCAATCGGTGCTAATGACCCCAGAGGGCTGCGCTGAACCTGGCTGGCGGCAAGAAATAGTCAATCAACCCCCCTGGGAATGGCAGAGCTTTTTCCCACCTCTTCTGCTAGCCACTAGGGAAAACAAGAGGCTCCTTGATTGTATTTTATAACAGCATTCCCTGCAACATCAGCTCCACGCAGGCGAGGTTAACACCTGCCCAGGCAGCTGTGATTTAGCAGGGAGTGATTTACTGTAGCCAGGCAGTTGGAGTGGCTGGAGACTGGGGTTTAAAACACGAGGGGACAGAAGATGGCTCAAAAGTGGGAGAAAGAGGCTTCTCCAGCTTGGGTTATCACTGGTGACACCAAGACCACTTAGGTGCCTGCCTCGATGGGTGTTACTGGAGCTCCATGCTGGAGCCGGGCTCAAGTCCTCCACTAATGAACCGTATTGATTTCATATTCTCCTGTTGTCCACTTAAATGGCAAGCAGCACATCAGAGCGATTAAATAACCACACAATTGCCTGGCCTGACATCTCAATCACTTTGCTTTTGGGTCTCTAATGAATTTTACAGCCCAGCAAAATGGAAGAAATTAAGGTCAAAGTCCAGCAGAGGAAATATAAATCCTCAGTGATCTCTAAAGTATTTGCAAGAGCTCCGAAAAGCCAGTCAAGCCACCCACCATCTGCAACTCCATCTGATCCTCAGGTGAGGGGCATCGCCTGGGGCCCAGAAGGGAGAGGGGGATAAAAAAAAAACCAAGGAGGAGTGAAGAGCCAAACAGGTCCTTGCCCGGAGATGGACATGAATGTGATGAATCCCAGTGCAGAAAAAGGGAACAGCAAAGCTCAACTGTTGTCCAGCTGGAATGAAGGTAATTCCCCAGCTGGAGAGGGGGATTTTATTTCTCAGCAAGAAATAGGAAGGCCAAAACACATCCCTGCCAGGCAGAGGCTTTCCTGGAGAGAAACAATGGGGATGCACCTTGATCACACCAAGGAAAACTGTGGTCCAGAAGCCACAGGCTGAGCTGCAAAAAGACAACATCCTCACTTCCCAGGAGCTGGAAACAACACACGAGTCTCAGGCAGTCAGGAAACAGCCACTTCCCAAGGGTATTTTAGGGGATGGAGAGCCTCAGCTTTACTCCTATGACCACAGGTAATAGAGGATTGCTACCAGGACACAGCAGCCAGCCATGGGAAGATCCAGCAGAGCTTATGGCACGAGTGGCCTCTGGATGAGGTGAGGGATCTCAGGAGGTGGATTTACACATCTCCTAGCTCCCAAATGGGTTCAGGTAAATCACCCTCCCCTTAACACCCCAAAAGCGGCCTGTCAGCACCACCAGGGGTGACACAATGGCACAAGGCCACCTGTCCAGGGGTGACATTGTCTCTGTCACAGCATCACTCAGCCAGTGGCACCTGCTGGGTGCTGATTCCCATGGGAGCCCTTTGCTCAAGGAAACAGAGCCTTGGATGTTTTGGAAGAGACATGAAGGCTGGGGATATGGAGGAAGAGAGCTTGGAAAACAGATTAAAATGCCAGGAGGGTTGGCCCTGTTGGAATTTTGTGGGTGGGAGAGGATGTATCAAGGTGAGGACAGCGCCTGAGCTACAGGGACCGCCGAGAAGGGGGTGTGAAACTGGGGCATTCACATGGCAGAAAGCATCACCTTGGGAAAAATTCTCCCTTTAACTCCCAGCCACTTTCCAAATCGCCAGGCAAAGCCAGCAGCCAAGGGAAAACACCCGACCCCCATCTACTACTGGGAGTACTTGGAAGCGTGGGGGGAATCCTGCTGCTTGGCTCATGTTTTGTAGGAGGCAATTCGGACAGGAACAGGTCTGCATTTGCTCCCTGATTTTTTTTTTTCTTTCCCATCTCACAGGCTGAATTGGCTTTTTTTTATTATTATTTTTTTTGTGTGTGGTGGGGGGGGTGGAAAAGGGTGGGCACTTATGGGGGGCAGAGGAGACAGACTGTGATTTTGTGTTGTTTTCCCACCCCTGTGCTTTTGCTGTGCATTTCTCCTGACAGCTCCATCAGGACAGGGAGCGGCTGCACAAGCTGTAATAAGTGCCTCTCTCTCTCTCTCTCTCAGTGCTTGGGCTGTCATGATTCCTATTCCACCCCATTTCGGTCTTACGGATTGATATTTAGATTAAAGAGATAAACACAGCCAAAGAGCACTGGGCCCTGACAGAAAGACGAGGACTTCAGATCCGTCAATCATGCTGCTACCTGGTAACTCCCTCCTCCCCTTCCCTTTACTTACAGAGTGGGATTGATAAGAATATTTAATGGGAACAAGGAGTGCAAGCATCTTCTTACACTTGTAAAAACCCCAGAAGCGCACAGGAAGAAGACAAGTCATTCATGTTTAACTTTCCAGGCAATTTGGAATTGTCTGCTTTGATTATTTAACTCTTTACTGTTTCGTGTGTTTGCAGTTTTCCTCTCCTCTGGCAGATAAAGGATTCAATTTTCTTTTAAGCGGCAGGGAAATTGGAAAAGATTTTGCTCTGTTTAAGCACAGCTGGAGACAGAGCACTCCGGGGGGAGGATTGAGAACAACAAGATCAATTAAGATGCTGACTGGGAGGGAGAGCTGTGTGGGCCAGGGGAGGGGAGAAGGGCTAGAAGAAGGGACAAAGTCCAGGCTTGGGGGACATCAGAAATGTCCAGCTGAGGGCTCTCCATCCTCCATGAGCTGTTGCTGAGCCATGCTTTCATATTCCCACCAGTGTCCTCTGAATGCCTTCCTGCCTTCCTAAATATCCTCTCCTCATGCCTCAGCCCCTGTAAAACACAGCCTGCCCTGGACATTTGGCTGGCAGTCCCCAGTTGCCACCTGTCCCCTCCAGCAAGAGCTTTTTCTTCCTCCTCTCCAGCAAGAGCTTTTTCTTCCTCCTCTCCAGCAAGAGCTTTCCCAGACATTTTCCATTCACATGAAGCAGAAGGAAAGGATGGAGACTAACCTGTGAGACCTCCCAGTGTGTGATCATCCTCCACTCACCTAAACCATGAGAAAAGGCAGGGGTGGGGTAGGTGACTCCCTGCAGAGCAGGACAAACTCAACCCCCTGAGCAAAATTTAAGCAGTCAGTCAGCTTGGAAAGGTTGAGAAGCCCTGTGCCATCTTCATGGCAGCATCAGGGAAAGCTGTCCTGCAGACCACTGTAAGATGATGGGCTGCACCACTCTCTGGTCCTAATGCTGGGAGAACACCCCAGGTGCCACGGATGGGGCAGTGGGTGGTTTATCTCCCACCTGATTCCCTGCAGAAGCTGTAAGTATGTTCATCCATAGAAGCCTTTTCATCCATCCATTGATTTGCAAGGTATTTCCCCACCTCACTCGCTGCTCTCACTGCCTGTGTTCCTTATTCCATGCAACATTCGCAGAACTGGGAGCAGTGTAAGTCTTGATGCTGGGCCACACAGTCACCATCACCATGTGAGAGAGCAACACAGCTCAGGGTGAGCCTCTTGGCACAGCATCTCACCCACCAGCATCTCAGAACTACAGCCTCTACTACTGCCTCTGCCCTCTGCGTTCCCTTTTCTCCAAGAAAAAGGTGAAAGAAAATCTTTGGAGATCACCAAGAAACAACAGACAGTGGCAGTTACACAGATGTGAGGGGAGAGTGTGTGCTCTTGGCCAAAGGGATGGATGGACACAAGGTGGGGTGAGTCCTGAAGGCAACCAGAGGAACCCCTCAGGTTTGCAAAGCCCCATCCCACCCACATCAGGACTTGGAGACAGACAAACCCAGAGGGATGCAACGTTCTGGCTCACCCCAAAGCTGCCCTAGGACCACTGCAAAGCCCCGTGGTGGGATGTGGGAGCACATGGACCATGGGAGCCCATGGACTGCACCACCACACCACCACACTCCTGCCAAACTCCAAGGCTGACAGCCGACTGAGGAAGCCATTTGCATTTTAAATAGCTGTTTATTGATGTCTGCAACTCTCCTTCCCAGGGTGGGAAAAGTACATTATTACTTTCTTGTTGACTGGCGTTTACAGCTGGCTGGAAAGAAGGGGAAAGAAAGTCAGGCCAGGATCGATTTTCCCGTCCCTGATGCGAGGCCAAAGAGAGATCGAAGAAGCAGAAGAAAACTGACAGCTGGGTGGTAAAGGAGAGGAACTCTGCCAACCAAATTAAAGGTTGATTTAATGAGGAGAGTAATAGAAGGTTAATTAGCGCATTTACTTCATTAGGTTCTTACTAACAAGGCTTCTCCCAAGGAAGTGCAGTGACAAGGAGGGGGAAGATGAGAATTCAGGTGCATGGATGTGTCAGGGATGATGTTCAGGGAGGGGACAGCCCATGGAGAGTAGGAGAAAAGAACTATGCAGGAATGTGAACCAGAGTACATATATTTATATAAAATAACACATGGAAACATATATAAGAATACATAGGCTAATGCACTTGCCAAGACAACAGAGACACCATCTCTTCCTGCCCTCCATCAAATAATCTGAGAATTATAATCCAAATTTCATAAAAAAAGAAGGGAAAGCAGTGGGGGATTTTCAGCACAAGGCTGCCTTAGAGATTCAGGTTATCGAGTCCTGAGGGAACATGTTGTTTCTTTTACCCGCCTTGTTGCATATCACAAGATACAGAAAATCATTCTGACGCCAAAATCGATGCCTGATGGTTGAATTGGGCACTGTAGTTTATAGTCTGAGGTCTGCTGGAGGTGCTCACACTATTCCCAAGGGTCTCCAAAAGATAACTCGGGAAAGTCCACCAGCAGCTTTCCCAAAAATGTCGGGGGGGGGGGAATACTTCAAAGCTCTGAAAAGTCTCCACATCCCTTTCAGACTTCTTGAGGGAGGTTGTCATGAGGAGAAATCCAACCTTATTCCAGCCCAGAGGTATTTCAGGATAAGAAGGATGAAGGCAAGGTGAAGAGCATAACCTCTCTGGGATGCAGGAGGAGGAGGTCCCAGGGAGAAGGCAGCCAATAACTCAGCAAGGATTTGGGACAAATAGGTACACAACCATTCTAGGGAGGTGTTGATGTGATTTTCAAACTGTGGTTCATCTGATCCATGCCTGACCTGGCTGGGGAGCGCTAGGAAGCGCAGGGGTTAATGCCTGCTGGGAGATGCTTGTGCAGGGCTTGAAGGTGGGCAGTGGGTAATCAATTCCCTGCAAGCCCCCGTCTTCATCCCAGCCATTTTCCAGGGAGAGTGAGCAGGGAGGGGACACTCAGCAGCCCCCCCAGCTCCCTGCAGCTTGTCAGCCAGTTGATGGAGCCCACAGCCACGGATCCCAGCCCGTGCAGCCAAGCCAGACCGGGACAAATAAAGCAGAGAGGAGGGATCACGGAGCTAGGATTACTTTCCACACTTCCCTGGAGAACCATTTTTCTCCAGACCCTTCAAGGCAAATCAAATGCATTGTTGTGTTAAAAACAAGTTACTCTTGGTTTGTTTGGGCTTTAATGATTTTGGTTATCAGAGCTTTTCAGGAGGACTTTGCTGTGCAGATCTGTAGTGTACGAGGAGCTTAAGGAGACCTCCCACCCCTTAATTCCCACCTCCTGCTGGGTCATCTTAGACCCCTTCCCCGTTCCTCCATGCCTACAAATACATCAGCAATAGGAAGCGAGGCACGTGTCTACACCCCTGTGCAGGTCCCTGGTTTTGGGAAGTCCATGGCAGCTGCTGGCAAAGCAGCAGTGTCCCAAGGCAGGTCTGGAGGGGGGCACTGTGCTCTCTGCTCCCCCATCACAGCACTCACCCTCCCAGCCTTGCAGTGCAGCAGGTCCCAGAGATGCCACAGGCTCAGTGACAGGTGTGAACACACACTCACAGCTCCCCTGGACTTCCCAGCCGAGCATCCTCCATGGCACGCAAGGGGCATGGCTGGTGCCAGAGCCCCAGTGCATCCCCCAAACAATAGTGGGAATCCTGCACTGAACCCTCCTTCTCTTCCTCCCCCTGGAAGCTGGACTGGGTATTGGTGAACCCCAGAAGCAAGGCCATGATTACATTGCTTCCTCCACCCAAAAAAGTTTTCTAAGCTGAAAGCTCCATCTCCTACCCAGCCACAGCAGAGCTCCTTAGGGGAGCCCCATCAGAGCTCATGGGATGTGAGCCCAGGGGACCCTGGGCTTCCAAAGCCTCCACCCCTGGGAAAGGAAAGAGCAGAGCCTTGAGCAACTCAGCCTGATGCCTGACCAGCATCAGTCCCCTTCACAGCCACTGGGTATGGGCCCCTGAGACTTTCCTTTCTCCTGCCTGAGCTGATGTGCTACACTGGGTGTAGTGAAACAGCCATACTAGTCCCTGCTGCCAGCACTGAGGCAGCTTGGAGCAGGGTGGAGGGTAACAGCAGCATGGGGACAAGGCTTCTCCTGCCTCTGCACCCAAGGACTAAAAGCTTAGCAGAAGGTGTCCCTGCCCATGGCAGTGGGGTTGGAACTAGGTGATCTTTAAGGTCCTTGCCAACACAAAGCCTTCCATAACTACAGCTCAACGTGGACAGGCACAGTCCTTCCCCAGGGCTTCCTGTGGCATAGAACCCTGAGTCCTGTGCCCAAGGCCAGAGCTGACACCCTTGCTCACCACACCTTTCCAGCCTCCTCCCACTATTAGGAAAGGCAGCACCCATCAGAAGCCACTAGCCACCCAGGCAGGCAGCACCTAACAGGGATGTCAGAGCCCCAGTTAATTCAGGGTGCAGTGTATGTTCTTGCTGCCTCGTTCCTGGAAGGCATGAAGTTATACTGGCTGCCTGCTTGCTCAAGAAGTGTGAAATTCTTTTTCTGACCTTTTCTGTTATGTTATTAAAAGGCTTCATGGCCAGTTGTTTCAGTAAAAAAATAGTATTTCAATATCTGTTGGTAGCTGGGGCAGAACTGGCCCATATCTTCAGGCTGAGCTCTGCTCACCTCCCTGCTACACCCCCAGCCTCACAGAAGGTCTTTGCTGCTTTGTGGGACCTCCAAGCCTCTCCGGCCTGGTTTTTTTTCTGGCACAGTCAGGTCTGGGATAGGGACAAAGAGAATTTTGCAAGGGGAGACACCACTAACAAGTGCAGAGCCCTGGACATCCTGCTTGTCCCTCTGCTCAGCCTTCAGGCTGCAATGGACATGTAACTCCAGTGGCATGATTTCTGTCAGCTGGAAGCTTTGACTGGAACAAGGAGCCCTTCACACTGGTCTCTGCAAAAGCAAACACACAAGGAATCTCTGGCCTAAGGGGCTTAGCACACAGGTAAAGAATCATGGAATGACTAAGGCTGGAAAAGACCTCCAGGATCATCGAGTCCAACCATTAAGCCAGCACTGCCAAGCCCACCACTCACCATGTCCCTGAGTGCCACATCTGCATGGTTTTTAACACTTCCAGGGATGGTGATTCCACCATTTCCCTGGGCAGCCTGTGGCAATGCCTGACCATGCTTTTCAGTGAAGAAATTTTTCCCAATATCCAATCTAAAGCTCTCCTTGTGCAACTTGAGGCCATTTCCTCTTGTCCCGTTGTTTGTTCCCTGGAGGCAGAGCCTGACCTCCACCTGGCTCCACTGTCCTGTCAGGGAGTTGCAGAGCCAGAAGATCCCCCCTGAGCCTCCTTTTCTCCAGGCTGAGCCCTCCCAAATCCCTCAGCCACTCCTCATAAGACTCTTGTGCTCCAAGAGTATGAAAGCAGGAGGCAAGGCTGCCTTTGGGTGCACTGTGGGCTCCCTGCACAGGGCAGGAGCTGTTCCCGTGGAGTCTGGACTCCAGATGTTCTCGTGCAAGCAAATGACTGCTTGAATATATAAGATAAATGCCTTTCAGGGACAGAATTAAACAGACAGACGGATGGATGGGTGGACACGGAGGTGGAGGGAATGCAAAACAGTGAGCAAACAAAATCTTAGAGGGCAAACAAGGCTGGGGGATGCCAGGAAGGTGACTGAGGTTTGCCCTGGAAGCCACAGATCTGAGCCCACACATCTCTGGGCAAAGGGAAAGAGGCAGAGAGCAGAGAGCAGGCAGCTCCTGGTCCCTCTGGCTGCCTGCACTTCGGGTTGTTTTACAGTTGATTTATACGTGTAATAGGCAACGTTTCTCTGCTGTCACTGCCATTAGGAGCTGAAATGCTGTAGAAACGAATGGCCATTTGTCACCACAAACGAAGTCTGCTTGCTCTTTCTTTTTGTCTTTCCCTTTCAGCTGGCCAAGCTGAGTGCCTTTCCCCCTGCCTAAACACACCCCATCATGCACAGCCAAGGGGGACTAGTCAGGATGGACTCACTGGAGGAAGGGCAAACAGCCCAGGGGCTTCTGGGTCCACCTTCTCCTCCTCCCCCAGCATGCTGGGCTGGGCGGAAGACCAGCTATCTCCTGTTGCCTCAGCTCCCACGGTTTTAGTTGCTTGCCTGCCTGCTGGGAAGGTGCTGCAGGCACTGCTCTGTCCTGCCAGCTGTGCTTGGCCACCTCTAGCAACATCTGGCACGAAGCCTCCTGCCACTTGTCTGGCCCACACACTTCCCTGTCCATCCCAACCCCCTAAGCCACCTGATCTGTCCTTAGCACCCTGAAACTCATCTTCCTTCCCAACCTGCACTTATTTGCACAGAGGAGCATTTTTTTCTGTCCAAAAAAGGGGGTAGCCAACAGAAGTCCCCTTTCATGAGGATGTCATTTAGTGCACGCCCACGCCATGTGCCTGAACAGGGTTTTTCCAATAACCCATCCCTAACCACTGTGGGAGAATATCCAGAAAGAGCTCTCAAGCAAGTAGAAAGAAAAGGAAAAAAAAAATAAAAAAAAGGAAAGGAGGAATTTATTAGCAGGGAAAGCAGGCTTTTAGTCTGTGGCACGTGGGACAGTTCCAGAGACACGGCGCAGATGGGCAGTGCCACGGCAGCGAGCAGAGGGGCTGCAGCTCAAAGGCAAGCAGCCGCAGCAGGAGGAGCTGCTACTTTATGAGGGTTGTCGAAAGTTTGGGATCAGCTGGGAGGGCAATTTGGATTTCAGAGCTAATTGCATCCATTCTGATTTATCACACAAGATTCAACTCCTGGCATTTTGTGTTCACTCTGAAACGCTGGCATAGCTGGAAGTTGGGGAAAGAGGAGCCGCAGTAACAATCTCATTGTTTAGTGTCTGACGGCCTGACTAGCTAAACATCTGCTTGAAATATTAATAACTGTCAGATGGGAACAGCTTGGGGGCTCTATACAGTTTCACACCATCTGTTTGTAAAGTAAACACACTTATGCACAGGCACATACACCCAACTCTTTTGTCGGGGCTTTATTCTCTGGATCATCATGCCTGCACGGGTGGGAAAGCAAGGGCTGTGACTCAGGAGAGCAAGGGGATAAGGTGGGGACCA
This sequence comes from Dendrocincla tyrannina, assembly GCA_035047865.1. NCBI lineage: Eukaryota > Metazoa > Chordata > Aves > Passeriformes > Dendrocolaptidae > Dendrocincla > Dendrocincla tyrannina. The sequence goes on from JAWWMP010000167.1 coordinate 2,025,497, forward strand.
GGAGGGCAGCCAGAGCAAATTCATTGAAGAGAGAGCCAAGCAGGCTCATCAATGACTAATGATAGTGGAAGTAGCTGGACTGTTAACACCCTGCACACCCAAAAGCCTAGCAGGGGTTTTGATGCTCCCCGCTGTGACATTCCCCATCCCAGAGGAGCTTTGATTCTTATTTCATTCATTTTTCAGCACAGGGTTTTGTTGTGGCTCCTGCTGTGCCCCACACTGGCATTGACATTGACATTGCTCTCATGCACCAGGAAATGTGTCTCCTTGATGAGGGTTTTAGATGCCTCCACCAATCCACACAGGAGGGGTGAGCACTATGGCAATGCCCCCCAGTATCACCCCCACCTCTGCACCACTGTTGTGCTGCCAGCCATGCCATACCACACTCTGCCAGATTCCCACCTTTTCCCATCCTTTGCCTTTCCAATGGCCCAACTGACCTCAGTTAGGCTGAGGAATCTGGTGCTTCCAAACAAGGCAGAGAGAAAACCCTTACTAAGACCATGACCCAGATCACAGGGATCGACATCTGTAGGTGAGATGCAGTGCAGGACTCTCTTTGAATTCCTGGTGTGGTAGGAACCACACACACGTCTTCCAGAGAACACGAAAAGGTCAAGACATCTGCTCCAAAACGCCACCACCAGCATCCCCTAACGCTCCTCTAACCAAGCTCTCCAGCCTGTCCCTTGGTGATGGACACCACGGGGCCACACACGCGCCAAGGACTTGGAGAAAAGAGCCAGGATGCTCCTACTCACGTGGACCTGGAGGACGGTGGTGCCCACGGTGGTGTTCTCGAGGAGGCTGACGTTGTACAGGGCCTTGCTGAATATGGGGCGGTTGTCATTCTCATTGATAAGGCTGATCTTCACACGTGCGAAGCCGACGTGGTCCGGGACGCTCTCGTTTGCAAAGAGCTGGGCAGAGACAGGGAGTGAAGGAGACACAGTTTGTGAGGCTTGGGAGAGTTAACCACCCTTCTTTAGCTGAGAAAAACACGTTCTCTTGAGCTCCCTCACCAGATGAGCCAGCTCAGGGCAAACCACCAACAAAGCTGGAGCAGGAGGATGGGGAGGGCTTTGGCACCTGATAGGTGCACTTAAACCAAAGTTTTATGCTCTATGAAACTTTTATGGCCCTGCTCTGCTTAAGCTCTTGCAGCTGAGCCTTTGCATGTTGGAAAGAGACGGTGTAGAGCAAATCTCTTCCCCACCTCCTTCTTTGCTTTATTATAGTTTCCAATTTTTTGGCTGTTTTATAATGCTCCAGAGTTTCACAGTGTGGATCGTCATAGGAGGGGCTGGGTTGGGAAGAACCTTTAAAGGCCATCTAGTCCGAGCCCCTGCCATGGACAGGGACATCTTCAGGTTGCTCAGAGTCCCATCCAACCTGACCCTGAATGTTTCCAGCAATGGGATATGCAACACCTCTCTGGGTAACTTGTTCCAGTGTCTCACCACCCTCATGGAAAAAACCTTCTTCCTTACACCTAATCTAAATCAACCCTCTTTTAGCTTAAAGCCATCACCCCTTGTCCCCATTTTTCTTATAGGCCCCTTTCAAGCACTGGAACAGAGAGAGGAAGGTGGTTAATGGTCACTCTTAGGTCACACTGAAAACTATGGATGTCCCACAGAGCTCAGGGGTGCAGCCTTACTGAAAATTCGTAGCGAGGAATGGTCTCAAAGTCCAGCGGCACCGCCACACGGACACGGATGTCCGCCTTCCCCTGGATGGAGGTCGGCGAGATGATGAAGTGGTTGGAGTTGTTGCCCACCAGGTAAACCTCAAAAATGCTGTTGGGTCCCTGGGAAGGGGAAGAGGAAGGTTGGTGTTTTAGACAGTCCATGTGGACATCAAAGGAACGGGAATGCATCCCTGGGATGAACTGGCACAGCACAGAGCTAAGGGAAGGCCCCTTTTGCTGTTTGAAGGTCCACACACCGCACAGGGTATCACACACTGGGGTTTCACTGTCTTGGGCTGGGGGCACAGCATGGGTGCCTCTCCCATGCAGAAGGCTCTTTCCAGTAACACAAGCTGGGAATTGGAAAAAATCCTCCTCTCCAGACACCTGGAGAGCAAAACAGCAGGATCATCAACACACTGCTACTTTAGGTGCACCCTTCCCAAAGCACAGCCCAGCAGAGCACATGAAAAGCAAACTCAGAAGCTGCCAGAGAAGAATTTCCAATTTTCCCCGAATGGCCTCCCTCCTATCAGAAAAAGGGGCCAATTAAATGCACGAAGAGGCACTAATAGCAAAAGCTGCCTAAGTGTGACTGCTGAGAGCTCACGACATGAGCAGAATCCCTGGCTTGCCCTTCTTCCCACACCCCCCCACAATCCATGGAGATGAGAGCAAGCTGAGCCCCCCACATCAGGAGCAGCCCCAGAGGGCACCCACAGAGCCACACAAGGGCACCCAGAGCCCAGCAATGCTCTGCTGGGGGACGGTGGGAGCATCTCAGGGTAGACTGGCTCCTTCCAAAAGCTGTTTTGCTGCCAAACTGGGAAGCGAGGGATGCTCCTGACACCCTGGACACACACCTGGGAGGGAGGGCGGGAGCACAGGATACAGAGGATAGCAGAAGGAAGCATTACTCCCCAAGCTGTTATTTCATACCCTATCCTTAGGATGTCAATTTACAGCAAATGACCATTTTCCACCACTGACAAAAAGCCATTTTACTGAGGAATTTCTGCCTGGCTCTGCTGGCGAGCCCTCAGCATCTCTCCCAGGACTTGGTGCCCTCCCTGCAGTACACGAAAGCACCTTTCGTGGTGGCGAGATGCGAGGGATTTTCTTGGAAGCCAGAGAAGAGTGAGTTTGTTGGAGGCATGAGATAAAAGTCGAAACATCAAAAGAAATCCAGGTATTTGCAGGAAGAGAGCGGGGTGGATTAATTCCCCTCCAGCCGGGGAAGGAGATCAGCCTCCAGATACCCACCATCCCTAATTAGCAGCCCCTCAAGTGCCTCAGTCTCCCCACGTGAGGTCTGGGGAAGGGGAATACAGAGCCTCTTGGGAGGGCTGCTGCGAGTTGCCGTTTATATATTTTTTCAGCTATTTGTTTTTTTGTTTCAGCCCCCATGCTGCTTTCCTTGCTCCTGGTTCCCGGAGCCTGCGAGCCCCCTGCGGATGCCTGAAAGCAAGTCTGAATATTCAAATTGTTATCAGCTGCCCAGCAGAAGAGGCTGGCTAAGCCCGCTCACAGCAAGGACTCCCCACTCCAGAGGAAGCCACGGGGAGCTGCTTACATTTTCCTCACCTCTTCCTACCTGCTCCTGCCATGCAGAGCAAACAATGGATCTGAGACATGGTTGGGAAGAGGAAAAACAAGTGCTTCATCCCTAGGCTCTCACTGGTGTGCAGTGATCACAGCCGAGCACCACCTCTCTGCAGTGCCAAGGATGAGGATGGGATGTACAAGGTGCTTCCAGTGCATGACCTCCTTTACTGCTCCTTCCCCTCTCCATCCCCTGACCTACCAGCTCCTGCACAGCTCCAGCTATTCCCCATCACTGAAAACAAGGTCCTTTGCCTTCTTTTACAGCCACAAATTAAGGAGCAGCCTGCCAAAGCTTAGCAACCCTACAATAATAAACCTGTCTCCGTCTGAAACAAATGGAGCCATAAAAGAATGGGTTTTGCAGGGAAGTTTGCTCTTGCCCAGAGCCGGGATGCAGCCACACGTTTTCCAGCTCCTCTCATCCTGTGCCAGCTCATGGGGCCAGCCCTCACCGTGGCTGGAGGCTGCTGCCCGCTGCCTCCTTCCCAGCAATCAAACCTTCCCCCAGCCATAGCCGGCGCTGCAACTGATGGAAATTTCATGTCAATTCAGCTAAAAGACAATTGTAGCTGCAGTTGGGCATAATTACGACTTTGCTGCTCGTGTGTGTATTCCTTGGAGCGTGTAATGGGAGCCGCGCCGTGGCCCTGCTGCCAGTGACAACATCAACCTCATGCTGAGACCCCACTCCCAAAAAAGCTCCCTCTGACTGATCTGCTTCATTTTTGAACAGTTTGTGACCTGTTTGGCAGTCCCACCTGCCCAGCATCCCTCTGAAATTCCAGGGGCCTGGGGCAGAGGAAAGAGCCCTGGGGCAGAGGGAAGAGCCCTGGGCACAGGTGGGACTGGCAGGCAAGGGCAGAAGGAGAGGTGTGAGGCTGTGGGATGCCAGAAGGTGGGTATGGGTGTCCCTCCAGAGGTCTGAAGCATCATGTGGGACCTGCTGATGCACCTGCTCTGAAATCATGGCCAAAAATCCGCTCTCCCGACTTTCAAGCTGCACTCACAGGGTAGAGCTCACCATGAATTAGGAAAACCCTTCTCCCCTCTGGAGGTCAGGGGCAGCCACACTGGCTGTTTCAGCTGGGACTGAGCATGATTCATAACTTTTATCCCTGCGTTTTCATAAGGTGTCACCCACTGGCTTAATCCATCACTCCTGCTCCCACCCAGCAAATGGGTGCAGAAATCCCACCTGCAAATGCTGCAGAAATTATGCAGCTTTCCACAAATCAAAGCAAGTATTTATCATCGCTTACCAATGGCTACATAGGAAAACAAAGTAAAAAAATAAAATAATCCAAATCCTTATACAAGCAGACAACCTTTCCTCAACGACACCATCCCCTGTAATCACTGAGGTGCACGAGTAGGTCGATTTCCCAGTCACTTTCAGCACAAAGTGAGTTACATTGGGGAAAAGCAGCCTGGGATCGTCAGTTTTCTCCCCTTCACACTGCCTCAGTGCAGTTTGCTTCTCCAAAATGGAAATCCCTGCCTTCCTGAAGCACAAAATCCAGTGCAACCCCAGCTTTCCCCACAGCCAGTTTCCAGGCACGGGCTATTACCTGCAGCAAGCTGAGGAGAGTTTAATATCCCTTATTCTTGGAAGTCTACAAAGCAAGCAAAGAGCTGAGAGTTCAGGAGTGGAGGAGAAGGAAAGGGAGGGGGAAAAAGAGTTGTTTTTTCTTTTGAAAGCAATTTGTGCCTTTTTGTAGGGCTTGGATACCTTATGCGTGGTTCTCGTGAGTCAGAGACAACATTTAATCCTTTCTTTGAAAACACAAGGCATAAAGGGGGTTATTCTCTCCACCTCCTCCAAGGTATTTAACTCGAGTGCTCTGAACAGCCTTTCTGGCATTGCCTGCCTCTTTCCCACTGCCCAGCCAGCCAGCTTGGGCTTCCAGCACTCAGCAGCCACCTGGCATCCATCGCCCACCCAGCACCAAAAACCCTTTTGAGGGCTCACTGGGCACAGTTACTTGTCCCCTGAATCCCCAAGGAACTCACTGGGGTGGTGAGCAATGCAGGATGCCCTGAGCAAAATGCTCCCCAGCCTTTCTGATCCTCCTCCCCACACTTGCAGCCCTTTTCTCCCATCTTTCTGTCCATCTGAAGTGTCAGTCCTTGCCCTCTCCCTCCCTCCTGGAGGAGGTTTCTCCTTCCCCGCTCTCCCCAGGTTATCTGCTGAATTCCACACACGCCTGCACAGACGGGATCAATCCGAGGCTGCCTCGCCTTCAGCTTATCTCTGCTCCAAATGATTGATTTTCCCTCTTTAAGGGTAATTTGCTGGTGAATTCCATGTATTGCAAAAACCCCTGTGAAATCTAATTCAGCCCGACTGGCAGCTGGCACTTTTGGGAGAGAATACTCATGTGCCGTCAATTCCCCTTTACAGTTCCTTGCCGTGTAGATCATATTTATAGTGCTCGTGCCTGTCATATGCATATATATGCTCTGGATGATTCATATATTGCACCTGCACACGCATGGGCACATACGATGTCCCTGCACGGGTCTCCAACAGAGCTCTGTGCAACAAAGAGCCCACGGCCTGGCTTTTCTTTATTTTAAATTCCCCCATTTACCTTTCCTCAATATGCTTATTTTAGAGGATTGTTTCGAAATGATTTTAAAATGTCACCCCGTCATACCGGTGCCTCTGCCCTTTTCTTCCTCTTCGCTCAACCGCGACGAGGAAAATCAAGTGGAAGCCTCGGTGGAAGAGCTGGTTTCTCTGGCATGCCCTGGGAAAGCACACTGCCACTTCTCTTAACATATCTCTGTGGATCTTGCAGCCATGGGACATGGGGTGTTCCCTGAAGGATGCCCTGATCCTTATCCTGCATGCCCAAGCCCGTGCCTTCTCCCTAACAGGTTGCATCAACCCACCAGGTATGCAAACCCAGCATATCCAGAAAGAATATCCGTGTCCCCCACCTCAGCCAACCCAGGAGCAGATGAGCCCTCCACATTAACTTCAAACTATTCCACAGCTTGGGATTCATGTTCTCAACATGAAAACAAACCTCACTGCAAAAGCAGGTAAGTCAAGGCTTTAATCTTCCATCTCATACACAGGATTTATTCCTCCCTGCTGATCTCCCACGATGTGAACAAGAGGAAAGCCCAGCCCCAGCCTGGGAGTGTCTATACACACTGGTCTTCTGAGGTGTTCAGCTGAGCTTAGGCTCAATCTAAATACTGGGGAAACTTACATGGATTTTCATAAACAGCTCTCAAATGGTTTTGGAAAGGTTTCCAAAGGTTTGTTCTCTAACTGGCAGGGAAAGAAACTCAGCTGCACAGTGGTTAATGCTTTTTTCTTGGTTCACAGAATCCCAGACTGGTTTGGTTTGCAAGGGACCTTAATGCTCATCTAATCCGACCCCGCTGCCTGCCGTGGGCAGGGACACCTTCCACTAAACCAGGCTGCTCAACAAGGCTGGATCCAAAACCCTGTGCAAACCCTGGGTGCTGATTTGTCCTACATTCAGGTGTTGGGGAACAGCAGCTGGGGGTTTGCAAGGGCTGGACTGAGGGGAAAGGGCTTCTCCTTGGAGGTGCCTGCTTAGGCACCTTGCCTGCGAGGTTAATGCCAGCCAGGCTCCAGAAAGGCACTTAAACACAGGAGTAAATCCAAGCACAGGCTTTCAAGCATGGTCTCGTGTGCCACGTAAATACATTTTTAAGTGTCTTGCTGAATCGTTTAATCTAACCCTTTCAAAAAGCCATCATTTCAGTTTGTGTAAAACACACCAGAAGAAAGAAAGACCAAAACCCCCACCATTAAAAAAGACTTTATGAAAAACCTTGTTTAACAGCTTTGGCAGCCCAGGCAGTGGGCAGTTTTAAGGGCAGACCCATGTGACACTCCATTCCCCTGCTCTGCAAAGGCAAAGTTGGGGTTCAGTGACAGGCAGCCTCCCCAAAACCACCCGACTCCACAGCACCCCTGCCAGGGGAAAGGTCCAGGTATGGGCTGAAGCAACAGTACCTGAATTTTCTGGAGGGGCCAGAATAAGGCTGGGTTTCTTGGCTCAAGAAAGGAATCCATCTGCCAAGGGACTCTCCCAGGACTCCATGACATAAGTTGGGAGGCAGGAGACAAAACTCAAGCAAAGTGATCTTCCCAAAGATTCTAGCTTTGATTTCCTGTGTCTCAACCCATCTGCTCTCATTTATTTATCTATCTGTTTTCCCTGGAGATGTGTGTACTTCTCTGCTTGTTTTCCTTTGCCCCTTACACAAACGAGTCGTGTCAGCTCCAGCATGAAGGCCGTGCTGCCTAAATAGCTTCTGTCAGCCACATCCTCAGTCACATCCCTGCCTGAAGACCTCGGTCCTTGCCAACACATCCCTCCACCCCTGCACCCACAGAGAGACGAGAGAGCCATCTCAGCTGCCTCAAATCCAGATGGTTTATAAAAATCTCACAACTCTCAGGAGGTACTTGAGCATCCAAACTATCACTGTCAGGCAACTACTTCCCTTTCTGTAGGTTTTTTACTGAAAGTTTGAGGGGCTTGAGACCTCTAGAAATACACTGCACTGCAGGTGCAGCCCCATTTCTATATGACATACATATTTTTCACAACCTGGGTATCTTCTCCTCAGATTTTCCCCCCAAAAATGCTACCTCTACAGTTACTCCAGTTGCACACATATAAGATCCACTGCAGGGATAATGCAGAAAAGAAAAACCCAGTTGCTTATTACTTTCCTCCTTCCAGACGTTCCAAGAATCAGCTCTCCTCTGCTCCTTATCAGTGAAAATAATGCCATGGTTAAAGCAATCTGTGCTATTATGGTGGTCTCTGAAGACATGTACAGTAAAACTCCTTCAGACTCCCTTAGAGGTCCTCTCTCAGCAGTTTTAAAAATCTCAGCCAATTCTTTTGGGGAAATCTCAGGAAGTTAAAGAAATACATCAAAAGAATGGTGTCTATTTTTTGCTGGTGCGATGGGGAAGGCAAGGCTATTTTTTATTCTGCCATTTTAAAATTAGCAAGGCTGAAAAGTGAATTCTTGAATGGGAGTCACTCCACTAAAATGAGCTTTTAACCAGAAATAATGACAGATCCTTCATCCTTCTGGCACAAACAGAAGTGTTACAATGCCCTTCAAGAATGGATCTGCTGACATCTCTCAGAAAGCATGACAGTGGCTCTATTCAGAAACTATCCTCAGCATCTGTCATATCCATATCTTCTTTATTAGCAATTGACATTTTCAAGAAAAAACAGTCTCTTTATCTGCTTAATAGCTCATCTGCACCTCTTCAGGCTGCACTCATAACTCCTGGACGGTGACATCATGTCACAAGTAGATTATTAGTTCTGTGTCATAATCACTTCAGATGAAAAAAAATGGGATTTCTGGGTGGCTTGGGAAGACAGGGTGAACTCCACCCAGGGCTGGGGAATAGCAGATCCATCATCTCTGCCAGCAAAGGCATCTTAAAAGATGCACATTTTAATTGACCCACTGGGATTCTGGGGGTCAGGGGAAGATGTTCCATTTCCTATTCCTTGGTGCTATCCCATCATTTACCTGAAGCATCGGGAAAACATCCTGATGATGTTTTGCCATGATGCTGGACAGGGCTTGGAGCAGCCTGGTCTAGTGGAAGGTGTCCCTGCCCATGGCAGGGAGTTGGGATGAGATGGGCTTTCAGGTCCCTTCCAACCCGAACCATTTTCTGATGCCATTTATTCTGACAAACCCTTTCCCCGCATCTCCCGCTCAGCCCGAAGAGGAATAGGGATGGCAGGAGCCTGCAGAGGGATTTTTGGAAAGCTCACCATGAGGTGTCAGCACTTGTTTGAAGCAGACACCAGGCATTGTGGCGGGGTTGGAGGGGACCAGCACACAGAGGCAGCCAGACGTGAACTGCACAAGTCAAATAATCAGAGTAATTGGAGGCTGCAAGCCCAGGGCTGGAAAACCTGCTGCCATCCCTGACACGGCACGGATCGGTGTGTAACAAACAGGAGCTCTGTTAACACGAGGGAGGAACAAGCCTCCAATGCTCCTGGCTTGTTTGCAGTGATGAACGGGTACCCCAGTCCTTCCCCCACTAGTGGGCATCTCCCACACCCTCCCTGAGGGCAGCAGCACCCGTCCTTCCTGGGGCAGAGAGCCTGGAGCTCCCGTCTTTCCCCTCCTGGCATGTGCCCTGTGAGTCCAGGAGAAAAACTCCTCCTCTCCTGAACCAGACTGGCAAAGCACTGCCCGACAAGAGCCCTCGGAAGCAGGCGGGAATCAGCATCCCACATAATCCTATTTTCTGGCTGTCAGGGGCCATACAATCCTGACTGCATTAAAGCTCGTGCCGCGCCTGGGCCCTGGGGAGGGAATCTGCACTCGGGATACCCAGCAAGCAGAGCAACACCAGCAGGAAGAGCTGAAAAAGTGGGTGTCAGGACAGAACCTTGCACCTCCTCACAGCTTCACCAGTGACTCCTCCTTTCCTGCACCCCCCAAAACCACACCAGAAAGGAGGGACAGAAGTGCCCATGACAAGGGATAGCTCACCTCATCCTTGTCCTGCACCTGGATGTAGAGGGGAAGGGCAAAGCCCACCTGGGCCAGCTCTGGGATGGCCACGCTGTACTCGGAGCTGTTGAACTCAGGGGCATTGTCATTGAGGTCAATGACCAGGATGTTGAAGGTGGTGGTGACGGTGGCGTTGGAGGGCGTGCGGTCATCGTTCAGCTCTGTCCCCTGCCAGGAGAGAAAACAGGGGAGCCTTATTTTTTGAAAAGAATAAATGCAAAGCAAAGTGTGTATGGTGAATGTCGTGATGAGAGACTTCTTGCAGGTTTTTCTTCCTCCACTCTGCCACGGAAGGATGCTCAATCGGCTCTGATGTCCCACACTGCTTACCCTTTAATGCACAGAGATGTTGGCCCAGCCCTCCCACCACCCCTGTGTCAGGCCCACAGCACCCTCACAAACCTTCCCAGGGGCTTAACATTTCCCTTGGTATGGCTGTGGGCAAGTTCTCACTTGCCCCTATCATCTGGAGTCACACTGAAGGACAAGCAGAAGATTTCCCTGACACAAGCATTTAAACAATGAAGAAAAAAGAAGAAAAATCCCTTGTGAGATGTAGGGGATAGTCCACAAAATAAGGGAAGGCACAGTGGAGCAAAGAGCACTCCTGGTCTCTCCTCTGCCATCCCCTGAGGTGGGACCAGGAGCAGACAGCCAACCACCATAGTACTACTGAAGGGACAGAAAACTAGGGCACAGAGGAAAAGAAGATTTAGACCTTAAAATAGGTTTGGCAACACGTGTCTAAAGACAGAGCTGAGTCATGACTCCACATCACACCTCTGTCTCAAGAAGGACTTTAATTTTGCCTTCCCAAAAAGAAAGAGTGCAGATTTTATTGCCAGAGAAGCAAGACTCGTGAAACAGCCTTTTCAGGCAGAGTCCCTCCTCTTGTCCTTTGGATAATCTTGCTTTGCTGTGGGCATGGAAAAGCAACGCTAACACGACCCACACGGCTCATTGCTATTCACCACTTCTGCACACAACAGCAGAACAGGCTGATCCCAATGAGGAGCAATCCAGCTGTATTTTCACTGTGTGCTCCAGGACCAGAACAGCAGAGAACATTTTGGGTCCTGGGGATGTGGGACGCAGAGAGTTGGCATTTGCAGGAGGATGCAAAGTTTGTGGGGAGAGCAAATAGAAATCTATCGGATCAACAGAATATAGTTGGAACTCCATTATCATGCAGGGAGGAAAATGGGCAAGTTTTCAGGCTCACAAACCTTTCCAAGATTAAACAGATATTTTTGTCCCTATTAAAACCAGAAAATCCTCCCTTTCTTGATTTTTGAAGCTATAAAAGCCCAAAGGAAGAGATACCAGGGATAGATGGGGATCTCCTCCCCACGGACAAAGCCCTGACATGCAAACTGTGTCTGGGACCAAAAAGTGATTTCTTGTCCCTTTGCCCTCGCTCTGACAAAGCATCACACTTGCCAAAATGAGAAGGCTCCCTCTCTCCCAATCAATGACCCTTCCTACGCTGCTGATTTTTCCCCACCCTGGCCCAGCAGAATCCATACTTCTAAATGTGTTTCCAACCAGCTGCCCAGCTTGGTATTGATTTCAATTAAAGGGCTGTGAGCAGAGCCAGGGAGCCGCTCTCAGGTGGGGCTGGAAAACCACGCTCCAGTGCCTTTCCTTGACAAGGCAAATTCCAGCATCGCTCCCTCCCCATGCTGGGCAGGCACAGGTGATGCCCTGTTACACTGCTGCCTGCTGACATGACAAAATGTCATGTTTATCCAGGGTTTTAGGGGGAAAGGTGAGAAACAGTCAAAAGTAGGCACAATTCCAGTGCCTGAGTGTGTCTGGTGGTATTTGCAATCCCGGGCATCTCCATGCTGTCAGCAGACACAACCACAGGCAGATCTACTCGGAGTGCAGCCAGGACACCAAAAACACCCTTATACATCCACATAGACTCAATCATGTGTTGGGCCACCAGACCAGGGGGCTGTGGTTGACATCTCACTTGGCTTCACCAGCACATCACAGCTCTGGATGCCCTTGAAAGCAACACGTCCCAGGTTTGCTCCTGCACCTCAGAAGAGTTGTCCCCAAGCAGGATGCCCTCCCCATCCCTGCTCTGCTGGTGTGACTCCCTGCTGGAGGAGGTCTCACCTTCACTGTGAGGATGAATCCAGAGCTGTATAAGGGGTTTTCCCGGTCCAGGGGCCCATTTAGGGTTAAGGCCCCGCTGATGTAGTCCAGAGCAAAGATGCTGTTGGTGTTACCTGAGGAGAAACAACAGGCAGTGTGAGCACAAGCACAGCTGATCCCAAAAGGTGCTGGGTGGTGCTTTAAAATGTTGTGGCTGTAATGCTCCTCTCCTCTGCCCCAGCTCAGGGCTCAAAATGGGGCTCTCATACCCTCAGCCAAAATGCTGGAGGCAGCTGAAGAATTGCAAAGGGCTTTAGTTATTAAAATATGCAGCAGCAAAGCTGAAAGCAGGGCCAAATCCAGGTGCTCCCCCTCTGAACCAGCACCTGCATTCACAGGGTACTGTGCCCCTGGCATGGCCTCTCTCCTAAAACACAACAGTTCAGGGACATCAGTCAAGGTTAGTCAGAGAAAGGAGCAAGCAGATCAAGCTCACAAGTAATTCTCCACATAACAAGCAGTGGTTTAACTATGGGGCCTCATGCCAGAGGATGCTAAGGGTGATACAAGTCCAATTGTATTCAAGGAGAGGCTTCAGAGGTTAAAGAAAGAAAAACATTTTATCAAATAACAGAGAAGCCACACACAGATCAGGAATTTTCTTAGCTGGATGTATTCAGAGTGAGTATTAGCACTTGCCCTGTTTTTATGCTCTTGCCAGATGTGTTTACCCCATGGCCCCTTTTTTTCCCCTACTGGAGCCAAATCTGGCCCCTGTGCCTGACCTTACAAGCAACCAGCCAGGGTGCCATGGAGAGCTGGCCTGCCTCCATGGATCATCCGATCCCCCAGTCTGACTGCTCCTGGAATTAGACATTCAGAGAGGATTAAGAAACACTTGGGTTTCACCACCAGCAGATGCTGAAAGGACTAATGTCCTGCTCTGGGAATGACTTTGTGACAACTCCAGCAGCTCCCTCTGTCAGCCAGACAAAAGCAAGCAGTTGGTGTGTGGAGCCTGGAACACCTGACACCAGCCTGACACAACACCAGAGGAGGCTGCTGAATTAGTGATGACCAAGGAGGAGGTTATGTACAGGCATATGGCCACCCACACCACTCCCCTCATCATCTGCCAGCATTCAGAAACCCCTGATCCAGCCCCAAACGGGAGTGAGGAAACCCTGCAGGTACACTCTGGTCATCCCAGGCAAGAATAACAAAAAAAAAAAAAAACCTGTCTTCTCAATATATCTCAATGTGAGTGAAACACACACAGCATTTGTCATTTCCCCGGAATGGAGCTCCAAGACAGAGCTGCTGCAGCAGAATGTTGTTTCCCAACACTCAGCATCCCCCTTGGTCCCTGTTTGACCACAGCTGCACCTTTCTTGGAATGGCCAAAGCCTCCAGGTCTAGCCATCCCCTCCCTCCCACCCAGGGAGCCACCCCGGCCTCTCCTCTCTCTCCCAGAGCCCCAGGTGCCATAACACCTTTCTCCCCCATTACTTGGATCAAATTCTTCCCATTTCTGCCCTTGGTCCTCTTTTCTCTCCATCCAAAATGCCCCATTGACCGCTTGCCAGCTTAATGAACTAACACACGGCTACCTAAAATATTAGCAGCAGCCTTGTTTTCTTTAAACCTTTTGCTCTTGGTAGATAAAGATCTCTAGTCTCCTCCCTCGGACTATTCCCCTCTTTCCATCCTGACTTCCCACCTTTGCTATGCAATTTATGGCTGGCTATTCAGGAAGCTTCTTCCAATATCAGCTTTGAAGGACACTCCATGAGATGGATTGGACTGTGCTGTGAGGCACTGAAATGCTCCAGAAAGCCAGGTTTGCCATGGTAAAGCTTATGCATTGGGGCCATCTCCCCCTAACATGAAGTGCAATAAGATGTGGAGATCAATGGAATTTAGTGGAATTAGGTCAATAGGGCAGGAATTCGACTAAACACAGCACTGAGTTCTGTGTCCTAAAGATGGTTATGAATGTCATACCTGAACACAGTCATTTTTTGCAGGATGGACAACTGAATTCTGGATCCAAAGGCCCTCCCAGGCGGCACATCAGAGGCTTTTCTCTAGCTCAGTCTCACCAACACCATCAGCTACACATCCAATGCCCACCAGGGTGACCTTTCAGCTGGCAGAGAATTCCTGGCTTTGCAAATTAGCCTCCAAAGGGAAAGTGGTGTCTCCAAACTCATCCCTCAGAGGCCTTTCCTAATTTCCTCTAAAATACCTCTCCAGCCACCACTTTGCTATCCCTCTGAGCAGTGATCCCTGTTGAAGCACTCACACTGCTGAACAAGGAACATTCTCCCGAGATATTTTCCTTGCAAAAATCTCTCTAATCATCTTCATGTGCCCTCACTTTCCCCAGACCAAGAGGAAAAAATTAAGGTTGGGGGAAAATTTACTAGTTTTGTCTTTCCTCCCCCCACTCTCTCATTCTGCTCACCTCTGTATAATTTCTCCTCTGACCCATCTCTCCCATTATCCCCCCAGGAACTACATGATCTTTAAGGTCACTGCCAACCCAAACCATTCCAGGATTCTGGGGACAACAGGGACCTCATTTCCGTGCCTCCGGTTTGAGAAGGGTGCCCAAGACTATTCTCTGGTTTCTCTGAGAAAGAGACTTATGTGTTCTCCACCTCCTTCCCCATCCAGACATGTGGCATATTCCCAGGGAACCTGGTGATCCAGCTCCTTTGCATGGAGCAGGCAAGGATAAGGAATAAACAGGTCCTTCCTCAGCAAAGGAAGAGCTCTGCTTTCAAGTGCTGGGAAAGCAAGGATGCCCTTAAGGAGAGCAAGGCAGGGAGGAGAAAATAAATGTGAGGCTGCCTAGGAGGAAGTAAAAGTAGAAGGAAAACTTTCCCATTCGTCTGTGTGCAGATACAGGAACAGCAGCAGCTCCTGTGTACAATGCACAGCCAGACTGGGCAGTGGGAAGGCAGGGACGGGTTGGGAGCAATGGAATGGATCACAGTAGCCCATTCACAGTGTTTTTCCAGGCTCATTGAGGAACGGATGGTGGCATAGGCATCATTTTGGAGAAACACTGCTGTAACGAGGGGTTTTATAGATGAAGGCCATAATGCTTAATTGCCCTCAGCCAAGCTCTCACAGTTTAAAAAGGCCATTAAAAGTACTGGCTCAAACCTAAAAGGGGGAGGGGGGGAAGAAAAAGGAAAAAAAGATAAAAAAAATCAGTCTCCTCCTTCCTCTCTACCCCTTTGGCCTTTGAGCATCATTCAAATCCCTGCAAGGGAGAGACTCAGCTACTGCCCAGCTCCAGCAAAGAGCTACCTGTCAGCCAGGAAAAGCCCCATGCAGGAGAATTTTCCCACCCCCTCCACCCCTCCACAAAAGGCTGTTTATCCTGGAAAGGCCCTGGGTTTGCTCAGCCACTGAACTTGGAGCGGATGACTTTCATGAGATGTGAAAGGGGAAGCCATCGCACACCTTGTGCCGGATAATTTATTAATCAAAATGTGCTCCGTCAGGGCTCCTCGGCACCGAAATAGATGCTGTTGGATGTGGTTCACGGAGTCAGCAACAGACACAGTTATTATCGTATAAATAGTCCATCAGCTGCCGTGACCACCTCGCTGCTCTTCACCTTGAGTTTCTGCCCCTGGGCCTTGTGCAGGGGAGCCAGGGCAGGTACTTTGCCCTGTGCTTAAAATTGAAGGTAACAAGCTATTTCCAGAGGAAAAGGGGTTGTTCCAACCTGAGCTCTGCATGAAATCAAGATGCTCTGTGTAACAGTGAAATGCTCGAGACTTTGGTTTGCTCTTCTCAGAAGATGCAGCATTCTGGGCCAAGGGATCCGAGCCCAAAGCTGTGTGCTGGAACTCCTCTCCATGTTTTTAGTATCTTCCCTAAAAGATTTAATTGCCCATTCCAGCACAACCAGTAGAACTTCTGATCTTGCAGAGCCACAAAAGGAGCTCAGACTAAATGCTCGCCCGGTTTCCTTTTTTAGAACCGAATGTACAGTACAAGGAAATAAAAGAGACATTTGTCACCTGAGATGCAATCCCCCTCCCAAATTCCCTGGGAGCTGTGGCCGGGTACCAGAGAGGAGAACAGAGCCCATAGAGTTTCTGCTTTCCGTGTCATTCTTCACACAAAAGGATGCTGAGTCTTGGACCTCAACCACCATTCCCCCACATCATCTAAAATGTGCTTTTCAACACAAACCTCACATCTCAGAACCAGTTTTCTCCAGCCCTGACATGAACAGAGAAAGTGCAGGTTCATCCTTCCCCAGTGGCTGCCAATCCCAGAATGGTTTGGGTTGGAAGGGACTTTAAAGATCACCTTGTTCCAACCCACCTGCCATGGGCAGGAAGACCTTCCACCAAACCAGGTTGTTCCATCTTGAATACACCTTAAACGCCAAAAAGTTAAATAGGAAGTCACAGAAATTAAACCCAAAAAATGCTTTTGTTTCCTATTTAAACATAAAAGGGAATGTATAGTTTTAATTACTGAGGGCCATTTGCTGGGGGACCACCTGCCATGCAAACTATTTTCTCAATCATATCTCTTTCCAGTGAGCCAAAGCCAGATGCCAACGTGACAGGAAAACAGCATTAGCAGCGTGGAGGAAGATGGGGACCAAGCGAGCCAAGAAGAGAGGGGCTGTGACTGCAGCACCATCTCTGCTTTGCTCTGTCTCATCCCCCTGCATTGGCAGGGTGGGAAAAGCAGCTTTTGATGGATAACTCAGCACAAGGCACTTTTCCACCCATCAGCGTGTCCTCCTACAGAAATGTTCTGCTATGATGGCTGCCTTTAAATCACACTGGAAGGCCCTCCCAACAGGTGTAATTTATGAGGACTTCAACACCCTGGTAGTTCACAGAGCGAGTTGAATGTGGGAAAAAGCCAGCACAATATAGACAATGGGAATGTTAACATGAGCAGGTCCCATTTCCAAGGATTCTCCCTGATGTCTGGTTTAAGGGACTCAGGGAAGTGGTTTGTTTTGCCTTGCCTTCTTTATTAAGTCAGGTCAAACTATGAAGGGCAATGTCAGCAGCTGAGGGCTTGGAGACCTCTTTGGCCACTTAACCTTGCCTCGAGGATTTGTGCTGCACTTTCAAAAGGAAGGCAGCAGGGCACTCAGGATCTGTTAAGGCCATGGGAAGCCTGAGAGCTACTGCACTGATTTTTATTTATATATGTTTTATATATATGACATTTTATTCCTTAGCAGATCATCCAGGAGAAAGGCAGAGGGCAATTCTTTTCAGCTTCCCTCTTGCTTTTGTAATGCACACTTCTATTGCATTGTGCAAATAATGATTTTTAATTCATGCTTCCCTGGGGATGCACCAGCTTTAGGAAGGGAACTCTTTTGCAGAAACTGCATCAGCCTCCTAAATCAATCCAATCTGGGGGGAAAAAACCAAACACCATAAATGTTTGTGGATAGCCCTGAGGACCAACTCATTGACCAAAAGCCCCATGCTTGCCTCCCTCTCTCCTGAGGGAATTTCCAAGCCCCAGGAAGGATGTACGGATTGCCCTTGTGCAATCCCCCATTGCCCATCCATCACTGCACCTGAAACGTGTCAGGCAGGCAGAGACTGACACTGGGGACCCTTTCCCGGGGATAACCCTTCAGTGCCTGCACAAGCAGCACAGGTCACCTTCACATCCTCGTGCCAGGAGGCTTAAAAGACTCAGCACTACCCTGGAAATTGAGGAAACCCAAAGTTTACTCGTGAGACAGTACGTTTTCTTAATAAAAGCTCGCGGGCCAGAGTCTCCTCCTGCCTATTAATTAAATAGCTGTTTAACTCATGACAAAAGCCCTTCCTTTGAAGAGGCAGAGGATTCCCCGTGCCCCAGGCGATGTGCAGAGGCAGCAAATGTGAAAGCACAGTGCCGACTGCAGGGCTGATCCTGCCGACAGCGCCAGGGAAAATCAATCTCCGTTAGCCCAGAGAGTTCCCCTAAATGAAAACCCTTATCTAGAACAGGTCGTGTTATACAACAAGTCACTCGCTTTGCCTGGGAAATGAAAGATGATGAGGCAGAGTCCCCGGTACAGAGGCTATCTCCATAAATCTGCCAGAAAGGAACTGTGGATTACTTTGCTGGATTAATTATCTGTCCTTCAAACAGAGTCCTGACCTCAGCGGCTGAGCATCTCCAACCTGTCAAGGCAGCTGGGGAGGGAGGGCTTTCACAGGGCTCTGGTCACAGCCTGCCTGCACCCACAGGAAAAGCAGCAGGAACACCCCTTGGAGCGATGGGAGCCCAGCCTGTCAGCATAACAGGCATGAATTGAGAGGTCTCAGCTTGGATTTCTTCTTCAGCTGGCCTTTTTAGGGCGGTGAGCCCACTCCTTGGACAGTGGGGGCAAAATAGGTACGTTTTCCTGCAGTTAAAACACTCTGATGGGAAGGAAAAGGGAGAAAGAACTGAATGGCTTTTTCCCTACTAGGTATGGAAATGATTCCCAGCGCATCCAGGCAGGCTTATGTGCCCAAGAGGACAACTAGCCAAAGCCACAGCTAGACCAGTGCTCCTCCAGCACTTCAGCCTTAACAGCTCTGTAAGCTGTAAGTTAGATCTTAAGTCTTATTTTATGTGGTTATGGTTAATCTTTTAGTTTTATTGTGTTCCTGTCATGGGAGGACCTTGTGCTGGAGATAGCCATATAAATAAGAGCTGCTGCAGTACATCCCAAGGGATGGAGCCGAAGAGGACAGCAGCAATTCCAAATTAATTTTTATATCCCACCTCCAAATCATACCAAAGCTTTAGATATTAACACCGAAGGAATGATAAAGGGCCGGGTTGCTTCTCAGCTCTCTCACCGCTGTATATTCCAGTCCAAAAGGTAAAATCAGACCAGCCACATGCCAAGCCTGTGCCCAAATACCTGGGAGAGCCAGGGAAAGGCATCACCCATCCCTGCAGGGAAATGGGAGCAGCATCACTGCCTCCTGGAAGGGAGGAGCCAGGTGTAATCACTACCTCCACAGGCCACTTTCACTTTTGCTTATGGTCGGTTTCTAATTTAATTTTGCTTCCCCATTCCCATATGTTAGGCTTTTTTCTCTTTTTTTCTTTTTTTTTTTTCAAAATTGCCATAAAAATTTTCCAGCTCAGGCACGAAAATCTGCTCGCTGACCTTTACCATCATGATTGAGGATAATGAGAAATTAATTAGGCTTTACCTGCCTGCCAAAAAAATATGTCTTGCCTTGGGTAAGCAGAATTTTGGATGCGTGTTAGATGCCAGTCCCATGTCTGGGCTCTCAGCATTGTCCACAGGCTGATCCTTCCCACCACCCCTGCTCCACAAGACCCTGGAGATGGTTAAACTCTTGGCATACACAAGCAGATTCAAGGCTGTTTGCAGTGATCTGTCTGCCTGTCTCTCCACGTTCCACTGCCACCTGCATCCCAGAGCATCCTGGTTCCCTTTCACTACCCCACTGCCTATCCAGGATGGCCAAGGTGACAGCTATTTTACCATCCTCACCATAATTCAGCAGCCTCTGCAAAATTAGATTGATGTTTCAGTCCAGTCTCCAGTGAAAAAGATCCCGTATCAGCCAAAAGAAAGTCCCTGCTGCACTTTGGCCAGTTGATACCCACAATCTGGAAGAATCTCCTGAATAAATTGCAGAGGGAATTAAGAGGAATAAATAATCCTTGCATCTTCAAAGGCAGACTGACCTGGATACTGGCAGCCAGGATCAGTGGACTTGAAAGTCAGGGTGAAATCACCTTGACCCTTGAGGTTGATTAAAGAGGGTTTGAAATGGCTGGGCTTTAAGGAAGAGAGATTGGGAAATTATTTCTGCATGTGTACCTCGGAGGAGCTGCCAGCCAGCACCCGGAGCATGTGGCACAGCAGGGACAGGAGGCACTGTTGCCATTTCTTGCTGGGAAGAACCCCCTCAAAAGCAGTGCCAGGAATAGGGTATAATCCAGAGCCACCAGGCTGGTCCCTCTTGCGTGAGTGCAGCCTGACAAGCATCAAAGTCTCTCTTGGGTATGGCAGAGATCGCTGATCCCAAGGCATCTTTAGTGAGTCCAGCCCCAAACAGTGGACTTTCCTTACAGCAGTTATGGCTTATCTAGAAATGCCTGCCCAGATTGTCCTGCTCTTGTCTCTGTTGTCATCAGCAGAGGTCCCCAGGCTATGGAGCCAAAGGAGACAAGCATTGCCAGGTGGGGATCCAGGGGAGAACCAGCTACATCAGTTGCAGCAACCCACACACCCATCCACACTGGGAAGGGTTCCCGGGCTTCAGAGCCAGTCTGCGAAAGGCAGGATCAATCCACATGCCCATCAGAAGGCAAAAACCTATGACCACTTTAATTAAGCTTCATTCTTTAACTCTGCACCCTCACAGGTTCAGCCCTTGCATCCCAGCTTCTGAAACTCTGGGGAAACACCCCACAAACCACCAGGAGCCATTTGGTCCATAATCAGTCAAATTCTCTCCCTAAACACAAAATCTCCTCCATGGTATTGTGTGAAGCTGAGCCCTTTTTGGCTCTTCATTACGAATTAAAAGTTTCAACATGAGATATTGTCAAATTTGCCTTGAGCAACCTGGACTATGGAAGGTGTCCCTGTCCACGGCAGGGGGGTTGGAATGAGATGATCTTTAAGATCCTTTCCAACCCAAATCGTTCTACGATTCCATGATTCCCCAGGCATGGGATGTGCCTTATTGCAGGGTTAGTTCCTCCATCCCTGCTGGTCTCCCCACCACATCCACCAGGACTCACCGGAGACGATGGTGTAGCCGATGCCACGGGGCCGTCCCTTGTCCTGGTCGATCGCCGTTATCATCCTCACGGTGGTTCCCTGGGGACAGACATGGGACAGGTGTCACAGCCACCCTGGATGACACTGCTGGGCTCCCAGGGTGCCCTGACAAGGTGCTTCACCCATAACTGTGGGCCAAGTGCTCTGTACCAGGGTAAGTGTCTGTAGGGACTGGTGGGAGCACCACCAGACTCCACCCCATGCTGCTCGTCCCCTGCCCAGAGGAGGAGTATTTGGAGCAAGGTCAGTGTGGTAAGCACAGCTTTTGGTGCTTGAGGAAGAAGAGGAAGGAGGAACTGAAGTTGCAGCCTGGGTAAAGCCAGGACAAGCCTCCTCACAGTTTCACAGCTGACAGGCACACGCTCCTCTGCCACAGGGATTTTTATTCTGCAGTTCCTCAAGAACAAGGGCAACAAGTCCCTCTCAACATGTCCTTCAGCACTGGCCACTACACCAGTTTTATCTACCACCAGCTTCCCAATTTCGACCTGTCCCCTTCTCCCCATGTTCTTCAAATGAGCACCCCAGGCAGCACAGGATGCCCACAGTGGCCACTGGCATCCAGCTGCATAACTAAGTGAGCTGCAGAGATTTTAATTGAAACCTTCAAGGAGGAGCAGGGTTGGACAGATGCTGAGAACCAGGGGTTGCCCAGAGGCAGGAGCTTCTGCAAGTGCCAGCTCACCCACCTCATGCTCCATCCTGCAGGACTGACTGTTCCCACAGCCCAGCAGAAAGATCCGACAGTCCCCCCAAAACCCGACAAAGAACATAAAAGTGACCCAGAATTCTTTAGTTCTTGAAATAAAAATATCACATGCTTATGTCAACTCGATAAGTCAACTTCCCCCGCCGCAGTGCAGTGAGCCCCTGTGAATACCAACACACGCACAGGCCTGTAATTAATGTAGTGTGAAAAAATTTACAACTCAGCTGTTCTTGTTTTCGTTGGCTTATTAACAGTGGGGAAAGCAGCAAATTTTTTAATTTTTTTGTTTTCTGCCCTCAAAGGAAATGTCAGCAGAGGCGTTTGCATGTGTAATGAGGGAACAGAGTGGGTCTGCAGCCTCGTGGTTGCCCTGTAATCCATCAGCTGAAGGCCAAAAGGAAAGCTGTGGCAGAAACATCACTGGTGGAAAACAGGGACTTGCAGTCTTCCCTGGCTTCCAGGTTGGTGCCCCTGTGGGCTCGATGCCGCTGCTGGCCATAAAGCAGGCTCCCAGGGCCAGGCAGGCTGCCCATTCCCTGATCTCTGAGGGCATTTCAATGGACTCCTTAAGTAAATCCATGTTATTAACTGAGAACATTAGCCATAAATCCCAGGTCAGCGGCCCCTGAGCAGCGCTCGGCTGGTGAGGCTCAGCAGCCACCCGGAGAGCCTCTAAATCACTGACAATAACTGTGCTTTCTGAAGGAGCATGGACAGATAAAAAGCCCAAGAAAAGTGTGAAAAGAGCAGGTGGGGAGGCAGAACAGGGGATGTGGAAAGGAGGGCACAGCAAAGCCAAGGGGAAAAAAAGGGCAATGCAATCCAGTGTGCTCTGTTCCAGCTTACTCTTGCTTGTATTGTAATTCGTACTATATAATATATATATAGCACAATATGTATTATTGAATTATACATTATGTAGTGCATTACATATTATTATATATTCTGTATTGTATTATATATTATACTCCTATTCAGCAGAATCAAACTTCACCCAAGCTTTAACCTCCCATCCCCACAGAGAAGATATGAGCTCCTCCATGGAAGGGACAGGGGGTGAAGGCACTGGGTCTGTCTGACAGCTCACTCATCACCTGTCAGACAGCTCAGGAATGGGAATTGTGTCCTGCCGTGCACACTGCAGAGGGAAGGCAGCTGCAGGAGAGGGCAGGGCTCCTGCCATGGCTGGGGAATAGCAATGGGCTGCCTTATCTGCAGGAGAGGTCCCTCCTACAGGAGCCAAGGGAAGGGCTGTTGGGAGAGATAAAAGGATGAGCGTGGATGTGGCAGTGGGGAAAGTTTGGGAGAGGTGGAGGGGGAATCTCATTCAGGTATCTCAGCAGTGCGTGCCACAGAGATGCCTATAGGGAAGAAATTATCCAGAGATTTCATCACAGGAATGAGGGCTGTGAGAGACCATGCTGAGGTTCACACAGTCCTTGGTAAGCCTGTGATGATGACCACCGTGCTGCTGGTTTTTGGTGTTGGATTTCCCCCTGTTCTTCTGGCAGCCCTGTGTTTCATCTCCTTCTCCACCAGCCCCTCATGGGGATGAGCCACACTTCACCAGGGACCAAGAAACATATGCTGGGATGGTGCTGAGCTCTCTGCTGTTCATGGGTGCTGTCTCCTGGAAGCACCACAAAGGCAGGGATCTGGGCTCCTCTTCACATCCCACCTGGTTTCCATTCTTCCTGGCAGTTGCCTCACGAGACTCTTCCTGTAACCATAAGACCAGCAAATGCCAGCTCCTGGGGATGGACAATGCCCCCCTGAGCATCTTCAGTATTTAGGAACAATATTGATCCTTCTGGGGAAGGGGCTGGACAAGTGCCCCAGGATAGGCATAACATTTATCCATATTGCTGGTGGCAACTACTGGCTTTGTAGTGAGGGCTAATGAGAGATGGAGACAGCCTTGGAGCATGATTGTTCAGCACGGGGCACAGGGAATTAATTCCCACTGGGCATGGGTTGGAGTGAGATGATGTGATGCAAAATGTGGTGCTACACACAGGCTACACCCATCACCTGGTGCCTGTGGTGACCACAGAGTGCTTTGTTCACCACACCAGCAGAAATAACTACCCAGAGGAACTGGGAAAACAGCCCAAACAAACAAAATCCCTCATCACAGCCATACCACAGTGGCAAAGATCTTCCTCTCACGAACCACATGTCAGCAATTCCCATTTTCTCTTCCAAAATCCTATCGGACCACAACATTATTCCTTTCACTATCCATGTCTTGGTGTCTTCCACTTACTCACAGAAACCCCAGGCTGACTTCCAGCGCCAATAGCTCTGCCACAGCTATTTGTGGCATGAACCTGCAGCTCTCAGAAACTCTAAATATTCCTGACTTTTCTTAAAACCAGCCACAACTCGCCTACCTGCTGCAGACAACAGTGGCTGCAGGGAGAAGGCTCGGCTGGTGAGTACAGAGAGAACAGAATAACCCTCTCCCTCTAGGGAAGGAAGAAGAAGGTTTA
Organism: Dendrocincla tyrannina; assembly: GCA_035047865.1. NCBI lineage: Eukaryota > Metazoa > Chordata > Aves > Passeriformes > Dendrocolaptidae > Dendrocincla > Dendrocincla tyrannina. The sequence continues at coordinate 2,049,490 of JAWWMP010000167.1, forward strand.
GAAATGTAATAATCTGGGAAAGCCCATGCTTATAAAAAGGCAAAGAAAATAAAGAATGGCACATTATCCAAACAAAAACTGAGGGCTTTTTGAAGAGGGGCAGGGGTAAATCAATCCTTTTTTAATAAAACCCTGAGCTTTTAATAAAGTGTTCACACTGATGGGCTGGAAATATTGTAAGAAAGAATTAACTTGGAGCTATTGAGACTCTAGGGCAAAAGTAACACTGATTCTACATTATTTCTTCAGCCCAAGGAGTTTCTGAGGAGGAGGGGGATGGTGCTGAAGAATTAAAACTGTTTTAATAATATTTGACACATAGCTGTACCATTCTACTGCAAGGGTATAAAACTGTTGGGCTTGGGATCAAGTGCCAATGGGATCTGTGTCCACTCGTGTCTTCATGTGGCTCTCTGTGGGATGAAGCACAAGTTTATAGGACTCAGCTTGTCTTCAAAGGAGCTGATTCCTCCTCTTTCTCCCTCAAAGTGAAGCTGTGATGCTGCCTGGACCATGCCCCAGCTGAGGTCTCAACTTGTCTGGAGGACACAGAATCACAGAACCATTTAGGTTGAAGAAGCCCTCTAAGATCATCGAGTCCAACTGTTCCCCCAGCAATGCCAAGGCCCCCACTAAACCATGTCCCCAAGTGCCACATCCACGTGTCTCTTAAATCCCTCCAAGCATGCTGACACCACTGCTTCCCTGGGCAACCTGTTCCAAAGCTTGACAACCCTTTCAGTGACATTCAACATCAACCAGTCTGTAGACACTCTGAGGACAGACACCCAAAAAAACTCCGAGGATGGAAAACATGCCGCCAAGCTTTGCCACAGCTGCAGGCAGCTTTGGTGCACTCAGGTGCCCTGGGAGAGATGTCTGAGCCATGCTGGGATGATAAACAACATCAAGAAAGAAGATACAACACCTCCAGGGACAGCAGAGTCTCTCCCCGCTGTGTCCTCTTCCTTTGCCCGATAAGAAATTGCTTTATTCTCGGTGTCAGAATAAGCACCTGCCCCAAACGCTTCTAAATGAAGCTACCAGATCTCGGCCTGAGAAAAATAAGAGCTACAACAGCACTTCCCTCCCCTCTCGTGCCCCTCCACCCCTTTTTCTTCTTCTTCTCTTACAGGATTAGGGACTTGAAAGGCGAAGCACAGCCCAGCGTTGCAGCAAGAGGAGGGGGTGGGGAGCGCTTCAGAAAGCTGCCACGGCAAAAAAATCCCATTTCTCACTTCTTAATTCCAGTCAATTCCAGTCAAAGGGCTGATAGAGATCTGTTTGCGGTAATTTGCTGCAGTTTATCCACTCTTTTCACCTTCTATCGGCTCTTCACTGCCGGGCTGGCTGACATGCTGTTACTCGAGTGGGGAAATTAAAATTTGATGCAATAATCCCAAATAAGAAGGATTTTATTAGGTAATGTATACACTTCAGATGAGGTATTCTCGCCTGATACACTGATAGGGGAACACAGACATGCTGTGCACCAGAGATAAAAAGAGAGGGAAGAGAGGCAGGTGGAGCAGCAGCTCCGTCGAGCTGGGGCTGGGATGAGAGGACTTGAGCACATTTTGAGTTCAATGTCAGGGTAAACATCACCCAAAAATGCACTGCAGCCTCTTGGCTTCACCTGCAGGCCTGGTTTTGGCCAAGCCCAGACTCCTCATCCAGATTTATTGTTATTATTCCATTAACCAAGATGTTCTCTCACTCTGCAACAGGCTCCCTCAGTGGGTAGGGCAGAGCTGATGAGACTTCCACAGGGAGACAAAAATTGTACATGGTTAATGTTGGGTTTGATGATCTTTGAGGTCTTTTCCAACCTAAATGACTCTGTGTTAAACCCTGGGCTTGCCATAGCAAACCACACCCTTTTTTCAGCATTATGGAATTTCTCCTGGGAAGGGTGGGACTTGGGGTCCAACATTCTGTAATCTTCCTTTACCGTGTCCCTGATGGCACCTATCCACCCTGAACACCCCAATGCCTTTGGAGATGCTGCACGTGGCCAAGAGGAATTAAAATCTCGAAACCTGTCAGAAAACTGGTGACTTCCTTCCTTTCCTATATGAGGGTACACAGTGGTTATTTGCTGCTTTCCCTACTGCAGGGCATGTTCCAATAATAACTGTGGTACATGTTGGTGTGTCCACACAAAGAGATCTTTAAACTTTAACATATATCACTATTTCAAGGGGATTCCCTTTCCTGGATAGCAGGTCACTCCATGGAGGGAATGCAGTTACAGTTTTTAATACTTGTGGGATTTCCATTTCTTTATTTTCAGCTAAGGCTTTTTTTCCCCTTCTAGTTAAGGCTAATCTAAGTTGTGGGGTTTTATTTCCCTGCAGCTCACTCTGCCCACCCCACAAACACACTTTAAACTCAACAAAACCTTCACTTTGTGTAAACAATTTGCAAATAGGCCATTTATTGGCCATTTCTGGGCCAGCAGACGAGTAATGTGCTGTCTGACCACAGGATTTGGGACAGCAGGACTCAGCCCTGTTGATCCATCATTCTCCGTGTCAGGGCTTTGCTCCAAAGTGAATAAAAAGGCACCAACTGAAGCACCCTGGAGTTCCCTTTTCCACTGTGTGAACTGAGCCATGGGGCATTTGGCATCCCAGAGATGTAATGGGATGCACATGTGGTATGGGCACACACCACACCCTCGTTTTAAGACAAAGGGTTTTTCCAGCCATACACAAAAATATTTCTCTATATTCAAAGTGATGGGACATACAGCTGTGCTTTGGGAAGGGGGATGCTGCTGAGGAGGGAGCAGAGCAAACAATTCCCAAAGCCTAAGCTGCCCTGATGCCTCCTGCGGGGGGAAAAAAAACCCAAACACATCCCTGCTGTTTTTAGAGACTGGGAGACGTTTTTCCACAAACAGCGAGTTTGCTGACAAACCGAGTTTCAGAAGAACTAAAATGATTGGATCAATTTGGCAAAACCTGGGGGAAAAGACTCAAAGTGCTGAAATGGCTGATGATTCTGGCATTTTCAAAACTGCCTCATTTCAGGAACGTTTAAATTTTCCTTCAAGTTTTCTATTGGAAATGGCATGCAGATAGACCGTGGGGAGGAAACAAGGTGACTGGCTGCTAAGAACAGCCTTGGTAAAATTCCAGATAAAAAGCTCAGGAAAATACTTCACTTGGGGTTCAGCCTTCCTAAACCCCCTTGCCTAGGCTCCCTTTTTTGAAAAAGGGCAAAATATTTTAAAGTTGGCTAGGAACATATTGTTTCTGAAAGAAAGCCCATGGTCCTGCCTGTCAGGGTGAAGCAGAGCCCTTACCGGAGGCGAGTTCTCGTAGATGTTCGTGCTGTAGGGCAGGTTGATGAAGATGGGGTCCATGTCCTGAACGTCTGTGATGGTGATTGCCAGGTTGGCCAGAGTAGACAGTGGCTTGTTTTTATCTTGGTCCTTGAAAAAAACGAGGGGTGGAGAGGAGAGAAAGGATTTCTATCAGAAACATGGAATTATTCAACAGCATTAAGTCTCCTGCATTTGTAGTTGGGCCTGAATTTCTGAATAGTGGAGGTAATCATCTCTTTTTTAAGCTACCTGCTGGAATTATTGTCCACTGCACCTCCCTCTAAGATGAAACACAATATGCATTTCATTTCAGCATCAGCCTTTTAAAATAAAGCAAACACCAATTTACTTTTCATCCCATTTGGAGTGAAAACACAGCAACACTATTCAAAATATACTTCAAAATATAAATTCCCTTCTAAGACAGACACAGCCCAGGGTACCTCTGCATGGTGAGACTCAGGTGTGGGTGCCAGCAGTGTCTCATGCCAGCACATCACAGCAGAGTGTCTCCTACCCACCAGTGCAGATGCCTCAGCACTGCTTGGGCTCCTTCAGCTTGACCATGACCCAAGCCCACCAGCTCCCTCATGTTCCCACTGCTCTTCCAAACCCCATGGGCTGCCTTGCAGCAGCAGCAGCTTTATTCTTTTCTGTATTTGCTGCTCCAGGCTCTGGCAGAGGGTAGGTACACCCAGTGTTACTTCTGCGTTCATGGGTCCAGTGCCTGAAGGGGCTCCAAGAGAGCTGGAGAGGGACTTTGGACAAGGGCTTGGAGTGACAAGATGAGGAGGAATGGCTTTAAACTGACAGAGGACAGATTTAGATGGGATATTAGGAAGATTAGATTAGATCAGCAGGAAGAAATTGTTCCCTGTGAGCATGGGGAGGCCCTGGCACAAGTTCCCAGAGGAGCTGTGGCTGCCCCATCCCTAGAAGTGTTCAAGCCCACACTGGACAGGGCTTGGAGCAATCTGGTCTAGTGGAAGCCATGTCCCTGCCCATGGCAGAGGGCTGGACTACGTGACCTTTAAATGTCCCTTCCAACCCAAACCATTCCATTCTTCTATGAACATCTCCCTTTCTCCCCATCACATCCCATCAGGATGGAGCCTCAAACCCTTTTCCCAGAGCAAGACTCTTCCCCAGCAGCCAATGACACAGCAGTAGGCACTGCCACCACCTTCTCCTGGCAGTGCCAGTGTTTTTCTTGCTGAAGCCTCACCCCATGAGTGCCCAGAAGTGACCCCAATGCCCACAGCCCTTTGCTAAAAGGGCAGGAGTGAAGAGAGAGCACACAAAGGGATGGAAATCAATCTCTCCTTACCCCCAGTCAAGCACTGTGCTGGAAGGCAACCATTAGAGGTTACCACACACTCCTGCAAGGCAGCTCTGAGCAGCAGCAAAGGCTGATTGCCAGAAGATTAGTGTTAATTTAAAACATATTCAACAACACAGCTTGTACATTATCCTCTTAACCCACGGGCCTCAGTGTTTAGGGCCTGGATGGAGGCTTATTTCTGACTCCACTCTGCTGTCAGTGTTATCAGGTTGAAGTCCCTTGTTTCTTCAGATAATGTTCTTTCCCCTCCCCTTCACCTCTTAAATTTTGTTTAAGGCATCACAGATCACTGAAGAAGCGAGCGTGCTTCCAGTTTCCTCACTGACTGTCTCTCCTGCTGCCCTTTCCAGCCTCTGCCTGCCCTTGCTGCCTTCATCCCTGGGGTGAAATGACTCCTGCCTTGCATCTGAGCTCCTCAGCTCTCCTTGCAGCCACTCTGAATCCACCATCAGCCCATTTCCCACCCTGGACTGTGCAAAGTCTCCATCAGGCAGGCAAGAGACTGCTACGCTGGTGCAACTCTCGCCCTTCTCCCCTGCCATAGCTTTGCCTTGGGGTTTCTCATCACTTCTCCTCTAGGGATTACTAGAACTGACTGAGCCAAGGAGACATTCCCACAGCCATCCAGCCCAGTTCAGAGACTTAATATTTAATCCTTTGGATTCCCTGAGCTGGAAATCACCAGATGCCAGGAGTGCACAGAGCAAGTAACAGGTTGCCTGGGAAGTTGTGGATGCCTCACAGCTGAAAGTGTTCAAAGCCAGACTGGATGGGGCTTTGAGAAACCTGGTCTAGTGGAAGGTGTCCCTGCCAACAGCAGCTGGGGGGAAACGAGCTGGGTTTTAAGATCCCTTCCAACCCAAACCATTCTGTGATGCTACAAAGTACCAGATATGCCCCCATTTTATCTTTGCTGGTAACTGCACCTGGGATATGGGGCTAGATGGAGCTGGGTGGACCAAGGTGATACCCCTGAGGAAATAAAAATCATGGAAGAAAGTCAGGTTTCCTTCAGGGGTGATGTTTGGTCCCACATTTTTTATCCTGTCAGATAGTGCAATGGTACATCCCAGGAAAGCATGCCAGTGACAGAACTGATAAGGAAACAAACAAAGAGAAGCCCTCTTACCACTGGAGTATTAAAAATTAAATGAGGTATGTTTGAGATAAAAACAAGCTTCTGGGGAAGACTCCCCAGCCTGGAACATGCAGGGCTTGGGCTGAAAGGTTGTGGTGTTTGCCTGTGGCCCTGCACTCTGTGAGAGCCCGGTCTCGGTGCCGTGAAGAGCAAAGCAGCCCTGCACAGCCCTCCATGTCCTCCTGACATTTGTGGTTCTGGATAAAGACAATGATCTTGATTAAATCACATGCTTCAAGAGTTCTAGCCAGCTGCCTGGAGGGGGCAGAGAGGGTTTTCTCCCCCTCTTCTGAGTGCAGAGTTGGTCAGATGTATTGTAGAGCTGTTGCATCTGAGATGGGGAAGGAGCCACCACCCAGAGCACCTGCTGGTGTGATGCTCCACATTCTCAAACTCTCACTATATTTAACACCAGGGAAGAAGCTTCCCATTGGCATGGGGCATGAATTTGCCATGGTGGATGCATCCCCCAAGGGTCCCCTCTCAGTACAGCAGTACTGACTGTAACTAGGACTTTGCTTTCTCCTTTGTCCATCAAAATTTTAACTCTTGATGTCTGTACTTAATATAGATGAATTCACTTGTAATAAACCACAATGTACAAGGAATGAGTCTGCAGGATTCAAAATGCCAAATCAATTCTTGGCTGTGTGGGTGGGCAGGCTCTGGCACAGGTTGCCCAGAGAAGCTGTGGCTGCCCCATCCCTGGAAGTGTCAGGCTGGATGGGGCTTGGAGCCACCTGGGCTAGTGGAAAGTAACCCTGACCATGGCAGGGGGATCAAATGAGATGGGCTTTAAGATCCCTGCCAACCCAAAGCATTCTGTGATTCTGTGAATGGTCTGTATGGCCTGTGCTGGGTTTCACCACCAAGGGAGCTGTTTCCCTTCATGCAGAAGCCCCTGACATGTGTGAGATGCTGCTGGAGGGGTGCAGCTGTTCTCCACAGAGACTTAAAACTACCCAGGCACTGCCCTGCTATAATACCTCGCTAAGCAGAAAACACTGGATGTGCCCAAGAAGACGCCAGAGTAGCGCAATAAAATAAACAAGCAGCATCTCCTTTCCCATTTCAGCCCTCCCAAATGGCACCTCCACTCCTGAAGCAGCCAGGGTGAGACTCACCGTGGCGTTCACCTGCAGCTGGTAGGCCTGGGTCACCTCGTAGTCCAGCGCCCGGATCACAGACACGATGCCACGGCCGCTGTCGATGGCAAAGAAGTTGGAAGGAGGCTGGAAGGAGTAAAGCACGCTGCCCCCTGCCCCCAGGTCTGGGTCCGTGGCATTCACTATGAAAATCGGAGTGCCCACCGGAGTGTTCTGGAAAGAAAAAATAAATGTAAGCCAAACTGTGCACCTGCCTATTTCCCCATCAAACACACATCAGCAATTTCCTTTACTCACCCGAGGGAATATCTAGAGACCTGACAACTTCAGCCCTGTATTTTCAGGACATTTAGAAGTTATACAGCTGTATTCTTTATTGCAGTATTGCAGGAGCTATAATGGTTGTTACACACTTATAATAATAGTTATACAGCTGTGGTCAAGATGGTACTCTATCACAAACCCTTATTTTCCCAGACATCCCAACTTTCCAGAAAAATTACTCTCTTTCTTTGCTGAAACTTGTTTTCTGCCCAAAGACGCTTTTATTTTTGATGCTGATTCCCTCATGGTTGTCACCACAAGGCATTAAACATAAGAGAGCTTCAAAAATAATAACAAAACAAAAAAAAGGCATTAAATGCAACACGGAACTTCAAGTAAAAGTGGAAGTTGTAGTTTCCACAGCAACTACAACCTGGCCCGATTAACGCAGCCATGAACAGTTACGTCGTCGTAAATCTGGAACTAATCTACATGCATAAAATATGCAGCTGAGTGCACAAAATCAGCAATGGCAAGTGCAGTTTGGCACTTCTTATTGTTTAACTTCACAGCGGGGAGAACAATTATCCATTTTTGGTGGAACAGCTGCATGTTCCTATGCAAATCTTAAAATGCATATTCTTGTCTCTCTCCAAAGGCAGAAGCACAGACCGACAGCAAAAAAGGCTTTGCCAGGGCCCCAGGATGCAGGTACAGATGGATCACGACACCTTGGGCACATCCCTCTGTTTGTGGCACAGTCACAGCCACAGGAAGGGTTGACAAGATGCTAAACCTCAAAAGGGAAGATAGCAAAGGTCAGAAGCGAGACCTGACAGTGGCTGGTTATGGCCAGTTGGGATAATACAGATTATTTCTTCAAACCTCTCCCCAAATCTCTGTGTTTTGTTATTAACTTCTTTTGCATTAAATTATCTGCCCTCAGCTTATAGAGAAGTATCACGAAGTGCTGAGAAGATGGAAAGCAGGCTTGAGGAGAGGCAGAGCTTAGAAGATGGGGCACTGCTTCCAAGAAAATCCTTGGCCAAAGCTGAGCGACAAACTGAGCCATTTTCAGCTTTCTTGGGGACCACAAAGCCTGCAGTGAACCAAAGGCTGTCCCAGTCACCACCTCAGCTAGAAAACATGAGAAACTAGGGCTCCACGCTTGGAGATCTGATTGAAGCAGTTTAACAGTGAGTGATGGCACCAGCAAAGAACGAAAGCATCCAAATTTCCCTGCCCTAAAAGCAGGTGGCAGGATTCCCTAGGAGCTTGGTCAGACAGAGCAGGGAACCCAGGGCACATTCCACAACCCATGTCGATGCATCCAGGCACTGCACACTCATCCCATGCACATCCCTCACGCTCCCTGCCCTTGGATCCAGCCCTGCAGCACTGCAGGGATGCTCTGACACCTGAGCTCACCTCGGGCTCCAGCAAAACTCCACTTCCCTTTCATCAGTGTTCCTTCTGCTGAGGCACAACAGGTTGCAGCTCCCACCTAGGTTTTTCATTCCCTTTCTTTTTTTCCCTCCTTTAAATCAAGCTGCTACAGAAAGCTTCGCAGGCCACGGCCTGAGGATTATTTTTTAAAGTGCCTTCAAGTTTTTTGGTGATCAGCAGTCATAAAAGCATAAAAGATGTGGCTGGAAGGGACCTCAAAAGGGAAACTTGTCTCTGTGCTACACCTAAATCATTCCCATCCTTAAAGCCTTCTAGTGATGGAGACACCACATCCTCCCCAGCCCATTTATCCCAGAATTTTGCTACCCTTTGCCTTACAGCTACTCATTTTCTGGCGTGCTGAACCCAGAGGTGCCCCGCTGCCGTGTAAACCCCCGACTGTGCCACGCATACATCCACATACATCTTGGCTTGTGGATTTAAAGTGTTCAGGAACCAGGATTCTGTCAGCTCAGGGTGGGTGTGCTGAGATGAAGAAGCCCTTCATGGGAGGCTGTGGTGAGTGTTTGCTTCCCGAGCACTCCCAAAACACCTTCTCAGACAGAACTAGAGCACCTCTTTTGGGCTACCTGCCCCCTTCCCACCAAGCCACCACCAGCCGGGAGCAGCTCCAGAGCATCCACAGCCCTCCTCTTGCTGCTGCCAAGGCAACTACTTCCACTACTGCACTCCTCATGCTCCAACAACTACCTTCTCAAATTCCTTCCCGGAGCCACCTGGGTATCAGTGTCCTGACAGAGAGCATTAGAAGTTAACCATTAATAGGGAGAGGCAGCACAAGAGTAGATAGGGGCTGCACTGAGGGGTCTGGGGCATATTGTCCCCAGGAATAATAATAATAATAATATTCATAAGGATAAAGCTGCCCTTGATGAATATGTTTCCTCTTCTTTTTAAGTGCCTCTAGCCACTCCTTTTAACATGCAAATCCGCTCTGGTCATCCGTGATTAGGGGGCTGCTCAGCTGGCTGTGAAAGCATTGTATTCCATACAATAGCCCTAAAGCAGGCTTTGAAGGGAGTTCATCTCCTTGTCCTTCCAAAGGAGAAGCTGCCTGGAGGGACACGGAGGTCACCAGCTTCGGTGCTGGCAGCTCTGGCCCTGCAGACTCCACCTGAGCTCTGATTTGGTGATTACAGAGGCTTTATCCTTATTTTACAGCTTTGATGACAAGGTCAGGGTGTCTGCTCTGGGCTGGCCCTGGGAATCAGTCACAGGTATCTACACCAAAGCATCTGAGGGGCTGTGAGGGATCTCAGGACAGGACCTTTCTGGGGGCAGTGGGCACCCCCAAGCAGGAGGGTGTAATAAGTATGTATATGATTCGTGCCAGTAGGGAAACATGGTTTTATTGCACCCTCATAAAACAATAAAACCAACTGTTGTAAGGTCATCAGTTTCCCTGAACCTTTATCAAGG
>JAWWMP010000167.1:2059656-2101977 GCA_035047865.1 Dendrocincla tyrannina
GGCCTGCATTGCTCTTACCATATAATAAACCTTTACAGAAAAAATAAATTCATTTGGTTGAGGCTCTGTTTCTCACAAGGGTGAGTGCAGGAGCAAAGCACAGCACGAGGGAATTTAGGAGGGGAGCAGAAGGGCTTCCAGGCAATAGGAGGACTGTTACAGGAGCATGAAGTCAAAGAGCATGGATACAGAGAGGGAAATCACTGATACTGCCCAAAACATGCAGGGCAGTGGGGATATTTCACCAGTAAACACAGGCTTTATTCTCAACAGGGCACAGGTGAAAGCATGCAGAGCTGTAAGGAGTGCTCTGGGTAATCAATCTTTTCTTCCCCAGCTCAAATTCAGGCAAAAAAATCCCCCCAAATCAGCAAAAGCAGCTGTGGGATGCAGCCATCCCATACCAACAGTCCTTCAGGGAAAGAGGTCTCATTCTCAGGGCTCATGCCCAGGCAGGCACAATCAGGACTCAGAGGAATTTCAGACTGTCTGCCTTAAAGAGCATAAGAAAATATGTCTTTAAAATCCTCTTGCCATTTTTGGGTCAAACAGGCTCCAGATATTCCTCAGCAGGAAGCCAAAGTCTTTATTTCTCAAAAGATGCGGCCCATCATCTAAACAATGAAGCAAAACATCTGGATAAACAGAACTGCCTGGGGTTTGTGTTTGATGGTAAATATCAGGCAGAGGACACAGCACAGGGAGATGCCATTGGAAAGCCCCGTGCTGGACTAGGTTTTTGCATTTTCAGCATTTGGTTCACTTTTAGGACTCTTCTGCATATCCCTCGTGGTTTTTAGTTCATTAACAAAGACTAACTGTGGTTGTGCTTCTCACCAACAGGCAAAAATAATGAATTCTATCTTTTTTGTCCAGGCAGACAACAGCCTACAGGTGAGTTTCCTACACGAGTCACCAAATTTTGTCACTTTTTAAAGCTTTCAACTCCCTCCAGCAGCCTGTGGCAGAGCTTCATTCACTACAGAAAAAAAGAACTGGTGACAAAACTGTGTCATATCATTAAATCTTTGTTACAACGCCAGCAGATGTGGGATAAAAATAAACATGCAGACAGATGCCACCATGAAGGAGGAGGAGGGCAAAAGGGAGTGGGACCTGCTCCCAACCTGTCTCCAGCATCCCATCCTTCATCTGATGGCTCAGCAGGAGCAGCTCCAGCACCCAGGTGTCCCCTGGGCAGCTCCAGACTCTGAGGTGCTGGGTGGTGAGGGCTCCAGCCTCACTTATTTTTGCAGTAAATAAAGGTTCAAACTGTTATAAAAGAACTTCTACAAAGAAGCTGGAGGAGGGGGTGGTCCAGAAGCAGCAACACACAAGAGCCTGAAACTCTAAACATAAACAGATTGCTCTGTTTCAGTAGAGCCCCAGTGGCAAGGATAGATTTGTTTCAAAATAAGGAACAAACCCCTAAAATCCCTGTTCAAACATGGAAGGATGTTGCTGCACAAGGAGGAGGGAAAGGGCTGACCAAGACCTTACCTCTCACCATTGCAGAGGTGAGACAAGGCACTATGTGTCTGAGTGGCCACAAAGAATCACAGGATCACAGAACAGGTCAGGCTGGAAGGGACCACAGTGGGTTATCCGGTCCCACCTCCATGCTCAAACAGGGTCATCCCAGAGCACATGGCACAGGACTGTGTCCTGACAGTTCTGGAATATCTCCAGGGAGGGAGACTCCACATCTTCTTCAGGCAATCTGTTCCAGTGCTTGGTCACTGCACAGGAAAGAAGTTCTTCCTCACATTCAGGTGAAACTGCTGTGCATCAGCTTCTGCCTGTTGCCTCCTCTCCTACTGCCTGGCACTGACAATAAGAGCCTGGTCCGTACTCTTGACATCCTCCCAAGAAGTTGTGTTTCCATCCCAAAGCTGTCACGGGTATGGCCCAAGCACTGCACATCACAACAAACACCTCCCCTGGGCTGTCACCTCCCGTGTGACACTCAGCACGAGTGACCAGACACAGATGTGCCCTGTGTTAACCCCAACAGCTGGGACACCAGAGCCTTATGCAATGTTCTCTGCTGGAGAAGAGGTTACAGAAAAGAGCCTTTTTAAAATGTTTACATCTCACTCTCTGGCCACACCTGCAGTCTTTAGTATCTTATTATAAATCCTGCTATAAAATGCATTAGTAATAAAATTTTGTATGGATGCTGCTTCAATACAATGGGGCAATACAAGGTGGGTTATGATCTGGAGGAGATACAGTCTCTGGGGTCATGATGTGGACAGCCTGGTCTAGTGGAAGGTGTCCCTGCCCATGGCAAGGGGTTGGAACTAGATGGTGTTTAAGGTCCCTGCCAGCCAAAACCATTCCATGATTCTTTGATGTGCCCCACCAGGCAGGTTACATGGTCACAGCTGGGCAGGACAGCTGAAAAAAGTCAGAGCAGAATCTCCTCTTGTCTGCCATCACATATTCCCCTCAAACTGCACCAGGAGAGTTTTAGATAAAACAGTAGCCCAAGGCTTGGACAGGTGCACTCTGTGCTGGATTAAGAGCTGGCTGGGTGGCCCAGAGAGTGGTGGGCAATGGTGCTGCATCCAGCTGGCATCCAGTCACTAGTGGTGTCCCCCAGGGGTCAGTGCTGGGCCCAGTCCTGTTTAATATCTTTATTGATGATTTAGATAAGGGGATTGAGTCCATCATTAGCAAGTTTGCAGATGACATCAAGTTGTAAGGGAGTGTTGATTTGCTGCAGGGCAGGAGGGCTCTGCAGAGAGACCTGGATAGGCTGGACAGTTGGGCGGATGGATGGATGGATGGATGGATGGATGGATGGATGGATGGATGGATGGATGGATGTCATCCGATGGGATGAAGTTCAACAAGGTCAAGTGTTGGGTCTTGCACTTTGGCCACAACAACCCCCTGCAGTGCTACAGGCTGAGACAGAATGGCTGGAGACGGGCCAGGCACAAAGGGATCTGGGGGTTTGGATTGACAGGAGGCTGAACATGAGCCAACATGTGCCCAGGTAGCCGAGAAGGCCAGTGGCATCCTGGCCTGGATCAGGAATAGTGTGGCCAGCAGGGCCAGGGAAGTGATCCTTCCCCTGTACTCAGCAGTAGTGAGGCCACATCTTGAGTTCTAGGTCCCTCAGATCAGGAAAGATCTGCAGGTGCTGGAGCAGGTCCAGAGAAGAGCAATGAGGCTGGTGAAGGGACTAGAGCACAAGTGCTATGAGGAGCAGCTGAGGGAGCTGGGGTTGTTTAGTCTGTAGAAAAGAAGGCTCAGGGGTGACTGCATCACTCTCTACAATAACCTGACAGGAGGGTGTAGTCAAGTTTGGTCTCTTCTCTCAGGCAACCAGCAATAGGACAAGAGGGCACAGGTTTAAGCTGCGCCAGGGGAGGTTTAGGTTAGATATTAGGAAGAATTCTTTACAGAGAGAGTGATAGGGCACTGGAATGGGCTGCCCAGAGAGGTGGTGGATTCCCTGTTCCTGGAGGTTTTTAAGATGAGACTGGATGTGGCACTCAGTGCCATGATCTGGTAATCACAGTGGTGTTGGATCAAGGGTTGGACTTGATGATCTCGGAGATCTCTTCCAACCCAGCTGATTCCATGAAACATTTCTTCATGGAAAACATTGTCCAGCACTGGAACTGGTTGCCCAGGGAAGCGGTGGAGTCCCCATCCCCAAATGGAGTTAAAAGCTGTGTAGACATGGCACTTGGGGATGTGGATTAGTGGTGGTTTAATAGTTGGAGTCAATGATCTTTAGAAGCCCCTTCCAACCTAAATGATTCATGTGAATAGCTCTTCCTTCACAAAGGGCTAAAAGAGAAAGGCTGTTTGCAGAAAGCTCAGCATCCCCACAGCACCTGCTCCCCCAGCATATAAACCCCTCTGGCAGGCAGGCAGTTGCTCACCCTGCTGAGGGAGCAGATTTGCACAGTGCCTTTGAGAGTTTTCCACCACAGCAAAACCATTTCACGGGCCACGGGCTGCCAGCACCTCGGACGTGCCTTGATCCATTAGTCTGGTGCAACTGGTCTGACACTGGGTGCCCTGTGGGCAAAGGGCTGAGAGGGGGAATATGTAATGCTGACTTTTTCACAACAGCGTCAGTCACGTAGAATAAAGGTGGGAGAAAAAGTGAAGGAGATGTGGGAGTTAGTTTTTCAGATACTCTCTTAAATGCATCCACTTTTCCAACACACAGAGTGAGTGACTGCGCAGCTTTTAGCTGCTGGCTGGGGTTAAACCACGACAACGTCCTTACAAGCCTGGAAATGTTTATTTTGGTTTATTTGAAGCTGGTCCCTCCACCCCTGCTCCCTCCCTCCAGTGGCTGGCCACAGAGAGGACCTCCATGTGACCTCCCAGGGCAAAGTCACCCAGCAGAAGCTGGTGGAGATGATTAGGATGCCGATGCGCGCGTGCTGTACCCATGCAAATAATGTGGAAAAACGGCAGGCAATCTGGCCCAACAGCTGTCTGAAGGTCGGGGAGATGAGGCGACGCAAACAGACCGGGGGGCACAGCGACGGGCACGAGGGCTGGAGCAGCAGGAGCTCTGATCTCTGCAGCAGCACTCAAACAGCCCCCAGTCCACTCTTCTCCCCTATTCCACGGCATCAAGGTAGGAGCTGACCACTTCCATCAGCAGATGCTTCGCTGCTTTGCGCTCCTGTTATAGCTCAGGTCAACCTATTACTCCTAAATAATCCCTGCTGCTGCTCCTGGCAGCTCTTTTCCCTCTGCCTGCCTCTCCACCGTGCAGTGGGGCGGATGAAAGGAGCTCTGCGCTCTGCTAAATCCGGCTCAGACATCCCTCTGCTCCAGGCGAAGGCTCTGCCGCCTATCCCGTCTTCTGATGGCAGGCAGGAAGGAAGGCTCAGTGCCCCTTGGGCTCAGAGGTGCTGCAGAAGAGGGCTGACAGAAATTCCTGTTACAGCTGAAGCCCTGTCTCCCTCATCCCTGGGCTGCCTGGGATGGATTTAAGTCGCCTATCCCTGCCCGAGTCTCACTTGCTGGAAGAGACAGCTGCAGGAGCAGGGTCGGAGCAGGTGCCAGCTCCTCTTCCAGACCCTGCTGAGAGTTCAAATGCAGCCCCATGTTCTGGTTTCCATCCCTGTGCTCCATCTCAGGAGCCATCCCAGCTGCCAGACTGGGTCCCTCGCTCGCGTGCCAGCTCTAAACACTCACTTGGATGTGAGCAGACTTCGAATCCCTGTGTTCTTAATTACACTTTTAATTACATTTATTAATTGCATTACTGTGCATCCACGCCAAGCAATTTCCAATTTTAAAGTTTGATTTTAAAACCTGATAATTTCCCGGTTTAAAATTTGTTTTTTTGGTTGAAATTCAGCCCACCTTTCAATAAGCTCTCATTAATATGTATCTCTTGTTGCTATCTCTATTAAGTGACCTCCCTCATTACCGGGTGACACTGGCAAACGGCCACCGCAGAGCTATAATTCAATTGAGGGGCTTTTGAAAACACCATAAACACAGCTGGAATAGATGTATTGTAAGAGCTGGAGAGGAATTAGCTGCTGGATAACCACACTCAGAGCTGAGAGCGCTTATTCCCAGCAGACACAGCCTGACCCAACAGACGGCGCTGAAGAAAGGGATGTCACAACCAACAAGCCCACAGGGGAACTTGCCATGCTGGGAGAACAACGGCGCAGCAACCACACACAGGAGAGGATGCTCTGGCATCCCGTGGGATAAAGCTGCTTGCTTTTTCCAGCCCAGAGCTGCTCTGTTTCCCACTAAAGATAACCCAGCCCCTGGCTTGGATGACTGATGGATGATGTGGCATTCCTAAAAGCTGGGGTGCACATGGCTCTGCCACCTCTCCTTGTGGCACCAGTCACTTCTGCAGCACAGATTTTAAGAGGTGACACCAGAAAGGGAATCATGAACTCCTAAAATGGTTTGGGTGGAGTAGGAAGGGACCTTAAAGATCATCTAGTTCCAACTAGCAATAGCCAACCATTACCCTGGGAGGAAGCAGAAGGATGGTGACACAATCACCACTTCACTAACTCAGTGCCCACAGCCAAATTTCTTCAGAAACGCCACATTCCCCTCCCATTCCCCATGTCCAGCTTTCAAGGAGCAGGCAGGGCCAGAGCAAAGGCTGGGAAGCAGCCCATGCTTCCCTCCTTGGCTTCTATTAGGTCAGTCCCAGTTTTGGAGACAGCAGATGGGAGTCCAAGATGGTCTAACGAGACGTTTGAAAGTCAGACAGCAGCGCCAGGAATGTGAAAACCTGTCAGTCAGAGAGCTCCTGGCTGCAGCCGCACCGTATCACTCCTGCTGGTGTGATTTTCCTGCTGGAAAAGGGCGTTTGGAGCCATCTCCCCCTTTACAAGGGCATCCATGGCAGATGGCCCAGTCCCCCTTTGGCTGTCCTAGTGCTGGAGATGGTGGGCATGAATCAGGTGGATCCAGGTGGCCACAGCCAAGGTCTGCACTCCTGCACTGGCAGAGAAAGCTTTGGCTTAGGGAAGCAAAGGCAGCCCTGACCTGCAGAATCCAGTGGGATTTTCCACTATCCTTCCCCTCAATAAATATTAAAATTCAGTAGTAAACTCAAGTCGCTGGAGTGATTTATTGCTACCAGCCAGCATACACTGTGGGGTGAGAGGAGAAATCCCTTTTCCAGTGTCTGCTGGGGGGTGATGCCATAAACTGAACAGATCCTATTTTTTTAATACCCCTTTTTTTTTTTTTCTTCCTTGCAGTTGCCACTAACTTTCACTTTCTGGCACCCCATGGCAGCCCATCGGGCCATGCTCCGGATGGTAAATGACTTCCATTAATGCAGAGCATTCATACAATGCATTACAAATGAAACCCTAATGACAGGACACCGGCAGTACCGCTCCTGCTTGATATTAATTGGGTGCCACTTTCTTTTAATGGTACATTAATTAATGCAGAATATCAACGGAAGTCCACGACACCCACATTAATACAAATGAATTCATTATCATCGGTGTTACCACAAGAAATGACAAATAAATCTGTAACAGTGGGACACTTCAAATAATAGCCACGAATCATTAGGTATTGTCTTCATTTACACAACATACTCCAAATATATACATAAAATCCATGGATGCTGATCTAGTCACATGTTCTTCTCCACACCAGCTCTGTATCTGCTCTTCCCTGGCTCTCAGGCTCCCCTGAGTCACCTTGAAGGACCACCAAGTCGGACAAGGAGAACTGAGACTTGCTTTCACATCACCTCACTGCCTTTCTATCTCCTTCTCTGACCCCAGCACTTCTCACTTCTCCTGAATCTTCAAAAGACCCTCTGATCTAGTGCATGTAATCCATCTCTTGCCCTCCCATTCTAGCCAGTCAGATAGAAACCTGCCTGCTTTACCACCTTATTTATTTATTTCACTGCTTATTTATTCCCTGTTGTGGCAGAAAAGCTAAAAGCCCTTTTTCCAGCTTGTTTCTAACCACAGGAGGAGCGAGTAAGTAACATGCCCTCAGAAGAGTAGGGAGAAAAACCCCACAACTCTCTTTGAATTCTGGGATTTGTAAGTCCCAAAGATCCACCCAAAAGAAACTCCTGCAAGAGCCTGAGAGCAGGTATCGCCCTCAACACGAGCAGAAGCAAATCCATACAGCTGTGCTGATATAAAAAATACTTCCCCACCTTCCCTGGGATGGCTTCATTACCAGAGGAGGGATCGATACCGGTTCAGCTCGGGTCTCCTCAGGCTTTGCTTGCGCTGAAACAGCAAATTCCAGCATGAAGCTCCTCTGTTGAGCCATGTCTTGACGTGGCTCTGCTGGAGTGTGGGTATCCACCTCCCGCAAGAGCTGGCACCCCAACTCACTGTCCCCACCACCACAGGAAGAGGGGGCAGTTACACACCTGGGACAATGGAATGAGCAGGGAGTTGCATTGTGAAATGCAGTCTGTGAAGACTGACTCACCCTCAAACTGCAGGAAAACCCAGGAAGGAGCCAGACCAAGTGAATTAAGGTATATAAAAGAGACAGGGAAACTTGCGATGCAAAGGAGGAAGAAAGGGGAAGAAAAGCATCCCAGTTCATGCTGCATCCCAGTGTGACAATACAAGGAATGGCATGTGCCTCATGCCCCAAACTCCTCTCTGCTGTCAGGCACACTTCAAAATGTGGGTTTATCAACACACAACACTCCAGCTTTACCTGCTTTGACCCCAAAACTCCCTGCACACACCACAGCTTTGCATCACTGTTACCCTGGATGCCGCCTGTCCATGGTGTCCACGCCTCCCATGCCAGGGAGGCACCCTGAGGACAGCACCTGCCCTCTGCTATAGGCAGATGATGCTCATCTTTAAACTAAAAGAGGAAAGATTTAGGTTAGATGTTACTCAGAGGGTGGGCAGGCCCTGGCACAGGTTGCCCAGAGAAGCTGTGGCTGCCCCATCCCTGGAAGTGCCCAAGGCCAGGTTGGACAGGGCTTGGAGCAACCTGGGCTGGTGGAAGGTGTCCCTGCCCATGGCAAGGGGTGAAATGAGATGGGCTTTAAGGTCCCTTCCAACTCAAACCATTCTGGGATTCTATGATCTCACTCTGCACAGCACAGTTGGTTTTTTCACACCTTCTTAAGACAGCAATTTTCATTTTTTTTTCAGCTGGGAAGAGCAGAGGCAAAGAACTCAGCCAGCAGTATTGGCAGCAAAAATTGTGCAAGAGCTCCAATGCACACAGTGAATAAGCTCCTGGTCCCCAGAGCTGCTGGTGCCTGAGCATGGAGCATCAAGAGTCAACCTGTCTCACAAGAAGAAGAAATGGTACAAGTGGAAGCACAGCAAGGTTTGGAAAGGGAAGCAGCACCTTGTGCAGAGCAGGCACTGATGTCCATCTCTGGAAGAAAGAAAGAGCATCCTTCAACACTAAACACACACTGACACTCAATAATTTACTGTAACTGTGTCAACCACAGCCACAAAGTCCCACACAGCAGGTGTTTGTGAAGTGGAAAGGCAGTATTAGCAAAAAAAGGGCAAATAAAGCCACCAGCCTCTTGAGGGCAGGGAGGAAAGCACATAATCCTCACCTTTGACTACAGCATGGGAAGTTATAATGCATCACACATCCTGTAACTTTACCAAGACTGTAATTTTTGGCACCAGATTAAAAGATTTAGGTCCTGCCCCTGAGAAAGGGATGGACAGATCTGCTCCCAGCATTGCCCTCAGTGAGGCTGAATGTTTCCATGCATGTGATGGGGAAAAGGCTGCCTAGGAAAGGGCTTTTCTAAGGCACTGCCTTCCTTGCTTCACCCTTGTCCAGCTCATTTCCTTGCACGACACTGTGACAGGAGCATCCTGTGTGCAAGAGCAACGCAGTTGAGTTCCCAGAGCAAGAGGAGGGGATGCATAGCCACATGGGCAGTGCTCTTCTATCCTGGTCAGAAACATGCCCTCCGAACTGCAATTAAAACACAGAGGGCTCATTTGCAGCATTAAAGTGCTTGGACTCATTCACCTTCTGGGTTGTTTTGCTTTGGTTTTGCTTTCCTCTGATCTAGGCTGGGATCTTGGAGCATCAGCTGGGATGTTGCACTGCTTCCCTGTCTAGCAGGACTCCTAACGTAAAGGCTTTTCTCAAAGGACTCAGCTCACTGTCTGTGCTGACTGGCATGTCTGGGTGAATTAAAGGAGCAAAGTTTTGGAATTGTCTTCAGTCACCCTAGGCCAAAGAGCCTCCAGCTCAGGGCAGCATCTGCCAAGGGCGAAACAGGCACAAATCCAACTTAATGCCCTCAAACCCTGAGCGAGGAATGGGGTTAAGTCTATTCTTTTCACACGGGTCACTTCAGTTCTCTTCTTCCCTTGGCTTTGCCCTCATTCACCACTGAGAAAACAGATTATTTGCCCAGCTCTGTTTCTTTAGCAACTCTTGACTTACAGGTTACAAATTTAAACAAAACTCACAGTAATTACAAACAAATCAGTTTCCCCTCTCTTATTCCGCTGTTTCTCACTTTCACTCACCTCCTTGTCATCATCTCATTGCCAGTGATGGACCTGCTGCCTGTCAGTGTCAGGCAAGCTCAAGTCTGTAAGCCCACCAAAGACTGCTCCTCCATCCCCTTCACTCCTGGAAAACCCCAGGAAAGTGAAGGCAAACAAGGCTGAGTTTGTGCTCTGCAGCCCAGAAATGCCAAACTCTCCCTCAGCTGCCCTGAGATGCTGAATGAGGCATATCAGCACAGGCACCACTCCACCTCAGCTTCCAGCCATGACCCTCAGGCAATTTATTTATGCAAAAAGCAGTGCCCAGGGCAGAAGGGCATCATAGACCTCCCAGCAGGATGCTGTGATCCTGGGAATGCCATCAGCCAGCACTGACCAAACTCAACATTCCTCTGCTCACTTGTTTCCAAGGCTGAGACATCCCAGACCCCATCACAGAGGCACAGCACATGGGATTGACACTCTGGCATCTGCTTTGCTCACTTTAAATGAAACCTGAAGGAGCTGCTTTGGAAGAGGTGGCTCCAAAGAGAGCAGAAGCTGGTGACAAGCTGATGCCCCAGAGGAAGTGACACCACAGCTTTAAATACCTGCTCCTGCTGCCACAAACAGCTTTGAGCCATGAAATCGGGTGGTTTTGCTCCTAAATCCCCAAGCAACAACCT
Source organism: Dendrocincla tyrannina (assembly GCA_035047865.1). Taxonomy (NCBI): domain Eukaryota; kingdom Metazoa; phylum Chordata; class Aves; order Passeriformes; family Dendrocolaptidae; genus Dendrocincla; species Dendrocincla tyrannina. The sequence goes on from JAWWMP010000167.1 coordinate 2,070,308, forward strand.
GAGCAGGAGGTGGGGAGACCTTTCAAGCTGACGAGGCAGCAGAGACAGCACAAGGTGCAGAGGGCACAGCAGGAACACCAGCAAGGGACGGGGTCAGGGCTGGTCACCTCGTCGTTTAAATCACATCATAAACACGCTGTTTCTAACACCAGTTTTCAAAAGCACAGCTTATCGAGTAGACCCACAAAAGAAATCATTTTGGACATGGCTTAGACTCACCATCATGTTAAAAATAACTTTTTCCTTTTTTCCTCTTATTCCCCAAACCTCTCATCCCCAAAAGCAAAGTAAGGCACCCAGAAACACCAGGCAATCTCCCTGAGCTCCCCTTCAAACTCTCCCCTAAGCCTGGTTAGGAGAGGGGTGGTAACAAAACCCCCTAAAACCTTTTTGTCCTGCAATTACATTCATCTGACCGAAGCCTCATAAACTCTATGTTGAGGCAAACAATTTTTCTCTTTAACTTTTCCTAGTGTTGCCAAAGGAACCAGCCTTTACAATCCAGCCCAAAGAACCGAGCACAATGTGAAGTCCCATCAGAAGAGAGGTCAAAGCAATCAATCAGTGACACCAATTGTGTCAAGCAGATTTTAAAAAGACCTTAAGTGGTTTTAAAAAATACCTGGTGTTTTACTGTAAAAGTGCTCAGTTGGGGTGTTGATTTTTTTTTAAAAGGGGTTCCAATGTCTAAGTGCCCCTGGTAACATCACAAGAACCAAGGCAATGGGGTCCTACAGCCTCACCACAGCACCTCCTGCAGGGATAATGCACCAGTAAAAGGCTAGGAAAGCACCAGCATGGAAAGCACATTCCAGCAAGGGATCTCCGTGTTAAAGATCAGGAAAATGGTAGAGAAGGAGAAAGAGAAAACAGAAAGGAGAAAGAAAGAAAGAAGCTGCATTTTGGCCCTTCTCTAGAAACACAGGGACAACTCTCTCCTTCCCCCTGCCAGTTCATCACATCTTTATGCAACCAGCAGAGGAGATCCCAGCTCTGCCAACATCCTTGCTAGGTCCAAGGAATTAACACAGCTTAAACTTTTGGCATTACACGAGGGGAAAAAATACCCCAAACCCACACGACCCTGCAAAGCCTTCCTTGCTGAAACCACTCCCTTTGAGACACTGTGTTCAGTCCCAGCCATTTCCCAAGTGCCAACACCCCTGCGGCAGAGTGAGACCAAGCCTTATCACATCACCTGTGGCTGCAGATGAGGACTGGGAGAGAGTCAGGTTCATTGCCAGGGCAGGGAAAAAACAGCCCTGCATCTCCCTGAGCCCTCCTGCTCCCCTTCCCGCACTGATTGCAGACCCTTGTCCTTCTGCTGATTGCAGCTGATGGTCCTGGCTGGGCTTTGCCCTTCCAGACCAGTCCCTCAATTATCAGGGTCTGGTTTTTATAAAAGGTTTGGGGTTTTGACTGTTTTTTCCGTTCAGCTCGTGAGTTTATTTTTTGCTTGAGCTCTTTCCTTCCCCTGTCTGGATGTGCTGATGGATTTTGGTGCTTGCCAGAATTCAGCAAAACCAGGCTTGCTGGGTGGTATTAACTTCTAACCCCCATGTAAAAATAGCTGCAATAAAGCAGAGTGAATAATATCAGCTTCAGCTAATGTAACTTTGATTAAAAAGTGCTGCCCTCTCCATCACTCCTGGGTGGTAACCCCAGAGAAATGTCCTTCCCGAGGGCTGGAAAGCCAGCAAGGGCTGGGGAAAGAATAGCCGTGTGACACTGGCAAATTCCAGGGCTGTTGCTGAGCCTGGCAGGGAAGGTGGAGGGAGCAAACTCAGAGGAAAAGTTAACAAAACAGGGAAAAAAAGGCAGATTCCTGCCCCTCTGGGTAGTGAGGCATCCCACAGACCCTTTGAGCTCCAGCCTGGCTACAGGATCAAAGCACTAAGGTCCCCAGCAGAAAAGCCTCATCCTTTCCCTTGGAAGATGCAAACCCCTCCATGTATTTAATTATTCTCCTCTTCACTCCTGGTGCCGACAGACTGTGGCAGGAGCTGTTTTGTTACACATACAGGAGGAGGCAGAGAAGGTTTTAATTTCACGCCATGCACCAGGCGCTGCAATTTTGGACACTGTTTGTTATCTGACTTCTGGCCCTATCTCTGGTCCCGGCGCTCCTCAGGCAGCAGCGGCCAGTTGGCTTTTTAATTTATTCTCTGCTAGGATGGGGATCCTGCCCAAGTGAGAGCCCTCACAGCCCAGCCATGCTGCTTTAATCACAAAACGCCTTCAAGGTTTGGAGGTGCGACGTTGTGCCAGGGTAAGTACAGCCATTGCCACTTCTGGGGGGCTGCAGCTCCCCTTCCCTGAAGGAAACCCCACTGCTGCAAATCATCCTCTCCTTCAACTTTTGTCCACCCAGAAAGAAAAAAAACCAAACACCTAAAATGGAACTAAAACCATTTCTCAATTTCACCCCTCCACCGATGGGTGACCCATAACCCCAAGTCAAAGGGTGACCTTCTGGAGAGTGAGTGGAATCCTAAAATGCTTTGGGATGGAAGAGACCTTAAAGACCATCTCATTCCACACCCTGCCATAGACAGGGACACCTTCCACCAGCCCAGGCTGCCCCAAGCCCCGTCCACCCTGGCCTTGGGCACTTCCAGGGATCCAGTGGCAGGCACAGCTTCCCTGGGCACCCTGTGCCAGAGCCTGCCCCCCCTCACAGGGAGGAAATTCTGCTTCACACCCAATCTAACCCTGCCCTCCATCAATTTGGAGCCATTGCCCCTCGTGCTGTCATGCCAAAAAGCCCTTCTGCTCTCTTGTAGCCCGTTTAGGTACAGTGAGGAGCTCATTCCTCAGCAGAGGATTGAGGATGACTTGGAAAACAGCTGCCCTCAGCTGTCCAGGATGATCCTTTGCCCAGCAGCCAGGTGAAGGATTTCCTGGGTTCTTGGCACGACCAAAAAGCAAAGCATAAAGTCACATCATCCCTCATGTATTGCACAACCAAAAAAAAAAACCCCAACACAGGGTGAGCACCTTTGAGATTATCACACCCCAGGGAAACTAACTCTCCCCAAAGTTTCTGTAGTGCAAGCCTTCTTCCCAGCCCCTGACCCCTTCTCTTTCTTCCAGGGTGGTTTGTCAATACAGAGTTTAGATCTCCGGCAAAGGATTTAGGATGAAAGAAATCAAGAGCAGGTAATTGCTGCGTGAAAATGACAGCACAGCGATTTACACAGCCTAAACCAGAGTGTGGAATACCAAGAGGCAGCCAACAGAGGAGAATCAATACCTCCCTAGAGGTGGGATTATTAGGGAGAGAAAGGGGCTTGAAAGATCCATAAGTGCCTGATGACTATTTCCAAACCACTATTTGCTGCATGAGAATTGCCTTTGGAAAGATGCCGGGACCATTCCGAGGGTGTGCATTTAGCCTGGGGATGCTGCCACATCTCTGCCAGGAACTGCGAAGTCTGACAGCAAAGCACAGTTGTCCCATGACCCCCAATCTCCCCTGAGACCCTCACTGCAAGAGGGAGCTCTCCTCTTTCTGGGGTGCCCCTGCTCTGCGGGTGGGAGTGGCAGAAACATCCCAACAGGGGTTTTAGTTAAAGCCACCGCTGGCATTTTGGCCTCTGCACTGGCATTTCCACCAGAAATGCAGCAAAAAGAGGCAGCAGAAGGAAACGTAGGGTTACAATTCTTCTTACCCAAAGCATCCCTGCAGCCATTAACAAACCACATTTGTCAGTTCCCCTTATTCCCTATAAAAGCAGTCATGTTCCATCAGCACCTTTTAAATCACAATTTCCACACTGTAACCACACACAAGGTCCATCCCACAGAGCCTTCGACATCCCCAAAAAACCACGTTGAGTAGATCTTTTTTACAGCTCTCCACAAAGCCATGGGAAGCCACCAGGATCTCCTCCAGACTCTGAAGTGATGGTGACTCCTATTTTCAGCCCTGCCAGAGCCTGTTACTCACAGAACCCATCCTGTTCTGAAGGGACAGCCACACATCCAAACAGACAAGATGCCAACACAGGACAAACAACATCACTTTGCTTCTCCCTGCAACAACAGCTGTACAGCTGCCAAACCATCCTTAGGATCAGTCTCCTGGAAAACTCAAATTCGTGCTCCTCCAGACGAAGATTTGCCCTCTGGACACGAACAGGGAGCTCATTTTTAACAAGGATGCCCTCTGGGCATTCCAACATTCCATTCAATGCAGGTTTCATGTATCCAGCAACTCTGCCAAGAGCAGGCTGCTGAAAACAGCCTGAAAGCTGCTCTCAGTGGCTTGGGGGAAATTCATGTTCGGCTTAGGACTAAGCATGTTTAAATACAAAAGTTCCTCCTGGATGAAAGCAGCCAGGAGGCCCAGGAGTCTCATTTTCTCAGGGGATTTTTATGCTCACAGCATATCTGGGGAGGCAAAGTGAGTAAAAACCAGAAGAGCTGTCTCCTCTCTGACCATTGTGCAGCTCTGGTCTATTTTATTTGTTTATTTTAAACTCCTTTTTTCAAAGATGAAATATAAATAGCATGTTCTTTTGGGAGGAAAGAGAAGGGAAATCAGAGCACAAGCAAGGAGGGAGCGGGGAGAAGCCTAACAGAGCAATTTTTGAAATGTCAGCAGGCAAGAGTTTGCCCAGGGACAGCTTGGATGTCCCATTTCTTTTTCAAAGGAAGGTAACAAGAGGAGTTATATTTCTGAGTTTGCACCACTTAGTTCGTCAGTTGGTCTACATAGTAGGAAAAGAGCAAGGCACAAGATATGCTCTCTGAAACCTTTATCCAGCAGAGTTTCTTCTATCACTATTTATTTTCTATTAAATGTAAGAAGAATGAAAGATTTTACTGTTTAATTGGAGGAGTTATTTGCTAGAACTCAGCTCAGCCCAGGGAAGGAGAGTCAAAAACTAAGGATGCATTAACCCTCTTGGACAGGAGTAGAAAAGGAGCTGCACGTGCAGTCTCCAGCTTGGAGAAATTTTGGCAGCAGCTGGTTCAGCACCACCAGTGCCACAGCCAGCCCTTGGAGCTCCTCTGGGAGCTGGAAGGACAGGGAAGCCCAGGGATAAGGGACAGAGGACAGGAGAAGCTGAGAAATGGGACTGCAGGAGAAAACTCCCTCCTCTCCACTCCTGCCACCCTACCCTGACTGAGCTGAAACTTCTGCACTACTAAATCTCACTTCCTCCAGCATCCCACCCCTGTCCATGTTGGGAAGGCATTTATTGGGCCCACATACCTTTGCTGTGATTTTGAAAGCACAGAACTCAATAAAAGGTGTCCTCCAATCAGAAACCCAATGAATGAGACCTGCAAGGAAGCCCAATAGCCCCAACAAGCCACCAGATATCCACTGTTACCACAATCCTATCCCTTCCCCAAAGCCTGGATGAGAGGCAGCGGATGAACATCCAGCAGCAACAGATGTGGGCTATTTTGGGCCAAAAAGAGCAAATGCCAGAGTTGGAACAGCGTAACTGTGTCAGCCAAAGAACTGCAGTGATGTTGGTTCTGGAAATGCTGTATCCAAGGCAGAGCTTCATGGAATAGCACGAGCTCCTGGCACAGGCAGCAGGAGCAGCCCCCCAACAACATCACACCATCCCTTTGCTGTGTCCTCCCAGTATCCCAAACCAAAAGTCACCTCACACAGAGTCATGGAATTCTTTAGGCTGGAAAAGCCCTCTAAGATCATCAAGCCCAACTGTTTCCCAGCACTGCCAAGGCCACCACTAACCCACATCCTCACGTGCCACATCCACATGTCTTTTAAATCCCTTCAGGGATAGTGATCCCAACAGTAGCCTGGGCAGCCCATTCCAGGGCTGGACAACCCTTTCAGTGAAGAACTTCTTCCTAATATCCAATCTACACAGCCACTGAAGCAAAACACTGAAGCCAAAGAAAGATTCACCTAGCTGAGGATAACCCAGAAGCGTTAAGGCTCCAGCCCAAAGTGCACATACAGCTAGAAATAAAAAGAAGAGAGGGGAGCTTCGATATCTTGATGCAGTTCTTGTTCTCAACACGTGCAGTTTAATTGGTTCGACATTTAACTAGGAAATTTAAACAAAAGCACCTTGTCAAAGCTGTGATAAGGAGGAGGATTTGGTGGTGGTTGCAATCAAGTCCCAAGGGGTGAGAGCAGAAATCCCAGCTTGGAAGGGGTGCAGGATTGAACCCCACGCTCTGCCGGTGCCCACCTGCTCCGCCAGCAAAATCCCATTAAAATGCAACAAGCAAAATAATGTTTCAAGAACGCATCTCCTTCAAAACAGCTGCACCCGGCAAACATTATGTGGCCTAAGACTCAAATGCTGCTCTTCTTCCCATCAGTCAGGCTCGGTGAAGGATTTGCTGTGTGGGTTTTGTTTTGTTTATTACTTCTAATGACTTTCTCATTATCATTTCGCTGTGAAACATAAACGATGGTTATGGGAGAAATCATATTATTTGGATGGCTTTATTAAATTAGAGAGCAAATCTGCGTATATTTCTGGCTCAGGATGAATGTTTGAACTTTGAGAGGCCAAAATTCATTTTCAGACAAAGCCATTTGCAGGGGCTCTGGAATCAGTGGTTACATTTGCCCTCAGCTGCAAGGGAGATGTATGGGGGTATTTCTCAATTTAATCCCTCCTAGAGGTTTAACCAAATCTCCAAACCAAACCCCTGCTTCTAGCTCTGCTTATGAGAAACTTGAAACTTGTGGAACATAATGGAGAAATAAAGGCAAAATAGCACTGGAATGAAATATAATAAAATCATCCTGTCTGCATGCCCCCCTTCCCCCAGTCCCCATACTTTCATTTGCTGCAAGTGAAATCACTGTCTTCACACCTTCACAACTAGAGCTGAAAAAGTGCTTATTCCTCCAGGAAAATGCCTGATAACACCAGCACAGCTCTGGCAGAAATAGTAACATCAGGCAGCAGCCATGCAGGTGGGTGACTGTGCTGGTAGAGGTTACCTGCAGGAATTAGAGATGTGCCGCCTAAAATACACAAGGAGACAGTCTGGCACCCTCCCTGCATCAGGATTCCTGCAGGACCAGTGGCAGGACCCACCTGGTGGTGACAGTGGAAGACAAGCGAGTGTGAAACACACACAGGATGAAAAAGCTGTACTAGACAGGCAGGAGTTGCAGTTGCCTCCTCTTTTCCTTCCTTCCATCCCTTCCTTCCTCCTTCTCAGTTCAAGGAGGGGAACAGAAACAAAATACATTTTCCAGGCAACAAATCAAAGCCCCCCCACACACACCTTCCAGCCTTTTAAAAGCAATACCTGACACTGGAATAAACCTGTTAAAAAGAATAAATTCCCCTGAGCTCACCCAAAGTGGAAAAGCAATAGAAAATCAACCCTGATAAAAGATTTGTGGAATGAAAGCACTTTCAGTGTGCCAACCCAAAATATATGGCCCACAACAAGCAAGCTTGGTGGGAGAAATCCCTGCTGGAAAAACACAGCAAGGAAGAGTGGAGGGGAAATATTTGGGGTCCTCCATTCACCATTATGGCAGGAAATATGATACAACCTACAGGGAACTGGCTCTGAAGCAACAGGACCCCAGAGATGGGATCTTGAGCAGCCTGAGCATCTGGTGGAAGCACAGGATGAAAAGAGAAAGCAGGAATATGACAAGCTGGGAGCAAGCAAGATCTACTCTGTTAGTAATTCAACACTGAGGATCAAAGGAACCTGGGGGGAAAAAAAGGAAACAGGACAGTTTTTGGAGCAGGGACAGCTCCGTGGCCTTGGGTATGAGCAGCTGTACTCACAGCTGCTGGATGATGGAAAGCAGCAGTCAGTCCTACCTGTCCACCACTCAGAGGAAAATACATCTGGCCATCTTTCCTGCACCTCCCCAAGCTGGAGATGAGCAGAAAGGCTGGCTGGAGCACCCTGATCAGCCCTGGACATGCCATCACCTCACGGCACGTGGAGGGTGGGTGGCAGGAGCCGCTCCTCCAACTCCACAGCCAAGAGATGCCCACCCCTTGCCCCAGATAAAAAGAAAGAAGATGTCTAAGGAAAATGAAATAAATGAAATTAAGATGTGAGAAGAAGGAGTTCATGAAAACCTCCTTCTCTCAGATTGTCTGGGAGCTCCAGGCAACCACCCTGTGTCCCCACCACCATTTCCCCTCCCAGGACTCCCACTGGATGGCTAAAGCCCCCAAAACACTCAAGAGCATGTTTCTTCTCCTTCTCTGTAAGTGAGGCCCTTTGGTTCTGGCAGGCAGATTTATTTCAATGAACAGCTCTTCTCCTTTCTCCTCTATTTTCTTTCTCCTCCTCCTCACCCCCTGCCAGGGTTCCTGCTGGCAGCTCTTTGGGTTTTGGGCACTGACCAGTCCCACTAAAGCCATAACAACGCCTGTGCCTGGAACTGGGAGGAAAGCAAAGGTGTGAGTCCTCCTCCCAACCCTGGTGCAGAAGGACCTAAACCAGAGGGGGCCTTTCCACACCAAGGCTGAGAGCCACCAGCCCATATCCTGGCATTCCCGCTCCTCCTGTGGTTATTTAACTCCTGGCAGAGACTGAAGCGTCCACATTCCTGAGCTGCCACAAAAACACTGGTTGTGACAACTTCTTACCTTCCCTACAAATGCTTTAAGACAACTCTTGAGCTGACTGTGGTGGGAGGCAAGAAAACCCACAATGCCTTCAACTCTGACAACCCTTTTTTATTCTGTATGTGTCCAGTCATATTATATTTCTAAACGCACAGCCAGGCAGATGTTTCAGATCTCAAATGGAAGGCACAGATATATCTGGGAGCATGCAAACCGAGGGATGGTGTCTGAAACCAAATTCCCAGTGCCTGCACCAAATAAAAAGTTCAGTTGCAGCAGACAGAAATGAGAAATCCCATGTTACACACACCACCTGCACCTCAGAATGGGGCTGCAACATGAAACACCTTGATGAAGAGCTGAGCTGACAGTCTTTTAGCAAACTCCTGTGTCCAGGAATGATGTCCTGCTTCTTACAACAGAAAGATTAGAAATCCTATAAACACATTTGTCCTTTGCAAAACATCTCTTGACACCAAATCAATAGAAGCAACCTGCACCCTTTGCCCACAAAAAAAGCACTTGCTTCAAGCACAAGGAGGGGCCCATGTCCCATTCCCCTTCCCTCCCAGAGTTGTCACTGCCTTCATTCCTGGCCACACCATTTTCCAGAAGCAGGAGCACCCCAGAGGATCCAAACACCCCATCAAACAGATGGGGAGACAGAGGAAAAAGAGAAGAGTAACTTTTGCCAATTGTCTTTTTCTGAACTCATAGAAAGGGAGAAAGAATAGAGCCAAATCTCCTTGTGAGGCAAAGCCTTTAAAAGTTAAATGTATCATGAAAAAGAAAACTTCTGTCACTGCCTAAAAAGGTTTTTGACAGGTCTTCATTTGTAACCCACAAACAAATGCAGTTTCTCATGCTCCATGGATTCTAATATCACTTCAGAGCAGACCTGAACCCAACTCTCCGTTGAAAAGCTGGAGAAGTAACCACATTAAAATAGCTCTCTTCACTGCTTTTGGGCACACCAGAAATCTTTCATTTCAGGAGCTGCACCTAAGTGCCTGGGAGCACAACCCGAGCAGGCAGAAACGGCTGCTCAGAATCATTTCAATGGCTTGGGGTGGAGCAGTCGCGGTGAAGTCAAGCCTAACAAACAAGGCATTATTATAAAAGACACGAAGAAAGAGTGCTTTGCCCTATTTATCTACAGTCAAGTTTCAGAAATCCCTTTCATGACTCAGTTGATGAGAGAAACTGGTCATAACCCAACAATTCAGGCCCCTGTGGCCACGGTGAGTCCCTGCTGCCTGGAAAAAGGGGCACTGAAAGTAAAGGGAAGAGTTGTCCACCCACACCAGGGTTAGGGAGATGGGAGAGAAATGAGAACCCCGACTGCCTCAAAAGGCAGAGGCACTGCAACAGGCTGCCCAGAGAGGCTGTGGCTGCCCCATCCCTGGAAGAGCTCAAGGTGTCCCTGCCCATGGCAGGGGATAGAACAAGGTGATCCTTAGGGTCCCTTCCAACACAAACTGTTCTGTGATTCTATGAACATGCACTGGCCCCAACCTCTGCTCTTGGGAGCTCAAAAGCTGCTACAAAAGCGCTGACTGAGAGGCAGTCCCTACTACCTGCTCCACATCTCCCACCGTTCCTCCTTGCTCATACATCTAAAAGTTTAGCCAGCATGACCTACTTCCCCAAAGAGTCCCTTCTAAGAGATTTACAAACCCAGCCAAGCCTGGAACTCCGTATTTCATCTGGACAACACGAGCAGAGCATTTTTACCTCTTAACTTTGGGTTAATTTTGGCTCCTTGCTTTCTTTCTGCAGAGTTCCCAAGAATTCATGTCAGCTACTAACTCATCCCTCCTTCTGAAAGCAAGACGAGCTGCTACAAAGCCCAGGTTTGTCACCAGCCAGAGGAATCCTCTAGAAAGAAAACCTGCAGGAGAGAGATAAGAAGCATCTCCTCCACTCATCGGAATTCAGGGAAAAGACCAAAACAAATATTAATGAGAGGCACTTAACGGTGCCTGTTCAGCAATCAATAACGCACGACAAGGTGCACAATCGGGATGGGCACCTCACACTGCTGCTGTGCGGGCCATCCAAAATGGAAGGGTCTTCTGCTAATCCCCTCCTTGAGGTCACACCAGCAGCTCTCCAAGCCCCCATCCCCTCCTACCAACTCCCCTGACTAGAGAAACAGGGGACCAGAGCAGTGACAAACACCTCACTGTCCTGTTTAACAATTCCATCCATCCCAACTAGCCACATCCTGCTTTTTGCTAAAAGTTTTATTAACCTAGTCCTTCTGATTATTCCAAAGAATCACCCATTTGGCCATGCCAGGGAATGCTCTGGAGCACCTCTCCATGGCTTTTGGGCTCACAGGAAGGGAGCACAAGGCTGCTTGAGCAGGGAAGGGGGACAGCAAGGGAATCTGACCACAGAAGGACAGAGGGAGGTGACACCTGAGCTGCAGGAACTCCTTCGGAGAGTGGACCAATGCCTGCCAGAACGGAGGTCACAGCTCAGGGACCTTTCTACCTTTCTGTGGTCATTTCACACAACACTTTCACCTGCCACTAGTGTGGCAACACCCCTGTATGGACCATCTCCCACCCGTGCCCATGAGCCCAGGGACGGGGCTGAGGGGACCCTGCCCATGGGATACACTCCCACCTCTCACTCTTCCAGCAGGATTCCTAGGCTGGCCTTTGAGGGCACTTCAGTGGGTCCTGCAGCACAGGCTGCAGGGAGAGAATGGCTTTCAGCTCAATTACCCTTCACATTCCAATTCCATAACGCTTCAATGAGGCTTTTTAACCAAATCCCCCCCCCAAAATGAAGCCTGCCTGCTGCAGCTCGGCCTCAAGCGCGAACGTGCAGAAGGGATGTGACTTGCAGCCAGCATGAGGCTCGACACTCCTCTCCCTGCCTTTCCTGAAGGTCTCCTCAAGGCTGCCTTCTCCTCCCCTTGCCAGCCACCCTCCTACCACTCATGGGGCTCCTTCTTGCCCTTCTTCTACTCTCTGCTTGCCTCTCCCAAGCCCCAAACACGTGGAGATCAGGCTCCTTGGAGATGCACGTGAGGTGCAAGCAGACAGCACCCATCGTTGGTGCTCAGAGCACCAAACGCCCTGTATACACCGTATGGAGACAGGTCAGCACAGTGCAGACACTTCACACTTCTCTTCAGAGGTGCCACCATAAGAAAAGACTGCCATGATGTATTCACTGCTTCATGCAACTGAGTGGAAAATAGGTTTGCTGCCTTCCAGAGAAGAGCTGACCTCCTCCCGACATTGTCTGAGCAGATCAAATACGACGTGCGAGCACATGGTGAGACACTGGTTAAGGTGATGATGACGGGCAGGTGGTGAAACACATGTTCTGGAGGTGCAACCTTGCTGAGAAAAGCACCTCTTGCTATTCAGACAGGGCAAGTCTTGCATCCAAGACCCTCAGAAAGGAGGTCACCAAGGGAAAGCCTTACAGTGACATATGGGGGGATCCCAGGCTGGTGATCCCTATCACACGAGGAGGAGTCAGGCTCCCAGTGTTCTCCCAGCCCACCTCCTGAAGCTCAGGGGGTCCTCAGACCCGAGCAGGACCTTGAATGCAAGGTAGATCTGCTCATCCCCACCTGCACAGCTCCTGGCCTTTCTCCCCCATACCCATTTCCCTCAGATTGCAAGGACCAGGGTGAACTGCAGAGCCACAATCCTCACGGGGCTCGTACCAGCAGAAACAGCCTCTTTGCAAAATTTCTTTCCCCAAAGGCAGGACTTAGACACAGGAAAACAAAACATCCACCTGTCCTGCTATTTCCCCAACTGGCCAAAACCCCCGTGGATGTTTCACAGGCCATCAGCTCTCCACTGCAGTGGAACAGCTTTGTGTTTAACCCCCTCAGCCTCCCTCAAAGGCAAGGCACATCACTGGGGCAGCTTCTCCTCCTGGGAGGCTGAGAAACCTGCAAACATACATCTGGCCACGCATTTTCAGCATATTTAATAGAGTGATTTTCTGAGTGCTGGCTCAGTAGTTCCTGACCCATGCAGGTTTGGGGTTGTCCAAATCATACACGCAGCAAAAATTGTTCCCCTTTCAGGCTGTTCATCCAGCTCTGGTTATGGGATGAAGAACAGGTAGATCCCTCTCTTTCCACAGCTCAGAGAGCTACGCTCTCAACTTACCCCTAAATAAAGCTTTACTAATTAGGGAAAGGTATTTACATATTCCATTCATGATAACGAACTGAGAAGTGCTGAAAAAGCATCCCTTGGATGAGCATAGCAGCCTATCAGTTACAAACTCTGTTTTTTCCTCCTTAAATACCAGCTGGAAGGTAGTGTCAGTGGCCATCCTGGCACAAACAGCCCCACTCCAGGTCATCTAAGCAGGAGGTGCCTCCAAACATGTGTGAGCAACTGGACTCACCATATGAGGGCTGGGTAGGATGCGGCTGACTTAACTAATAGCTCCTCTTCTCCCTTCCCTCCTTCCCATTACCCTTTCCAGGCTGATTTACAATTGCAGGGCAAGCCTGTGAAAATGACATATCATGATGAAAGCCAAGGCAGGTTTGAAAAACAAGGAGATTGCTGGGGTAACCATCACTTGAGCATGAAGACGGGCAGGGTGTGGCCAAACATACCTCCCTGGCATCCCAGCAAGGCCCCTCGACTACACAGAATAAGCTGGAAAAAGAGGGACCAAGAGCTATCATCCTGCACAAGGGGACAGCCTCCACTTCCTTTCTTTCGTCCACGCACCTCTCCACTGATAATTCTTCGGAGACAAACTGCATCAGGACACGGAGCCAACTTGCACAGCTCTTTTTTGAGATCCTTTGCACACATGTGTGTGCCCCAAACCGCCTCACGAGCTGCTCATGCTGAAAAAAGAGCAGAGCCTGACATTTGGAGAGGCAGGAAGGCAGCAGGAATTGGGAAAGGGGGAGCAGGGAGGCAAAAGAACTGCAAAAGTGTATTTGTAAAGCTCATTTACCCCATGTTGGCTCGGTCCTGAGGGAAATCCTCCAGAGGTGGGGAGCATCTCCAGAGATACCCAGCAGCTCAGCATCCCGCTGTCCCCAGGCCAAGCCTTCCCACCCAACAGCTGAACCCACCTCCTCCCATATTTAGTTTACATACTTATTCAGAAAAATAAATACGTTTTTCAAACCTCCCATAAAGCAAATCCCAAAACTAAAAACTTGCCTCTTCTTTTTCCTTGAACCAAAATTGCCTTGAACCCTCTATTCACTTTCCCTGCTCTCGTCATTATTCACACTGACAAAATAAATCAACCACATTTTAAGTTCCCTCAGCAATTAAAGGTTGAAATTAAGTAATGGCTGCCTAATCCTCACTGAAACTTCTACTTAGATCAAATTCCTTCCACTTGTAATGAAAATAGTTCAAAACTGATACAAATAGTTCAGTTCACACATAAATATTTAAAAAACTTATAGAGAGGCAGATTTAGTCTATTATTTTATCACAAAGTATGACCAGCAGTAGAGAGCTTATTATACATGACTGTCACTGACACATTACAAACTAATAAAACACAAAATGCAATTCTGAAGAAGAAATTGGAATGAATCTATTGCAAGAGCGATTTTTATGGTTCTTTTGAAATGCTATTTCTCCCCAGCTTTGCTGTCAAAGTGGCAACATTTTCCCTAAATATTTCCATCTTAATTAAAAATGGTGGGTTTATTGAAAAAAAAAAAAAAAATAAAAAGCCTTTTGTGCCAGCTCCAGCTTCACCTTCCTGTGCTGCAGGGAATGAGGATCTAACACGTGCCCACCTCATGGATCTGCTGCTGATCTTGGTCACTGCAGGTGGAAAAGAGCCCGTACCCTAAAATTCCAGCTTCCCTCAGCACAGCACCTTCCAGCACCACCTCAATCACCCCTTAAGTTAGGAATTGAAAAAAGGAGCCCAAACCAACAANNNNAGCCCAAACCAACAAACTGCACGATCGTGTGGGTGAAAAAAGACTAAATGCTCCTTTCAGTGATGGGTGTTTTGCTTCCTGGCCCGGAGCTGTTGCCACTCTCACCACCTGAAGGTGTCAATAACCATTCCCACCCCAGGCGTGCTCCGGCTGCCGACTCCAAGGGTGCTGTACACAGAGGGAGGCAAATAAAACAGGGATGTGAAGGGATGCGGCTTTGCTGGCTGCCAATCACTTACATCCCAGGCTTCTGGGAGAAGAGGGTAACCAGAGGGAAAAGAGAGATAAAACAAAACTAATTGCTGGCAGGTCACATCCTTTACCTCCTCTGCCCGTTCCCGGCAGCACAGAGCCCTTCCTCCTGCAGGGGACAAGGGAGAGACCTTGAAGCCATCTGCTGCCCAGATGTGTAAGTGTAATTATACTGAGAGGCCTGGGCTGGAGTGTCCCCTGAAAAAGGGGGAGAGACCACTCAGCCTAAGATGCTCCTGCAGCAAGAGGTGCTGCGGGACCACAAGCCGCTGCCTCTGCTCCAGAGGAACGTGCCTGGTGTGAGCAACCCGCAGCCAGCAGGGCCAAGAGGATCCTGAGGAGCCACCACCACTTGGCATCAGCTGTTCTGAGCTCAGACAATGTCCAGACCTCAAGGACAAGGCTGGGGCAGAGCTTTGAAATCAGCAGATATGTGGACTTGGTACCCCTGTGAAGGAACACAGTGAATGAGGATGTTTTCCCTTGTTCCCATTTCTTCCACAAGGAATGATTAGCGATTTGTCCAAGTTACCTCTCCCCTCTTTGTCTGGGTTCTCCTTGCTCAGAAAATGCCGCTGTACACTTTCTCTTCCTCTGCCTTGAGATTATTTCCTATTTTCCCAGCACGATGGCTCCTCCACAAAGGCACTGAATCTCTTACTGCCCCACACTGGCTTCCCTTTCAGCTCCAAATCTGCCATTTTCTCCCCTTTCTGCTTTCCCCTGTCCCCCTCACCCACCCCAGCACCACACTGGTCAGAACAGCACGAGTTTTTCCAATTTCCAGGCTTTCCCCCCCCTCCTTTCTGCAGTACCCTTCCAGAAGGAGCCCAAGTTTTGCCTGGTGGAAATGACTGTTATCTCCAGGACACTTTACACATTACTTCCACGCCATTTGGGGTTTTCCGCCCCAGTAGTTTCTGTTGCATCTCTCATTTCCCTCCTCGGTCACATGTATTAAAGGACCAGGGTCTCCTATTCATAGGTGAATCCAAGCAAGGCATAGTGGACACTTGGTTTCTCCCCAGGACGTCACTCAAGACCCTCTGACGTTCTCCATCTGACACCACAGTAAAAGCATCAGCAATAGTGACAAAAACTTGCACACAGATGACCTATGGAGGGAAAGATGCTCCAGGTCTGAGCACCTACTTCCATCACACCAAGGCTTCAGAGGAAGATGTTATTTAAAATGAGGGTAGGCAGGCCCTGGCACAGGTTGCCCCATCCCTGGAAGTGTCCAAGGCCAGGCTGGACAGGGCTTGGAGCAACCTGGGCTGGTGGAAGGTGCCCCTGCCCATGGCAGGGGGTTGAACTGGATTACTTTTAAAGGTCCCTTCCAACCCAAGCCACTTTAGGATTCTATGACAGCTACAACTGTCAGACATGCAAACCCTTTGGCCCAAACACCACATTTTACTCAATGCACTGCAGTGGGTTATGTGCCTTTCTGCAGCCCTGGTGGAAAAGAGCAGGGAGAAGATGGCAGCTGGTGCCTGCTGTGCTTCTGAGCTCTTGCCTGAAGCATCCAAAAGCCAGAAGGAAAGCCCAAGACAGCACCTGTACTTCCCAGCCCAGTTTTGTTTTGCTTGCATGTAGAAAAGCAGGGACCTTTATGAATATTTACAAACTCGCCCCAGAGCCAAACGTACCCAACACAGTGACATCCCATCCCATCCCTCAGCACAAACTCAGACTGATGCCTTGTGCATTGTTCTCCTCCCTCAGTCCTCAGCTCCCCTTCCTTCTGCTTTTCCATGCCAGTGCAAGCCAGGAGACAGGCCTAGCACAAGCTCTTGATCACAAAGGGTGTCCCACAACACTCTGGGCTTGTCAATTTTCTCCATGTAAAGTTGTGCTTTAACATGCAATCTCCCCTAGCAACATACAGAGAGCCCCGTCTTGGCAGATCATGCAGGCTGGGGTTGAGAGAGGAGGGGAGAAGCCTTGATTTCTTTGAGGGATGTTATATTCTACACAGTGATTAGAAAGCTGACGAAACCCTCTCAAATGGATTATCTCATCCAGCTAAAAGATGGGCTTTTAATAGATGGACAATACAGCTGCACTTAAAGACTGCTGAAGGGAAGGCACACCTTTCAAAACATGTCTGAGCTTCCATGAGTTTGCTGGACAAGGATGGAAAAGTAATTAAATGCATAATAACAATAATAATAATAATACCTGAAAAGAACAAATACCAAAACAAATTTTCTAATAGAAAGTGTCCTTGCCCACAGCATGGGGTGGGAATTAGGTGATCTTTGGAGTCCCCTCCAAACCATTGTTGCCTTTCTAGGAAGTTTGAAAAACAACAACAAGAAAACTTCAATAAAACATCTTAAATAAATAAATAAACAAAGGTGCATCTGATTTGCTGAGGAGAAGTTCAAGGTGCTTGCAAATTTTTCACTCTCAGAGGTGGTGGAAGGAAGGGAAGGGTGGATTTGGGGGATAAGTTACTTACTGAAAAAGACTTGTTCAGTTCGAAACGCCACATGGAAATGGAAGGGAAAGGAGAGAAGGAAAACAGCGAGTGGAGAGGAAGGGGGTAAAAAAACAGAGAGGGGGGAAAATAAAAAGAAACGAGGCAGGAAAGCAGCCAGCAATGACTGTAGCCCATTATTGCAATGTGGTAGGAACATCTTCCTTATCAGCTCTGTTATCATCGCCTTCACTGCAAAGACTCTTTATTTAAAGGAGAGGAGGGGGGGAAAGAGCCCCCAAAGGTGGCTGGGAGTGTGGAAGGGAATGGCTAATGCAGCTGAAGTGGGAGCTCCCACTGGCTGCAGCTGCTTCGTATGCGCGGCGTCAGCCCGAGCCACGGCAATAGAATTATACGAGCCCCCAAAGACGCCCGGGCAGGATGGCAGGGAAACTGATGTAATTACTGACATTATTACCGTTAAAGCAAAATAATAATTTTAATTACAGCAAGGGCTTTCGGGCCTTTCCCTGCTCCTGCTCGCTGTGTAGCATGGTCTGGTTCCAGGCTGCGTAATGGGACAGGGCAGTGACAGTCCCCTCCTTTCTCTCCCCCTTCCCCGCCAAATACTTTTCTGCACAATTAAGAAAAAAACATCATAAAAGCCACGATTTCAGCTCCATCACCATATTAAGGATGGAAATGGTGACCAGCAGCTTGTGAAGGCTCAATCCCAGAGGCTGCTCCCCGAGCAGAAGGGACTGCTGCTGATGGCAAGTGCCCGCCTGCCTCCCAATTAAAATAAATTGGTAAATCAAGGCTGAGCTCAGGAGAGGCGACACCTGCAAGCTGGGCTGTGGTTGCCTCGACAATGCTGTGTGCTGCCCAGAAACTTCCCTTTCCATTTTTAAACTCCTTCCCCACAGCCCTGCCCCTTACTGGTGCTTGCTTGAATTCAGGATGAGAGGAGCACATTCCCCAGGTGGATGGTTGTGGTTACCAATCCTTTAATTGCTATGTCAAGTTACAGATCCCTTTTTGTGGTACAACTGCCATTTCATGAATGGTTGGGGTGCTGAGTGGCAGCCTCTGGTCCAGAAGTTAGCTGAGGACAGCTTTTTGCTGGAAGATCATAGAATCAGGGAATGGTTTGGCTTGGAAGGGACCTTGAAGATATTCTAGTTCCAACTCCCTGCCACAGACAGGCACACCTTCCACTAGACCAGGCTGCTCAAAGTCCCATCCACTCCCAGTGATGGGGGGTTGTAACCCCAAGATGTAATAAATATTACTTCATAAATCACTCAGTGTGTTAAATACAACAAGAGGAATGAGGTGGGAAGAGCACCAAAGGAGAGAAAACCTCAATGGAAACCTCCTGAGGGAACATTCATCAAAGAAAGCAACAATTAAGCAACCTTTCTGCCGGCATAGGAGAATTCCTGATGCTCCAGTGCCAAGAGAAGGTCATGGGTGGCTTGAACTTGATCAGCAAGCTCAGGATGTTGGGGGGTTATGAGGGAAAACAGCTTTTCCCAAGGTACTAGACTTGAAGTTTGTTCACTTTGCAGTACAATTTAGGTTGAAGAGGCCCTCTATAGGAGCAAGTTCAACCATTCCCCAAATGCCACATCCACACAGCTTTTGGTGACTCCATCACTGCCCTGGGCAGCCTGTTAAAGCCAAATGGGAAGTTGTGTGGAAACCCCAAGTCTCCTGCTTGGAACTGGGACTGGAAAGGGTAACAGTCCACCCTGATCTCACCATCACACCAGGTACCACCAAACCAACACAGAGGCTTGGCTCCACTTTGCTTGCTCACTTCACCTAAGAGCATTGAACTGTGACAAACCAACAACTCTGAGTTCCCTACAGATCAGCCAAATGGAAAAAGAGATTAGATAAAGCAGATTGGACTTGTCAGAAACTGAGGCATGGCCACAACAGCCGGCCACAGGCTTGGCAAGAGAGCTCTCCTTGCTTAAAAGCCAAACCCTGAGAATCCCAGGAACACAGTGCCCTGGGGTTGGGTAAGGAAGGTAAAAAGGCGGGGGGAGAAGGAGGTAAAATGCAACAGATGCATCCAAGAGGAGAGCAAACCCTGAAGGTCAGAGTAGCAAGCACACCAGTGGCTAACTAATGTCCTACAGCAGCGCCACGGGGCACAGACACAGGCACACACGTCCTTGCAAACTGGAAAGCCATAAAAGTCTATTACAGCAAATCAAACAGCAGCCAGCATGACAGCCATTAGCCTGAAATGAATACACGAGAACTTAATGAGCTCTGTCGAGGCCAGCTTGGTGAATTAAGTTGCCAATTCTAGCAGGATTCCCCTCTTCTTTACAGACTTGAGAGCACCCGCGCCGCCTCGTTGCCTTTTGACAAGCAAATCACAGGGCGCCCTTGCCCAGACGGGATGGACGATTACACTGGAGCAATGTCCCTCTCTGGACATGGGGACCCTCCCTCAGCCACTCCAGGCAGGTGCCAGGGATGCAATAACACACAGAGGACCAGTGGCATCAGCCCCACACTGGAGCAATCCCTGGCCTGGGGATTCAGAGCTGCTGTGGTGTGGAGGAATTTGAATTTACACCAGGCATCCTCTCCTCCCCTCCCCACACCGCAGAGGGAGCACAATCCGCAGCCCATGCCCAAATAAATTCCCATTCTCACACCAAGCGGACCGCGTCAAACACCAGGATGGGTATTTAGAGGCAGTATTGTTTTTAAAGGTCAGTTTACTTCATGTTCCATTTATTTATGCACACTCTTCTTTTGACTTTCCGAGTGCCACACAACAGCAGTAAGGTTTAAATAGCCTTTCGGTTGCTGCTCCATTAGCTACGACAACTGCAAATCGATACATCCATTTATCTCAAAATTAAAAAGAGAAAAACCCTCATTAGCTGCCAAATCTGCACAGAGCCAGTCTATTCAAAGCCACACCAGCCTCTTCTCTTTCTCCAGCCTCCAGATCCTCTTCATTCATTATCCACAGGCCCTTTGATTCGGGCTGGGTGCTCTTTGAGGCAGGTTTTGGTACCTGCCCTCTCTCCCTGCTCACCTTCAAGCTGTCTGAAGCATGGGGTGACCTGGGGATACTGTCACCCCCTACCATGACTGCTCCCAACCTCAGCTACTACCTGGGTGTCCCCTGGCACATCACCTCCAGCTCTGACAAGCAACACAGAAAACCTGTGGCTCAGCACAGGTCTCAAAGCCAAGCAAACATCTCCTTGAGAGCCACGCCACCACATCCAGAGGAAGTTTATTGCTGACATCTCCTGTAGGCTGTAGCCCCTGGAGGGTCCTCTTTAGGTGGTGAGACCCCAGCCCCTGCTCTCAGAGTGCCTGACAAGGCTCTCTCCCTGGCACAAGAACAGAAGTGCCTCCAGGATGCTGGCGGAGCATTTGTGGCTCATTACCTCTGATTGGTGCCCTTGCTTAAAGATCACAGATAGAAACTGGAAACTGGCACACGCCGCCTTATAATTAGATTAGGCCAAGCTCCAGAAGAGCACAGCTCTGAAGGCCAAGTGCACAGCAGCTGCACAGGGGGAACAACTGGGATTGCTGTACCCCAAACAGCCAGGTGGACCTGGAAATCCCTCCCAGCATAACCACAAGTGCAATGTGGTGTGACGTGCCAGAGAGGGGTTCTAAGGCCCAGCCTCCTGTTCTTTCATTTACTTTTGTCTGAAACACCTGCCTGCCTTAATTTTCTAGGTATGTGTAGTGACAGAACAAGGGGGAATGGCTTTCAACTGGAAGAGAACATGTTTAAATCAGATATTAGAAAGAAATTCTTCCTTGTGAAGGTGGTGAGTCCCTGGCACAGGTTGCCCAGAGAAGCTGTGGCTGCCCCATCCCTGAAGGTGTTCAAGGCCAGGTTAAACAAGGCTTGGAACAGCCTTGCTCAAGTGGAAGGTGCCCTTGCCCATGGCAGGGGGTTGGAATGAGATGAGCTTTAAGGTCCCTTCCAATTCAAACCATTCTAGAATTCCATGACTCTGTGATTCCAAACCAGCACCAGGGCTTAACACGGCCCCAGTTCCTGAGGGAGACACAGAAATCCATTTCCACCTCTTTTCACAAGAAGGGAGTCCTCTGTAGCAGAGGAACAGCAAAACCAGAGATAAATCTGAGGGCAGGAGAGAGGAGGCTCTTCTCCTCCAGTCCTACTGACATTGCTGTTGCTTTGCAGACCTCTGCAGGCAGAGCAGCACTGGGAGGACTGGCAGCAAGGCAGGACAGACCCCTGCCAGCTCTCCGAGTCCTGAGCAGAAGGCAAGAGTGAGGGGCATCTCGTGTGGGCTTGGCCAGGTCATTTCTGCACTGCTCATGCCTTAAAGAGCAGAAGAACTGACTCTGACCCAGGGTCATCCTCGCAGGGAGGTTTCAGATGACTTATCCCAAAGATGAGACTAAGACTCCTGGCTCATACATCACAAGCACCCTAATGAAGAAACCTCATCCTCGCAGCAGAGGGACAGGGAGGGATCAAAGCCCCGCACGGGGGGGCAGCAGCAGCTGGCATATTAAATACACCGTGGTAACTCAATCCTTTGTACCTCTCAGTTACCAAAGCTGCTTGGTTTCACACACCCAACACACACACGACCTCACCTACACCCCCCCCAAGGCATGATCTGGGAAAAACTGGCTCTGCCCTGGGTGCAAGAGGAAAAGATTTCCTCCACTGGAGGATGTCAAATGCCCTGCTAATCCCCTATTTCAAATTGAAAACACTGATCTCTCCACCCAGCACCAGAAACCACTTTTTTAAAGTCTAAATTCACATCAGACCTGTAAGTTCCTGCCCTATTTCTGCCAAGTTGAGCTGCAGGTACAGAAGCTCTCCTGATGGACGGTGGAATCCTTTGGGTATTCCTTTGCAATGGCCAGCACAGAGAGCAGCAGAAGGTTGTGGAAACTCTGTCCTTAGGGATATTCAACACTTGGCTAGATAAAGCCCTGAGCAACCTGATCTAACATGAAAATTCTTACTGGTTTAGTGGAAACCTTGGGCCAGATGATCTCATGTGGTCCCTTCCTACCTATTTTATTTCAGGGACGTCGTGGGACTGTTAAAGGAAATCACCAGCCAGGGCAGAAGCCTTTGGGCAATGCCAGAATTCAGGCATTTGGAAAAATAGTTATTCTGCCTCAGGTCACCTCTGTGACAATAGCTGCACATCCCTCCAGCTCCAAGGAAGAGAAAAAGACACAGATTCTCATTTACACCTATTTTAAAACTCCCCATTTGTCACAGGAAAGATGTCAGCAAGGCTGTACAGAGCTCCAAATCTCCTCTTCCATCTGCCTTGCACCAACACCCACACCACCATCACTTTTCTTCTGCCCATTTTCAGGCAGCAATAACTTCCAGAGGTTTAACCCTCCCCCAATCATGAGGATCCAGGGCAAAAGGAAAGCCCTGTACAGCAGTGGCCCTCACACAGCCAGCTCTGTGCTGGCAACCAGACGGCAAGAGTGGCCACTGAGGGAAGAGCTGCAGTGAGAGGCTGTGGTGATCCCTACCTCTGGAATGCGGACGCTGTAGGGCTGGTTGTGGAACTGGGGGGCGTTGTCATTCACGTCTCCCACTTGGATGTTGACTGTCCCTTTGATCACCTGTGGTCACAAGGATAAAAGCAGGGTTAGGTGTCAGCCTTAGGTGTGCATTTAAAGCCTAAAGCTTGTGGCTGTGTTTTCTGACCTGGCTTTGGACCAAAGGGTGACCCCACTTCCCAGGGCGATGCAGAAGGTCCCCTGGTGACCCACACTCACCCTCCCCTGCTCCCTTCTGCCCATGCCACAGACCATGAAATGAAAAGTCACACTCACCCCTTGGCTGTCACTGACAGAAAATTCAACCGTGAATTCTGACTTAGTCTGAAAGGGAAAGAGAAGAAAAAACATAAGATAATTAAAGATACTGCAGCGTTTATCTGCAGATGGCAGGCTTGGGACTTTTAGCCAATATTATTACACACAAAATGCTTTCAGGACCCTCCAGAAGAGAAGAGGCGCTTGAGTGCCATTACCTGCATTAGGCAGAAAATGCTGAGAAATCTGGATGCCACTGGGGCTCTCCTGTGTGTTTCACAGGCACAGAGAGATGCTCTGCCCTGGGTCAGGGGGATGAAGGGATTACAGAACTGACTCCCTGACTGGCAGCAGACAACTAGGTTCAAGAGATGAGAGGAGCCCACTGTTCAACCTTCTGGAGGTGCCAGCAAGCCCCAGCTCCCTCTGCAAGCCTGCCCAGCTCCTGATGCCATGGACTGACAGCCTGTAGCAGTGAGAAGGAATGAGTGAAAAGTGGAGACAAGCAGTTTTTCACCCAGGGTGTACTGTGACCCAGCACCACCTCCACGACATGGGGACGATGCAAAAGGAGGAGAAAGTTTGAAGAAAAAGCTCCACAATTAGCTTTTGCTCAAGATGACAATGCAACACAGTCTCAGGGAGGACACCTAAATCTCGCTGCTGCTTTCCCAACTTACTTAACATGCTGCTGGGAACACTGGGATAAGTCCACAGTCTGTACTAAGAACTGGCTGAAATCCCAAGAAAATTCCCCTACAGTTCTCTCTGCCCCTTATTGCTTTAACTACATTAACAGCTTGGTCTGAAATATCAAAGTCACTGGGATTAGGGACAAGTGGGGAAGGGGAATTTTTTGGTATCAGGGCAGGGGGATATTGCTGGTGGAGGCAGACCTTCTCTTCCTGGTCTTTCTTTCCCACCAGCAATCATTTCAGCTCATGTTTTACCAAGGAATCCTGCAGGGATGGACAGCAGAACTCGGGCCACCACACCTACCTGGCCACCAGCTGGTGTTTTGTTCCCCTCCAGTCCTGGCAATCCCTCCCTCATCCTTTCCCACCTCTGTTGTTCCTGCCCTGCCTGAGCTGCTGGAGCACAGCTTGATGTTTCCAAAGCATCACGCAGGAAAGGCTGGAAAGCAAGCTTGAAATGGCTCTCCCTGCTGCAGCTTTGGTTGATTTGTTCCTAATGAGATCACTGAGGGACAGGCAGCAGCAACCAGTGCCCAGAGCAGGAGCCCCCACATCTGCCCCCCTCCATCCAAACAGCCTGGAACCCAAGCCTTTCCTGGCTCCTGCCCCTGCTTATAGGCAGAAGGAAAAGCTGAAATCCTGATGGAAAGGAGATCCTCTGCTCCCTGTGACATCCCACTCTGCTGCACCAGAGCCTTTCAGCCCTCTTTTCCCACTGCCCATCCACAAGGGTCAACGCAATAGGGGGGAAAAGAAAAATGAGGTAGGAAACAACCTGTTGAGCATTTGAATTTTAAAAACTCAATAAAATAATCAGAGGAAGCTGCCATATACTAATTTCTGCCTCTAATTATTTTAACACATACTTCTTTAGCCTCAGGGTCTTTTTTTAAAATAAATCTGGTTTCCTTCTAATCTTCCTAGGAGTTAAAAAAAAAAACAAACCAAACAAAAAAACTTTTCAAAATTCATTTTGCCCCTATACATCCACTTTTTCCTTTTTTTCTGTATTTCCCCTTTTCCTGCATTATTTAGCTTACTGTGACTCCTCCTCCTTTTTCAAGCCTCTCTTTTTCTCCCTTGCTGTACAAGAATCTATCCCATGCTTTTCCTTCCCCACCAAATCTCTCACATGGCTTTCTCCCCCTGATTTTTTGACCACATGCATCCAGGCCAGTTGTTCTCTGCTCCCAGCCTGCTGCCCACCTCTATCCCTTCCCTCCCAGGCCATCCTGCTTCCTCCACCACAGACTGTCATTTACACCTTTCCCGTGTCCTTTAGACCTTTCCCATGTCCACACCAAGCCACACACTGGTCTGTCTTCATGGTCTTCCATGTATTCTTCTGACTCTGAGCCCCTGGGATGAGCTGATGGGTGCAGGCTCCTCTCCCAGCTGAGCCCATCCACACATTCAAGCTCTGCTCAGCTCCTTCCCTTCCCAACCTCTGTGAAAAGACCCCTAAAATCTATTGATCACCCTCCTTGGCTTAAGGCTGGCATCATGAGTACAGGGAAGCAGGAGGCATTTGAATGAGGGAAGATTTATGACTCATGCCAGCAGCTGTTGGCACAGGGAGGCGGAGGGGAGAGGGGTGAAGAAAAACACTTTATTTTTCCAAAGCCTCGCTCTCAACGCTGTGAAATTGGGTTTGCCCTCCTCCCCCCTCCAGCCTGAGCAGCATCCACCATCCTGCTCCTTCACATCCCAACCTCTGGCTGGCTTCAACCCTGACCACCAGTGCCTGAGGTGTGTTAATAGGTTTGATCTTCACAATGCTGTTGCTGGCCAAAGAAGCACTAAATACAGGCAACACAAGCCCAGGGGAAATGAAACACATTGCCCAAACCATGGAATATTTTCCCAGTCTTCCCAAGCTCCTGTTCAAGTGCCCATGCTGTCCTTTCCTCCTCGTTCCAGGAATGCAGCAAGGGCCAGGGATTTAGTAAAGCCGGCACCTGGATGGGATCCCATCCTTGCACACCAAAGCTGCCATGGAAAATAGGGGTGTGAAAGAGCTTCAAGGCAAGAATCTTGCCAAATTTAGCATCCAGCAGCTTGAATTCACAAGAGGATGAAAAGTCTTGATGAGATTGAATAAGCAGGGACACCTCACATCTCTTCACACACTGTTCTAAATAGTAAAGGATTTAATTGAAATAGAGCTTTAAAGAGGGAGCCTGTAGATTCCCCTGACTGTAGGAGCATCCTGGCTCTTTGGCAGATCATCTCCGTTTATTATTCCCTTTCCTTCCAGAGTCACAGATATTATTCTGGCATCCAGGAAAACCAGCAAGCCAGATCAAACCAGAGCACCCTGCTTATTCCCCATGTCCTCTCTGAACTGGAGACAGTGACAGGGTGGCTAGGGACATGGGCACACCTGGATTCCCAGCTCCATGTGGGAGCAACAGCCACCCCAGCTGCCACAGGGGGTGGAGAGCCACCGCTCAATCCGAGCAGAGCTCGTTTCTCCCTTCCCTCAGCAGAGGATGCTCTCAGCAGTGAGCTGAATTACCTCTCTGTCCAAGGGCTGCCTGAGCCACACGACACCGGTGACACTCTCCACGGCAAAGAACCTGCTGGCCTCCTCCCCGACCACACCAAAGACCAGAGGGTCATTGTCCAGGTCCCGGGCCAGCAGCTGAGTCACTGAGGAACCTGGGAGAGAGGCAGAGGAAAGAAACCATGAGCCAAACACGACAGAGAGAAAGAAATCCTGAAAACAGCTTGTCAGAGAACGCAGGTCTGTGGAAGACCCGAAACCATCCCCAAGCTCTTTTCCCGTGGTGCTACAGTGCCTCAAGGGGAGTCAGGCTGTGCATGGTCTGACTGTTCTGTCTGGTACAAATGAGCTGCACCACAGATCCTCTCCTTCCTTGCCCTTATCAAAAGAGAATGACACCTCAGTCCAGCCCAGGCAGGGCACCTCAACAGGATGGGGGAGAAAATAGGAGGAAAAAAGCTGGTGCATAGAGATAAGGAGGGAAGACCCCCTTGGCTGCCCGGCCTTGAGGATGGGGGTACATGCTCTGCATGAGCCATTTTTGGCAGTACAAGAGCACTCCATGCCCCAAGTCATCTGGCCAAGCACAACAGATGCCCAAATTTCACCCATCTGGGAAGAGGAGGGAAGCTCCAGCAGAGCAGAGGGCAAAAGCAGCAGCACAGTTTGGAGAGCAGAGAGAGCCGGGCAATTACCAAACGACCAGCCCAGCATCAATCACGGGGGGAAATAATGGAAAAAGCTGATAGGAGATTCCATTAATAAAGAATTAAATGATAGGAACATAATTAAAGCCAGCCAACATGATTTTATAGAAAATAGACCTTGTCAAACAAACCTGATTTTATTCATTGATGAGATTACAGTTTTGGCAGATAAAGGTAACTGCAAAGAAATAATAGACTCCTATAAGGCATTTGACTTCACCTGCCATGACTTTCTGATTAAAAATTTAGTGCCCTGCGACACTGATGAAGCACATTTGAGTGAGGACCCAACTGCCTGGCAGGTCCCAAGGCCACCCACCTCACCGGGTGCCACATAAGATTGCTGCTGGCAATCAGGTGACAGAATGGCCGATAATAGGGGGGGCCAAGCAGCCAGGTGAAGCCCTTGGTAATTTGGGCTTGTTTGGTAAATATTTCTTCCTATGACCCTGCTCCAAACACCCTCAAAATAGGCTGGTGGGCCACAGCTGCAGAGGAGAACATCCCAAAGCCATTCTGGAAGGTCCAAAGGATGTCAGGAGCTCCTTCCACGCCCCGCCTGGCAGAGCCACAGTGCTCTCTGGGAATTCAGCAGTAACTTTTAGGCTCAGGAGGGGGTTCTGTACCATTCTACAAGCTGCTTGGCTAGCTGGATCTTCAGGACTGGGTGCAAAAGGAAGCCACAAACTTTCAAGAGCTAGCAAAAGTGCTTTTCCCATAAAAAAGGCTTTAAAAGCTTCATCTCTGACTAAGAAGAATGAGATGACTCAGGTCGTGTGGAGGACAAAATGTAATACTTAGCAATGACTCTTCCATGAAAGCACAGCGAGACTCAATGCCCAGACATGGAGAAATTTCTCTTTGGAGAAGGAATAGCAGTTGTTTTAAAAAGAGCAGCTAGAATTAACCACTGAGAAAAAATTCCTCTCACCAACATGGGAACAAGTGAGTGATGGGTCACAATCAAAGACATTTTGGACAAAGACAAAAGCAAGAGTCTTTATCCAAACTGTGATCAAACTGTTCATCTGCAACACTCCCATCTCTTCAGTGCAGCCAACACCATAAAGACCCTACACTTTCTCAAGCCTTGGAGCCTTGACATAAAATAAAGTACTAACTTGGTCTTACTCTGGAGGACATCCAAAGTCATCCTTAGTAAAAGTTCCTTTCCCTCAAAGAACAAGAAGACTGTGCCAGTCCCCACCGCAGTGACAACCAGGAACAAGGACAAGGTAAATCCAGGGTCATGTCTCTTTATTCTGTCCAACTTAAACTGAGAAACAGACTTGCCCTCTTTACATCCCATTCAAAACCCCTGGATCAACAAGCTCTCTGCAATTCCCTCCAGAATGGCAAATACTTCAAATTCCAAAAAATCTTGGTTGCAACTCTGGAGGGGAAACGATCTTAAAATCCCTGCTGAATAGGAAAACCACATGCCACCCAGTTCTGATCATAGTCCCGTTCATGGTTTGTGTGCTGCAAACCCAGTCATACCAATAAATAAATAAGTAAATAAATCGGCCAGCAGACAAATATTTAATTCTCCTCTATTTACATTACAGCTATTTCCCACTGCCGGGGAATTTAGTTCCTAAATTCAGGATAACCCGGAGAGGGAAGAAAGGCATTTCTGGGCAAAGCACATCATCCCACCTCCAGCTCTCGCTCCTGCCAGTTTGTGGAGTCAGATCCCTGTGAAACAGCACTCTGAGATCAACTACCCTCTGCTCCCGGAAAAGCAAAATTAAGGACAGATTTGGTGGGTAAAGGTGGAAAGGGAAATACATCAGGAACATTCCAAGCCTACACCCCCCTCAATTTTTCTTTCCTTCAAGAAACTCCGTTGGGACATAGATAGGGCAGCTCAGAACTTTAAAGTGTGAGCTGTGCTATAACAGGAAAATTCCATCTTAAACAAACCCTCACAAGAGGGGCACCAAATTCTAGGAGCTCTTTCTCCCATTTCCTTAGCCCTCCAACCAGGCAGTAAACACCATCCTACCTTCAGAGCACCTCCAGCTCATGACAGGGGAAAAAAAGGTATTACAAATTGTAACAGTGAGCCTGTGAAGGAGATGAAGAAACCAACCAAAGTGCCTTAAAAACCTGAGGTTTTTTACTGTATTGTAAAATGGAGTCTTTGCCTTTTTTGCCCTGAGCCACCCTTCTCCTTCCCCAGACCCCTTGTGGGAAAACCCTTATCTTCCTAATTAGTATGCAAGAATTTACCTTGGCCAGGCATGTGAAAACCCTCCTTATTGGTCCGTTGTTAACCCTTTCCCCATTGCTTCTTAACCCTCGAATCCTATAGACTGTGACCAGCATCCCCTAAAGCCCCTTAAGTACCCCTGACCATGTGAATAAACTCTCTCTCTGCTTCCCTCTGTGTGTCTCTTTGCTGGGACATCTTGGGGCCACATGGCTGGGGGGGACAGGAAAGGGGGAGCAAACCACCCAGCTGTCACAACAAATGTATAAAATACAGATCAATGCAAGAAATTAAACAGAAGATAGTAAGAAACAGAACCCTGAATAAGAAATGAGACTTCACAATTGCTTTATCCCAGTTTTTTGCAGGTTTCACTCCAAGGGAATGCTAAGTTTAGAAGTGTGGTATTAAACCTTCACCACTTTCATCACTGCAACAGAAGTTGCTGCCTTCCACCGATTTCATTAGCACCAATTTATTGTATTTATTTATTTTATCCTATTCCTCCCCCTTTCTTTTCCCTCTTTCCATTTCCAGGGGCAGATGAACAGACTAGCTGGACAGCACAAGGTGAACCCACAGCTGGAGCATCTGCACAGGGTCACCACTCAGCAGAGCAAAAAACCTCCCATTTTCCAGGGTGATGCCAGGGAAGGTGCTGTTGTCCCATCTGTAACTGAAGCCAGACCAAGGCAAGCCCCAGACACAGCAGCACCACAGCTGGACTCCACTGTCTTGGTATCCAAAACCCTCCAGTGTCTGAACCACTGGGAAACCATCAAGAAGCAGAGGGTCCTGCTCAGACAGGCCACGCAGAGCCAAAGTTGTACCACATTTGTACCACATCTGTCAGAAACCCCTCTCGGGGCACTCACTAATCCAAATACCTTCCCACCTCTCCCCAGGGTCATGCTGAGGATGCTGTTCAAAGTCTCCTCGAGCCCAAGCACCAACCTGGCTCCAGCAAGGGCTGAGCAAACAGGGACAAATTATCCCTTCTGCAGTGCAAAGTTATAGGCTCCATTTGTTTCCTCTCAGGAATCAGACAGGGCAGTTAAGTGTCTTGATTCCACCAGATAATCAGAATTTATCTCGTCTCCTTTTGCCTCCTTTCTCTCAATCACAGCTACTTCTCCCTCTTTCTCACACATACACAGATTTTCTTCTTTCTCCAAGTCTTGAACTTTGATTGACCTCAGGAGCTTTTTTTTTTTCCTTTTTTTTTTGCTGTTGTTGCCTCTTGTTTAGTTCCTGCTCATATTTTGTTACCATTCCCTTCGGTTTGGCTGCTTCACAGGGTGTACTTTTCCATCCCATAGAGCAACTCCTCTCAGCATCTTGCTTGCAGCTGTGAACCTTTATATTTTTCTTGCCCTTCCACTTTGCCAAGGAGGAAAGTGGGGAAAAGGAGTTGTGGCCCCCCCCCCCCCATTTCCTCTCCATTGATTTTGCTTTCAAGAAGGGGATGAAAAAAGAGAAAAAACCCAAACTCATTCTCTGGGAGAATCCTAGAACTCCCTGAGGGCTTTGGAAGCACTGAGTCTCAGGGTCAGGGAGGGAGTTGGAGGATGAAGAAGCTGCCCAAGCAAGATGCTGACACAGTCCACACAGGAATGGGCTGGGGTGGGATGGAGGGCACTGGAATCCAACAGAAGGGGCAGGTTTCTAATTAGTTGCTTAATAAGCTTCTCTGTTAAAAGGTCTGATTCATACCCAAGTGGAGTTAATAGGAATCTCTCCACTGACTGGCTTTTGGGCTCAAGACTTCAGGCATCAGTTACACTTTAATATAAAAAGCATTTTAATCCCTGTTTTTAACAACCAGTTTAAAAACTCTTTCTCCTTGACTCCCAAGATCTGGGTCATATCTTCTTGGCTTCCCACCTCCTGCCACTGGAGGTGCCAGCCAGCACCCCAGGCACTCAGCTCAGGGACCAGGGGCTTTGCAGGATAAAACCCCTGAATTTTCTAAGCAGCAGCAGCAAATGGATCAGAGGCCCCAGACATGCTGGGGTGGGAAACAGCAGGGAGACAGCCCTGATGCCAAGAGCAGTGTTTGTGGTCCTCCACCAAGGTTAAAAGCTGGCACAAGGAGCCTTCAGCTGCCATTCAGCTTCTCAAACCAGCAGAAATTTAGTCACAAATCATTTTAGCAACCACACCCTGCAGCAGGGGGTCCCGTGACACAAAGACCACTTTTGCTCCAAAGTAGGTGCCACTGCATTTCCTCGGCCCCCCTCCTTCCCTGGAAAGCAGATGGGACAACCTAGCCCTGCCTTCTTGCCCCAGTCACCCCAGTACAGGCATCTCCAGTTATACCAGTTTATCACAGCACCCTGGCCTCTGATGGCCTCGGTGGCAGGATTTGATGGATTTGATCTTGAAATTCCAACCCTGTCCTTCTCATTTGTCACCTGCTCCCTTTTCTTTGCCTGTAATTCATTTTCTCTTTCAACTTTCAGGGGAAAAAAAAAAAAAAAAAAAAAAGAAAAAAAAAAAAAAAAAAAAAAAACGCTCTTTCCCAAAGCCTTTGAAAAGAAAAAAAATGCCA
>JAWWMP010000167.1:2103492-2436516 GCA_035047865.1 Dendrocincla tyrannina
AACTTTCAGGGGAAAAAAAAAAAAAAAAAAGAAAAAAAAAAAAAAGAAAAAAAAGCGCTCTTTCCCAAAGTCTTTGAAAAGAAAAGAAATGCCAATATTTCTGTGCTGCTGAGCAATGGGAGGGAGAGGAATGGACAGTGACTCCCTAGCAAAGGAAGCAAAGCAGAATCTAGTTTCAAGTGGGAGGCCACAGCAAGTGGGAGCTGCTCCCGTGTTGGGGATGAGGCTTCATCACTTTCCTGGCAAGGACAAATCCAGAGCTGGGGACAGAATGTGCACAGGAGACCCATCTGATGTGCAGGGGGCAATGTCAGCGTGGGGGGATGCGAGGGCAACCAAGGCACTTGTGGGCTCAGGAAACCTCTTGCAGGCACCAGGGTCTCTCCACCTCCATTTCTGCACTCCTTGGGTGAACAGGAATAGCAAAACTCTGCCATGCTGAGTTTAAACCCTGGCCAACATCACTCAGCTACACTCAAGGTACCTAAAAGCACATCACAGGTACACGGGCAACCCACTCATCCACCTCCAGGCCTGTCTCCGAGCTCGTCTCATAAGCACAACCTCAACAGATACTCCCTGACCTCCTTCTTTCCAGCAGGACTCAGCAAAGTTTCCACTCCTACAATTCAAGCTGAGCTCAACGTTACACCCTTCTCTTCCCAGGTGCTAATGGGGAGCATCAGTTTACCCCTGCACCAAGGCTGTCTCAATTATCACAGTACAGACCAAGCCAAAGAGGGCAGGGAGACACCAACAGCTTTTTTAAAAAGGTCACATAATAAATAAAAGAGAAAAGAACAGTTTCTGCCATCAGAAAAACAAGAGCTCTTCACCAATGGTGGTGGGGGGAAAAGGGCTGGCCCAGCTGGTCCAGGAACCACGTGCAAGGCTGTCATCAGCTATGGGAGAGAAAGGAGCCAAACACAGGGGTGACAGGGAAGAGGGAAAACAAATCTGTGCAGTCAAAACCATTTCTGAGGGAGTTTATCAAGCTGGGAAGTACAAGGCACGGCAGAAGAGTTTCTCCTAGCTCCTCAGATGCTCAGAGACAGAGCCTGTAATTTCTCTGCTGTATTTAGTTAGTTAAGTGGGGAGTCAGTGTTGAGACAGAATCCATAAGCAGAGCTGACAGCCAGTGGCAAACTTCAGAAAGAGACCATCAGCTGCCTTTCGTCCCCCCCCAGGTCTCACAGGAATGTTTAAAAGGGTGTTTAAAGCTGTTTAAAAGGCTTTTTTAAGCTGTTTAAAAACGAAGGGAGCAGCAACAGGTAAAGAAGAGCCAAGTGAGGGCAGCCATAAAGAGGGTTTGTTTGGTTTACTTGGCTGTTTACTGAGCACTTTGGTTCACTTTGTAAGACAAAGAAGAAGCGAAAAGATATAAAAATCAATAGTATATGGAAATTTCTTGACATTACCCTGAGGCACTCGTGGTAGATGCCGTGCATGCAGTCACTGGGTGCTGGCATGAACATGGGCAGAGTCGTGGCATCCTTCTAATTAAACTCAACACTGACACTGGTAAGACAGAGCAATTTACTCCATCAACCCTCCAACAGGTCTTACAGCAACACACACACCAATCTCTCCAAACCCACTTTCAAACACAGGGCTTTATGCTGGTGCTGTGTTGCTGCAGGGGATGGAAAGGCTGGGAGAGCTGGGGGTCTCCAGCCTGGAGAAAAGAAGGCTCCAGGGAGACCTTAGAGCCCCTTCCAGTGCCTAAAGGGGTTCCAAGAGAGCCTGGAAAGGGACTTTGGACAAGGGATGGAGGGATAGGACACAGGGAATGGCTTCCCACTGCCAGAGGGCAGGGTTAGATGAGATATTGGGAGAAATCCTTCCCTGGGAGGGTGGGCAGGCCCTGGCACAGGTTGCCCAGAGAAGCTGTGGCTGCCCCTGGATCCCTGGGAGTGTCCAAGGCCAGGTTGGATGGGACTTGGAGCCACCTGGAATAGTGTCCCTGCCCATGGCAGGGTGTTAGAATAAGATCTTTAAGTCCCCTGCCAACCCCAACCGTTCTGGGATCCTATGGATGGAGGTCACAGCCTTTGCTTGCTCACCAGCACCTCCGTGGGCTGGAGACAGGGCTTTATTAATCAGAATCTCCAATCACGCTGGCATATTGCTGCCAAAAATCACTGATACACCTCAGTATGGCCATAGTGTGTCCAAATCTGCCTGGAAAAAAGGGATTAAAAAGGTGTTCATCCCTGGGCAAATCCCTGCAAACAGCAGTGGCCATGGGGTGCCTTGCTGCTTCTCCTTTACCGCTGACTGCTCAGGTTGGGATCCAGCATTTCCTGCTCTCCACTTCACTACAAAACCCAACCTTTCCCTGGGACAAGGGAGAACATGAAGGATTTGTCAAAAACTGAAAGGACTTACATTTCTTTTTGTTTGCCTGAAAAAAGAAAAACAAACAACAAAACACCCAGGAGAGTAAAATAAGGAAAGAAACACTTGTAAAAGGAGGAGTCTGGGTTTCTTAAGATCCCCTTGGTGTGAAAAGGGCCCCCACACTTAAAAAACCCTCTTAAAAATAATTTCCTCCCTAAACTGCCTGAGAGCCTCATAATTACCAACAATGATCACAAGCCCTTTCATTTCATCCTAAAATTAATACATCATGTTCGGAATGATATCGCATTAATTTATCACAAGATTTATGAAACTTGTACTTTTTTTCTAATGAGTTTTATGCAAATTCTGCTCCATCCATTGTTTGCACCCTCACAATAAAAAAAGGAAAAGTTCCCTCACAGTATCTGCTCTATCAAGAAGTCTCATTCACTTTTGATTGATATGTGTCCTTCTGTCCTCATCCCCATGACAGGAGGGGGAAAAGGAGAGGAGCTGGTTCCAGCCTGGACGTGGTCCTGTTCCCACACAGAACTTTGCAGGTGAGCCAACCATTCAAGGGAGTTAGTTTGCAATTGATTTTAAAGGAAATTAATTGGTGGTTCACTCACACCTTTGTCTGAGAAGGGTCAGAGAACAAGAAGAGCAGCAGGGAACTGGGAAATTGAAGTATTTAGACTTTCCAGCGTGGATAGTCTGTGTTTGGTAAACTCAGAGAATAAATAAAACAGGTGGGAAGGAGGGGAGTAAACACTAAGGAAAGCATAAATACAGAGCATTGTGGAGTTACAAAGGGGAAATCACATGAGATTAACTCAATATTTTATGGCAAAGCTGTAAATTGAAGACTGGAATGCACAAGATGTTCAGGAAAGCACTCAGTGTAGCATCTTAAGAATCCTGAAGCTTCCCAAAGACCAGGGCAATTCTCAGAAGAACAAGCAACAAAACAGGCAAGACCCATTTCCAATTCAACCATGGCAGGAACAATCCCTTCCTTTCTTAGAACTGCCAACTAGAAATCAGGCTGAGATCTACACCCACACCCAACACCAACTCCACCCAGGAGGCTGGGGAAGGGGATTCTGGAAAAACCCTAAATGTCAGAGCTCCTTGGAGCTGCCCTCCCAGGACTGCTGACAACTGCTCAGGAGACACACATAGAGGGGTGGGAGGAGAAAGGATGAGCTGGAAAAATGAAGGAAAACATAAATCTGGGGTTTGCAGAAACATCCCAGCTGTGAAATCTACCGAGGTATTAAATAACGGCAGAAAGCCCCAACACTGCCTTGGGGCTCTTAAAACTGGCCTGGAAAAGCTGCTGGAATAGCAGCACTGACTGGATGAGATCCAAGCCCCAGTTTCGGCAGCTCTGGGGAGCAGAGAGGAGGGTGCTCCCCACCTCTGAAGGCAAACCCAATTCCATCTGCATGGCCAAAGACCTCCCACAAGCTCTCAGAAACACCCTGAACACTCTCCCCACTAACTCCTCAAGGAAAACCTACCTAATGCACTCTTGATTAACATTTCTGACACAAAGTTTAAACCCTAAATCCATAGAATATCCTTTTCTAATTAATTTTTGAAATCAGAGCACAGAAAGAATAGGGAATATTTCCTTTGTTCCTTCCTGCCCTCTCCCTGACTCACTCCAAAGAAAAAGATGTTTTAACTAACTGATAGGTCAAAGGAAATCCTGTCACAGGTCCCAGTGTGGAGGGAAACAACACCCAGCCTCCCTGGCAAGTCAGAGCCAAACATGGGAGAAGGATTTGTAGCAAAGAAAACACAGCATTCCTACAAGTTTCCTTAATTTATCTATAATTTTCAGGAAAATCAAGTGTTCCTCCTTAGGGACACAACCCTTTTTCTTTAAAAGACATGGCTGACAGCTGTCCCATCCACAGAGAATCCTAGAATGGTTTTGGTTGGAAAGGACCATAATGACCATCTCATTTCAACCCCCTGCCAGGGGCAGGGACACCTTCCACTAGCCCAGGTGGCTCCAAGCCCTGTCCAACCTGGCCTTGGGCACTTCCAGGGATCCAGAGGCAGCCACAGCTTCTCTGCCCAACCTGTGCCAGGGCCTGCCCACCTTCAGATGAAACATTTTCTTCACAATATCTAATCTAAACCTCACATCTTTCAGATAAAGCCTTTCGCCTTGCCCTGTCACTCCATGCCTTGTTCAAAGTCCCATTCATGACCACAAAGCAGCACAGGCAGGGAGCAGAACATCCCTTGGGACAGCTAAGGATCCTCATGGAGACAGAAAGGAGACCTTCCCCGCCGGAGTTTGACTGACTACAGCCTCCCTTTTTGACCACCCAGAAATGTCTTGCCACCTAAACCCAAGGGGCAGCAGGGATGCTGAGCACCCATAAGTTCCAGAGGTATCTGCCGGTCACATACAAAGCCAGCTGAAGCAAGTCATGCACTAGGAAAGACTGGACAATGATTGCTCAGGGTATAATTTAAGCCAAAACGTGCCATCAAGACAGACAAATTGTTGCCATCTCTCCCAAAAAAAGAGGGTCCAGAGCAGGTGGGAGACACAGAGTTACCATGGGACCAGCTCTGCTGACTGAAACCAAATCCTGGCTCCAGGGATTACTTTCTACTTAGGGGATGCAAGAAGCCAGCAGGAGCTGCACTGGGAATATTCAGATGGGGGTTACCTGTCCTCAGCTTGGAAAAACAGGGGTACATATATGCCCACTGCCATCTCCCCCTCAGTACAGGCAGCAGGAGGGCAGAGCAGACCAGAAGATGCAGGTGACCCACAATCCCCAAGCTTTCTAGAAATACACCAGGGCAAGCAGAAGAAAAGCAGAACCCCAGAAATCTATCTAATGAGGTGCTTTGCTCCTTGGTGTCGATAAATGATTTATGAGTAAGGTGACACACGCAGTATTTTGCATCTTAGCCAGACAAGGTAACATAGCTTTGTGTTAATTAAAAAAGAGTAGCTGCTCTGCAATTAATATGAGGTCAGAGATAAAGCTCATTAGGTTGCAATGGTTATGGACCAGGTTCCAGGACTGCCCTGGCATCGAGCTGGACTGCAGGACACCTGTAAGGTCTAAGACACTCCCAGAACAGTAAGGCAGCAATGCTAATGGAGAACTCATAGAATGGTTTGGGTTGGGAAGGACCTTTAAAGGCTGTCTAATCCAATCACCCTACCATGGGCAGGGACACCTTCAGCTAGACCAGGTTGCTCAGAGCATTGTCCAACCTGACCTTGAATGTTTCCAGGGATGGAGCCTCTTGTTCCAGTGATTTACCACCCTCAGTGTAAAATAATTCTTCCTTGTGTCTTACCTAAATCAACTTTCTTTTTGTTTCAAACCATTGCCCCTTGTCCTATCTCAACATGCCCTGCTAGAAGTCACACAAACATCAGTGCTGAACTGCTTCCTCCACCAGCAGCCCTGTCAAGCTGAGGAGCTGATCAATATGAATGGGGAAAAGAAAAAAAAACCCAACAACAAAAAAATCCAACCAAACAAACCCGTCAGCAAATTACACTTGCACAAGTGCGAGCGGGATTCATTCATGTCTTGTTTGAAATCTCATCTGTGCCTTACAAAAGCTGAAACATCCCCGAGGCTCTCACGTCTTCCAGGGAATACAAACCTTTCTGTGCTGCACTTGCCTATGGCCCAGCTGCTCTGCTCTCTGAATGGTTCAGGGGAACACATAAATAGAGCAGCCCTCAGCCAAATAGCACAGGGTGTTTTGCTCCAGAGTGTGCTTTGCTACGTGCATCAAAGTCCCAGAGCCAAAGGAAATGGTACCAGTGGTCAGGTTTTTGCCTGCAGACTTCAGATCTGTAATCAAATTGGCCTTGGACTGTCATCGTAACTCTCTGAGGTTTCAAAACATGTGCTGGGTGATGAATTCTGCCTTGTTATAATGAAGATGCAGTGAAAGCCCTCCTTGATTTATCTCCCCAGAGTAGAGTTAGCACTTCTTGATCTCCAAGATATGGCTGCAGTAAAAGCAAGACTTACAGTAACAGGCCAGGAATTTGAAACCCAAGGCAGCCACAGCTTTGGAAAGGCTACATTTCCTGCTCCTCTCCCTCCTTAGATCATAAAGCTGTGGAATATCTTGTGTTGGAAGGGACCTTACAGACCATCTAGTTCCAGCCCCCCTGCCACAGGCAGAGACACCTTCCAGTAGATCAGGTTTCTCCCAGCCCCATCCAGCCCAGCCTCGGACACTTCCAGAGATGGGGCGGCCACAACAAAAGCAAACAAAACCTTTAAGAGACCCAAGAGAAACAACCAGGTGCTTGGAAGTCTCCTCTCAAAGGTGACAGCCTGAGAAACACAAGACATGCAACTCATCAAGCCCTTCCTCCATCGGTCCTGGCCTTGAAGCACAACCCAACTCCTTGGGGCCGGCAACAACTGTCACAACTTGGATGGAGCATTTTCTACCCATGCCTCCCTCTTCCTCCCTTCTCAAATGCCAAAGAGGAGGTGGGGAAAGACTTGGCAGGTGGTTTCCTGGGTATCTGAGGCACGAGCTTATCTGCGTCCCCGCAGTAAATTGCTTGTTGATAAATGAGGCTATTTAGGAGCAAGTGGTGCCAGCGTTGCAGTTATTAATGACAGCAACGTGGAGAGACATTTAAGAGCGGCCCCTCGTTCCATTGTCCTCTCTCCTGTGAGTAATGGGGCACTTCAGCTACGGGGCTTCAAAACCAGCTTGGGCTGTTTAACAACAGAAACAAAACAAGACCGAGGGAAATGGATGGAGTGCACTGGGCTGATGACTCCAATGTACTGATAAAGCAAAGCTCCTCTGGTACAAGTTGGGCAAAGCTCCAGCCTTTAGATGAGATTAAAGTGAATCCCAGTGACCAAAGCTCTTCCACTCATCCCTGCAAGTGCCACACGCTGCTCTCCCAGACTACAGTCCTGTGCAGCAAAGCCACCCAAATCAAAGGGAAAAGCCAAGCCAGAGCAGCCTAAAGTGGAAGCAGCAGCAGTCCAGCTGTACTTGCAACACACGGTACACCCTGGAGCACAGTGAGGGTGATATCTGCCGAAGCCTGGGAGGCTTTCACAGGGCCACTGCCTCACTCTGGACGTCACAGATGCCTAAGCATGGCCAAGAGGACAATGAGTGAGAAATAAAGAGGCTGTTTATTGCAAGAGGAAACCTTGGAACAGAGCTCCGCAGTGGCTGGTGGGAGTGCAAGGCAGAGCGTGCAAGCACACAGCTGTAAACTTCTTTCTGAGTTAATATACCCACGAGTGTTTTTCTTTTCCTATGAAAGCACACTCTTCTGCAAACAAACATCTGGAGAGCTCTGTTACAGCTGGACCATTATCCCCAGTGACTCAAGCATTCAATTAATTTAGCCTTTCTCATTTGCGAGTTGTCTGCAAATAGACTCAGATTTGCAGGAATTTATTTGTTATTTGAATATATTCAGTGAATGGTTTATTAAAAACATATTTCAGGCAAAGGATCTCTCATAAATGCTCCTACAACTGGTGCTCTGAGTGTTGGCAACTGGCTGTTCACACCACATAAATGGTCACTGTGGTCAGGTGGGAATGCCTTTGCATCTTGATGGAATGTAAACTACCTCCAGAAAGAGCTTTCCGAGGGCCTGTGGAAGCACCTGCACAAAAACACAACCTCACAGGAACACACTGCATCCAGCCTGCCTGAATTGCCTCAAAAAGCACAAACCAGCTTGCCCAGAAGTCGTCACAAAGAGAAGAAGAACAGAGTTGAACACCAGAATTAACTGACTTTACACAAAACACCAGCAAAAACACCTCCCAATCGCTTCCACAGCACCCTGCAAGAATCCACAGGGCTCCTGATTCAGGATCCTACCTGCCCAGCTGCCTTTTGTCTTAAAACTCCAGGAAACACTTGCTGCAAGAATTTCATGACAGCAGCAAGAGAAACAAGGGGAGAAAGGAAGCAGTGAAAGGCTGTTTCCAAGACTGATATAATCCCTCGGGCACGCGACAAGCCCAGACTCCTCCTTGACAGTGCACTACAGATTGTAGGCTATCCAGCATCTGTGACATGCCTGAAACCACAAATCCTGCTACAGGAGCAGTTCTAGTCTTGTACTAGAGAGGACAAGGGGGGATGGCTTTAAACTGACAAAAGTTAGGAAGAAATTCTTGCTTATGAGGGTGGGCAGGCGCTGACACAGGTTGGTCAAAGAAGCTGTGGCTGCCCCTGGATCCCTGAAAGTGTCCAAGGCCAGGTTGGACAGGACTTGGAGCACCCTGGGCTAGTGGGAGGTGTCCCTGCCCATGGCAGGGGGTTGAAATGAGTTGGTCCTCAAGGTCCCTTCCAACCCAAACCATTTCAGGATTCCACAGTTCCCTGTGGCCAAGGTGGCCTGTGACAGCCCTTTCTGCAAGGGGTGGCTGACCCTACACATCCCTCACCTGGTGCCCAGACCAGCCAGCGCTCAAAAAAACTCCCCGAGTCACATGTGAAACCAAACAAAATCTTACAATCCAAACTGAAGACAAAAACTCCATGTGAAATCCCAGCTGCTGGGTTGTTGGAAGGCGAAAAGAAAGCAATCACTGAGGTTTCACAGACTGTTCTAAAAGTGGAAATCTGTGAAGAGAAAAGTGATCCAATAAGGCACAGTTTGAGGCTTTTTTCTTTCAATTGCTCAGAGTAAAGACTTTGAAAGCTTCGCTTTCCCCTGAAGCCTTGATTGAGGGAGAAATGAGTATTGACCACCAAATTCAGCATCTCCTTGCTACTTGTAAACATCAGAGACTCCTCTGCCCTGACAGCTGCATCATGTACATTTGTTTTTCCAGCCTCTTTGGAGCATCAGTTTCCAATTTATGCAAACCTAGCCCGTTCACAGCATCTCAGAAAACTCCTGCTCACAGCCAGCCCTTTGGCCCTTTGGCTCTGCAGAAGGACCTCAGGGATCCCCATGATTGAGACTCAGTACATAAGACCTGAGAGGATAAGCAATCCTGCAGCCCTGGGGACATGGCCCCAGAGGCTGGAAATCTCCACTGAATGAGACACAGCTGAAAACCTGCAAAAAAAAAAACAAACCCAAAAAACACCAACATAAACTTAATCCACCAACCTAACCACATCACAGGCACTCACATGCAGTGTTACTTTATGATCAGCGAGCATTTCCCTGCCATCAGCAAGGAATGCACCTCTTTTCTCCCTTCCCATTAAAACACACCCATTCTTCTCCTCCTCCTCCTTTGGTTATCCTTTATCCTAGCCCTTGTCCTTGGCAGGATGCAGAGAGGAGCCTGGCCTAGGTAGCTCCCATAAATTCTTCAAATTTGGGCTGAGATTATATCTGTAGTTATTAAAGAGTGCTAATAAACCTTATCAACCAAGAGTGAATGCAATAGGAATAAGGGAAGGATTTCCCTGGGACTGAAAGTGCAAGAAATTCATAACTAACTTAATGCCTGTTCCAATAATAGATAACCATGAAGAATCCATTTGAAAATCAGTTTGACTCTTTCCATAAGAAATAAAAAAAGAGAATAACTGACAGACCCCTAGGGAATGGTCTGAAGGTGTGTCAGGAGAGGTTTAGGTTGGATATCAGGAAAAGGTTCTTCCCCCAGAGGGTGGTGGGCACTGACCAGGCTGCCCAGGGCAGTGGGCACAGCACCAAGGCTGCCAAAGCTCAAAGATGATCCTCTCATGGACATCTTGGGGATGGTCCCATGCAGGTCAAAGGGTTGGATCCTTGTGGGTCCCTTCCCACTCAGCATATTCCGTGGTTCTGGGAAAAACAGAGACACTGAGGGTCTCAGCCATTCACCAGAGATGACACTTCAGGGCTCCAGACCTACAACCAGCTCCTTTCTCTTCCCTCTCCTGTCCATGACAGAATTCCAGGCTTCCCAGGCTTTGGGATGCCTGTGCATGCTCTCAGAAGAGGATGTTTCCCCCATGTGTCCTGTGTAACACCTCACAAACGTGCCCATGGGCTTCTTTCAGCCTCCCTGCCTGCAGCGACAGCCTTTGAAATGAAATGACTGATGGGTCTGCACGTTGTTTTTGAGCAGCTCACGTGCCTCCCCCTGCCTGCAGGATGACAGACCTTGGGAACCTGGGCATTAATCTGGAGATTTACAGTCAAATCTGTCACGGTTGGGGAAGCTTTTTTCCCCCCAAGAACTCTGCCTGAAGGTCCTTTTCCTGGGCAATAAGCTCCAAGGAATTTTCTCAGCCACCTTGGCCCCCAGCAAAGGGCACTTGGGAGAGCAGAGGAGGGGGACAGCCACCAGATAATGTGCCCAGCCTCAGGATGCTCAGGC
This sequence comes from Dendrocincla tyrannina, assembly GCA_035047865.1. Classification (NCBI taxonomy): domain Eukaryota; kingdom Metazoa; phylum Chordata; class Aves; order Passeriformes; family Dendrocolaptidae; genus Dendrocincla; species Dendrocincla tyrannina. The sequence goes on from JAWWMP010000167.1 coordinate 2,114,172, forward strand.
AGGCCCACAGATCCCATCTGCTCAGTGGGAAAGCATGTTATGCCAGCAGAGCCCTGCCTGCAGCCCCTCACCAGGAAGGAAAACCCCCCACTGATTTGGGAGCCCCCCACACCAAACTCCACCTCCTCAATATACTGGGTAAAGACATACAGACACAGTCAAAGCCCATTGTCCAACCCAGCCCCCCAAGTTCCACCTGTGCATGTACAGTAGAGGTGAGAGGTTTGAAAAACAATATCCACTCCTTCCAGCCCTTCCTGTTCAGGAATCCATTGCCATGAGACGTTTGATCCATGAGCCTACATCTCCCTGTGCACAAATACCATCAAGGAGTTCATGGATGCTGCTGTTTGCTTGTATTTCACTGTCAGCACCACGCTATTAGTTCTGTACAGTGACTGGTAGTGCAGCTCCAACAGGTGCCATGGAAATCGGGGTAAAACCTGGGAAACACAACTTTACCCAGCACTTTAACAAAACCCCCACGTATTTGTCATCCCAAGGCAGTGCAGCCACACTGCATAACTGCTTTAGGACGGGATTTTCCCCCCAAGATTACCCAGATATGCTTCTGGTATTGAGGCTGTACCAGCAAACTGTGTCTTTTTGCTCAAAACAGGGTTAATCAGTGATGCAACTGCCCCCACAGCTGATGGCAGGTGTGGGAGGAGCCGATGAAGAACAAGAAGCCCAGACTTTTGTGGGTGCAGCAAGTCTTGCAGCAGGTAGAGGCAAAGCACCTTCCAGGAGCTGCCATGGGCTGGGTGGCAATTTCACAGATCAACAGCTCAAAAAATCAAATAAACCAGCTCAAGCCAGGACTTAGCTGGGCAGCTGGATATGGACCAGCAACAAAAACAACTCAGTGACCTGCCAGAGGCAAAGCCCACCATTCATATGGATAAGAGCCAGGACCATGAGCTGTTCCCACCAGAACCTCAGGGGATGCCCCAAAAGGATGCTCTGGGTGAGATGGTTTCCAAGAGAGGCTTCTCCCTGCACATCCTTTTCCTGTGTGGGTTTCTCGGGACATGCCTAAAAAGTCAGGGCCTTTTTTCAAAGCCTCAGACACCCCAAACAGGAGGGTGTCTGTTAGGAAAGGTGCCTTGGACAGGGCAACATCTCTTCTTGTCCTACAATGTGTGTTGGAATGGGCTGATGATGCACGTGCTGCTCTCTGCTTTGCCTGCAGGACAGATCAATTCCGACAAGGAATACTCCTGAGGATTATAGTCAGGGCAACTTGAATAAAACCAATGAATCATTTATTCACTCAATTTTAGCCATCCCTAACAATGAGCTGTCTGACAGGAGACCACAAATTTCTCTAGTGTATTTTTATTTAAAGCAATAATCCCTGCAGATAATTCTTGGACTCCAGCTTGTTTAGAAAGCACAGAATATAAAGATGTTCCAGGGGGATACAGTGGTTGCTGTAGCCTTTCTTCCCTTGCCTGAGTTGTCAGATCAACTTTACAAGCCAGACAGGGATAATACAAAATCAAAATTTTCCTTTCTGCTAGTAATTTTGGCAACATCCATGGAATACTCCTGCCTGCAACTTGTGAGGGAAAACAACCTGCGCAGCTCCAAAGTACCTGCCTACAAAAATTCATTCCACAAACATTTGCAACACTTGTCACGAAATCAAAGACCCACAGCACTGATCCATCAGAGAGAGAGAGAGAGAGAGACTCCCTAAGTGAGTCAGAAGATTGTGTGAATGATGACAGACTAACTGCTTCATCATTTGGTGCTCAGGGTACTTCCCAGGCTGGCTTGTATGGATAAAAGGTATGGAAAGGAACAGGGATAAAGGTATGGAAGAGAACAGGGAGAAAAGGTACATTAAAGGCTTTTGAAATTAATTTAGGTTTCAAGAGCAAACCTGCACGAGTACAACTTCCCCTTCAGGAAAACAAGTATCCTTTTTTTTCCCAAAATCTCACTTCCAAGCTCTTTTTACTCCCTCACTGCTCCAGGCTGAGCTCCAGCAGCTCTCCCAAGCAGCCACTGGGTCTCCTGCCCACCTCCCCCTTGGCACCAGCCCACACTGCCAGCTGGACCATGTGAGGATGCTGACACCCCTCTGCCTCACCTGATCGCTCACTCTGCTATTCATCCCTTTCAGCCGGAGCACCCAACACCTGCTCCTTCCCAAAGCATTCCCACACCCCGAGGAAGGCGGGGGCACCACACACACATCCCCATCCCCACAGACAGAAGCCACCCAGGTGACAAACACATGTTGGGCCAAGAGAGAAGGGGCGAGCAGAGAGGAGGAGGCAGATTTGCAGGCTCTGATCCCGGGTGCCTGACCCCCTCCTCTCCCTCCTTATGGATGAGGTAAATTAGCTGTGGCACTCATTAGCTGCAGCTCCTAATTAGTGAAAATTAATATTGGTTTTGATAGAAGTGTTGGCTGAAGCTCTCCCAGGCAAAGGCATTATTGACCTTGTTATCCCATTTAATAGCAAGTTACATCACAGAAACTACTTTTTGTGGAATTGGCAGACTGCAGCCAACTCCTACTTTCCACAGCTCCCTTCCCCTTTCCCTGCTGCTCTGGGACACTGCCCTAAGCTCCCCCAAAGCACCCTCAGCCCCTTGGACACTTACACCCATTCCTGGCAGCATCCCAAGCCCCTTCTCCAGCAGCATCTCCCGTCCTCTCACTCCCAGCTGCCTTCCAAGCCTCCCCACCCCCAGCAGCAGCCATTTCCCATAATCAGCCCTTTTCCCCCACTGCAAGGCACCAAAGTTTTGGATAATTTTCTCTCTATTGGCCAGACAATGGAAAATGGTGCAAACCTATACCCAATTTTTAGGGCCATAACAGTCCCTCTCTGGAGCAGTGCCAGCCATCCCTCCCTGCTCCATGGATAATGCTTCTTCCAACTGGCCTTAAATATTCCCTAGCCCCCCTTGTCCCATTCCATTACCCCTCCCACTGTCCCAAGCAACTCCAGACTCACCAGAGAAGTTGCTTGCCACCACCTCCACTCGCAGTTCCAAAGAAGTCAAGGGAATAGGTGCAATGCAATGGCAATTACCCTTTAAATAAGGATGGAAATAGGAGCAGCATTCCCTGACCCCAGGGATCCCTGCCCTCAGAGCCTGGGCATCCAAAGGCAGCAAAGCAACAGACACCACTAAGCAAAAGGAAAACATTTGCTAGCAAAGTGATGCATAAAACCCCACCACACTCGATTATTCACACATTAATAACAATAAAGATGTCAAACTGCCAGATAAGAAGTTAATCTCATTCAGAGCACAATTAAGGATTCCATTATCCAACCACCTGGGGCCACTTGCCCAAGGTAGTGGGTTTCACGGATAACAGGGATGAGTGGGCAGGTCCCCCAGCCACCCCTTCTCACCCCCCAGCCAGGGCACCCAAATGTTGATGTTGCATCTTGTTCAAGAGAGCCTGCATGCAGATAGATCCCATGACAGGAAAGCTTCTTTTAGGGAGCATTCCTTCAATTCTGGGATCAACATCCCAGTGTAAATTGCCCCTCTGCCCACCTGGATGATGCCCCTGGATAGAGGATACACAAAGGGCAACCCCAAACCATCTGCATTATTGCTGGTCCCTGGGATGAGTTTTCATTTCTGGGAGCGAGAGAGGGGGAATAGCACCACTGGAAAACAGCTTCTCCAACAGATTCCAGTTGATTTTACAGCAAAATGCCCACCAAACACAGCACTTTTGGCTTTCAGGATGAACTAGCCAGCTCTTTGTGAACCCCTGAGCCTTTTCTCCCACCCTGCTGCTGCTATTTAGGAAGCAGAGGACAGAAAAGCCAGGCACTTACGGCTGAGTACAAAGCCACAACCAGCCAAATCTGTCCCTTATGGAAAAGGCACTGGAAGGGGAGAAACTTGAGGAAAGAAACCCTCACTTATGTCTGTAATGAAGATCTCTCTGGCTGTGTCAGCCCCACCACTGTCCTGTACTGCCTGAAGGATCAGTATTTTTAATTTAGCCTTTAAGGATGAGGTTAAAAAAATGGTCAAGTGCTGAAAGCAGGAAATTATCCTCCAGGATATTGACTTCATTCAAGGCTCTGCTAACACACGTCCCATACCAGCCCCTTACAGGGTTTCTTTCTGCACAGCAATAAGGTTTGAGGCTCTGTGCCATGGGATGGAGGTGAGACTCAGCAGAAGCAAGGCAGGAGACACAGACCACATCCCTCATCCCCCCACCAGCACAATCCCAAAGTGCTGCTCCCCAAGAACCAGAGGGGCTGCACCAAGGGCCACAACAAAGCAAAGGTTAAAAGACTGGGGATGGAAACATGAAATCCCACAGGCAGCTACTGAATCATTCACTCCAACAGCTCCCAGAGCCAACAGCGCATTTTTGAGGGAAACTGAAAGAACACAGTTTTGGTTTGTTTGGGGGTTTTGTTGTTTGGTTTTTTAACAACAAAACAGACAGGAAATCAGCAAATTGCATTTTAAATGCTCTCCCTCTACACCTTTCGAGCTTGCTCTGCAACACGATCAGAGGATGTTGTCTCTTCTTCCTCAAGGTGTGAAACAAGCAGTGTGCAAAGCAAAAAATAAAAGACAGACAGCTCCAACTTACAACTTGGAACGCAAAATCAAGCTCGTGATTTAAAATCCAGCGAGGCAGCAGCCTCCCCTCTCTCCTGGGAAGCACCTTGACTACCCATATCTGCCAAAAACTGGCAGCAGAGCATCCCAGCCCTGGGGAGGCTCACTCTGCTGCCAGCATTGCGTAAACCTTGGAGGATCCTGCCAATTTTTAGGGCTCTGAGATTACCCTGTTGCAGCATGATGATATCAGCTTGAAATTTTGCTTCCCCTTGCCCCCTCCAACACAGAGCTTTAATTTATGACTATTTCCCCCACCCCACTGAAGTACAAAGCACACGGACAATGATTTCTGGCTGCTGCTTTCTGCAAGCTGTCCCTGCCCACTCTGTACCTGACGGGACTGCAGACAACATCCCTGGGACTGCCACAGTTTCTCCAAGACAAAGAACACCTTGCAAATCCAGGGTGATGTTTTTCCCCCCCCCCACCTTTTATGTGCTTAGAAAAGCTGCTTCAGGTCCTGCGTGAGAGATGTGGAGGCAGGATGGTGCTTTCTGCGTGGTCCCTTCACTCCTTGCCTTACCACCTCACTACACCCAGTTGTACCTCAGTGCTCCTCTGTGCAGGAACATTGTTTTATCAGGCAGTTTGTGTTTAATTTGATGCTGCTGTCATGAGGAAAAAGGTGTGTTTCCAGAGTCAAGGTTTTCCGCAGTGCCATTACTTATTTTACAGTCTTCTGCCATAGCTTATTTCTTCCCCTCTATTTCCCAAAATCATTAGTAACAACCATCAATCTCTGCCTGGGAGGATGCTCCTCGCTTCTCCCCATACCCCAAATTGTTAATCTCCCTTGGACTTTTGATATTTTAAAATCTTTTCCCCCTGTTATTTTCAAATTAACTGCTCGAAACCAAAACAGCGGAGCAAGAAACGCCACTGCATCATCATTTATGAGAGAATATTACATTCCATAATACCAGCTCTCACCTCAAAGCTAATAATCAATTAGAAAGGAAAAAGAAAGAGGTTTCTCCATATTCAGGCACCGAATCACCCTCCTAATTGCACACAGGCAGCGAGACAACCTCTGTGATACAATCCCAGAGCCTCGACGGAGCAGGCACCTGACAAGCCCATGCAGATGAATGGAATAAAATTGAGTTACTAACCATTAAATGTCAAGTGTTTGAAATCTTTCCCCCTCGCGTACCGAGCAATATTAATAAATCTTTAAGAGAGAGAGCGCACAGAGCTTTTTCACTGCTCTGACCACCCTGCAAATGGAACAGATGTTTGCATTGAGTTGTCCAACAACGCTGTCTCTGGCTTGATTTCCTCCCCCACCCTCTCCCCGAGTGGTTAATTCAAAAGCCATCAATGTACCGGAGCAGTTTGACAGGAGGAACCAATTTATTAACTCCCCCTGCCAATCAAGCACATTAAGCCATTCAAAGGCAGAAAAAGGTGCATTAGCACACGTGGGAAATCAGTTTAAAAGCCGGGAGATGGGGAGGGGATGGATTTGTATGACAACACTGAGGACACCCACAGTCCCCAAAATCACGGGGAATGTGACGAAACAAGAGTCCCAAGGGGTGACCCTGCCACCCACACAATCAGCACAGGAACATGTCCCACTGTCCTGGCCCTGAGCAGAGGATGCTCACCAGGATAACAGCAGATTCCCACCGAGGCACTTCCCAACAGCAGGAGCTGTATCCTCCAGTTATCCCAGTGCCACAGCACCTATATGCAGCACCTATATAAGAAGGGTTCTTTCTCTTTTACCTGCTAATTTTCATACTGGAATGTGGTGGTTTACCCTAAGGGGGGTTTGCTAAGTAAATTTTCATGTTTTAATTTTGATGCAGGTGAAAAGCAGCTTTTTTTGGTTGTTGTCCTCTTTGTCTTGTTTTTACACCAGGTGGCAACAACCACCAACTGGTGGTGGTGATGAATAGTCTGAATTTTATTTCTTAAAGACAAGGATTTCCACAGCAACCAATTATGGTAAGCTTTATCTAACAGGTTAATTTTTACAAGTGTGAAAATTGAGTAAAAAGAGCCAATAAGGGTATCAGAGAATCATGGAGTGGTTTGGGTCAAAAGGGACCTTGAAGACCATATTGTTCCAATCCCCCTGCCATGGGCTGGGGCAACTGCCACTATGCCAGGTTGGTCCAAGCCTCATCCAGCCTGGCCTTGGAAACTTCCAGGGATGGAGGAGCCACAGCTTGTCTGGGCAACTTGTGCCAGGGTCCCCCCACCTTCACAGGGAACAATTTCTCCCCAATATCTCATCTATCCCTGCCCTCTGGCAGTGGGAAGCCATTCCCTGTGTCCTGTCCCTCCATCCCTTGTCCCAAGTCCCTCTCTAGCTCTCTTGGAGCCCCTTCAGGCACTGGAAGGGGCTCTGAGGACTCCCTGGAGCCTTCCCTTCTGCAGGCTGAGCATTCCCAGCTCTCCCAGCCTGTCTCCAGAGCAGAGGGGCTCCAGCCCTCTCACCACCTCATCTGGCTGCCTTGGGAGCTGGCTGTGACTCCACAGCATCTCAGGGATAAACTGCGACCTGTGCCAGCAATTGGATGCCAACCCACCTCCAAACCATCTAGCCCAGCACCCGTCACTCGACACACCTGCCACCTCACACAGCCCCGGGGGGGTGGCAAAGCCTCTCAGGGGCGGAGTGTGACATGTGATGCTCCATCGCTTCCTCCCAGCCTGGCACAAACTCCTCCTGAGCGCTGGGAGAGGCACAGGAATGGCCCTGGCTCCTCTCACGTCCTCTTGCTTTGCTCCTCAGTGAAGGAAATTAGCCAGAGGGTGGTAGGGCAGATCCAGATTGCAGAGACCTCAGATGTGTGCAAACACAGAGGTAGGGGGTAATGCGGTGTTAGGGAGGGGTTTCCTTCTTTTTCAAGCTCACACAACCCAAATATATCAAGTTTCTGATCTGGTAAAAGGCACAAGCATGTTTATCACTGTTTATCACAACCAGAAGTGTTTTGGTTTTTTGTTTTAATGAGAGCCCACTGATAGACCTAAAGTGAAATGACAGCTCACCTTCTCCACCAAAACTAAAAGTTATGAGTGTATGCAAATAGAAATATTTCCCTACAGCACAGGAAAATGCTCTTGGCTCATAATACATTCCCTTAAAACACAAATACCTCCACAAAGATACATATCTAGAGTCTCCTAACTTGAATAAATACACACATGTCCTTACATATATATACTTTTACCTCTATCCTGTGTTTTTTGCTTTGCTATGCTTGACTCACATTGGCATCCCTGCTCTATACCAGGCTTGTCACCTGTGCTAACGCCTCCAATCAGCCAGGAAAAAAAAAAAGGCACAATTTAAATGAGCTGGGACACTCTCAAGAGCCAAGCCTGGCCATTCCAGAGTACCAAGGAATGGGGCAGAGCCAGCAAGAAGCCAGCCCCCAAATGAAGCTCCTCCAGACAACACTGTGCAGATAATTAGTGCTGTCAAAGTCATCCCAGACATAAAAAAAAAAATCACCCCAGACCTCATTACCAAACTTACACATCTTCCTCTGTGTCTTTGGAAGGAGCTCAGACCCTGTGCAAGGGCTCGAAAGGTGGCGAGATCAAACCTTCAGCTGGTTTGATAAGGCAGTTGCCAGAAGCAAGGTTACCCTGGCGTGTTAATGAATCCATATTGCAAATACACTTTCTTCCTTCTCCCTCTCTCTTTCCCCCTTCTGAAACATGAGCATTAATGTTATTGCCTATTAGCAAAGCAGATACGAAAGTTTAAGTGATTGATGAAGTGATTAATTTAATGACACAGGGTTAAGGGCTTGGGTGGGAGTGGGGTCTTTTTTTTTCCTTGAGCTTCCTCATGTTGGGAATAACTAATTTCCTACCCTTAAGTTTTCATTAAGGATGCTGTACTTTCTGCAGCTCAACAAGTAATTTCATCAATGGGCCTCCTAACCACAAACGATGGAAAAAAAGGGCTTGAGTTGGAAAAGCTGAGATGCCCTTCTTAAGTTCTCCTCAAATATTGCTCTTCATTAGGGTCATTACCCCACTCAGAAACAAGGCTGCAGAGCACTCAAGAACCCTGAAAATTCAGTTTTAAGCAGTAAATAGCCACTAGGTGATGATATCCCTTTGGCTGTAAACTGAAGACGAAAGTGAAGTGATCACAGCCCCCCTTTCTGAAGGGGAATCTCAGCAATGCCTGGAAAAGAGCTTGTGAGGCAGGTTATCTATTCAAAACTATGCAATCTCTCTCACAGCCAGAGGCTGGCATATTCCTCTGGAATTATCCTTCATAAAAGGCCAGATCAATTCTGCTGGCTGCACAGAGGCACGCACCCTGCAGGGGTGATGGACACAGCCCTGCCGCACTGTCAGCCCACCCAGCAGGAAACCCAGGGGGTTTAGGAGCTCCCTGTGCTTGCCAACCCACCTTCCCTCTCTCAGACAAGCAACACGAACACCTTTGTGGGGGTTTTACCATCAAGAACACCTTGCTCCTTTGCCAGTGCTAACACAGTGGGCACTGGGATATCTGTCGTGTGGTCCCAAACTCTCTAACCAGCCACGGACCAATTTCCACTCTGCACCTGCCCATTTTTGCTCTGTATTTGCCCTCCCAGCTGGGAATTATTTATGTGCAGCATCGAGGCTTCACCATCAGCTGAAGCTGATCTGAGGCAACACCAGAGCAAAGGGATGGACAGCCTCCCTTGCCCTCTTCCCACAATGGTTTGGGTTGGAAGGAACCTGCAAGATCATCTTGTAACACCACCATCACCTATGCCTGAATGCTGGTCTGCCTGAAAATCAGCTTTGCAGGTTAGAAGAAAAACCCTTAAAAAAAATAGATCTAAATATGTAGCATTGGTGTTGCTGGCATGGGGAAAGGTCTCCTGGCTTTGAGCAATTTCCTTCCTCTCACTTGCACATTCCCACCTTGCCATCCTGACAGGGCATTAGCTTTTCTGTGGAGCATTTTTAGAGCTGTTCCAGCAAAATAACACACAAAAATACAGGGATGGTTTCCCACTAGCAGCTCAGCACAGCCCTGGCTGTGGGGAGGGCAGTGACACCTGGCTGGAGCTGATGAAGATGGATGGAGGTTTAAGCCACAGACATCGACCTTGGCTAGAGCACCTCTAAAGGGAAGACAGGGGATGTCTTTCATTAGCCCAAGCACATGCACAGAGGCCCCACTGCAGAGCTTCAGCCAAGAATGCAGCCATGGGAAGGGAGCTCCTGGCAGCACCGCTGTGAAGAGGGCACAGCCACCACTTCTACACGCATTTGTTACAATCACGGAGGCTTTTCCAAGCTCTCAATCCACTTTAATACCAATACCACCACATTTTACAAAAGCACCTTCCAGCTTGCCAAATTTTGCCAAAAGCCAGCCTAGCTTGTCTTGTTCACAGGGGTCCATTCTCCCATGTTCCCTGAGCTGCTTTGCTCCTGGAGATTTAACCCCAAGATTTAAAGCCATCCTCTGAGCTCCAGCTCCTTGCTGCCCAATTAACAACATTCCCAGGGTATCTTCTGGTCCTGCCACTGTGACTTTCAACCTCCTGGTGCACTGACATTAATTTTTCTCTTTTCAGCTTTAGCATTTAATTTTGAGCAAGGAGGACACGAGTGCAGGTATATTCCCCTCTCCAGCAGCAGCAGCACACCCCTGTAAGTGAGGGGGGAGGCCAGGAAACACCAAAAAAGAAAATGATCCCAAGGTTGTGCCATGCTCAGATAAACCACAGTCCTCCATCCATAGCTGTCCCCAACAGATGGCCCCCAAGCCTCATGCATGGATATCTGAGCTCTGAAACAATTTAATCAGCCCAGAAGGATGCAGAGATCATAGAGCCAGCATTTTTTCCCCTTTTTCCTTTCTGTGATGCATTAGGCAAGTGTCACAGAGGAGGCAGATGCCCACAGCTGTGGGATCAAACAGGTTTAGCCCATGCTCAATCCCACCCAGATAGCCATATCTTCAGCAGCAGCTTGACTGGCTGGGCACCCCCAGGGACCTTCCCTGGGTGCCAAAGCATCTGGCTGTCCAGGACCAGAGCACTGCAGCAAAAGGCTGTGTTGGAAGAGATGACTGCTTTGGAAAGGACAGATACAGGATGTGGAGGGATGGCAGCCTTCCCTGCTTGGGGAAGAAAAGCCTGGTCTTTGCCTAGGATGAGGAATCAAGTTAAGTCATCCACAAAAATCAGAGGGATGTGCTGCCTCAGATCCACATGAAGAGTCACCAGGGAGGACCCTGCCTGCTAAATACCATGTTCCTCTTTGGTTTTCTTGTGAAATAACTCTCCATCCCAGCAGGCACGAGGGTTCACACCACCAGCCAACAAAGTACACTTAGACCCCAGTGCTACTCCACTACCCCTGGCTCCTCTCAGGCTGCAACAACCTGGGGTGCACATTGAGAGCCACAGCTTATCAGGAAAAACCAGGACACAACTCTATGGAAAACGTACTCCACAGCCCACTTTGAAAAAGGTCTTAAAAAAAGCAAGGTTCAGCTCTGCCCTTCCAAATTTAGTGGGGAAATATTCATAGTCACAGTGTTTGCCAGCTCAGCAAAGCTGCACTTAGCAAAAAGGGGGCACAAGCAACCCCTGAAATACCCTGTCAGCCATCCATCCACCTTGCTTTCTGAGCAGGAGACACCCAGGGGATGGAGAGCATGGTCTGTGCCTCCTGGTAAAGGCACAGAGCTGAAGGGAAGGAAAAGGGGTTTCAGAGCAGCAAACACAGCCCTGGTCACTGGACACTGTGCTGAGCCAGCACCGCCGGGGGCTGTCACTCTCAGCAGCCCTGACTGTGGGACTTGCTGAGCTCAGGGTTCTCCTTGGCCCTGCATTGCCACGGGTTAACATGTGGGATGAGATGCTGAGGTGGCCAAATTTAGGGGAGCCAGGGCTGAGCAGCCCACCAGTCACTGAAGGCATCCCAGTGACTCCCAGGAGAGCATCAGCTGTGTGCTCTTCTGCCCAGGAATAACTCAGGGAATCTAACAGCAGCCTTAGGGAAGTCCCTGGAGAGCCCAGCCCTGCCAGCTGTCCCAGTGCTGTCAGCAGATTCACCAGCCTCTTTTCCTGCTCACATTGCCCAGGGGATGCTCATCCTCGTGGGTCTCCCTGTGTCATGGATTGCTCAGACACCAGTCCTTCATATAATCACAGAATGGTTTGGATTGGAAGGGATCTTAAAGATCACCTTGTTCCAATCCCCTGCCATAAATAGGGACACCTTACAGAGGTGCCCACAGCCCCATCCAACCTAGCCTAAGATCCTGCTTAGTCCCGCTCCTAGTTTTAAGCAAGGCATGTGTTCCCAAGGTCTGATGAGCAGGAGGGACACATTGTCCCCAGCCCACCTAGGTGACTGTGCCTCTGACATGACATGGCCCAAGTGCATGTTATCAGCTCAAGTGCAATGGTTAAAGACTTTCCCACTCTTTTAACACAACATTATTCCAGTGATGCTCAAATGTTATCGCTAGGATGACGGGAAAGTGGAATTGCACTCGTCTGAATGGCCTCTTTTGTCATACATTTTGCAAGGCGTTGAGGCATGAAAGCTTTCAGAGAATCTCGGGTGAATCCAAGCTAGGTGGTTATAAGGCTAGTTACAGACCTGACATGATGGATCATCTTCATTTTCCCATTCCTGTCCTGCTCACAGCAAATCCATTTGCTGGGCAATTAGACTCCAGTCATTACATTATGCTAAGAAGACATTCCTTTGGCAGCAGGAGGGACCCCAACCAAGAGAAGCCCAGAGTGCTGCGTGCCTGTCCCCACCTGCTGACAAACCCATGGCTGCAGGACACCCCAGTGGCAGCAACACCTTCCCAGCTCATATCACACCTCGCCTGGCATCCATAGCCATGCTGCCCTCCCTTATCCACAGCCCTCCAACAGGTTTGGGATAAAACAGAATAGCCTTTGGAATGATTTTGCTTAAGGCAATGAGCAGCAGGATAAAGATCCTCCAAACTCTTCTTCCAGGGGCTGTTCACCCCAGTACTCCTGCTTTCTGAGCAGAACACACAGCAATACAGCTACTGGCAGGTGGCATGGGCTCTCTCAGGACCTCATCTTGCCCATGCCACCACAGCCCAAAAAGTCCCCATCTCATCTCCCTCCTCATCCCCCTCTCCAGGCATCTCCCCTCTCTCCTGCAACTCCCTCCCCACCGCCTTTGCCTTCCTGGAGCTCACGTCTCCAATTCCCTCCACACGTGTGTGTGTGTTCCCATTACTTCTGGGTGAAATAACTGACTAGAGGGTCAGTCCACCTGAAAATTGCTCTCCCCAGACCTAAATGAAACAGATGGGCATTGATGATGTTTTGGGAGAAATTAATCAGCCTGGACCAGCGGCAGCGCCAGCAGCTCCCTGGGCCCAATCTCGCCTAATGAATTCCGAGCTCTCTGTCTTAATAGCTCCTGACAAGACTAATTTACTCTTGTAAGTGATTAGAGGGGGAATGATCTCTTAATTGTTGCTTAAGGTCCCTTTCGGCATGGCAGGCAGCAGGCAGGGGACTGCTGGGTTTGGTGTGAGGCAAAGCTGAGCCTGGGGATGCTGTGGGGAGGGACACCACAGTGATGGGCACTTGAACAGACCTCAAAAAAAAAAAGACCTTTTTTTTAGGGAACAGGCACCACATGCTGTTCTGCTACTCACACTCGGGATCTAAGAGGTGCTTCCACACAAGGCCTGTTTGGTTTTGTTTGTTTTTTGAAAGTTAGTAAACCTTAACTCAGAAAACACGCAGAGCAGGACACACAGAAACACTGTTTGTCAACACTTTCCAGGCTGACATTTCTCTTGGGTGCATGTGGAAACAGGGTGTCAATACTCTTAAGAGGTGATTACATATATACTGGGTAACACAAAGTTAAAAAAAAAAATAAAATTCAACCCCAAAGTAATTCCAAGAACAATCTGCCTCAAACAATGTTTCACTGGAAAGCAGGCTGTCAGAAACCTTTCCCTATTTTCTGACAAAATAGAAGCTCAGTCCAATTCCCATAAGTCATTTCAAAGTCACCTACTTGAAGAGCAAGGTGTTCCACGAGGAAATGTTTCCCTTAAGCTGCTCCCAACCAGCTCTCACTCCTGCTCCCTTCCCAGGACTTCTCCTGATGATGCACCCAGGAGCAATCCACCATCTCTCCAAACCCACTACCAAGACTCCATGTCTCACCTGCTTGCTCTGGCACCCCCCTAAATCCCACAGCAGGACACCATGGGCTGCAAATACACAGCTAAGGGGACCCAAGAAGGGACAGGAGGCTCAGCTGGAAGCCCTGGTTGAGCTGAGCAGTCACTAGAGGGGACCTCTCTGGTGTCTTCCAACACTCAGCAGCAGCTCCAGTGAAGATGTGGGTGCAGCAAGAGCCCTTCTGAAGGAGGGTGCTGCTCGGGCTGCATGGCTGGAGGCAGCAGGGGATGTGAGAAGGGGCCTCCACAGCCTCCATCCCAGACACCCTCTGCTCCCAATCGATTCCTCCCACATTAGAAGCCAGTCACGAGCCCTGATTGAAGACCACAAGTTTAATGGACTGAGAGCCTGGAAAGTCGCTGAGAGTGACCGGGTCGATTTCTACATTTACTAAAAACCAATCCCCAGCGAAGGAAAGAAAGAAAAGCTACATCTGTCAATCAAAACAAACCCATTCATTCAATGCTCTTCCATCAGGGGGGTGCCAGCAGCAGACCCTGATGCCCCAGGGACACATCCCACTTACCCACAGGTGTGTCCTCGTTGATCAGCAGGTAGGTGTCAAAGAAGTAGTTGATGAAGTATGGCAGCCGATTGCCCTGACCTGGGAAGAGGACAGAAGGAAGGAGTTACTTCCCTGGCATGCCATGCATGGGCCAGCAGGGCTGGGAAAGGCTCAGGAATGCACCCAGGGGACCAGACTTCTGATGGAAAGGGGTTGCCCTGAGATGGGGGTCAGTAGAAGGACAGAAAACACCACGAGGTCCCCCATAGAAGCTGGCTGGGAATTCACTTCCCTCTAAGGGCCTTTCTGGTTTGGGTATTTTCCTTTGCAGTGTGGAAGCAGAGGGGAAAGGGGAAGCCGACAGTGCAGGGAGCAGGCACATCAATTATTGTTTTAGTACATGATTAATACCTTTGAGAGCCTTTTGCCTTGTCAGCCACCCCAGCAAACCCCTGTGCACCTTCTCTCTCCCATCACCCCAGTCACCCTTCCCTCTAATTGCCTCCTTTCACCTTTAATAACCAGGCTCACTTCTTTCCACTCCCTTTTTATGGAGAGGCAAGCTCTGAGCCTGCCCCTGGACTGCAGACTCATTAGGTGACAGAGTCAAGTGCAGAGCACGTAGGAGAAAGACAACTGCAGCCTGAGCCAGGGAAAGAGTCAGCCAGGAAAGATCTACTGTTCGAGGAATGCAGGGAAAAAGGTGGCAGGAGAGAAACACAATGATTTTCCAAGAAGGTTTGGCTGAGCGTGCTCAGCATCCCACTGTCAGAAACAAGAACAAGACCAAGTTTCAGCATCTCCTTTGCCTGCCCAAGTTCCCAGTGGAGGGACATGCCCCTAAGACCTTTCAAACACAGCTCCCAGGTGTGCATCCAAGCAAACCTGCTCAGGGGCACATGGGCACAGGATGGGGGAGCAGCCCAAGCTCCTTCAGGGCTCCCTCTGTAACAAGACAAGAATTTTCAGTGCTGCCGTCTTTCCCCAGGCACCAGGTTGGTTAAACACCTTGAGAAGTGGGAAAGCACTGGAGGCAGAGCTGTTGCAAAGGCACATTCAACTCTGCCTCTGCAGTTAAGTATCTGGAAAGAAAATAAGAGGGACCCTGACAAAGTGGGTTATTTTAGAGCTAAGAGCATCTCTGTGGGCTTCTGAGCACACTGCTCATTTGGCTGCCATGCTGGGGCCAGCAGGCTCTGAAAGGGGCAAATGAGGTTAAAACACACCAAGCAGCTCTTGGCACAGAGGACTCACTTCTGCAAACCCCTCTGTTTCAAAATACATTTCTTAATATCACCAGTAAACTAAAAATAAATGTCACTTTCCAAATGCAGCTGCAGCAGGTGCTGAGAGGTTTCCAAACCACCTGGCACACAGGATCTGTATGTTAAGAGAGGAGAGTGAGTGGCACCTGAGAACTGGGAAATGCTGAAGGAGGGTCTGAAGGCTGGACACTGCTTTGGGCTGCAAATCCCAGGATAAAGAGCAAGGCTGTCACTACACTGCCAGAATTCCAAAGGGCAACGTGTGATGGGAGGAGGTAGAGAGAGAGCACTTGGATGATACAAAAATATAGGTCACAGGATGAGATGTATTCTGTGATGACTGGAAAACAGCCCCCCAAAATAACAAAGCCCCATCAGCCCTGTCCCCCCGGCCAGTCTCAACACTCACATCCCAACCATGGCTACTTCCAGCTCCCCCACAGCCCAGACCACTGCCAAGGGCTGCATCCATGGAATGCCTTCAGGAACTTCTCCCTGTCTCAGACGTGGCCACAAGCTCCTTGATTTCCAGCCCTTGTAGGTGTGTCTGTCACACCTGCGGCCTGTTCCTCCTGTAAAACCTGGTGCTGCTTTGCCCTCCAGACTCAGCACTCACATTGTTGACCACTGCTCGTGTGAGAGCATGGCAATCCTGGACCTGTTCTTCTTCCATTTAGCATCCCCTGGTCCCTCCTAACCTGAGGGGATGGAGGCCTCTGCTCATCTCCAGGTAGGAGCAGGGAGACCCCACTGCCATACCAGAGCTAAACCAGCCTCTTCCACACACGTCTAGCCCACTCAGGCTGCACTTGTGCATTTACCCAGCTCATCACTTCGCCAGGAGCTTTGCAAATCTCCTGGGAAGAGGAGCTCCATCACCTGCAGACCCCAGGGAGTATGGCAGGGCATCCACGCAATTCTCCCTATCCCAGGCACAGGAGTTGTGCCAGCACTTGCTTATCAAGGAGATGACAAACAAGCCCTGGGCAGGGTTCAGGAGAGGAGGACTAGAACAGTCAGCTGCAAGCCTCCAAATCCCTGTTTCCATGTGCTGCCTCTCCAAGGCTTTGCAGTTTGTTACTGCAATGAAGGAGCAAGTCTCCAGCCGGGCAGGCAAAACCCACCATCCCACTTCCAGTGGGACACACTGGACGCTTGTGGGACGTGATGTCTCTAGGGGGGAAAAGGACTGGTGGGTTGTCTTTTTTAACTTATTTTTCCCCCCTTCCAGAGGAGTGACAGGGCAGTTACCCAGTGAGGCTACACTTGATCCAACACGACACCAGAGGGAGATTGACTGAGCTTGTCAGTCACAGCTAATGTCATCCACTGACTGCCTAATCAGGCTGCCAATCTGGGCAAGCCATCTTGAGGCTTCAGGAGGGGAAGAAAGTGGGAAAAAAGCCTTTATTCCAAAGGGCACAGTGCTATCAAATGGACACACACTCGCTATTGTTTATCAGCAAGAGCCACACTGGCAAAGTCCCCCCTGCCACCCTCTCCTCCACCAGCACCCAGGGGTTTGAGGCCATTCATGTAACAATCCCAATTTTCACGGGGCTTTGCTGTACATTTCCAGCACTTATGTACCCTGTGATATGCCAAAATCTGTCCCAAAAGGCACATTTTCTGCACCAAAAGGCTGTTGTCCCACCAGCTCCCTGCCAGAAGCCCCCATGCCAGGGAAGACCCAGAGCATCAGCGGGAAGAGAGCTGACTGTGGAGGCTCTGTCAGCCCACAGCCCTGCCTTCTTTCCATCTGGAATTAGAAAAGCAGCTCAGAGAGGAGTTATTTCCCCCCCTTGCACATATTAAAAGTTCAATTCAGCTGCTGAAAGCAGAGGGAGAGCCCTGCCAGCAATACCTCTGCTGCTGAACAGCTAACAAGCTTCTGCTTTACGCCCTGCCTGTGATTGCTCCCTCTAAGTTTCTTCAGGTCTTATTTCTATAAACTGACCTAATGCCATGCCCACCACCACCTTTGACTTGGTGAATCCACATCTTTAGGGTGCCAAGGGCTTCCCACTGAAATGCACCAGGAGCACCTACCACTGCTGGGCTCACCAGTTCATCCATCCTCCTTCCAAGGCTTTTTCCAGTCCCACCTGCTCCCTCCCAGGAAGGGCCATGTGATGCTGTATGTGCAGTCAGCAATGACTGCAAGAAGTGGGAGCACAAAGTGCAGGTCCCCAGGGCTCTCTGGGATGGAGACAAGAGATCTGCTTACCCACAGCCACACACTCCCCCTTCACCTCAGTAATGCTGCTTTGCATATTCCTCAGGAGACCACGAACACAGCAATCATTACCTTTGTGCCTTGCAAACAGGAGCCCCGAGCAGGCAGAGAGCACTGCACAGACAGCAGGACGACTTACCCAGAGACACCAGGTCCAGGAGCAAGAGGAGGAGCAGCAAGTTGCCGGCAGCAGCGAGGTGCTTCATGGTTCCTGTCAAAGAACAAAGGCAGTGTCAAGTCCAGCACTTCATGGCTATGACCTTGTCTCCCCAAATCAGACTCGGTGCCCCAGCACTGCAGGGGACACTCAGGACACCAACGCTTTGCTTCTTGGGTCATGCAGCCCCAACCATCCTCCTGGCAGGCACCGAATTGAAACCAGGATTAACCTGGTGCAGGTGCTCCATTTTCATTTTCCAACTTTCCGAGGGCTCCTCTAGTGTGAGGGGACAAGTCACAGTGACCTCTGTGGTCAGGACAGGAGCAGCCCCAGCACCGAAAGGAGATGCTGAGGGTAAGAAAGAGCTGCTGCAACCCAGAAGTGATACAGCAGCGAGCTGTCAGCATCAGGATTTAAGATGATTTGGCAGAGCTGCATGGAAAGCTTGACCCAGAATCACTGGAGAGGCACCAGGATTTGGGAGGACAAAGCAGAGCCCCTCAAACCTCTCCAACCACCTGGGTGCCTGAAGAACAGGCACTGTGGGAGCACAGGAAGCAGAGAGGCTGGCAAACGTGCCTCTGCCTCCCAAATTTCTCCAGCTTCCCATTCAATACAGCATAAGGCTCCCCACGATGAGGCACCAGAACAAAACAGTGCCAGGGAGCTGCACGCACAGCCACATCCTCACCCAGTGTTCAGTTCAGATCCAAGGCTCCTTCCAACCCAACCCCACAAAACCTCAGTGCAGCAAAGTCCCACTTTGCAAGGAAATTCATACATGTGGATTTTAAAACATCCCACCCCAGGGACAAGTATAAATCGTATACATTACACACAGCATAAAGACACAAGGAAACCCCCAGGCAGCTCACATAGAGCCTGAGGCTGACAGGACACCCCAGTGACCCATCTCTGAAGTTTTCCATGTTTCTGTGGGTGCTGTGCAAGTTGTGGGGCGGTGGAATGTTCTCCCACCGGTTCAGCACACTCTCAGCCCCAGGGACAGAGAGTGGATGTGACAACCAGCTTTGGGGACAGTAAGCACAGAGATGAACCCATAGTTAAAACACACAGAGCAGCTCCCCCTTGAGATCAAGTGGTGACCAGAGCAGAGAGGGCTAAAATGAGTAATAAATTACTCTTTCCATTCACCAGCCTAACCAGGGATTCCTTACACTTGTGACTAGTCATATACACAACAAATTTTGGCTCACCTGCTGCTCACAGCACTTGGAGAAGAGATCACTAAAGCAACAGACCTGAATAAGCTGTTGTGACATGTGATTCCCCCTTGGGGAGCACCCAGACAGAGAGCTCATCTATAAACCCAGCGTACCACCTTTGCCCACCATTCATGGAAGCACAGAATGGTTTGGATTGGAACAGACCATCTAGTTCCAACCCCCCTGCCATAGGACAGGGTCATAGGACAGGTCCACTAAAGCAGGTTGCTCAAAGCCTCATCCAGCCTGGCCTTGTTTAACCCCTTTCCTCTCCTTTTACTCCAAAAGCAGCAGTTCAGCCTTCCCTTCACAGCATCCTGCTCTAAATACCAAGTCAGCAGGCAGTTATCCCAACACATGGCACCGTGCAGGGCACAGGCTGCAGTTGGGAGCCCAGCTAAGGGTGGAGGGTTCTGCATTCCACTGCCCCCCTAGGAGATTCATGGGCACCCTCATGGATGCTCCTACAGGACCTTCAAAGTAATAGCTACACATACTTTATTTTTACTGATGGATGTGTCAGGGAAGACAGCTTATAACAATTCTGTCACTGCAGAAAGGGCCTGAAATTCTAATTTCCTCAGCTATTTTGCTAGGAGAGAATCTCTGCGAGAAAAGGTCTGTGCTGAGGCAAGAAAAATGGGGCTGTGGTGTATTTTGTGCATTTTTAGGTATTTCAGTGCCAACTTCAGAAGACATTTGGGGTCAGCAGGGCTTCACTTTCAGGTGACTCGTGCCAATCTCCTCAGAAAACAGGGACAGGGCAAGAGAGTTCAAATCTCCATCCCCTGACAAGCTTTTGATTTGAGTGCTCAGTCTTGGCACAGCATCCAAACCCCCAGTTTCTAAACAAAAATTACTACTTCCCCAGAAGGCAGGCATCCTAACAGGTCCTTTAAACCTTTAGATCTAGCCAACCAAAGTAGAATAGATTCCTCTAATAAACACCGAACATCTCCATTTTCCACAGTTCAATAGGTTTTGGGGAGGAGAAAAATCTCAGACATTGACAACATCCCTGTTTCACACCCCTGCATCACCCTGGCGAGCATCAAACCTGGGGTGCAGAGCCCAAGCTCACAGTGCTGCAGCCAGAAAGGATGCAATGGAAATGAGTTTCTCTGCCTTCTGCAGTGCCAAAATGCCATCAAAAAGAACACTAACTTTCTTCTCGAGAAGCACCACTATCAGCCCAAGTGAGCGGAAACATTATTTTCCAGCTTCACAGCCCATGTTTAAAAAGCAACAGGGCAGTGGAAAAACAATTTATGTGATGTAGAAATAAAGGCGGTTGACAGCATCCCTTTTCAAGTGCCACGATAAATCTAAATATTGTATATTCCAAGTCAGTCACTTCATTATGTAAGTAATTGCCTGAAATGTCATTTTGATTTTCTCTGTCTTCATTAATATTGCAGCTCTTCACTGGTTCTCTGAGATGGTTCACTCGAATATTGCAAATTTAAGGAATGGGATCGAGAAGTCTCTGGGGAGAACTTAAAAATTGTGACTAAGAGCATATTAAATTGCACCTTTTGCCTGCAAGAGGCTCTTTAGAGGAAGCATTTGCTGTGGTATCCAGCATAATAATGTCTCTGGGCAAGTCATCCCTGGGAACTCGACTGTTGCCTCCTGGCTGCCAAAGCACTAATGTGAAACCAGAGGTTTCCCCATCTGCTGGCAGCTGCTCCCCAAGGCACACAGAGCAGCAGCAGAGCCTCAAAAATGGTGATGGATGACAATGGCAGGGAACATCACAAATGAGCCCAAGGGCTTGAAAGTTTAGGAACCAGCTCGGGTCAAGCCGAGGTTTCTCAGCCTGCTTTCCCCAAATGCCTCCTTCCCAAGCCCAGGGAAGTGGCTTTTTGCTGCTTAAACAGCATCACTGCTTCCTTGAGTGTGGCGAGACCCACCTGCTTGGGGACACAGGTGGCCCTTGGCACACACCCATCCCAGCGGTGCTCCAAGAGCCTCCCACCACCTCACCTCCATCAAACACTGCAGTTGAGATGCTCCCACTGCTCAAGCCCAGGCCATGCATGGCCCTTGGGGTCCTTAACCATCGGCTTCATGGCTCTGCACCTGTGCTGGTTATTTTTAACCACACTGCTGGGGTGCTGGAGAGGAGAGCAGCTCCACACACAGAACACTTCACTGCCTCCATCAGAGCCACAGATTCGGAGCTTGGCTGGCAGAGATGCTCCACATTCCAGCTGCTGTTGGCACCTTTAGTCATTCCCTGAACCCCTGGCCCCTCTCCCCCAAACTTGGTCTTCCCTTCCCCAAACAGCACCAGCTTCAGGATATACAGTGTCAGCCTCCCCATTTGCTGCATGTTGTTCATAAAGAAGAAATGAAAGTGTAAATCAAAGCGTCTCCCAAACAGCTTCCATGTGAGCAAGCTGGATGTGCCTTCCCAAAAAGGCCCTTTCCCAGTGATGGAACACAAAGGATGCCTCCCAAAGAGGAGAGCCCGACAGACAGCACTGCCCACCCACAGGATTCTCTGCTTTGGAGGTGGCATGGAAGTACTTGAGGTGCCACCAGGATGCCACCACCCCTGTAGCTTCCTCCATCGCTGTGGTCACCTTGGAAGAGCAGCCAGGAGATGGTCCGACCACCCATCACAGAAAGCACCCCTGGAATTCCCTTCAGCAAAGCACATCACTTGGCATCAACCCTCACACCAAAAAAACCACCACTCCTGCTTTGCCCATCCCCCTGCTCCTTAAAAAACAAGCACCACCAGAAATTCACCTTTTCTTACTACTGTTGCCTCTTGCCCAGGGCTTTACAATAAGCAGGATTCTAAAGGAAAAAATTGCAAGTTAATTTTGATTTTCATTCCCACCCCCATATTGGCATAAGCCATACTCAAATCATAATTCCCAAAAAATAACAAATTGCAGAACAGGGTAATCAGAAGTAAATTGATATTGATAAATAAGCTTTTCTTTCGTGCGGTAGGTGGTTTATTTTAATCTAATGAGTTTTATATTTTCTGAGCTTTCAGATTCCATGATGAAGAGCCGTCCACGCTAGAATTACAAAGCACTTTGAAATATTGTAATTTTATGGCTCATTTTGTCAGGACTCTTGAAAATGAGATTTGTTCCCAGTGAAAAAATTTGCCCTTTTTTTTCCCTCCTATTCCCCGCAGCGAGGGGAAATAAAATTTCCTTGTTAAATAAATACAGGCCAGGATATTGGTGAGCACATGGTGGGGAGGATGAATGCCCACAGGGAATAAGGGGCACAGCTGCTGGCACCTGCCACAACCCACCTAAGCCCTGAGGTGATGCTTGCAGGACAAAGAGCATTTTCCACACTCTTTCTCCTTCCTTCATCCCATAAGTAAAGCCGAGGCCAGAGACAGGGGTGGGCTTTCCCCACAACGCTCTGCATCAACTGGGATACTCAAACACTGTTTCTTCCAGGGAAAAAGCCGGAGCTGTTACTAACAACTGATAGCACCAAAAAGTTTCTCACACTTCCAGTAGTTTACTTCCATTTCAAAACAAGGACAGGAGTGGAAGTGTTTTGCTTGGGGCTTCCAGAGGTTTGCTTTTGCATAGGAAACAAACAATAGCTGCAAGAGACATTAACACACACTGTTTAACCAAAAACCCAAGTCCAGAAGAAAACGACACCTTTGAACTTCTCAGTCCGTGCAGGAAAGATTTGTCTGGGTTGGAAATTACATTGGGTTTCCCAATCATTACCATGAGAATTCCAACAACTACCCAGCTCTGCACAAGCAACATGAAGACCCCCTTCCCTCTAGCAGCACAGAACTGTGGCAACTCCAAGGAAAGTCAAACAACGCACACAAATCCCTTCTGCATCCATGCCATGTTAAAATAACACCCTGGGAGCTTCAGGAAGGGGATCCCCATTCCCTCCTGCATCAGTCACTGCCACTTATCCCTCCACAGCGAGGGCAGCATCTTTCTTGGGGAGGTAGAAGTGGAGATTCCCAACTTAAATCTTTTTAAAGTGGGGCAGCACTGGCTCTAGGGAGTCTCCAGGACTGGTTGCTTGTCACCATATGCATCATAGCAACCATTTTCCATCAGATTTTCCATCCAGCATGCTGGAACAGCAGCTCCTAAATGAGGAGGAAGGCTGGGATGGGGCATGGAAGACCAAGCCAACAGGCTCCTGGCTCTCCTGGGCTGCACCAACACAGAGCCCGGCACACGGAGGCCAACGCAGCAAAGCTGCAAAGCAGATGATGCTAACATGGGATGAAAAGGTGGAAAAGCAGCCAGCAGCAACAGAGCTTGGCTTAAACAAAAAAAAAAAAGTGGGGGGGGGGAAGGAGGAGGGGGAAGAAGGGTGGGAATTCTTGCTTTAGGAGAAAGTAGAAAACTGAAGGCAGTGAAGTGACACACACAGTCTGGTCTCACAAGACAGGAACTTCTCTTCAGGCTCTTAAAAATATACAGAAATGGGCAAAGTGGCAAATGTAAGGATGCCAAAGGTCTGACTCCAAGCCTGCTCAGGAATGGGATGCCAGACACTTTCTTCTTGTGCCCTGCCTGGAAGAGGAAGGCTTCCCTCTGACTGAGGGCGGGCAGCAGCCTGGCTAGACTTCCAAGCACTGCCATCAAAATGATGCAGGAGAAGTGTCCAACATCCTCGGGCTCCCACACATCATTTGTGAGCATGTCTGTGCCACTGCCACGGATCCCAGGGCACTCCTGCCTGCGCCGCTTCAGATGAGCTTGGTTTGGGGCTTTAAAGGGATAAAAGAAGAGAGGACGTGTGAAGTGGAATTAAAGGGGGGGGAAAAAGCATGTGCTGGCAGGGACTGGCACAGCATCTCCCTCCTTGCCACGTTAAGGTGCAGGTTTCAACTTGAGCATCACCTTTTTGCAGCCAGAGGGAGCACAGCATGAGCTTTGCCCTAAGAGGTCCCCCCATAACAGCGCGAGGAATGGAATAAAGAACTCAGCATCAACCCCAAGAGCAAGCCACCAGCATCAGAACCACCAGCTCTTCACAATCAGCCACAAAACTGCCTTTTAAAGCCCTGCCAAAGAGGATGGGTGAGTTATTTACCTCCATCTCCCCTGGTCAACACTCAGCAGAGCAGACACCACTCCAAGCCCAGGACCCTGGGTGTGCATACACCCAGGATCTCATCCTATGTCCTTGCCTCCAGCTACTCCTAAGCTCCAAGCTGGATGTTTACATCACTAAAAAGAAGCAACAAGGCTGTTTGCTCAGTATTATGGTGCCTGGAATAGTAGACCTTAAGAGAGGAAAATAAAGATGTTTCAGAGGAAAGGGGGCGGGGGGGACAAAAAAATATAACAACCCTAAGAAAACCCACAAAAAAACCCCCTTCACACTGAGCAACCAGAGCTGCAGAGGCTCTCAGGCCATTTCTTGCCTCATCCAAATCAAGAAGGAAGTATCCTTGCTGCTTTCACACAAAGCTCACTTAACTTCCAGTGAGAGGCACTTTGCTGCTCCAGACCTTTTCAAGACCCGCTGGCTGTTCCAGCTGATGAAAGGGAAGCTTTGCCTGATGGAGCAACACCGTGGGCACGCTGGGGCTAATCACTCACTGGCTGGAATTGCCGGAGCAAGGGAAAAACAAAGTGGTAGAGACAGCACAGGAAAGGAAGATGGGGATACTTAGGAGGAATCCCCCACTCGCCAACAGCAGCCCTGGAGAGCAGGGATGGAATGGAAAGACAAAGGCACTCAGCAGAGATGAAGTTATTTGGATTAATGGCAGTAGCTCATCAGCAGTGACAGGTTTGTTCATGCAAGCCTTCTAAAGACCCCCAGATGCAGCTCAGGACCCCCAAAACTGCCCAGCCCCTCTCTCTACGTGCCCTGTCCAAGGGTGCAGCAGCCCAGGGTCCAGCATATCCCTATCTTTCTATCAGGAATTTGCCCCCAGTGCGCCTCTCTTCCCCGCACCCTCCAAGCAGGACTTCCTTCTCCCCCAGAGAGCGCTGTTATATCAAACACACAGACAGGGGCAACGCAATTCAGACTCTGGAAAGGGCAGCACAACCCTTCCACACCCAGAGCAGTTTCCATTGCCAGATACATCCAGCAAGGCATTTGTTCCCAGGACATGGATTCAAATGGATGCTTCTGGGAGGTTGCCAGGCAAAAGAGACCATGAGTGCCTAGGACTGCCCCTGAAAGATCACCCAGTTTCAACCCCCTGACACGGGCAGGGACATCTTCCACTATCCCAGGTTGTTCCAAACCCCATCCAACCTGGCCTCAAACACTTCCAGGGATGGGCAGCCTGTGCCAGTGCCTCACCACCATCACAGCCAAGAATTTCTTTCCTAGTACCTCATCTTCACCTTTAGGGACTGAAAGCCACCAGGCTCCACGACCAAATACCTCCTGCCCACACTGACCAACACTTCAAGCTCAGAACACTGCACAGCCCAGCCCAGCCCCATGGATAAATGCTATTCTAGCCCCTGCCACAGCATCCCGGTCCTTATCAAACGGCTGGCAGAATCCAGGACATCTGTAGGATTTGGGTGAGTCTTAACCACTGAGATTCCTGATTTCTCCCCATTTCAGCTGCAGGATCTACACACTGAAACAGAGCCAGGTAAGAACAAAGGCACATTTTCACATTTGTAGGTCTTAGAACATTAAAGATCCAAACTAACCCTATTTCTCCTGCAACTTTGTTAAAAGTCTTACTGGAGGAAGCAGGATATTGTAGTGGGGAAAAAACATGGAAGTTTAGGCTGTGCGTGGAACCATTTATGCTCCCAAAGCAAAGCTCCAGTTCAATTAATCTGGCTGCAATACCCCGGCTGCAAGCAGCTGGGATGTTTTACACCCCAGCAAGAGGCCACAGCCCCTCATCAAGCCAATCCCATATTATAAAGCTTCTTAAATTCAAAAATAATCTGTGCTCCAGACCATCTGCGCAGAACATCTAAGAAACTTCTGAAATTAAATCCTTTTTAAGAGGTCTTTGCCACCCCTGCTGCTCCAGGGGTGCTCCGAAGGGGATTGCAGTGCCCTTTTCTCTTTGCACCCCCCATCAGGTCAGCAAAGAAGCTGCCATGCCATGGCCATTACTCTGGAGATTATTGCATCTGGGCAGCAGAAAATGGGTTTGCCCTGCCTCCATCCCTGCTGTATCCAGGGGATGCTCCTTGGCACATGGGCTGGGTGCCCTTCCCAGGCTCAGCTACAGCAGCCAAGCTCCAGAGCTCCCACCTCTTTTAAACACTGTTGCTCCCACTTATCACAAAAAAAAGAAATTAAAAAGACAGGAACATAGCAATTTTTACAGTTTTCCCCCAAACAGTGTGTTTTACAACCTGATCTTCAGACGAAATCTAATTTTCACTACACGATCTTGATTTGTACTACAAAACCTACAGTTTGCCTTCTGAAACAAGAGAGCCTTGTGCCAGGGAGGGAGGAGGGTGGTAAAGGAAAAGGGAATTACAAAGGGATTTCTCCTCCCCTAGTTCCCCAGGACAGGGGAGAAGGAGAGAAGACAATAGTAAAACTTGCTCCGTCAAAATACCCCACCTGAATTTTCACAAATGCGAGTTTACCATAGGAATACCTTAACCCTCCCCGTCAAAAAACAAACAAACAAATTTAAAAAACAAATAAATAAAACATTTCAGTGCACCAGCTCTATCCTGTGCCGAGGCATCCCAGGCTGCAGGATGCGCCGGGAAGATCCCGGGAAGGAGCCCGGCTTGTTGCGTGCAGCTCTGCCAGCCCTCCCGACCCCTCGGACATCCCTCCTGCCCAGGTAATCTGCTGCCAGGCACGGCTTTTCCCGCACCACGGGGAAAAAGGAACAACCCGACAATAAAGAAAAACACGCATCAACACGGGACATGTCCCATCCCAGCATCCCCCTCCTGGGAAACACTGATGGGCAAAAGAGAAGCAGCAGCTTGGGGAAGCGATAGCGCTGGCAAGGTGGTCAGGAGAGCGCGGATTTAAAGCGAAGTGGATTGCGGGTTTTGTGGGACACGAAGGAAAAGAGCAGCAAGTCAAGAATTGGGAAGGGGGGGGAAATAATCTCAAAGTGTTTTTTCAAAACGCTCAGGGCAACTTTGGCGTTTTAAAACGCTGGTTTCCTATGAAATAATGGTTTTGAGGGGGTTTAAAAACCCCCAGCGCTCCCATTGCGGCTCAGCCCCCACGCGCGGCTGCGGCGCGGCATTCCCACGGCTGGGAAGAAGTTCAGCCCCGGCTTATCCCAGAAACTTTGCAGCTTCTCAGCAGCCCAAACTCCAAATTAGAGCCGGGAATGGGGGAGAGAGGGAGGGGGCATCGTGTTTGCTCCCTCGGGGGGCAGGACAGCAGATACCATCATAGATTTACAGTGTGATTTTTGGGCAAAGGGGAGAAGGGCTGGGCTCCCCCTCTCCTGCCGCTGAAACCACCGCGCTGGGCGACTCCCCACGCCCCAAAATAATAACAAGAATAATGTCAGGGCTCACCCCCCACCTCAAGAAAAAGCAAATCAAGGAGGTCTGGGAAGGGGGACCCCGCAAAAAGCCGCCCCCCAGGAAAGGGAGGGGGCGATGCCGGAGCCTCCGCGCATCCTCCTCGCCACCCCTCCTGCGCCCCGCATTCCTTCCCAAAAACACACAAAAAATACACGAAGAATAAGGAAAAACCGGCGGGGCATTACCTGTGGTGGCTGTGTCGGAGCGCGGTATCAGCGGCGACCCCCCATGCCCCCCCTGGCAGCAGCGTGAGCCGCCGCGGGAGGAGGAGGAGGATGAAGAGGAGGAGGAGGATGGGGAGGGGAAGAGAAGGAGCCCGAGCGGAGCTGGCGCGGGCAGCGCAGCGCCCCTTGCCCAGGTGTCGGGGATTTCAGCGCCGGCTCCACCTCCCCATCCCGCTTCTGATCCCTCCTTGGGGACTCCCAGCGCCCCAAACCCCGGGCTCACCCCCCAAACCCCGGGCTCGCCCCTCCAGCCAGCGGTTGCCTCTTCCAATGCAACTTCAGCCCGAGGCAGGCGCTGATAACTCCAAGTTTAACTCAGCCTCGGTGGTTTTATTCTTTTTTTTTTTTTCCCCTGTTAATATTATTATTATTTATCTGCCCTCTGTGCAGGAGCAGCTGGCAGGGCCCGGAGCACGTAAATCATACATGAGCAGGAAAGCGATCCGGGCACGGCGTGCCAAGAGAGCCGCAATATCCCCCCCCCCCCCGAGCTCCTCTCCCCCGCGCACCCGGAGCCTCGGTATCCACAGGCACCGTGTTGGATTTGCCCTCCTGCCCATCCACATTTTCAACTACCCCTTCTTGTCACCGCTCCCCCCCTAACCCTGCACCCTCCCAGCTTTCCTAAGCCTGGCAGGACATTCCTGCCCCCCGTCCGAGACCTCCCTACGAGCAGCTTTAGGGAAAAGAGCCAAGTCTCGCTCCTTCATCCCTTTGTGCCTTCTTGGAAGCAACAAAGCCATAAAAAGCCACCTGCAGTGACACCAACCCTCACGCCAGGGGGGTGACTCTCTGTCTCTCCATCCCACGAGGCTCAGGGCTTCCCTTGCCTGGGAATCACAGAATCATGGAATGGTTTGGGTTGGAAGGGACATTAAGAACCGTCTCATTCCAAGCCCCCCACCATGGGTGGGGACACATTCCACTAGACCAGGTTGCTCCAAGCCCCGTCCAAGTTGGCCTTGGCCACCTCCAGGGCCATGAGGCGTCCCCTCACCTCACCTCAGCCCCGCTCCTCCCACAGCTCAGTAGGCAAATACCTCAGCAGGGGCTGGAGGGGGTAATTAAGCCGTTGGCTCTTTTGAGCAGCTGCTGCCAATTAACCAATTAGCACAACGGCTGGGCTGATTAGTTTGAACTAGGTACAGGTGTGCTCCTGGTGCCCCCACCTGCCCCCCGGGCATCCCCCTACCAGAGCCCAGCCCTGGCACACCTGTAGCTAGTTTGGGTTAAAAGCCAACGGCCCTGCAAACAGGTGAATGCCATTAGCAATCTGCGGCTAATGAAGGTGCTGCAATTAATTGCCTCCCAGTCACACCTGGGCTGCGTTGGGCTTGTTAAGGAATTGCCCTCTGTAGCTCGCCCTGAAGCGGGAGGGCACGAGGAGGGCACAGGGCGCAGGTGTTACCAATGTGGGGCTCTGAACATCCTGCCGAGCGTGGCCCACCTGGGCTGAGGGGGTTTAATCTCCGCTGGGATTTTCATCCCTTGCTTGCCCTCTCATTGGCACACAGCCGGGATACTTACACCATGTTCATCCCGGTGACATCCATAAAGTCAGGGAGCTAATTAGGAGAAGAAATGACAAAAGAGGGGAGGAACCAAAGCAAAACTATAAGTTAAGCAACTTGAAGCCACGTTTCTGGCCCGGATGGCTGGAGCTACTCTGACTTTGCACAAGTGATGTCTCAATGACTCTCCTGATAAATTCAGGTCAGGGTTTCTATTTAAATAGAAGCACACCTCTGCTGTGCCTGATCTCTGCCCAGTTCCTATGCCTTCGCTTCACACCACGGATTTCCACTCACATCCTGACTCATTTGAAGACATGTCACCTGTTTTACATAAGTCAGCTCAAACAAAGCCGAGTTCCTCCCGAGCTGTGGGTCTGGCTTGGGCTCCTGGTCCCATTCCCAGTGGAGCACAGGCTGCAGTGCTTCGCATGGAGGAGGCGAGGGAGGACTAGCGGGATTTCAGTGCCTTGGTTCACAAAACCCACAGGAATTCAGTATCTTGTGATCTGTACCTCCCTGTCAAGCCTGGTTTAAATCAGGCAGGCACAGCAAGAGCTGCGTGCAGGCTGGACCTCAAACCAACTCACTGAGCTGATGTTCCCAAGCTCCCGTTTGGAGAAAGCCACGTCGCTCCGAGACCCAGCCCGGGGGGGATGTGCCTTTCAAGGGGCTCACAGCTGGGAAAAGAAGGGAATAAAGGTAAGCGATGCATTGTGAGCAGAGAGATGCTCCCGGTTGCTGCTGGGATAGGAGGCCACCATAATTAATGCCAACCCTGAGGCAGGGAGTTGGAGGGCTGGGATAACCTCCCTGCTATCCCAGCCGTTCTCCATGGGCTCATTACTGGGAAAACTGATTTTTTTTTTTTTTTGAGCCAAATCCTGTGACCTCCCCCTCTCCGCCCTGCCTGCGAATGCGGAGCAGCTCGGCAGAGCCTTTCACAGCCTCCTGGCACCACTCACTCAACCTTGAAATTGTACTGCAGGGCTTCTCCCCTGCTCATTTTCCATCTAACCATGGAGCATTCCTGCATCCAGCTCTCCCCACAGTGTGTCACTCCTCTCTCTGCCCTCCCCAGCCCTTCCGCAGTGAGGGCTGGGATCACTGTTTGTCTCCAAATAGTGGGATATCATACGGAAAGTGGGTAAAACGAGGACACATGCAAAATGCTGCCCCACTAAGGTATTGAATTATCTCTGCTTGCCATGGACCACATACTCCAGGGTCTGCACAGACATAGCTGCCTGACAACCAGACCGTGCAATATTGTGCCATCAGTCATTTCCTCACATCTCCTTTTCCCCAGGAATCTCCCACAAGGATCCCTTGATGTGCTTCCCCAAAGTGCCCTTTTTTTTTTTCCCCAGTAAATAAAACCTGTGCAAAAGTGCAGGTGGGTTTTATGCTCAGCATATCCAGCCCATGCCCCTTACTTTCACTTTTTGGGGGACAAGGTGATTTTGTGCCCCCCAGATCACAAACCCCACGGGGATGGTGGTATCCTCCATCTCCCATGGCTTTCCAGCATCCCACAGGTCGAGACAGCAGCATGAGGAGGCAGCTGCCCCTGTGCTACCCTCTCACCCAAGTCACAGAATTAATTTGTACGGCGGTCACAGAGTTTTCTTTTCTGCCACCTGTGCTGTGGCTGACAGTGAGCCGGCTTTTCCGGTGTGAAATTAATTTCCAGGTCCATTTCACACAGAATTTTAAGGCCAATACTAGGATCCTGCTGTTTGTTTAGGAATTTATGAGTGAAGGAGGCTGGTGAGAAAGCTGAGCAAAGTTAATGGTTTGCTGGAGTTCTCTCTCCGGAGAAGAAAAGCACCGAAAAAGCAGCTGGTATTGGGTTTGTTTTTTCCTTTAGAAATATAGAAGTACTGGCTTTCAAATTGCATCTTTATAAGGTCATAGTCCCTCTGGAGAGGGTAGGAAGGGTGGGAGCTTTGTAGCACATGCCTGATTCTGTGGCATCATTCACCAGCTCGCGTCTACAGGTGGGACCAGCTGAGCTACCCCTGGACAAAGCACCCCCAGCTGGAACAGGCAACGGGGGCTACACGTGGTGATAAGATATGGCAAGGAGGATCAAGGTGTGAGCCCCAAAAAGCCTTGCAGGACCTGGCTGAAGCCCTAAAGCCCTGCCCTTTGCAGAATGCATTGTCTCCCTTTGTAGCCCAAGGCAGAGCCAGCAGGTCCTGTCCCCTGCCAAGGGCACTGAGAGCACCCTGTGGCCCCAGGCTGAGCTTGTTATATCCAGAAGGGGTTAAGGAAGGTGAAAACCCCCTTTGTACCAACTCTCCGTGCAGCTGGAAGTGCTTTTCACTGGCTTTTGAAACAGCCCTTGATGTGGTTTCCTACTGATGGGGGATGTTAGTAAACTCCAATAGTAAGGACAGTTCAGTGATGACCCAGGTGACCTGGATCAAGGGCAGTGACAATGAGAGGGGGCAACTTTGGGAGAGGGGGGATGACTACCCTGAGTCTCTCCATGCCATGCACCTCAAGCATCTCTCTCTTAGCTTTGAGCTCTACCTCACCAACTCGGGTTTTTTTCTTTCCCTCGGTTTGTTCTTTCGTCCTCAGCAGAGGAAAAGGTGCCATCTACAGGCACAGAGAATCCATGTACAGGCACAGCATCCTACTACAGGCACAGCATCCTACTACAGGCACAGCCCTCCACACCTCCCCTCCTCAGGCACCTGTCACCTTCCCTGCAATGGGGTCCTCCAAACTGGATGTCCAGGTTGTTCCCTGGTTGGGGTCAGGGAGCACCAGAGGGCTGTGCCAGGTAGGATGTGACCTCCCTCCTGGCCAGCCCTCAGGCACACTTGGTTTACCTTACTGGTAAGCCATAGAGTAGCAAGGGAAGGTGACCACCATCTCCACAGCTTAGAGAGGACCAGCAAAGGGGATACAAAGGATATTTGGTCACACAGTTGCCTGAAGGGAATCCTGCAGGGCTCCCATGCTATTTGCCCACAGTCACTGCTTCCAGCCCCATGTGCCTACCTGAGCTGCTCAGACTGGCATCATACTCCTCTTCTGCCTTGCTCTGCCCTTCCAGTTGCCTCTCAGTCAGTTCTGGCTGTGTTCACACACCTGTGATTTAAGGAGTAAGAAACTGTAGGAAGAAGTCCAAATAGCACCTGATAAATTCTCCCCTGTGCGAGTACAGGATAGTGGGGTGACTATAGTGAAGGGTGACTCCTGACCAGCTGGAGGGAGGGTGCCTGCCAGTGCCCAGAGAACCAGCATGGTGGTGCTTGCACTTTGGCTGTGAAGAGCTTTTGGTGCTATTTAAGGGCAACAGCGAGCCTGGCAGGCCTCTGAGGTGATGCACTTAAAATGGGAGCCAGGTCCTGGAGATGAATATCCAGCAGGGAGCTCCCGAGGTCGCTCCAGTGGAGGTGCAGCAGAGCTCTACCCACCTCACCAAGCCAAGGGCTTGCCAGGGTGACAAAGAGAGGGCAGTGCCGAGGATTGGAGTTAATGCCAGGCAACCACGAGCTCGGAGCTGCTCCTGCTTCAAAGCCCCTTCTCGGGTACCCCCCAGCCTTCTGCTTCATATTGAAAGCATTTGTCAAAGCAGACGCTCCTTCCCGCACTGCCGGGTACCCCAAGCTGTGCAGCGCAGAGTGAGAGGGGGGTCACAAAATCTGGGATGGAGGGTGAGCTGGGATGGGGGATCTGTGTGGCCCATCCATCAGCACGCAGGGATGGCTCAGCTTTGCCCAGCCTGCTCCGGGCACGCTGGAATTCATGCCCAGCCAGCCCCAGATCCTCCACTCCCCCCGCCATGGTGTGATAAATTAGGAGGAAAAGTTTCTCCTCTCAGTTTGTTCTCGCAGTGCCGTCCAACAGAGCACAAGCCTGTCTAATCAGGAGCTACAGTCCTTCACCATCTGTTTGGAGCCTAATTACAAATGCAGAAAAATAATGTGCTTTACAATTGCACCAGTAAATGCTGTAAATGATTTAAATGCATGCATATGTTCCCTGCAGAATTCAGCATGCATCTGCGACTTCTTCTGCTCACATTAGGCACACAAATCAAGGGAAAAAATACCCAGATCTGACGAACAGCATGTCCCTAGAACGGTGATTTTTATCCCTTTTTTTTTCCCCCTGCTGGAATGGCAAACAGGGCTTTTTTGTAACAATTCATCCAGCAGCGTTTTCTTTGCTTCCATTTTAAAAACTGTTTATCACTGCTGTGTAAATATAGTACAAATTACTCCATAAAACATGTAAAAGGAGAACAGCAGCCGGGCAAGCCTGCAGCTGGCTGGCAAGGTTTCAAAGCCAAGGGTTTTTTTTCTCTGGGGCACCTATGGAGGGGCAGGATCAAGCTCAGCTCATCTGCTATGGATGGTGACCCTCCCTGAGCCCCCACCAAAGAGGCTGAGTGCTCACATATCATAGAATCATGGAATAGTTTGGGATGGAAGGGACCTTAAAGATGATCTTGTTCCAACCCCCTGCCATGGACAGGGACACTTTTCACCCTCCCAGGTTGCTCCAAGTCCCATCCAACCTGGCCCTGGACACTTCCAGGGATGGGGCAGCCACAGCTTCTCTGGGCAATCTGTACCAGGTCCTCCCCACTCAAGGGTTTCAAGCCCTTGGCTCACATGCCCACCTCCAAGAAGATGCTTCCCTGCAATGAGGAAAAAGGACCAAGAGCTAAAATACCTTGAAAATACCTTTCCCCTGGCCACAGAGGGGTCAGAGAACATCACCTGCTCTGTTGTGGGGGACAGCTCTCCACATGCTGTGCACGTACTGCCAGTAGTCCACAGTCCCAAAGGCAATCCCACTTTTGACCTGCAGTGCATCCTGGCCAAGCACTGAAAGGATGAGTCCTGCCCCAAAATATATGCAATGCAGCAGCCAAGAGGCAGCAGAGCTTCTCTTTGGCCACCACCAAGGTGATGCTGAAGGATAACGAGGTCATTCCAGAGGTGCTTCCCACCTCCCAACAGGGTAAGAGCACTGTGCCAAAGCCTCTGCAATGCAAAGCCTGGTGTCACGGGTGGAGGGGTGGCAGCATTTCTACCCTGTGGGGCACTCCACCGAGTGAGGAGAGGCTGGACAAGGCTTTGGACATCAAAGTTGTTTGCTATAAAGCCCCGAATACCAACACTTAACTGCTCCAGCTGTGAAGCAGGGAGGGGTAGCTGGCACCACGGAGCCGTAAGAGAGGACAGACAGAGGTCAGGCATGGGCTCAGTTGGTCTCCTTTGAGCAGAAGCTGCAGCAGATGTGCCCCCTCTGCTTTCTGCCCTTTCATCCATTCCCTTCCAGCTCTCCAGGCCCTCCCGCCTTGCTGCTGTTGCTTTGCTGGTTCCCAGCTCTCATCTCCCCTCGGCCACTTGGATTTAACTCCAAAGGCTGCTGGAAAAGGCACCGTGGGGCAGGGACAGCATTCCCACCGTGCCAGGCTGCCAGCCCTCTGCAGCACTGGGGCTCTCCATCCTCCTGGTGGGCATGCCACTGATGCCAGCCTCTACTGCTGGGCACTGAGCAGGGATTCATGCCTGTCTTTGATCCAGTTTCACATTGTGGGCTCACCCTCATGAATTTTGCAACACCTGCGTGGCTTGTTTTACAGCCACGCGTGAGATGGGGCCAAGCCCTGCAGAGAGCACACGGTCCTTCCCTGGCACCACCTGCCTCCCTCAGCTGGGAGGTGGGGAAAGCATCTACAACCCCGCTGATCTCTCTCAAGCAGCTGATGGGATGGTGTTAATTAAAGGGATAAAATCTGGGAATGCACTTTTGGGCCGGTAAGGAAGATGCATGAGCCCGGCTCAGCTCCAGCCCTGCCCACTCCCCCAGTCTTCCTGTGGAACTCAGGTGTCCCAGGTCCAAAGTTCTAGGGAGCAACCCCTGCTTGTAAAGCTCTTGGACACCTGGAAGATAGAAAGTGTGATCTCCGTGCCATGGAGTAGGTTTGGACCCCTGCAGCATTTTTCCTGGCTGTCCCACACTGATGCTGGTGTAGAGCATCATCCCAGGCCTGGGAGCTGGGGCTGATGGCTGCATTCCTTGCCAAAGACACATCACTCATAGAATCATGAAACAGTTTGGGTTGGAAGGGACCCTGAAGATCATCTATTTCCAAGCCCCTGCCATGGGTAGGGACACCCTTTCAACCCATCAAGACATAAGCTGGTCACACAGCTGTGGCTGCACTTCAGCTGGTGTATCCAAGATACACCATCCTCCACTCTGCCTTGCCATCACTGTTTCCCTCCTCATCCCACTTTTCTTACCTCGAGCTCCTCGATATGGCCCATGCCAAGCAGCAGATGTGACTTCATCCAGGCAGCATTAATGACTTCCCTGTCGTTATATGCAATTCCCTGGAAAATACCCCACTCCCTTTTGCAGGGGGATCACCAAGAGGCTCATGGCTCAGGCTCCTTGGCATCACCCATCCCCACACCACGGCACTCCCACCAGCCCTCCCTGCTTTATACAGACCTGATTCTTACCCAGTTTGACTTCCCCCCTCATTTATCTAACCTTTCTTAGCTGAATACCACCAAAAACCAAAGGATCAATTCCTTCTTTGCTCACTTCTTCCCCCTGCCATATGAATGCTCTCCACACCTACCTGCATGCCATTTGGGGATGTTCAATTAGAAGAAACAAGCTCCCAAAGCAACTCTTTCAAGGCTCCTTCACCCAGCCCTTATCAGTGATTCCTCCAAGTTTACAATCTAAGCTGGGAGGGAAGGATGACCAGAAGGAAAAATGCCAGCTAAAACTGCATGCACCAGTGCACCTCCAAGAGAAATCACCCCAGACACCAGCAGTAGCACAGGATCAAGAATTATTTTTATTAGCAACAATACCAGATAATTAAGTTCTGCCTCAAGAGGTATTTGGTCTGTAACACAAAGGAGAGGAGGAGCAGAGATGCAAAGCAATGAGAAAACAAGCAGAATCTTGTAATTCCTTGGACTGAAGGAAAATGTGTGAGCTGGGGAGAGCAGAGCACAGGGCAGGCTCTCAAGTGGGAAGCATAAAGGCCACAAAGAGACTTTCTGGTTGCCATGACAAAGTTGGTTTGGGCTTTTTGACCAACTACTCCATTACCCCAGTGCCCAAGGAGGCAATGGGAGTGCTGACCCCCATGAGCAGCACCCAGCATCCCTACCCTTGGCCTTTGGGTGGACCTTCACCTGGGTCAAAGCAGTCCCTGGCCAAGTGTTGGGAGGCTGAAGGGCTCCAAACCCACCAAAGGGACACAATTAACAACCCACACATGCCCAGTCATGTGCCACAAAGCTGCTCCTCGCTGCCACACGCCTGATACATTCTCCACTTGTGTCTGGATTTTATGTTTAAATAAAAATCAGCCATAAAGCAGAGCTCCATGTGTGTACTGCCAACAGGCCCACAATGAACACTGGAAAGGATTATTATTAAAAAAACAATGCCCGCCAAGCCACCCTGTGGCAATAACCACCCTAAATTCTGCTGTTCTCCCAGCAAAGCCTCACATCCAGTCCAGCATGGAGGTTCCTGGCAATCCCAATCAGAAGCTCCACCACTACTGGGACAAGCAGAAGATGCTGAGAGAGCATTCCAGTAACAGAGCACCTGCTAAAAACCCAGTCTTGGAGTATTTTCCATGGACAGCATCCCTCAGGCACCTCTGCAATATGAAGCTCTGCCATCACACCCTTGCTTATCAGTTCACCTCTCCTAGACCGTAAATCCAGCCAGTTTGAGAAAATAAATACAATAATTGGATTTGGTCCAGGCTGTGCTGGCATATGGGAGTTTAAGTGACTTTAAAAGCCAGTCCTCTTTGGGTGGGCTTTATTTTTGGGTGTCATAGTAGCTCACCCCTCCGAAAACATCTGGAGACCATATGCTGCCTGTCCACATGACTTAACCAGATTTCTGCTGGAGACATCACACCAGAGCCCCTCTCATACCTCTCCCTGGCTTTCACACACCTCTCTCAATAGAGACTAAAGCCACCTTGAAAACCTCAGGTTAGGACAACAGCATTTCATTTCCCTTTGGGGTCAGACAGCTCAGTTTGTGCCCACAACCACCACACCACAGTCACAGCAGGAGAAATACTCTCAGCTTGGCCACCACGTACAGCCCCAGCACTAGGAGCACCGTGGTAAGAGGTGGATGATCCCTCAACTCAATTTTACCCGGAAAAATTAAAGCAAGCAGAAGTCCAAGTGGAGTGGTTTCCCTTATACATGTTTTTTTTTGTGTGGAATGATTGTATGAAATCCGTGCAAAGTGGTGCCCTGATCCCTGGCACGGCTGCAGAGCTCAAATCCCTTTTTGCTCAGCACCACCACTGCAGCTTGATGAGGGGGGATTCCCCCCAGAGCACCCAACCCCTGCAGGGCTGAACTCGTAACAGTGAGGCAGGAAAACCCAAGGTGCCCTCACAAGCCCTGGATTCAGCTGAAAACCAGAGTGGTGGCCCCAACGAGCCACTCACTGGCACTGGGGTGAGGCACAGTATATCCCTGTGCCCCTGATGGTCCCCTGAGCATCCTGAGGAGGATGAGGCTCTTTTGGTCTGTTTGCTCCATTAAGCTGGAGAGTGACATGTCCAACAGGACCTCCCCAAGCACAGGGGACACCCCTTCCCAGAAGGGAGACTTTCCCTCTGCACCCCCCTGGATGCAACCACCCCCCCTTCCCACGACAGGCAGCTTGCCTCAAAACCACAGCATGCCTGACTTTTTGGGGGAAAAAAAAGAAACCTAAATACCCAACAGTAGCACCACAAGCCATCCCAACCCTAGCTGCCCCCCTACACGAGGTGGACCACAAAAACAGCACAGGCAGACCCCACAGCCAGCCCCAGCATGAGGTAGAACGTCATCACCACCCCTGCTGCCTCGGCCAGCTCTTTGGGGACGATTTTGGGGCCGTAAACCATGACCAGTGTCCCCAGGTAGCCATTGCTCAGCCCCAGCAGCACCGTGAAGACCACCGGGTAGATGTCTTGGTTGAAGACCACCGTCTGGATGTGAGCACGGGGTTGGTAGTTGCTGAGGATGAAGAGAGGGAGGAAGATGGTTCTGAGGAGGACGAGGGTGGGCAGCAGCTTGCTCTTGGGCCCGGGCACCTGGATCCAGGCCGTGACCTGCCTCCCACACCAGTCAGCAAAGTTGTACAGGAGGAAACTGGTGAGTGGCACAAAGTACTTGGTGCTCCACAGGCTTCCCGAGGACTTGCTGACCGACTCGATGCTGGAGGAGAGGGAAGGGAAGATGATGATGGAGATGAAGAAGACGTAGAAGAGGCAGAAGCCAAGGAGGGCAGTCTTCTGCAGGATGGGGCGGAGCGGAGGGATGCCTGAGGTTTTTGTAAGGAAGGAGGAATTTGTGGTGCCTCCTGGCTCTGCCTTGTCCTCCACGGAGCTGCTGGGTGGCATGGTCCCCAGAGATGGGCTCTCCTTCTGGCTGCTCAGGTAATACCTGGAGAAAGAGAAGGAGGGAGGCCAGTGTGTGAGGGGAATACAGATTGAGATGTGGAGAGAAGTTGGTGACACAGGGATGCCCGCTGGAGCCAGCGACTCTATCACAGCCCCAGCTCCCACCCTCTACAGAGAGGTGACACTCAGAGACCCACCACCCCCTCTTCCTCACTGTGGGGATCCCATTAGACCCTTGATGGTTCACAGAGGGGACCTCCTGCATGCAGGAACATGGGGAGGAGGAGATTTAGAGGGTCACAAGCACCAGCAAGACCAACAGGTCACGTACATCAGTGCAGGATGTGGCAGACACTGACGTCCTGTGGGGGCCCAGCTGGCTGCCTCCAGACCACGGCTCTCTGCTGACTCCACAGATTTTGGGAGCCCCGAAATCAGCACTCTGTGCCCCTGGGAAAGCTTGGCAGAAACTCAGCCTGTGCCGGGGCGGGCGCCCAGTTTCGGTCTGTGGTTTCAGTGAAATGGGGAAGCGTGGCTGGAGGCGGCGCAGCGCTGGAATGCTCCCAGTGGGATGCTGGGGGGTGACAGGGCAGGGACCAGCACAGGGAACACCCCACGGATCCTCTCCTGGCATCAACAGTGGCAAACCCTCCTGGCCATGCCCGTGGGACACCCTGGCAGCAGGTGCACACACCTGGAGTACTCCAGCCTGGGCAGGAGCAGGTACACCATGATGCAGACCACGATGAAGATGTCAGCAGTGAGGAAGTAGGCCAGGGCGCTGTCGGTGACATCGGCTGCTGCTGCCAGGTCTATCACAGAGGCCACGGCGCTGATGGTGCCACCCATGGCCTGACCTGTGTGTGGGGACAGACAGAACTTCAGCCAACTGAGATGGGAACAGGTGAGGGGCAGAGAACAGGAGGGGGAACCCAGAACCAGCATCCTCTTCTGACTCACACCTTCTGACATGCACAGGTCCCCGGGGGACACAGCTCACCCCCTGACCCTCATGCTGGTCCCCAAACCCAGCTCAAGGTGCAGCTGCACACACCACCTCCCCTCCGTCTCCACACCTTGCTGCCACACGGTTATTTGTGGGTCCCATCCTGCATCCCCTTCCAACGCAGCCACAGCACACACCAGGCTCAGGACGGGACCTGATCTGCTGGGCTTGCATGCCCCAAGTCCTGCAGTGAAGGTCCAAGCCCTGCCCAAAGCCTAAACCTGCCTTTCCACCAGCACACATATAACCCCACATCCCTTCTGCACTCCCCCAGATGGGAATTCAAGCCACCAGCAGCAAGAATGCCATCTCAGGGATGTGGTGCTTTCCGTCTGTGGGATAAACTCATTAAAACACTCCTGCCTTGGCCCCAGGAAAAATTCCTCCATCCTGAGTTTTCCCCCTTCTCCTCTTGGTTTGTCAACCATTCTGCAGCACATTTATAATGTTATCAAGGCTCCAGGGAGCTCATCACTCACAGCTCCCAACCTGGCCCTCATCACTCATGGAAATGCTGAACAGAAAGGAGGGGACAAGGCAAAGCTGAAGATCCCTCAGCTAGAAACAGCAGAACAGAGAGATGTCATCTCCTTCCCTCCTTCTCCCTGCACCCAGCAAATATCCAAGGTCAGTTTATGGGTATTTACAGAAACCAAAGTTCCTGTGACCGAGCATGTTTCTCCTTCAGCAACTTCTCTTTATCACGAGGCAAAGCCAAGTTTCTCAAACAAACCCCACGTGACAAAACCCCAGATGCAGGAGAGAGAGCAAACCACGAGCCCGAGCAGGGAAAGCCGGAGTGCACGATCCCAGCAGGGACAGAGGTCACCCACCTGAGATCAGAGCCTGCAAGTTCCTCATGGGGAAGCAGCTGCTCAGCCCAAAGATGCTGCTGCTGAAGATGGTCGAGGCGCTGCTGACCACGGCCACGCAGGCCACGGTGAGGGCGAAGAAGAGGGTGGTCCAGGCAGAGGTGTCCACCTTCACCAGCACCGTGATCACCAGGAACACGGCCAGCATGACAAAGAGGGAGGACAGGATGCGGACGCTGGCAGGCACCCTGGGGACAAGGGGAAGGGGACACTCCTGCCTTTAGCTGCAACACGAGGGACACCAACCCCTCTGCTGCAGGAGGGAGCGAAGAAAAGAAAGAGAGGTGGGGGGAGATGAGCAATAGAAAGCAATGAG
This sequence comes from Dendrocincla tyrannina, assembly GCA_035047865.1. Lineage (NCBI taxonomy): Eukaryota > Metazoa > Chordata > Aves > Passeriformes > Dendrocolaptidae > Dendrocincla > Dendrocincla tyrannina. The sequence goes on from JAWWMP010000167.1 coordinate 2,155,238, forward strand.
GAGATGGAGAGAGGCAGAGAGCCGTCCCAGCAGCCCAGAGCTGGAGATGAAGCACACAAACACCTGCCTGCAAACCTGCAGGAGTTGGATCTGGGATAAGGAAGGGTGCAAATGAAGTGAGGAGGCTCTTGTAGATTTAAGCCAAGCTTGCAACAAGGTGCAGATGGTCCATTTTTTAACCCAGTTCAGGGCATGGCATTGCTCCAGCCTGGATAAGCTTGGCTTTTGTCAGCCAGTCCCCTGGTAAGACTGTTTCCAAACAATTAACCAAGGAATTTATTAGTAACTCATTTACTCAGGCCAAGTGGGGAGCGAGGTGCCTGACCCTGCTTCATCTCAGCCGGCTGCAACTCAGGCAGGGGCAGAGCGAGGAATTTTGGCTGCACAGGCAGGCTGAGCTCAGGATGCCCTGTGGTTTCCCCGCCCAGGAAGGGCAGGCTGAGGTGGGAACCACCTGGGAACCACGGCAGGAGCAAAGCCAGGGAGAGCCACAGCTCAGGGACTCGGGGATGAGCAGCACTTACTTGTTGACAAGCAAGAAGTTTCCAATCAGGCACAGCACCGAGGGCACAGTGGAAGCAATGGAGATGTAACTCTCAAAATAGTCCTGCCAGGAGGAAAAAAGAACAAATCCAATGTTAAAAAGGTTGAGGGGGGGGAACAACACGTGAATTTCAGGGCCTAAATATGGCACAATAGGGAGTTATGGTGTAGGTGTCCACCCTGTTGCATTGTAATCTCAGGGCAATGGGAATACTGCAGTTCACCTTCCCAAAGCTCTGGGCTACTTCAGGAAATTAGGGACACAAATTCAGATGGAAAAATGGTGAAGGAAATACCTACCATACTGCCACACTGGCCCTGTGGGGCAGCACCTGAAATCAGGAGGGCTGGATTTCTCCCACTGTCTCCAACACCCTTGACAAACCCTGTGACTATTTTATCCTCCCTGAGCTCTGTGAGGGCTGTTTTTCACAGGTCAGGATGCAAAAGCATTAATATTATTATTAGCCAAGTGCCTCAAAAGCCTGGGATGGGAGCAACCAGGACACCTCACCTGAGAACGTGCTCGTGCCAAAGCAGCCTGAGCAGGGACACAGGGACATGATTTTTCCTCCCTTTCCCCCTCTCTGCACACACAAAACTCGTGGAGAGACTCTATTAAGACTCAACACACATGAACTCCAGGGACTTGTATATCACTGGAGCAAGTCAGCAGCAGCCCCAGTGAATCCCCACCAGCCCAGAGGTCAGGCTGGGAACACAGAAAGCAATAACCACAGCACAGAGAGAAAGCTTTCCTGGCCAAGATTGCAGGCAAATGCTTGCATTCTCAATCCATTTGATGTGTCACACTGCTAAAGCCTGTCTGCCCCCTCTCCTCCCCTCGAGGTGCTTAATCCCACTTTTTTCTGCAGGAGTCTCAGCCAGCAGGGAGGACGATGATCACAAAGGGGATGATGACCTACATATCCAGCCCTATCACGATAGAAGCTTTCATTTTCTGCGGTTATCCAGCTACAGAGACAGGGCCACATCATGTCCAAGCATGAGAAGGCACTTGGCACGTTTCCTCTGCACGTTACATTATTTTTTTACAGCTCTGGATCATTATAATCAGTTTACAAGTATGTTCATCTATTCTTCCCCTATCAGGAGCTTCACTGCAAGCAACAGGAAATCTAATAATCACTCCTAGAGGGTCCAGACAGACAGAGACATAAATACCTGTGCTTAGAGCACCAGCTTGGCCAAGCAGGAGGCTCAAAGCTCCACAGCCACACCATGGATTGCAGGAGGAAAGACAAAGCAAAATGCAAAGCTGGCTGCTAAAACTCAAGACTTATTTACCAAGCCACTTGAAACAAACCCCCAGCCCATCCTGCGGATACTCAATGTACTTCCAAGGCAATTTTCTCTTGGGAAGGAAAAACGGCGTTATAACACTTTCCACCAAGCAGAAGTGTGCTCAAAGTAACTGAGCAGGGATGCTGTGTCTTTGAGCATCCCAGGGAAACATCCATTCATTCCCAGCAAATGGGCTCACACCAGCAGTGAGAATTGGGCAAGTATTTAATGTTTTTAATGCAGCAGCAGAATGGTGGGTGGTAAATTTAATCCCTGCCTGGACCAATGGATAATCTCATGCTCCATATTCATCTCTCCTGCTTGTTTGGTTTTAATCCATCTCCAATGGGTATTCCCACCCAGCACAGACGTGCTTTCAGAGCACATTTTTGGCAAGGCAGGATATACCCAGCGATTCTCCTTTTCTGCTGAGCCCCAAAAATAACAATCCCCAAAGCAAACCTGACATCTTCCCCCCAGCGCCACCTCTCCTGGGGGAAGGTATCATCCCTCAGCCATGGAGCTGAGGCACATAATGGAAGTGTTTAACCTCACATTAACTGCACTGCCTTAAAAAACCCCAAACAAGAACAAAGCATCACGGTGGCAAATTAGTCACAAGATGCTTTTGCAAAGTAGTTCTTACTCTGCTCCAGCCTGGACTTGGCAGCTGGGCTCCTGCCAGGCTGGAAAAGGTCCATGCTGGTGGCTGAAGGCACTGTAGTGTTACCTGGAGCATGGGGCATGAAATTGGCAGCTGAGAGCAGGCTGGAGATAAGAGCAGGCTGGAGCCAGGAGGAGGGGCACGTTTCCAGATTCAAGCTCCATGTGCAGGTAAACCCTCCTGCTGTGGCCTCACGACTCCCCATCCCAGGGCAGAAATGGGGCTGACTGGTTTAGTTCTGACCAGACTCGACTGCCACGCTGCTCTTGCACCAGAGCAAGGAAAAGGCACCATGCCATGGCCACAGGGGAAGAGGAGAAACACCTTTTCAACAAAGAAATGGGTGGTCTGACCAGGGATACAGCTGTGCCAGATGACCTCCTAGGGATACTTGTTCTGCTTAAAACCAAGAATTGCCTGGGACCAGTGTGACAGACAAGCATGTGACACACACCCCGCATGGGTGGGATGCAGGGAATGGTGGAGAACACCATGCCACGTGGTAGCAGAGCACACTTCACCCACTCTGTGCACACATCACCTCTCTCTGACCACCCTCACTAGCTCAGGGATAGTCAATTCTGGTCTTCAGGCAGTGCAAGAGCTTGGGCTCCATCAGTTTAATCCAGCCAGGACCTTGATTTACACCAGCAGACCTGTACTTTAGAATCCTGGCAGAAGCACTCTGCTTTCCTCCCCAGCAAAAATGCAGCTGGCTTAATAATTATTGAAATTAAAAGAGCTGTGGGTGTACTGGGGTGAGAAATCAGAGGGAAAACGTGGGTGTCACGCCTGGCTCTGTGTTTACAGAAAACCAGAAAGTGCCCAAACCACCTGAACAAGCTCGGCCTCAGGAGCAGGATGGGATGCAGCCTCGTCACTCCAACACCCTCCAGCCACAAAGACACAAAGCCACAGCTTTGTCAGGGGGACACAGGGAAATAATTCTGCCCTGGTGGCAGGAGGAGCAAGACAAGGCAGCTTTTTTGAGGGAGAAAAAGAGAGGCTATAAACCTGCCACCCCAAGGCTGTCTCATCAATTGCCCCATATGCCAGAAGCCAGATGTTTATTGCTGCGAGGACTCACACCTGCCAGACTCTGAAGGGCAAAAGAGAAACAAGCCACCACCAAGATATTTTTCCCTTGCACTGTAGAAATTGGCCCATGAAAGGCAGTCTTGCTCATGGGGCAGCTGAAGCCCGATTTTTCAGACACACCTTAAACCATGGCACTCCAACTACAGGTAAGAGCCAGACCCCAGAGTGGCTTTAAGCACCTTTCTCCCAGCTATTTGTGCTCCCCAAATAAACCTCTACCTCTGGTTTGCTGCAGGCGAGACTCCAGGAGATGCTCCCTCACCTTTTGCGGAATCAAAGAGGGGGATGAAAAGAACAAGTTAGGAAGGAAAGCAGCTTTTTCACCCCCGCCTTGAAAGCAGGACACTCACCCGCAGGTCTGACGCCGCCTGCCCTCCTGGGCCTGCCTCGCCAGAGCAATTCTGCAGCTTGTACATCCAGTAGTGCTTTGCCGTGATGAAAAAATTCCAGGGCAGGAGGGAGCCGATGCCCAGGAGGAAGAAGATGAGGTATGCCCCATGGAAGTGGTCCCTTGGCTTGGGCTGGCTGTGCCTGCTGCTCCCCGGGGGCTCCTCCAGCAGCGGCTCCTGCTCCGGGGGGATGCTGGTGGGTGCTGGGTGCATCGTGCTGGGGGAACAAAAATACCATTATAGAATAGCCAAAATACAGCCATCCCACGGGGGGTGGGGGGTGACCCCATGAGCATCGTCACGGCTACAGCATGGGTTGGGTCGGATGGGGCTCTGGGGGGTTCCATACACCGCCCACTATTCCCAGGTTGCTCCAAGCCCCATCCAACCCGACCTGGGACACTTCCAGGGGCAGCCACAGCCTCTCTGGGCAGGGGGAAAAGGAGCTGAGACACGGCAGGTTCCACCCCACCTTCCCGCCCGCAATTAATAATTAACCCGAGCCCTCAGCCTCGCAGGAAGCCCCCAAAAAAGGGCTCCGCAGAGCAAGGGGGAAACCCGTAGGAGCACAGGACCCCCTTGTAAACCACTACGTCATCCCCAGGGCTCCCAAACCGAGCGTGACGTCACCAAACAACTGCCAAAAAAAGGAGTAGAAAAGGCAAAAACAACGTCACTTGGCCCTGGAAACCCACCTGGGAAGGGAGGTGGGCAGGGCGATGGGAGAAACCCCCGCCCCGAAAGGGCCGGGCGGGGCGCGGGGGAGGCGGAAATGCCGGGATTGCGGGGGGGGAAAAAACTCACCAAAACACGCGGAAAAAACCCAGGGAAATCTGGGGAGAGGGGAAGGGGCATCCCACCCTCCCGCTCCTGTACCCATCCATGTACCCATCCAGCCCCGCGTCCCTCCCGCAGCACTCACGGGGGACCCGCTCGGCTCCGGCCACGCCGCGCCCCTTCAATGGGTGACCACGCCCCTTTATTGTATGGCCACGCCCCTTTAACAGGGAGGACCCGCCCATTTAATCAGTGGCCACGCCCCTTTCGATGGGTGGCCACGCATCTCTTTGCGTGTTGGCCACGCCCACTGGCTGTTGGCCACGCCCACCATCTGAGGTGGATAACGTCATCACGGATAGACCACGCCCACTCACTGCTGACCACGCCCTTCAGCGACTGGCCACGCCCACCGCCCGGGTGGACAGACGTCATCATTGATTGGCCACGCCCACTCGTTGTTGGTCACGCCCCCTAAGCGGATGACCACGCCCACTCCGTCCTGGCCACGCCCCAAATTCTGCCCCTGTTCTCCCCTCCCAGTAAGACCCACCCGTGCCCAGTCCCGGGGTCCCAGCGCGGGAGGGATGTGGAGCTGCTGGAGCGAGTCCAGAGGAGGGCACGGAGATGCTCCAAGGACTGGAGCCCCTCTGCTCTGGAGAGCTGGGGGGGCTGGGGGGCTCACCTGGAGGATCCAGGGAGACCTGAGAGCCCCTTCCAGTGCCTAAAGGGGCTCCAGGAGAGCGACTTTGGACAAGGGCCTGGAGTGATAGGACAGGGGGAATGGTTTCCCACTGCCAGAGGGCAGGGTTAGGTGAGATATTGAGAAGGAATTTTCCCCTGGGAGGGTGGTGAGGGCCTGGCACAGGTTGCCCCATCCCTGGAAGTGTCCCAGGCTAAGCTCAGTGGAACTTGGAACAACCTGGGATTAGTGGAAAGTGTCCCTGTCCACAGCAGGGGTGTGAAAGGAGATGATCTTTAAGGTCCCTTCTGACACAAATCATTCTGGGATTCTGTGAAAAATTGGTGTTCATCACATTCTGGGTTATGGCACAGGCTTTTGCTGGGCTTGAGTTTTTGGTGGAATGAGGTAAACACTCTGTAGGATTTGGGGCCCTTTACCCGAGACCCTCCTGTAGTCTCTGTGCTTCCTGCAACGCCCCATCAGTGTGAATTTCACTGCAAAGTCCTCAATTTCCATCAAGCTGCACTTCCACACTCACCTTCAGAGCACGGGGTGAATGTAAAGGAAAACACCGTGAGCTCTTCTTTCCCTCTTTCCTTCCCCAGAGGTGTGTTTGGCTCCTCAGCAGCCACACAGGCAAATGATGAACTGGTGGGGCCCCAGTTTTTCTGTAACACACCCCCCCCCACCACCTGACAGGCTTTGCCAGTTCATTTCTATTAGTGCTGGCAAATAAACTAGTGGAGTTTTACATGCTCTGTTGCTTGTTGCCAGCTGTTTCCCTTTAGCCTTCCCCATCTCCAGTCCCTGAGGTGACAATAACCAGCCTGGGTCTCTTCCTTGCTTTTTCCTCCATTGCACATGCATCCAGCCCTTCTTCATCAAAGCAAAATACTCCCTGGGTTTGGTTTTTTTTTTTGCAAAAGACCCTGAAATAGTCTAGTCTGGATTTTTTTCCACCTACAGCTGCCTATGGGAGAAACACAGAGGGACCCAAATACGTCCCAGTAGCACCAGTGCATGCACAGCTGGCCACCACCCACCTCCAGCCTGTGAGCCTGCAAGGAGAGCAGGTCAGATGGCCCTGGCCACCCAGATGTCAAAATAACCCAAGACACACACAGGCTCTCATGTTTTTTGACTCCTTTGTGAGCAAAACAAGCAGAAGCAACGCAACCAGCCCACTGGCCATGTGCTGACATGGAAAGGCTTGAGAGCAGCACGTGGGTTTCTCTCCAGAGGTTTCTCCTTGGGATTTTCATCCACATTGACGTGCCAAGCTGGGAAAGCACCTGAGGAGATGGCACGGCCTATCCGAGTCAGTAGCTCATCAGCTCTGAGGGACTCGCCTGATATTTCTGACCTGCTGCCATCTATCATGTCAAAAAACCCACTGCTGGGGAAGAGCCTCGGATCACATCAGCACAAGGGACTTGTGACAGCCCAGCGGGGGGAACAAAGCCAGGCCATGCTGGGCCAGAGCTACGATGACCCCTCCAGTCAACATTACCCACACTCGAGAGACCCTGCACAGCAACACAGCCCCCTGCATGGGCTGGGGGCAGATTTTAGGGACACCCCTCCCCTGCTCCCCTGCTCCTGGATGTCCTCTCTCCTGCAGAATAGATCTGCCAACACTTAGGGGTGGGATTTTGAACCCGGCGTGGGGACTGGGCTCAATGTCTCAGCTGCAGGGATTTGGGGCAGCTGGATTTTAAGGGGACTGAGCAAAGCTGGGTATTTCAGTAGGAGAACAACAGGGGAAATCAGTCAGACAAAGCTATCCATGGATTTGGGCCCTTGGAAAGATCAATTAGTGGAAAGGGTGCCCAGGGAAAGCATCTTGGGAGATGGAGGGTAAAGGAATTCAGATGCAAAGAAAAGGGCAAGGGGGAATGGCTTTGCAGGGTTAGATAGGATATTAGGAAGAAAGTCCTTGGTTGAGAGGGTGGGCAGGCCCTGGCACAGGTTGCCCAGAGAAGCTGTGGCTGCCCCTGGATCCCTGGAAGTGTCCAAGGCCAGGTTGGACAGGGCTTGGAGCAACCTGAGCTAATGGAAGGTGTCCCTGCCCATGGCAGGGGTTGGAACAAGATAATCTTGAAAGCCAGGATAGTGGGACCCTTGGATCCCCCTGCAAACCCTTCTGGCTTTGTTTCCTTGCTGGAATTGAAGCAGGCGAGGGAGCAGTTGTCCCCAAGCAAGGGAGGAAACAAAGTGGGAGGCTGGAGTTGCAGATTGCAGCTCTGTGACCTGCTCACCCCTCCCAAATTAGCCACCCTAATTGTGGTCCTTGCTGGAAGGGGCATTGCTCTCTGCAGGATATCCCTTGGGGAAGGGAATGAACTGCTTGAGAAGGTGGCTGGGGCCCCAAGACACAGCTCTAGCGCTCAGCTCCCGCCTTGTAATCACCCATGCAGGTCCAAAACAACCCATCCATCAATCCCCAGCCTACCTCCATCAGGGACTCTGACAGCAACATCCTCCCACTGGCATGCCTGTAGCATCCCAGCCAAAAACAGGTTGGAGGGAAGCTCACAGGGACACCCACACTGCCAGTGCTGCCAGACCTGAATCCCTGCAGGAACCAGTGAGTGATTAACAGTAGAAGAGCAGATTGCTGTGGTTTTTTTATGTTTTTTATTAGACTAGGAAATATAATTTATTGCATAAAAATTAATTTGTTACAATAGGAATGCTAAACTTTATTTACAGTTCTTTAGTTTACAGAATAAACAGACGTGGTTTCAGAGGATGCCACCAGGCCCATCCCCTTGGACATATAAATATGGAAACAGATTGTGGAGCGAGAGATGGACACTGCCAGCATGACACAGACCACGGGTGTGCCTTTGCCTTTAGGCTGGAGGAACCCCTGGCCGTGGAGGGAGGCGTGGAGGGCTCCTGGAGAGCTGGCACCCATGGGAGATGGGTACAGGTGCTCAGAGGACTGGAGTGGGGGCAAACCCTGCCTCCCCCCTGCCCTGCTTCCAGCACAGGTTCCCTGGTCTGGAAAACGGGGAGAACCTCCCCAAACACAGCTGAGTCAGGCTGCCAAAAGGAAGATGAATGCAGGTGGATGGGGATGGAGACAGAGGCACCCACGGGCGGGACGGATGGACAGACACACGTGCTGGTGCAGAAATCCATAAACCAGAGACAGTGAGAATGGGGGCGAGAGAGATTCAGAGGTGACCTGAAGGAGCATCTCATCTCACAGAGAACACCGTGGAACTGAGAAAGGAGCCCTCTACACCACCAGCAGCTGGTTTGATCCATCAAGCCTTTGTTTCTTCCCAAATGTGCTTATTCCTCCTTAGCTCAGAAATGCTCAAATGCAACCTACAGGATAGATAAAACCCTTCCCACGTGACAGAGGAGCTCACCCAGCGGCAGACTTCCCATCCAGCACAAGTGAAATAGATCTCTTCTCTCCCACAGCCTTAAAAACCCAGCAACAAGAGCTGCCCAGAGCAATCCCATTGTGCCCCATCAATACTGAAAGCTCTCCCCAAGCTGCCCTGTGCAGGTGATGCTCTCCAGGGCTCTCTGAGTGTGCTCCAGTCCCCAGCACACTGGAGGATGTCAGAGGCACCCCGTGACACCGGGCCAGGGCTTTGCAGCCAGGACACTGCACGTCACAGCCCAACGCAGGACCTGCTCCTAATACTTCCACTGATGGAGAACCCACAGCCTTGCCGTGTGACCTAGACTAATCCTGAGCTTACCACCCCCTTCCTATATTTTTTCCTTTATAACAGACAAGTTTCTAACATACAGCACTCGCTGAGTAACTATTTCTACCTGCAGGCAACCTACATTTTTACCTTCATCGAGACATCATATCTGTGTGAGGAACCTGGTTCCTGCCTACCCCTTGATTACGTTCCATTCACCCCACAATTCCTCCGTTGTCACAAAAAGCCTACTACAGGGAAAAACAGGAGCTGCAACGAGGAATAGAGACCTGATCACCACTCACAATGCCATCCCTCGGGTGGAAATGCTCAGCCTGGCTCAGGACTTGGGGGTGCTGAGGTATCCTCCCCTGAATCCCTGTGGAAATACTGCATCACAAACCGGGCACAGGTGCACAGACCCCAGATGGAGGCAGTCTGAAGTGGCCACATCCCAGCCCACCAGCCCTCTGCTCTCCCTGGATCCTTTCACAAGTTGGTCCTCACCTCCCTCTGACCCCCGGGGCCCAGATTTGGAGTGTTCACTGCAAAATCCTGCTGGGTTTAAAACACCCCCCCGCTTTGGCCTCGGGGTCCGGAGGTTGGTGTAGGACCAAAATCTTTGGTTTGTACTGAAGTTATGCAAATGAAGGCGCAGTCATCCTAAAAAGCTCCCCCAAACACTGCCAGGGAAGAATTTATTAAAAACACCCTTATCTGGATGCACTCTCCCCAACCTGAACCCAAAATACAGGGCAGCATCCCTCCTCACAGGTGAAATGGAGTCCCTCATTCCGCTGGGCACCACTGCCAGGAAAAGGGGAGTTTGCACGGAAAAAAAACCTTGGGGAGGGTCTGAGCTGGCCCTGACCCAGAGGGGTGGAGAGGCACTTCACCCTACGGACACCCCGGGGGTCCCAGGACATGTAAACATGTTTTGCTTGACTTGGATCACACGCTTTTCCCTACAAAAGTGTGTCCATTGAAATCTCTCTCTCTGCCACCCCGACCACAGCAACGCTCTTGCTCTCACACACTGAAAAAAAAAAAGATTTATAAATCTTTCTTTTTTTTTTCCTTTTTTTCTATTTTTTTTTTTTGTAAAAAAAAAGGACACATCCAAAGATCTGGATAATAAATTATTTGCGTTTCCTAAGAAACTTTTTTTTTTTACCTTTTTTTCTTTCTTAGTTGCCTCGTTAAGCTGCCTGAAGCCTTTGACAGGAGTTAAGCTGTTCGCCTGGATTGTACTCGTCTCTTCCACGCAGAAATGCTATTAAAGGAGGAGGAGGGGAACCCAAAAGAAGAAGGAAAAGGAAAGCCCCCATCCCAACTCGAGAAGCCCTAATTCCTCCCCGTGCCATGAGGAGGAGGAAGAGGAATGCTGCGTAACACTTGAGTCGCTTTGTAAACGCTGAGGGCGGGTCTCTAAGGCTGACAGTGATGTGGGGAGGGAGGAGAAGTGACGGCCTCGGCCCTTCCTCGCTCAGGATGGAGGTGCCTCCCCCTGCCGCCGTCGGGGAAGGACCCCTCCTCACCCCTTTTTTGTCCTCCCAGCCCCCCAGCCACGGGAGCATCATCAGCAGTCCCCTTCTGTGGCCATGACCACCAGCATCTCGCTCTTGCCCATCTCTTCTAAGGCACTGGCCAGGGTGTTGAGATCGCCGTCATCTTGGTGCTCGGCTTCCCATAAGTCCAGGAGCACCCCAGTGGGGCTGGCTTTGGTGGCAAAGTAGTTCAGATACCTGAGAAGGAGAAGCAGAGGAGGAGCAGGTTGGTGTGGTGCCCTTTGGGGCTGGAAGGGGGGAGGATGCCAGAGCAGCAAACCTGTTTGCAACACAAACCTTGAGGGGAATGAAGTAACACAAATGCCAAAGCCCTCGAGATGCCACCTTCAACTTTTAGACAGAGCTGGCACTCAGGCAAAAGCAATGTAAGCTGAGTTTTGCTGAAATTACCCTCCCTCCCTTCAGTCCCTGGGGTGAACCCAGGCAGGAACAGCACAGCCATGGCCCCAGATAAGTAAGGGCCATTCACCATGCCAAAAGACCCACAGATGGATTTCAGAACGGTCTGGGCTGGAAGGGACCTTAAGACTCATCTCATTGCAACCTCCCTGATATTGGCAGGGACACCTCCCACTATCCCAGGTTGCTCCAAGCCTCGTCCAACCTGGCCTTGGACACTTTCAGGGATGGGGCAGCTGCAGCTTCTCTGGGTAACCTGTGCCAGGGCCTGCCCACCCTCACAGCCAGAAATTTCTTCCTAATATCTCACCTAAACCTTCCCTCTTTTGGTTTAAAGCTGTATCCAAGGATAGAGATGGACATAACTAGGCAGAGCTATATCCATATTTATGTGTATACCTACTGAGCCAGACATAACCTCAGTAGGTGCCTGCAGCAGAGAAGGAGCCCATTCTGAAGCCCCTCTGCGTGGGGAACAGCAGCAGAAAACAAAGCATGGGGACACCCACCGGTCCATGGAGAGCTTCTGGGCGAGAAGTCTCCAGTCGTTCCCCCTGGAGTTGGGAGCATCCAGGCTGTTGCAGATCTTCTGCCGGATGGAAAGGGGGATTTTGAAGGCATAGGGTCCCACCTGGGTGGTGGAGGTGGCACCGCTGTGGTGGGAGCGGAGGGTGTCGAAGGAGCTGGTGTGCTGCAAGGGAAAGGACAGGGAAAGATGTTGCAGCACGGAGCTGAAATACCTGAGGGTGTCCCCTCGCTGTCCCCCCAACCTGCCCTGTGCTCACCTCTCCCAGCGTGATGTGGAGCTGGAAGATCTGCCCTTCCCCTTCCACCTGCCGGACACAGATCTTGCAGGTGAGCTCGGTGGAGGCCTGGCTGTACCTCTCCAGCGTGAAGGTGCAGTGCAGGGCTCGCTGGCTGCCACTCCAGATGTGATAGAAGGGGATTTCCTGTGGGCCACCAAAGCATGGGCTCAGCGAAGGCTCCAGCAGCTCTCCTGGGAGATCCCCCCTCCCCCAGCCACCCCACAAGGGATGAGATGGGACAGCTGGACGCCACAGAGAGAGCACCCCACCAAAAAGACCAGAGAACCACACCCCCTTCCTCCTTCATCTCTTTGGGAGACAACTCTGGAGACAAGAGCAGGGCACCCACAACCTTGTGGTGCCTGGCTGAAGATGGTGCTCCCAGTCTGGGCCCCTGGCTGCCCCCCCTGAGCCCCTCACCTGGTACTTGGCCAGCAGCTTGCTCCTCCACAGCGCATGGGGGATGTCGTGGATGGAGAGACGCAGGTTGTGGTAGCTGTCCTTGAAGGGCAGGGGCTTGGGCTCCTCCAGCAGGTACCCTCCCAGTGTCCTCTCCAGCTCCAGCACCTCCTGTGGGCAGCGGGACAGGCAGCATGAGACCCAGGAGAAGGGCATGGGCTGCTCCTCTGCCCACCTCTGTGCTCAAGCCAGGCATGGCGCAGGGAGAGGAGCTGCCAGGAAGAGCCAGCAGCAGCAACCAGCCCATGGAGAACAGCCTTTACCCCCCCAACAGAACTTGTCAACTCATCTCATGTGCCAGTCCCATCTCAAACTTCATTTTTGCAACGTGAGCACCCATAAATGCCTCTGTACTCCTTAGAGAATGCAAAGGTCCAACACAAAGGTCAGGCGCTCCTTTGAAGGGTGCCACTCTTTTTGTCTGTAACACCATCCCACTATCAAACCAGCAGCTTTTAGGAGAAAAAGACAGTCTGGGAGCCAGAGTGCTGCTGACATCCCCACCTAGAGGCACCACAGCAATCCTGACAGGATCCACAGGACAGGTCACATAGGGAATCACACAGCCATCCGCCAGTGCCCCAGGTAGCCAAAGCATCAAAACTCCAGCTTCTCCTGCTGCACTGGATACTATCTATACCATAAACCCTCCCAAGGAGAGGAGAGACATGGATCCACGCAGGAATAACAGAATCTACAGAAAACTGAGGTAAATCACAGTTTTCTGTGCAGCAAAGAGAAAACCCACCCATGAGCAGCCCAACCTCTTGTGCAATGCCTGCAGAAAGGGGTCCCAGCAGAGGAGACAAGCAACACCCTGCCTGTTTCCTTCAGAGAGGGTGAGGAATGACAGGCAAAGCAGCAAACACCTTACTACTTCCCTGTGGTCACTTTGCAGGCAGTTGCATCAGGTTGCCTGCTCCCTGGGGCTAGGCCATCCTGAGAGGCACCAGGCAGCATCTCACTGCCAGCACAAACCGCTCGGGGAAGTTCCTATTTACCTTCAGAGCATCTGGCGTGTCCTCCAAGCAGTAGACCTTGAGGCTGTACTCCAGGGAGGTGCAAACCATGGGGGCAAAGATGGCCAGCTGAAGTCTCTTGATGGCTGACCTGGAGTAGGACTCTCCCACGAAGACGTAGGTGCCGAGCTGGTCTAGCAAGATGTGGCACGACTTGGCTTCCAGCTGGCAGTAGCAGGGAGTGTTGAGGGTCTCCTCATCCAGGGTCACAACTTCCTACAGATGGGACATCAAGGCTGGGGGTCAGCCCATGGTCCAAGGGCTTGTATCCCTCAAGGCTGACAGTCTCTGGTGGCTGCTGGGCTGGGTCCCCACCTTACCTCCCAGTTTCCCTGGTGGGACTGTGTTTTCAGCTGGTAAATCCAATCCGAGGAGCCGATGTCGGCACAGTGGGGAATGGTCAGGACGACGGGGCGGCACAGGAGCAAGCCAGTGGGTCCACAGGTCACTGCTGGGCTCAGCACAGTCTGTGTGCCCTCGGAGGGCAGGCTGGGGAGGGAGAGGGGACACTGGTTAGAAAGGAAACTCCACAGTGGTCAATGAGGAGGGGGCACAGGGGCAGCACGGGGTGACTTACAGGGCACTCTCTGCCTTGTTGAGGACCAGATACATCTCGTAGAACTTCCCCTGGGGGATGGCCCCGTGGGGAACCAGCAAGCTCACCCCTGGAATGGCACACACAGATGTTGTCAGTGACAAAAAGAGGGAGAAAGGAGGGAAAACCCACCCTCCAAAACCCACTCTCCACCTCAGCCAGACAGCACCAGGTCAGCAGGGAGCTAGGGCAGCCCAGAAAGAAATACCTCCAGATCAGGGAATCATGGAATGTTTTGGGTTGGAAAGGACACTAAAGATTACCTCATTCCAACCCCCTGCCATGGACAGGAACATTTGTCACTAGACAAGGTTGCTCTAAGCCCCACCCAGCCTGGCCTTGGACACATCCAGGCAAGGGGCAGCCACAGCTTCTCTGGGATGGCCCAGAGCTGCACCACTTGCCGGGATGAGCCAGGTCAATGTGCTAAGAAGAAAATCCTTCTCTTTGGTCTTTTTGCAAGGCACTGGCCCTGGATCATCGGCAAGGAAAGGCCAAGTAAAGCCCAAGCAGGCTGTGACCTCCAGCCTGAAATGCCTGGCTTGGGAATGGCTCACTGCCTTCCTTCCCTGAGCAAACGTGGGGACAGCAAAGGGCTGCTCACACAGGAAAGTCATCTGGGTCAAGCCCTAACTCCGTGATTGTTCAGCAGCCAAAACAGCCCCTCCTCCCAACCTGGGGCTTACCAGTGCCTGGTACCGTGAGCCTTCCCCCCAGGTAGCCAAACGTGCCGCTGGCGCTGTAGCCATGCTCCCGGGGCAGGCTGAGGAGGTGCTGGGAGCCCAGGGCTTTGCTCCGCACGTTCCCAAAGTGGCCGTCCCTGGCGGTGTCCCCCGGGTAGGTGCCGGTGGCCGGGACCCCCCCCAGCAGGTCAGTGCCATCGTGCAGCCCCGGCGAGGAGGAGGTGGTGGAGGAGTTGTACACCTTGATCTTGAGGCTGGGCAGGGGGTCGAGCAGGGGGGAGTTGGTCATGGGGATCTTGTCGGAGGAGTCCTGCAGGGCGTACACGGGGCCGCGGTACAGCCCTGCGCTGGCCGTCAGGTCCGGCTGCATCGAGGGGTGCAGCAGCTGCGGGTTGTCTGGGGGAGGAGGAAACAAGATGGTTGGAAAAGTGCTGCTTGAGTGGGAGAGATCTTAGAATCCTGGAATGATTTGGGTTGGAAGGGACCTTCAAGATTATCGGGTTCCACAGGCAGGGACACCTTCCACCAGGTTGCTCAGAGCTTTGCCCCGATTACCCCCATCAACAGGTGACCACCTCCATGGAGCCCCTCAGTCTCCAGGAATCGGCACATTCCCCCAGGAAGATGGGGCTGGGGGTCTCCTACTGTGACTTGCAGCCTGACCTTCCTTCTGCCTGGGCTCAGGCTGGTGAGCAGGACCTGGGTGGGCTGTGGCTCTCACCGTGCCGGGAGGTCTTGAAGTTGACAGGGTGAAATCCCCCGGTCAGAGCGGCTGACGAGTCCGTGATGTCCGTGTCGAAATCCCGGCATCTCCTCCGGTACACCACCACCCCCACAGCCATGAGGATCACGATGAAGACAAAAATGGCCACCACCAGCCCCGCGTACAGGGCCACATCACCTGTGGCCTCCAGCACTGGGAGGGATTAAAGAAGTGCAGGTGAAAAAAAGAACAAGAAACACACATCAAGACCCACCAGCGTTCCTCAACCCTACCACTGACTCAGGCACAAAGGTAAAGATGTGCACTGGGCCTGCTGGAAAGGCTGGCAGCAGGATGGAGGGTGTTTTCTAAGAGCAAGAAGTCAAGAGCGATGCTAGAGAATGGGATGGAGGTGAAGCCCTCAAACCTTTGCAGAACACCTGCCCACAGCTCATGCCAACTTCACCTGAGCACCAAGGATCCCTGAAACATTAGGCTTGTGCAGCTCAGGCTCATGATCAACCCTCACATCCTAAGAGAGACAACCCTGAAGAGTACACAGGAGTTTTGGGGTGGGCTTTAGTTGCTCCCCCTTCCCACCCTGTCCTCACCCAGCTTCTGAGGAGCCCAACCACAGATGCAACAGAACAAAACCAAAGAAAGAAACAAATAAAAAAAAATGGCCATGAAATGAGCACTTACAGTGGCTTTTGGGTTCGCTTAGAACTCTTTTATCTGTTAGGAAAACAAAGTTAGAAAAAAAAGTGGTGAAGCTGATGATGGGGATGAGATGAAGCAGAAAGTGGGGGAAAGCCAACCTGGAGGCATGGGAGATCAGCATAATTCCCCGGGGCATGCCAAAAGCCAGGCAGAAGCACAGTGACAAGGACATCTCCGTGCCCAGCCAGACCCTGGCACACATGTCCCTGTCTAACAGGACTTTGGAAATTTCTGGCTATGGCAACATTAAAGGGGACAGTGGTGTCACACAGCAGCAGCAGGTGGCAGCATTGGCTGCCTTCAGCGTGCCCACTCGGCACAGCAGCACCATTATCATCTTTATTGGTTTACTTCCCAAAAAGTCCAGCTCCAGAACTCCTTCCCAGCAATGACCACGGGCAGGTTCTTTTCACGGTGGGGCTGAGAAATCCCTCCTGCTTTTCCCCCACTAACCACAGCCAGCTTTATTTCAACAGAGATCCCAAACCTAGAGGAGGGCTGGCGGTCTCAATGCCATTGGGACACTTAAATCCCACCAAACCCCCCTAGTATTTCTACCCTCCACATAGCTTTGGAAGGGGCGGGTCTGCTTGAAAACACCTTGCCAGAGACACACAGCCCAAACCCCACGTGCCCGTGGCGCTGCTCCACCAGCTCGGGGGCGCAGCCAACAACAGTGTGGCCGAGTTACCACCTGCCCAGGTACTCACTGTGCAGGCAGAGCCCGTCGGTGCAGTTCTTGGAGTCCAGGAGCCCCCCGGTGCAGTCCTTGCCGCCGTTGCGCGGGGCCGGGGCGGCGCACTCGCGGCTGCGCCAGTGCGTGCACTCGGTGCTGCACGCCGACCACTTGCTCCACTCCGTCCACGCGCCGTCCACTGCGGGACACCGGGCACAGGAGCATCAGTAAAACCCCCCTGGCACGGCCCTGCTGGCAGCAGAAAGGGGCTGCCCCTGGGGAGCGTTATCCCGGCACACCCAGCCCTTCAGCCATCTGGGGAGGTTAATTGTGTCTCTGCAGATATGTCCAGCTCTTTGAGACTCAAATATGGTAGAATCCCAGAATGGTTTGGGTTGGAAGAGTGCTTAAAAACCATCTCATTCTAACCCCCTTGCCATGGCAGGGACGCCTTCCACTAATCCAGGTTGCTCTGAGCCCCATCCAACCTGGCCTTGGACACTTCAAGGTATGAGGCAGCCACAGCTTCTCTGGGCAACCTGTGCCAGGGCCTGCCCACCCTCACAGGAAGAATTTCTTCCCAATATGTAATCTAAACCTACTGTCTGTCAGTGGGAAGCCTTTCCCCTTGTTCTGTCACTCCAGGCCCTTGTAAATAGACTCTCTCCATGTTTCCTGAGGGCCCCTTCAGACACTGGAAAGCCACAGTTAGGTCACCCCAAAGCTGAACAAGGCTGAACAACCCCACCTCTCCCAGCTTTCCCTCACAGCACAGGCACTCCATCCCTCTAATCATCTTGGTGGCCTCGTGTGGGCTCACTCCAAGAGGTCAATGTCCTGTGCTGGGGAGAGCTGGACGCAGCGCTCCAGGTGGGTGCTTTGGACTGGTCTCCTGAGCCCCTGTCTCCTTTGGATGCACTGGGAGCACAGCTGGACAGGGGATGCCACCCAGGGGATGGAGCAGCGTGGGCACGCCAGGTTCCGAACCCGCCTTACCTGGGCAGAGGGTGGTGCAGGTGATTTTCTGGAAGGGCTGCCCGTCGCAGAAGGAGCCGCCGTTGAGCGGCGCGGGGTTGGTGCAGGTCCGGGTGCGCTTCTGCCAGCCCCGGCCACAGCGGTTGTTGCAAGGAGACCACTCAGACCAGGTGGACCAGCCACCATTCACTGCAGGAGGAGATGGACAGCGTTGACACCAGAGTCCACTTCAGCAGGGACAGGAGCAAAGCCTCGGGTTCTTACATCCTCTGTGACCCCCCTGGTACAGCTCACCCTCGTGAAAGGCAAATCACAGGACTCCTTCTCGTGCCCCCAGCCCCATGCCCAAGGTGCTCAAGCCTGCTTTGGTCCTTTTTCCACCTGGCAAACATTTATGTGTCTGGCCCCAAAGGAGATCTTCGGTTTCATAGCAAAGTTCAGCCAGATGCAGCTTTTCAGCTACTTTGAGAGTCAAATCAATCCGGCTGGGTCCAACCTCCATCCACCTTCCCACCCAACCGAGAAGGCTGGGAAATACATCCATCCCTACACCTCAGAAC
Organism: Dendrocincla tyrannina; assembly: GCA_035047865.1. NCBI lineage: Eukaryota > Metazoa > Chordata > Aves > Passeriformes > Dendrocolaptidae > Dendrocincla > Dendrocincla tyrannina. The sequence continues at coordinate 2,173,536 of JAWWMP010000167.1, forward strand.
CTCTCCCAACAGCCGGCGCAGGCTAAAAGAGGCTCCTGTCCTGCAGATACTGGTTTATCACCTAATTTAATGCACTAATTTAATTCACTCCTCCCACTCCCAGAAAGGTGCCCTCCCTGGAGCAAGGGCTTGTACCATAGACGATGACAGCGGCCGTGGTGCTCCGGCGCTTGGCCACGATGTTCTTGGCCATGCAGGTGTAATTAGCAGTGTCCAGGAGCCGGGCCTGCTTGATGATGAGGTTGTGGTCGATGGTGATCAGGAAGTTGGTGTCCTGGGAGGGATCGATGACGTCCTCGTTCCTCAGCCACTCCACCTGGCAGTAAAGGAAAGAGTGGGTGAGGATGGTGATTAAGCCTTCACTAAGACCACTGACGTTCTCACCACCTTTGGCCATCCTTGCCTCTCACTGTAATTATTTCTCCTCAAAAACCGGGCCAAACCAGAGCAGGGCACATTACTGCTGTTTTGGCCAAGGATGAGGCACTGTGGCACAGCTCCCAGGGGTTCACTGAGCTGTGGTAGGGAAAACCCATCCATACTGACTTTCCCAGCTGCCCTCTGCTCCCAGCGGTGGCTGCTCCCCTTCATCAGACACCTCACTGGGTGCTTCCTTGACAGCTCTTCCCTCTAAGGGGTTAACAGAACCTCAGGAAGCGTGGGAGAGGAGTTCTGAGCAGGTGCTGAGGTTACCTGTGCTATCAGATGTCACAATAGCACTGCCCAAAATAAACCATTCTGCTGCATAATGAGAGCTGGCCATCTCAGCACAAGGCCATCCATCACGGCCACAAGCCACCTGCAAGGACATGCCCTGGGAGGGGAGGGGACAGCCCAACCATTAGGGTGGCAATCCTTTGGGCTGCAGAGCTGCTCACCTCAGCCTGTGGGACCCCCTCGGGCGGGCGACACTGCAGCAGGACCTCGTGCTCCAGCGGGACCTCCTTGCCCAGTGGCTCCTGGTCAAAATTCTTCCGTAGGTCTGAGAGGGAATGGAAAAGCCAGGGGTCACCATCCCTGCTGCAGGAACAGGGCAACCTCCAAAACTCTGGTGGGTGCCTCAGCACCAAGTGCCCATGAGTCAGGAAATCCCTCTGGCATGGCACAGCCAGAGCAAAACCTGTCCTGGGAGGAAGGAGCTGAAGAATCATGTTTTCCAGGATGGATTTGGGCAGCATGTGGTCCTCAAGGACAAGATCTTTTCTCTTTTATATTGCTGCAAGCTTATACCCCATCCTGTCTTTTCCTTTTGGGGCTAAACCTCAGCTTGAAGACTGCTTCTTCATCCCTCCTCTTTCCTTCCCCCTCTGGACCTTGCTGCTTCATGAAGCAAATTCACAGATTTCAGGGCTAAGGGGGCTTGTTGCTCAGCTCTGCCCTGCTTGGTCCCGGCTAAGCCACATGCCCAGACTTGCTGGAGATGCAGCCATGGCACTCCAGTGGGGAACGGCTGCTGAGGGAAAGCCAGGCTTGCTCAGCAAGGGGCTGAACAGTGCCCTGGGGAAGGGGAGAAACTAGAATACCAGCTGAGCCCCTCAGGATGTGGGGGACACGGCAATGTCCTGCTCCAGAGCTTTGGAAGAAGCAAGAGCATCACTAGATGGTGCTGCAATCCTCTGCTACAACTGCCATGCCTCTCCATGTGGCTCCCAAACCCTGGCTTCATCTCATCTGCTCTGAAAAACACCGTGTGTTCAAGGCCACGTTGGATGTGACTTTGAGCAGCCTGGTCTAGAGAAAGATGTCCCTGCCCATGGCAGGGGGGGTTGGAATAAGATGAGTTTTAAGGTCCTTTCCAACCCAAACCATTCCGTGATTCTCTGACTCCATGATTTTCCCCGTTCAGACTAAACCCTTCAGCAGCACAGCCGACTCCTCATACCATTCTGTTTCGGATAATATGTTGGATTATTAGCCCTCTAATAGCAAAATCCGTTTGGGGCTGGGAAACTCCAGCTGTTCTGCCATGGCTGTGCCACCTCATTTTCTAATGGAGCAAATTTGGGTGGGAGCAGCCTGATTAACTCGCCCTTAGTCAGGCTGACACCTCCAAACAGCAGCTCAGAGGAGTGACATATGACAGCAGGGACTCTGGGGACACGGAGTCGCTGATTCAGGCAGAGCGTGCAAGGTGCTATCCTTGGGTTATTAAGGATAATAAAGCCCTGGGAAGAGCTGAGCTGACGGGCACTGCGGCATTAACCCAGGTAGTGCCACGGCCCCTCGCCCGGGCACGCAGGGACGATGCCATTCAGGAGCAGAGCTAGAGCTGGGCTGGGGAGCAAAGAGCAGGGTCATCCAGCAGGCCATCCCTGAGTGACCAGAAAGGGATTTCAACAGGGAGCCAGCTCTGGAGACGGGCAGCCCTGCGGGAGAGCAAGCGCTGTGTGTGCCGGGCACTTACAGGCTATGCGGACGTAGGCGCGGCGGCTCTTGGTGGTGCCCGCCGAGCTCCAGGCCACACACTGGCACCAGTAATCCTCCAGGCCAAAGAGCTCCTCCACCTGCTGCCGGGACACCTCGATCTGCACCTCCCGCACCAGCATCCCTGGAAGGGGAGAGAGAGGGGTGGCATCAGCTTGGCAGGAGCAGCCGGGAGGAGGGAAACTGAGGCAGCGCCCGAGAGGGACGGTGGATGTGCAGAGCGTGGGGGACAGAGGCGTCTCATCTGGGGCTGGCATCTGAGGCTGTTCCCTCTGCAGGGTGACTTGGAGATGAAGCCAGGGCAATGGATCCTGTGGAATTGCCTCTTTTTCTCCCCCCAGTCTGGCTGAGCAGGACCAGGACCTCTTCACCATTCCTAGAGGCATCACCCTTCTCCACCAGCTCTCTCCCACATCCACCTGGGCCCCTTCCCACCCCCCAGGGTTTGAAGGATGCCTCTCAGGCTTTGTTGCAGGGAGAAACCATCCCTGTCAGTGCTGCTTAAATACAAATATAACAAGACAAATAGAAGATCTTAAGGAAATCACCCTGGCCATGGCAGGGGTGCGATGACAAAGGTGACAGCACTATGTTCAGGGCATGGTCCCCTGGACCGTAGGATGCTGAAGCATCAGCAGCCATCACCAAGGGTGGGACGGACTCAGGGCTTACTTTTTCATATTTTAAGCAATACCTGCCCTTTTTTTTTGCAGTTTCTATTTTAAAAAGGCCTCAATTTCACGGCGATCGAGCGCCGCACCCTCCGCAGCTGTAATTTTGTTACAGCTCGCTCACAGTACTGTGAGGAGCAATTACTGTCTCTCTGCCACCTTCCTGCAGAAGAGCTGACAAGGAAATACAATTTATTTTGTCACTGTTCAGGGGGAAAAAAGCAAAAAAACCAAAACCAACAAAACAAACCAAGGAAAAGGTATTCAGTCCAAGCACTTTTGGGATACCTAGGGTATTTAGAATGACCCAGGATGAAGACAGCTCAAACACATCCCTGTCTATCTAGAAAGCTCCAGTGGGGTGGGCTGAGCAGCCTTGGAAACGTGGGGAGCATCCTGCAAATGCCCTGTCTCTGTCCCCCTGAGAGCAGAGATGACCCAGAACTGTAGGCTGAGCTCATGGGTCACAGGAGTCACTACGTAAGGGCTCCCAGGCATCCCAACCCAGCCGCTCCTCCCGCCCAGCCGAATTATCCTCCCTGACTTGGCCTATTTTTGCTTTCTTCCGCGTGAAATGGTTTGGATCAGACGCAGGCAGAGCATTACTGAGCCGGGCTCATTCAAGACACGTCATCTCAAAAGTTCCTCTTTTTTTTTTCTTCCTTCTTTCTTCCTTCCTTCTTAAAGGTCCCTTTTTCCAAGCTTTTAACTGAGGACACTTAAAAAACTAACCGTGTTAACCTGTGCCTTTGTGCCCAGCTCTCCCCTGTGCCCTTCACAGCAGCTTTCCTGACCAAGGCCAGGCGCTGCAAATGCAGATTTTTTAGCATGTCGAACCACTTTGGTTCCAACTCCTTTCTTCTCAGGGAAGCTGCTGGGCAGAGATGCCCATGCCGGCAGCTTTTACATGCACAGCATCACCTGCACATTGAAGGTACTGTTGGTTTGCTCCCTGATAGCAGCAGTACTGTCTTTGATGCCTGGATGAAGGAGGTGTGTGCTGTTTCCTCTCCAAACTGCTGGCACGCTTTCTGCATTAGCAGACTGGAATCTGGGAGGGCGATGCTGGCCCAAAGCAAATGAGTTTCCCCTGCAACAGGTTGCCCAGATGGAAGTTCCATCCCTGGGAGTGTTTCAGGCCAGGTTGGACGGGGCTTGGAGCAACCTGCTCTAGAGGAAGGTGTTCCTCCCCACGGCAGGTATAGAACTAGATGGTCTTTAAGGTCTCTTTCAACCCAAACTATTCTGGGATTTTATGAGTCTATGAAATATAGTGGGCTTTCCCACACTGCACATCAGTAAGCCATGAAACTCCCTGTTGTAGGGTGCTCAGATGACCCAGAGAAGAAATGAGTCCCAACAGCATTTAGCCAAATTAACAAGGGGGGGGCCCATCCAGGGCTGGACCACACTACTCAAATATTGCCACCAGAGCAGGGAGTCCCTAATCATGGATGGCAGAAAGCTGGGAGGGTGGCAGAGCAGGCTCCATCACTCCCTCCTTGTCCTGGCTCAGTGCTCTTCCCCTGAGCATCCTCCACTGTCATACACAGGGCACACGGACCTTTGGCTCAACCCAGTGTGGCCAGATGTTATAAATAAATTCAAAACCCCTCGGCAAAGGCTGTTTGGTCACTGACCAGCACTGAATCTGCCCTGGAGTGGCAAGAATTTCCACTCTGGCCTCTGCAAGAGCAAGGGGACAGCCTTCCCCTTCAGAGATGGTGTCTCTGACCATCCTTCCTCTGGAAGAAAAACACTCCAGGAACAGCTGACGCAGCCTTAGGAGGAAAGAAATTATCTCCCCTTTGCAAAGCAGGTTCAGCGATGGGCCCAGCCACAGACTGGCTCATGGATAGTGCAGGGTAGAGAGAGAGATGCCAGGGAAAGGCAAGACTGTGGGAAAAACCACAGGGACAAGAAGAGGTAAAAACACTTGTGGCTCCTCCAGGCTGATGAAGTCTCTCCTCTAAGCCCAGCCTGACTTCTCAGGCCATCACCAGTTTAAAAGGCTGCCTTGGTTTAAAGCCCTCCAGATGTCACGTGCTCAGGGATTTGCAGAGGACAGATCTGACATGGGAAATGTGACTGTTTTCCTCCACCCCTGATCAGGCCATGGGTACCAAAAGTGGTGCAGAAGAGACAGGAGCCAAGCTAAAACATCCCAATTTTAGCCAATCTACTTGATTACATGATATATCCAACCCCACGCCTTGTTCTCATGCCAGGAGGTTTCAAGGCATGAACCCAATCCCATGGAACGAGACCCCATTAAAATGCCTGAAGCACTTTCTTTCCCCCTGTTCCAGGCAGCCAGAGGTTGACTTACCCTCCGGGGCAGAGAAGAGCTCATTTGTCATCAAAAGGCATTTCAAATCCTACCCAAGACTGCTCTCATTAGCCATTAAACACCTAATCCCTCTGTGAACCTGAGTAGGCTGCCAGCCTTTGCCACCCCTCCTGGCAGTGACTCCTACGTGTTGATTAGGCATTTTGGAGGAAAGCTGTTCCCTTTTATTTTTATCGGATTTGAACGTGCTACCTTTAAAATCCCACTTAAGAAGGCCAGGCCCTTCAAAAGGGTCAGTGTGCAAGCAGGCTGGCTGAGTGCCCCCAGCTTCCAGCACCATCATCATGCCTCCATCCATGCTCTGCAAAGTCTACCTGGAAAGTCTAGCCTGGAGGAGGACCACCAACAGCGTGGCTGTGCAAGAGGGACCAGGGCAGAAGTGCCTGGAAAGAAGAGAGGGAAGGGGAGGCAGAGGGATGCCAGGGTGGGTTTGCTCACCGGTGACCTCGTCCAGGCTCTCCTTGGTGACGTGATCGTTCTGGTTGACCCACTCCCCGTTGCACTTGAAGTAGATCTGGGTGGCGGGGTTGGCGCGGCAGACGAGCTCCACGGGCTTGTTCTTCACGATGTAGGCGTCCTGTGGCTCCAGCAGGAAGTGAGGGAGGGTGTCTGCTGGTGCTGAGGGGAAGGAGTCAGGCAGCACATCGCTGTACTCCAGCCCTGCCAGGGGAGCGAGAGCGTTGGGAGGTGCCCTTAGTCCCATCCCAGAAGGAAAGCATCTCCTGCCCACACCGCTTCAACCCGCCCTGTCCTTCCCAGGACTGCCCTGCACACGGTGGTGGCACCAACAGCCCTTGCTGAGGTGGCTTGGAAAAGCAAAAGAGGGCTTGGAGGCACCCCCAAAACCAGGAAAGCAAATCCCTAAATCCCTGCTAGCGAAACAGCTGTGGGGTTCATCCTGTTTTTCCCTGGGTATCAGCCCCTCATCCATACTCCAGCCCAAAGCCTGGTTCACCTTGCTAGAGGACACCATGAGGGAAAAAGCAAAAGAAACCCAGGTCCAGGGATGGCGATGGGGACACTGAGAGGCTCCACTGTGGCCGGTGTCCCCCACCCCAAGTCTCCTCCTCGCAGCCCTGAGGAATGGATGGGTGTGCTCCAGGCAAAATGCTGGCAGGGCTCGTGCTGGGAACACTGACCAGAGCCCAGCACAAAACTCAGACATCCAGCAGGAGATTCATGTCATCAGTGGAGCTGCATTTGGGATCTCAGTCCCCACCAATGCTTGGATTTCAGCACCACACAACAGGTGGGCAATTGCTTCCAGCCCAGCCACCTCCAGGGAACATCACCCAAACATGCCACCAGCATTCACACTCTCCCACCCCAGAAACCAGGGGTCAGTGACCTGGGGAGCTCCACCTTCCTGCTTTTTTGCTTCCAAAAGCCACCTGAATGCAAAAATAACTGGAAAAAGAGTGTTTTTCAGGCCAGGCCAGGAGAAGTCTTGGAAAGGGGCAAGCACCTCAGTGCTCGCACAGGGCCATAATCCCCGAGGAGTGGGAGCCTCAGGGTGGCTCATCCCCAGCAGCAGCTTGGGAAGATGCTGTGACTGATGCTGAGCATCATCTGCAGGAAACCTGTTTCCAGCCATTTCACCCATTAAGATCAAACCCAAATATCACACAACTAATAAAAAAATCCACAAAGGTGCAGTGGGATGCTACTGCTTAACCTGTTGTTCCTGGGCATCTCACTAGCAGTCAGGTCACACCACAAGGCTTTTCTTTACACCCAAAGGAGTTATGAGCTTTTCCTCCTCCTCTCTTCCCCCAGCCAGAGCTGTGATTCTCAACTCCAGGCACTGCAGCGTGCAGGAAAACAGTAAATATGCCCAGCCCCATGATAACATCTCCAGAGCTGGCAGGGAAAAGGAAGGAGCCCACTCCCTTCATCACCCTTGGCAAGGAATGGTGCTGCACAGAGAATCAGAATCCCAAGATGTGAGGAGGAGGAGGAGGAGGAAGGAGAAGAAAAAAAATATAATCAGATGCATCAAGAAAACAAGATGACCAAGCTGCCTCCTGAGCAGAAATCAGCGAGGGGAAAAAAAAAATGCACGAGGTCAGTCGTTTAAAATCCATTTAGGAAAATTGACTTTCCATTTCCATTTAACACAGCACTAAGGGAGAGCGGTAGGACATTTGTCATAATCCATTAACTGCTCTTTTGGAAACAATGAATTAAACTCCGGGCTAATTTCTCTCTCTCTCTCTCTCTGTGCCTGGCTCTTTCCCACCTCTCCACAGCCGGTTATTTCCCCCTCCATCTCACAGGCAGCCCTGTGATTTTCCCAGGCCCTGCAGCGGGCAGGGGGACAGGGAATGCCAAGGGGTGAGCCCCCTACCCTGAGCAGTCCCACACTGCTGCCCGTGCACACCCCTGTCTCCTGGCTGCTCTCCTCTTCTGAGCAGCCTCTTGCCTGTGTCCCAGCAGAAAACAGCCCTTTTTAATTTTTTCTCTCTTTTTTTTTTTAATTTACTACTCAATTTTTTATCCACTGAGTTGTTGTCTTGTTGGTCTTTTGCTGTGTTTTTTTTTATTTCAAAACTCGCTTTGATGCCACAAATCTAAATTCCCTGGCAAAGAGGGCTGGCAGGAGATAATCTAACTGGCAACAGAGGCAGCCAACAAAACTTCACTCCTGGGCTTGTGTGAAAACCTCCCTGAAGTGATGCTCCCTGCATCCCTGAGCCACGCAGCCTGCAAAGTCACACCTGAACTTGGCAGCTGGGAAAGGGGGCAGGCAGTGCCTGCTCTGTCCAGAGTGCTCTCCAAAAATCCACCAGTGCAATGCCTGGGGGCTTGCTGTGGCTCCTGGGTTTTGTTTAATAAGAGTGACCCACAAAGCCTCAACGTCCCTAAAGAAGGCAATTTTCAGAAGGACCTTCCCCTACAGAGGTGACACCCCAAAGTGCACGTCCCTGATCCCAAACCATGGACAAGGAGAGGTCCTCTGCCAGCAGCCAACACCCCAGAAATACTTTCTCCCCTCTCAGTGCCACTTTGGTGGTGCTAAAGGAGACCGCAGGTCATCGGAGAGGATCTGGGAGCCTGGGGGGATGAGTCACGGCCGGATGGGAATGAAAAGGCTGGGTTTGTGACTCACCCGTGATGGGTGATGCTCCAGGCTGTGGTGGGAGCCACCTTGGCCCCCCAGTACAGGATTTGGGGCTGAGACACCCCCAGTGGTACCAACAACCAAGAGTGGGGGGTCTGCCCAAATAAATGCTGGTGGTCTCAAGCTCAACACTGCAAGGTTCTTCTCATGGAGGCAACAGTGGCTTTGGGGATGAGGGTGGTGGAACAGGAGGGTGTCCCCAGCCAGATTCAGTATCTGCTTTTGATGACTACAAAAACCTACTCAATTTAAGGTTTGAATGCAAAACACCTGAACCTTTACAGCAAAGAGCGTCCTGTCCTGGCTGCTGGGAAAGTTTAAATCCTGCAAACTCACAACAGCTGAGAGATCTTTCCTTTCTGCCCAAGAGAGATCTGGGGCCAAAAGAGCAGCTCTAACAGGAGACAGGGGAAAAGGATGATGGGGTTTTTTTTGTGGCAGACTCATAACTGGGGTCATGCCATGGAGCCCCAACCTCAGAGATCACTCAGGCTCACGGATGGGAGCAAATCAAGGGGGAGGGTGAATTTTCTATTCAGAAATCCAGCTGAAAAAAAGAATCTGCAGCTGGGCAGGGCGTTTTTCTCCAGCACGATACGGCTGCTGGTGTTTGAACAAGCTGAGGAAGAATTAAAGCATAGGAACAACGGGGACTTTGGATGAGAAAAGGGAGGAGAACCATGCTGGGCACATTTATCATAAGCCATCAACCCAGCCTTTCATCCCTCTTCCCAACACCCGGCCACCCGCCGCATGGGAAACCTCTCGCTCCACTAACATGCATGGGGGGGCCCCAAAAATTCCACATACTGTCAGGGAGGGGGGGGAAACACGGCTGCTTGTGCCATGTGGGGGAACAACTGCTGCTCCTTCTGCCCTGACTATCCAGCACCAACTGCAAACTACCCCAAAAATAAAAGCACTTTCCCAGTGGTGCATCCCCCTCATCCCCACGGAGGCCCCTTCTGCTCTGCCCACCCTGCTCCGGTCCCACCCGAGGTGACACTTTGGCCCACTGACCACAGGCGCGGCACACATGGGAGAGGCTTTTGCATGGGAAAGCAGGAAAGGAGCCCTGCACAGCCGGGAATTCCCGTCCCGCAATCAGACAAGCAATAAAACTCCCAGCAGTGACAAACTAATAAATATTTGAGCGAGTGCTCGGCTGACTGTGATCATCATCTCCCTGGCAGACGTCTACAGGGGGTTCCCATCTGCCGGCTTCCCTCCTTCCCTCTGGAGGTGGGTGCCTGCTTCCCAGCTCTCTTTTGGGGGGTTTTGGGGTTTTTTTTTGGAAGTCCCAGCCTGTCACCATCCCACAGTCTCACAGTACTCAGGGCACAGTGTTACGGGGCAGCTGGAGCACTGCCTTCAGTACTCGAGATGTGCTTTTGGGGGGGAAAGGCAAGGAGGGGGCAGTTCCCAGCTCAACCAAACCCTGAAGCCTTGAGGACGAGTGTGGAGGGAGCAGCAAGATGGAAAGGGGAGGAGGGGAACACGCACTGAGGACTTCTTTCACCCTCCCCATCCCTCATCACACATTTTAATCTGCTGGGGTTGAGCTGGATTATCCGCAGCATCTGTTCCCTGGGGGGTGATCTGCAGATGTTTGCAGCCAGCATTTGCAACTTGGTTGAAGATCCATGATTCCAACCAACCCATCCACCCCACAGGGAGCAGCACTGGAGCCAGGCTCCAGCCTTAACCCTCTCTCCATCACCACAAACACTTTGCACTAAGGATGACGAGCCCTTAAAGCAATTCCCTTCGGAAAGCAGCTCCCCTTGCAGCAATGGCCAAGCAAACCTCCACAGGAAAGCGTTAAAATCCTCTCTCCTGCAATTGTTATCCCTTCAAATATTTGGCAGATTACAGGAGCATTAGTGGCTGCCCATCACCCACGGCCACCATCCCTCCCTCCTGCGTACCAGGCAGGCAGGGATGCGAGGCAGGGATGTAAGGATTAAGCTGGGATGCCTGGGTTTCTCCGGCTGGGTTTCTCTGGCTAAATCTCAGTGGCAGTGGACACTTAACCGCTTCTGCCTCCACCTCCCCCCATTCCCACCTGCCTCAGGGCAAGCACTCTTTCATGGGAAGGCCTGGGAGGCAACGGTTAAACCTGCCAGGTGGGTTAAAATCCTCCTGTAGAAATGAAAAAATATATGACAGCTTATCTCCAGCACCACAGGAGGAGAGTCATCTGCCTTCCCAATCCCCCTTCCCAATCCCCCAGCAGGGATGGGAAAGGCTTTGGCTCCAGAGATTGAGATGGACGAGATGCTTCGGCCACTGGCTTGGCTTAAGGAGGTGTCTGAAAGGCTGGAGTGGGGCTCTCCCCCACCAAACCCCCCTCCTCTGGCCTCCAGGGAGAACCTATGAACAGACTCATTTAGGGATTAGTGCTGTTGCCATTTATGCTCCAGCAGATTTCGATGCCGGAGCCACAGCATGGCTCACTTCCACCCCAGAATGCCTGCCCCATTGAGGGCATCCCCACTGCAAGTCCTGGATGGATGGAAAGCCTTCCCACCACATTCCAGTCCATCCCTGCAGCCAGCACCACCAGTCCAGGCCTGCCCTGTTCCCATGGGCTTCCCATCACAGACTGCCCTGCTGGGACAATTTTGCGTCCACCATTAACACACAGCCAAGCTTTTCATCCTAAGAGCACCCTGAGCATCCTTCCTCCCCTGAACATCATCCCTCTCCCCTGAGCAACCCCTTCTCATCCCTGATCCGCCAAATTCAGCCTCCCGCACACGTGTGCTCTCCCAGCACGGAGCTGAGGAGGTGACAGCAGCATGTGGCATCTTCAAAGGCCAAGTTTCCATGAGGTGGAGCAGTGCTATGCCAAGCCCCTTCTCCAGGGGTGCACCCCATTGGAGTCACAGCAGGGAGAAAGGACCCAAAACACGGGGTGTCATTGAGGATGGGTTTGGAAAACTTGAAGCCACTCACACCCAGCTCTCTCCCTGCTGCCTCTTTGCACAGAGCCCACAGAATCCTGTGCCTTCAAAATCCTGGGATTGCTCCAAGTGGGTTCAGGCACAAGCTCGGAAGCGCTGACGAAAGTGAGAGGCAGGGAATGTAACAGGTCCCCAGGGCTGCAGCTGGCTGATGTAACCCCCAGCCTCATTAACTCAGCATGGCTCATTAACCTCTCCCTCGGTGGGGCCAAGGGGACACATCCAAGCTTCCTGCAGAGGCAAAAACCCAAGCATGGAACCATCGGGCGTAGCCAGGAAAAGCAGTGGTACCTAAGCTCCGAGTCCTTTTGGGTTCACACTCACAGAGGGGAAATTTAGGTTAGATTTACGGAAGGAATCCTTCTTTGTGAGGGTAGTGAGGCCCCAGCAGAGATTGCCCAGAGGAGTTGTGGCTGCCCCTGGATCCCTGGAACTGTCCAAGGCCAGGTTGGATGGGGCTTGGAGCAACCTGGGCTAGTGGAAGGTGTCCCTGCCCATGGCAGTGGAGTTGGAACTAGATGATCCTTAAGGTCCCTTCCAACCCGAACCGTTCTATGATTCCATCTCATCCCCAGTCTGGAGCAAGGTTGGATTTCGAGGTCAAAAAGCCACGGGGATGACATGCTTGTGGGGTGAGCATCCCCACTGTGCCTGACACCTGCCCCAAACACGGTCACTCAGCACAGGCTGGAGCACAGCAATCCAGCCCTCAGTGTGCTGCCGTGTTCAGAGCTGTGCAGGGATCCGTAGAACATGTTATTCTACCTTTGTGGTCCCCCAGAAAGCGGAGCCCAGCCCCTCCTGCTCCCACCAGCCAGAAAAGCACCTGGAAGCCTGGCTGTGAGGGCTGTTTGTCCTCTCCATTCTCACCAACCTTTTATTAGTAACTGAACCTGGAAAGAGCCACTTAACCTTTCCCCCAAGCGTTTCTGCCTGACAAACCAGCTCCTCTTCCTCCGCTGGCTGCCCTCTTCCAGGAGCTTCACAGTCCCTTTGCATGCCCTTCCTACCAAAACTGGCATCATCCAGCCCCAGTCCTTCATCCCATCACCTCCAGCTCCTCCCAGAGCCCACCCAGCTCGGGACAGACGGACAGCAGGATAGACAGGCATTTCCCAGTGGGTTAGCACTCCTGCCTGGCGACAGGCAAGCTTTCTAATTAGAGAGCATTCCTCCCCAGCGTGGGTAATGAGGGGGTGCACCCAGCCAGCCCTAATTATACCCTTAGAAAAAAAAATAAAGCAGATTCCTCCTCTCCCAGCCAAAGCAAAAGCCTGCAGCCGGCCTCCCTTGCTGCACACCTTTATTACAGCAGGACTGGATGGGGAGGGGGGAATAAAATAAAGTAAGTGAAATCGGCGCTGAGAGAAGGGTGGGAAGGAGCCGGACAGTGCCAAGGATGTTTCTAAATGCAACGGCCTTATTGATCAAATAACACCTAGATACATAAATATAAACCAACTTTTTAGCTAAATTCTCAGGTCAGGCTTTTGCGAAGCAGCCTGAGAGGTAAAGTAAGGCAGGGTGCCCTCATATAGGGCATCCAACCACAGCATCATCTCTGTGCCCCTGCCAGCCACGACTAAGAGGGTCCAACCCAAATCCCAATCCCCCCCAGCTCCCAACAGGAGAAACACCCCGGCTCTGGCAGCACCTTCCCTTGCTGGGAGTTGGGAAGAGGAAGATTTATCTTGCTGATCATGCATTACGCTGGAGTATTTATGGAGCCACTACTCTTTTGTTTATCTTTATGATTATGATAATCAAAGATGAAGCCTCCTGAGAAGTGTAAACAGCTGAGATCCCTTATGGTACAAACCTCTTCATTTTTCATTATATGGATTTATAACACAACGCAGGCAGATTGGAGTAAATTGTTCCTTATTTCTGGTTTTAACAGAGCACAGCTGTGAGCTGCGCGGATCCCCATAAACACCCACGGAAAAGAGAGCGGATTAAAAAAGAAAAAAAACAAAGAAAGGGAGAAAAAAAGGAGGAGAAATTATGTAGCAAATCCCTGTTACACTCTATTGTGCTCGCTTCTTTTGTGCTGTTTTATACATTCCCTTCAGGGAAGCAGTTATGTTGGAAAACTATCTCCAAATTTCATCTAGCACTGGTTCTTGTTACGGGCACAGACACTTCCCTTTGTGCTATTTTAATTCCATTGTCACGGTCCTCTTGTAGAGTTTGTTCTATTTACTGAGCTACAACACTATTCTTAATGGATATAATAATTATATTAACTTGTTATTTATTTGCTTTGGCTCATAAAAGAAAAGCGCCACGGTAACGTGCTGTTTATTCACATGTACGGCGTCTGCTGGGTTTCTGTTGTGAAAGGAATAATAATGCCAACAAGAAAGCAGAGAAGGTAAAAGAAAACAAGAAACAAACAGGGACTTGTTGCCCTGGTTAACGCCAGAAAGTCCGAGGAGTTATTAATTATCTTTCAAACTGCAGTAAACCCAGTGCAAGATGTGACCTCTCCTTGGAAAACAGAAATAGGGAAGGAAAAGAAGGGTCTCCTCCTGTTCAAGTGAGCAGTGCAGACTTAAAATGCTAACTCGGTGTGAAAGAAAGTTGTTGGGTTTGCAGACAGAGAGCGATTTCCCCTTCACCCAAATTACATACATAGTTCAAAATGTAAACTCCCCAGCGTTCCCCTCAAGAGTGCAACTTTCAGGAGGCTGTTTTGCAATGGGTAGGGGTTTTTTTCCCCCTGAACGTGCAAATCTGGAGGCAACCTCCTTGGCTTAGGGCATGAAAGGGGACTTGAAACCAGCAGCAAGCAGGGCTGGGAACTACCCAGTGCTCCCTGCGAAGAGAAGGATGCTCTGCTGCCCAGCAGGCATCCCAGCTCTGAGCATCCCTCCCTGGACACGCACATCCCACAGGATCACGAGCTGGAGAGGAGGAGTCTTCACCTTCTGAGCATCCCAATGCCAAACACCCAGGAAGGGACAACCCAGCCAGGCTCTCTAAAAGCGGCTCACAAGGTTTGGTGCTCCTGGGTGGTGGCACTTACATCCCAAAATCCAGAGGAGGCCACTGTGCCTGTCCCACCCCAAGGAAGCCGATGCAACAGCAACGAGCCTGACGAGGCAAAGCAAAAAGTTCAGGCAGCCAAGAAGGGACCAGCAGTGCAAAAGGAAGAGAAAGTTGGGCATTTTGTGTTTGTTTCTCTATTTTTTCATTTGGTTTGGTTTTTGTTGTTTTTTTCTCCCCCCCCCCCCCCCCCATTGTTTTTGTCTTTTTCTCACCCTCTCTCCCCTCCCGCCAGCCCCGGGAAGCCAAAGCAGGCTGGAAGGATGCTCCCACCGCCTCCAGCCAGCCTCTCCTCTCCGCAGGCCCCTCGCCAGATGCTGCCCTACTTTTCCCGATGCTTTTCCCACTGTTCCCCCGCCGCTTGCTCGGCAGGCGTGGGTTGGGAGCAGCACCCGCTCCCCGTGCCAGGGACACAGACCGACCAGCCAGGGTCACCTCCCACCCTGCCAGGCATTCAAATCCCACGGGGGAAGGTGCTCGGAGGAATGCTGCCCTGATCTGAAATCATTTTAATCACGGCGTTATTATTTAATCATTTAAAAAAAAAAAACAACAGCAAAAGGAAAGGGCCACTCCATGCCCCAAATTCCCCATTAATTCAACTGGGGGAGGAACATCACAAGAGCAGCTGATTAAGGTCCCTTTATTAAACAGTCTTTAAAGTTGCCCTTAATCTTTCAGATTTGTTGCTATGATAAAAAAAAAAAAAACCACAACAAAAAACCCACCCCAACCACCACAAATGGAGGCTGGAAATACTTTGCTTTTCATTGTCCTTTCTCTGCCCCTTTCTTCTTGTTTCACTGCAGGGACAAACAGAAGGAAAAAAAAAAAAGGAGGGAGGGGGAGAATAGGGATAGAAAAAGGTTTAAGGAAAAAAAATAATCCCTGCTGATGCTGAATGTCAAATATTAAGACTTTTCTCTCCCTCCTCTTTCAGCAATATCCCCATTAATGAATAAACCCCCAAACAATCAGCGAGACTAGCTTAAAGGACAAGGCTTCCCCAGCCCCTTTTCCCTGTTAGGATTTAACCCCTGAAGCCAAGAGCAGGTCAGATGGAGAGCAGGTACCCAAGACCAGGGCTTGGTGTCCCCATCCTGGCAAGGAGAGAGGCCTCCAGCCAGTTGCAAAAGGATTTTAGCAATTACCTCGATTAGTTTTATTCCTTTCCCTCTAAACCCTGCAGCCAACTGGGCTTCCAGCACCTCACACCTGCTTTAACAGAGAGCAAAAAGCCGAGATTTGATTAAAGCCGGGAGGTTTCGGGGTTTTTCTGGAGGGTGCCTGTTTTTGGTGCCTGGCATTGCTGCCTCACCATCCAGAGCGGCAGCAGAAACACCTCATGCTCCAGTGGAAGGAAACCCCTACAAAAAACAAAGCCTTTTCCCCTCATGATCCCGTTTTTGTCGAGGTGGGAAGCCCTCAGGAGCTTCCTAGCATTGTTTGGCACCCTCCTCCCTTCCCTGGCATTTCAATACCATGGGACCCCATGTTGCTATGGCCAATTTCTTCCTTTCTCACCGCCGGGAATTTCCACCTTTTCTTCTCTGGTGATCCCACAGCACTGAGCTTCTCTTTCCTCCCTTTGTCCCCTGGCACACACGCTCCTGCTCTGCCCCACAGACCAAACCCTCACTCCCAGGTGGGTCAACCTCCCACGAGCATCCTTCCCTTCTCAGTGTGAGTACCACTCGGTGCCAGAGGTGTCTGGGCTGAAAATGCCCTGATTTTGGGGGTCTGTGCCACCCCATACAGGTGGGACTCCCCCTGGAAGCATCCCTACTGATGCTGCAACCTGTGTGGACCCACACATTGGATACACCAACATGAAAATCAATGCTCCCTCCCACACCTTCCTCTCCTCTTCCTTGGTGCTACAAGTCCCCACAGTATTGATAAAAACTGCCCTAAAAAAATACACAAGGTTGCCAAGTTCAATAAGGTTTTGGGATGCTGAATCCAGAGATGTCATGGTGACAAACATGCTGAGCATCTCCGACGTCAGCAGCAGAGCATGGCTCTGATAGATGCAGGACATCTGAGGCAGAGCAGTGAAAAGGCATCTCCGAGGGATGCACAGCAGAGAGAGACACCAGAGGTGATCCAGAGAGGTCTCAAGGGAGCAGGGACAAAGGATCAGGCATAGTGAACGTCATGGAAAAAGCAGGAAAAAATCCCGGTGCCCCCCAGCCTTGTCCTTTTCTCCTCTCTGTCCCCCAGAGGCTGCATTTCCATAAGCGATTTGCACTAATTGCTTTAACTATGGCCGTGCTGTGGGCAATCAGAGTCATTAGGTGACCTCTGCTCCAGGAGGGCGACAGGGCTGGTGCAGCATCCATGCCCTGCGTGCTGCAGGGATGGAGCTTGGCCCCAGTTTACTCTTCCCTGGAGCCCAATCAGTAAATGGCCTCCCTCCTGCCTTGCAGAGGGGAGTTGGGATCCTCCTGCTGCAGCAGGGATGGATTCTGAGGGCTCCTGGTTGGACCAGCTGCTGGCAATGCCACGGCACCGGGAGGTGCCACCACGACTGCCAGCTAGCCCAGGGCTGGGGGTGGTTGGGTTGGGCTCAAACCAAACATCTACAAGCACTTGAAAACCCCCATATGCTCCCCAAACAGTATTTCTGGATGCAGAAAACAGGATTGCCCCATGCCCGTCCTGGGCAGGGGGACAGGAGGGAAGAGCCAGCAGTCACCACCCAAGGGACACTCTAAGAGAGGCCTCTAAGGGTAAGCACCAGCCTGGATCTGCTTCCTGGCATCCCCAAAGCACCCATGGATGACTTTGCCAAGGGGTTTGGCCTCAGAAAGCCCCCAAGGTCCTGTGCTGCACCTCCCAAATTAACCATGTCCTTGCTAAGGGATATGTCTCCCATGGAGAGATAGGACAAGACAGAATGGCTTCCCACTGACAGAGGGCAGGTTAGATGGGGTTATTAGGAAGGAATTCTTCCTTATGAGGGTGTTGAGGCCCTCACACAGATTGCCCAGAGAAGCTGTGGCTGCCCCATCCCTGAAAATGCTCAAGACCAAGTTGGATGAGACTTGGAACAACCTGCACTAGTAGAAGGTGTCCCTGCCCATGGCAGGAGTTTGGAATGAGATGATCTTTAAGGTCCCTTCCAACCCAAACCATTCCATGATGTCCACCAATATGTGATATGTTCAAACTCCTGCAAGCACAGCTCAAACTCAAACCCAAAAATAATTAAAAAATGCTGCCTTAAACCCCAGGCAACTCTCTCTCCTAAGGAGATGGGACCCCAGACCCCACAGCAGCTTGTTCCCTTAGGTGTGTGGGCTGTGGGGTCCCTTCCACACCCTTGACATCCTGGCTGGGAGGTGTAAGGAAACATCCATGCTTCCAGGAAAACACACTGCAGCCCTGCTGCTGCCTGTCCACAGGGAGCCATTACACTAACAGTGTGTCCACTCAGCCTGATATATAAATTACTAATGTAAATTAATGGATAATTGAAGCCCTTTAGTCCTAAATATTTAAATTATTTAACAGGCAATTAAGAGCGAAGGAGAAAGAAAAGAGGAAAAGGGGCCTTAACCCCAACAGGCAGAAAAAACAAATATAAATGAAGTGAGAGGAGAGCAGAAAGAGCTGAATATACACATTTTTAAGGGAAGCTGCCAGGTTCACTTTGAGCTGGGAGGGTGTTACAGTGGATGCTCCAAGACCCAGGGGGACAGGGAGCAGAGCATGCACCAAACAACCCTGCTGAGCAGCAGGACTGACCCTGATCCACGTCCTTTCCAGGAGAGGAAAACTCCATGGCAGCGCTGGTAACAGCTCCTGGTTACAGCAATCACCAGGACTTCCTGCCACACCAAAACAACGCTTTTAGATAAGTGTTTTCATCCTTCCTACCCCTAAAACAAAATAATAAAGCATTCCTTTATTAATGCCATTCCTGACCCCTCTGTTAACCTGACTTAAGTACAAACAGTTTATTTCAAGTGTTTTCATCTTTTTTAATTTTACAAGTGGTCTACCTGGCTACTTCACTCTCTGCCTCCCCTCTTCCCCATTCCTCTCCAAACACCCTCAGCAAGCCAAAGTGGCTACAACTGCTCACAAAGACTGGAATCCATCAGGATGCTGGATATCATCAGTGCAACGAGTTTCCCGTCCTCAGATAACACAGGAGAACCCTCCAAACAATACAGCCCGTGGCAAGGAACAGCACAGGACTGAGAAACATGGTGTTTCCTCCCCCGGCCTCCATCCCAGACCAGCCTGGGATATTCCCAGAGCTCCCCTGAGAGCTGGAAGAGGTCAGAAGGAGGAATGGTCCCTTGAGAGAAGACGTCATGTGGGAAAAAAAGCATTTTAACAAAAGCAGCGTGTGAGTCTGTGCGTGCCCGGGGACGACACCGAGGGCAAGGAGGGGGATCGAGACAATAGTGAATAGACTTCAGATTATATCCTGAACTCGCAGCCCCATGGGAACAGGGTTATAAAAACCCTTTTTATTTTGTTTGTAGTCCAAAACAAACAAGTACATAAAAAGCTAAATGCGGAGAAGCCAGACAGGAAGTGAGTAACATCTGGGAAACATCTGGCCCCGGCCGTGCCACGAGCCCGGCCTCCGGCACAGCTCCAGGTACCTGCAGTTCCAGAGCTGTGGAGGTCCCCAAAAAACCCCTGCCCCAAAAGGGCTTCCCTTGGGGAAAACTGGGCTGGGTGAAAGGATGCCCTGAGCAGTGCAAGACACCCCGGTAGAGGGCTCTGAGCAACACAGGACATCCCCCCCCAGAAAGGGCTCTGAGCATTGCAGGACACCCCCCAAACAGGGCTACAAGCACTAAAGGATACCCCAAGCATTGCAAGACACCCTGGGACAGGGCTCTGAACATTTCAGGACAGCCTGTGAGCATCACGGGCCACCCCCAAAAAGGGCTTTGAGCATTACAGGATGTCCCAAGCAGTGCAAGACACCCTGTTAGAGAGCTCTGAGTATCTCAGGACACCCCTGAGCAGGGCTCTGAGCATTAAAGGATGTCCTGGGAATTTCAGGACACCCTGATCCTGGGCTCTGAGCATCACAGGATGAAGGCAGGGGTCAGCTGGCACCAGGGCACACTTTCCCAGCCCTAAGAGGTGCCATGCACAGAGCTGGGGAGCCTGGGGAGGTTGCAGAGCCAGATGCTTGGGAAGGTTCCAGGCTGGCTGCGAGGAAGGAGAGCTGGCTTGGCAGGATCCCCACCCAGGCTCTTGGCACCGGGGAATTCCCCCGTGGCTCCAGCCCAAGCTGCCAACCCACACCTTCCCTCTCCACCCACCCAAAGCAGCACAGGGATGTAAGTGACCCCACAGAGCTACCAGATAGCAGGGGGAATTGGAATGAAAGAGCAGCAATGCTCAGGACTGGTCTGGGTCACTGCAGGAGTCCCTTCTGTCACCTCTGTGCACCCCCAGCTACAACTACGGCCGGGAAATGCAACAACCACACTCAAACACGAGGAACAACTCCACTCATCCCTCAGCTGTGTCGGGGCAAAGCACCAAACTCCTGGGAAGGCAGTTTCCCTCAGCTCCTGGGAGCAATCCAGCCACTCCTGGCACAGGATGGGATCCCCCAGCTCACCAGATAAATCCAAAGCACAGGCGGTTTGCCCCCAAACCCCTTTTTTGGCATTTCCCATGCAGGGAGAGATGTAGTTTCCATTTCCCCCAGTACAGCCCAGGATTAGCACCTCGGGTATTGCAGAGGGGAGGATTAAAGCCAGTCTAGAGCTGGACCACGGTGAAGAGGAAGCAGCAGCTGCCCACACAGCATCTGGCACCCACTGCTCATTTATTTCTCATCGTGGTCTCATGGGCAGCACCTCGTAGGGCTCTTGAGAGGGCCAACAATACTGCTGGTGGCTCAGGTGTAGAGCAGGAAGGACAAGGACAGCTCTTTTGGGGTGTGTTGCAGCCGTGCTGGCAGCCTGCCTGAACATGGAGCATCTCCCCTTGGAGAGCCCAGACAAGATGCAGGGGACTTGGGGAGTGAAAGGGAGATGCTAGGGATGGGAACGGGGATGTCAGAGAGAAAACAGGAAGGAGGAAAGAAGATAATCACAGAATGGTTTGGTTTGGAAGGGACCTTAAAGATCATCTCATTCCAGCCCCACTGCCACAGGCAGGGACACCTTGCACTAAAATACCAGAGAAGGAAGGACAGTGTTTGCAGAGGGAAACAACCAAGGCACATTAAAGGAAAAAATTATCCAGCAGACTGGCAAGGTTAAAAAAGCAAAAACACCGGGCCATGGGAGGATAGAGAGACCTAATTAAAGAAGCCTCACCCAGGACATGCCACTAGCAAAAAGCATCTGATGTGTCAGGGACAGAGACACCGGACGCTTGTGCCCCATGCCCTGTCACTGCACGCCCTGCAGCAAAGGGCACAGCTCCCAAACCCCCAGCAAGGGCCTGAAAAAGCCCAGTCTGATTTTGTTCCATCATTTTTGGTCATCTTTGCCCCAGCTGGTGCCCACCTGTAGGCTTTTCCTGCGCTATCACTTTCAAAATAGCTAAATTGGGCAGCTCCAGCAGCAACCCCATTGCAGGAGGCAGTGAGAGCACCAACTACATCCCCAGTGTGTGACACCACAGCTAAATTTGGCCCAGCCAGCAGGCAGACCGGCTCCTGAAGGTGTCTGAACACATCCAGGCCGTCGGGGCGAGGAAGGTGATGCACAGGAACCCACCGGAGCCAGGCTGCCTGTTCCCACCATCCCTCACACGTGCTTCTCTCTGTAAAATTCCCAGCCTAAATAAGGCTTTGGGGAGGAAATTAATGAAAAGCAAAGCTGATTACAAAGAACAATACAATGACTCAATCTGTTTCTTTTACCTCAATTGTATAAAGCTTTTACATTTATGAAGGTTTCTCTCAATGCACAATGAAACGGGCCTCGGAGGGAAGCAGGAATGGCCCTGGAGACTTTTGAGCAAGACTGGACAACACAGCACCGGAACAATCCAAGAGGAAGGACCAGATGATCTAACAGGTCTTTTGCATCTTTAATTTCTCACCCTTTTTTTTCCCTCCTCGTGTTTCAGGCACGGGTTTTTTAGCTGCTGCTAATTAGATGTTAATGTGAGAGCGGCTGCCTTTGCAGCACAGGGTGTAACCAAGGGGAACACATCAGGGCCCGAAATGACAAACAGATCCCAGGGATGGGTGTCCTTATTCTCAGCATGCAAAATCTCTCTCTGGAAGAAACACAGGCCATGAAATGGTGACACTCTTTCCACACCAGGATGGATTGCACCCCCACTGCCTGATGCCCATGAGTCATGATGGTGCCAGCTTCACATCTCCCTCTCCATCCCCACATCCAACCTCTTCACCAGTGCATGAGAGGGACCTCCAAGGTTGTTTTATCTACCCAGAGACAGCAGAAAAATCCCACCAGCACAACAAGACACCCCAAAACAACCTGCGTTTAGGTCAACCACCAGTCATAAGACCAACCAACCCTCCTGGCTGCCCCTCTGTAGAGCATCTCCCAGGAGAAGGCAACGGGACACTCTTCACCACCTCCTCCTCCTCATCTCTGCTGTTTGCTGGGCTGTTTGGATCATCTCTAACACCCACCTCAGCAAACTGCAAGGAGCTGAGCCGAGCTGTTTGTGGTGAAATAAGTGAGGTGATGCAGAGGCAGGACCCTGTGCCCTTGCCCCTGGCACCCAGCCCCACCAGAGGACAGCCACCGAGGCTGGGCAGCACCAACACAACCATAAACACACCATCACGGAATCATTTAGGTTGGGAAAGACCTCCAAGATCATCGAGTCCAACTTGTGACTGCCCCCCACCTTGTCATCCAGCCCAGAGCACTGAGTGCCATGTCCAGTCTCTCCTAGGACATCTCCAGTAATGGGGACTCCACCACCCAACAGTGCTTGGAGATCACTTAGCAGAGATGTTCCATCATGTTCTCCTCCCCTTCAGCATGCCCCCAGCTCACCATTATCACAAGATTTAAACAAATCTCAAGTATTTTATAGTCTTTGATCACCCTTCCAGAAGCTTTATAGGAGAAGCCCACACTTTGCCAGCCCTGCTCAGCAGAGATGACCCTGACCCTGTGCAGGGTTTGTGCTCCACTGGAGCACCACCATACCTCGAGGTCCACATGGAAGACCAAGGGATGGATTACGAATGGATGGGGAGCCCCAAATTTGTTGGCAGTGGGATGTTACTCCCCTTGCCAGTGGGGTCAGAGCCCCCCCATCAGCTACTGGTGTCCCCGCCGGCAGTGACCTCCCTCCGGCCCCACAGGGGATCCTGGTGCCTAAGCCCCAACCATGACAAGAACAAAAGCCACTGCTAAGAGACACATTTATGACCTTCCAAGAGGGAGCCCGCTGACAGCTTAACGAGCTTTTTGTTTTTCAAGTAGTGGTTTTATATTTACGACCTGAAAGGGAAAGATGCAAGTAAGGCAGATGATCAGGGGGCTATCTGCTCCCTCTGCTCCTGTCCAGCCCACATCCAAGCCATTCCGGAAAGTCATAAAAAACGATTGCATTTCAGCTTTCTCCCCTGCTCTTTCTTTCTCTTTCCCCTCCACTAAAAACAGAAAGCACCGTTTTTTGGTGGTGGTCATTTCTTGTTAATGTTCACCCCAAGGAAGAGCATCAAATATTAATGCAGGAAGCTTCAGAGAGATCACACCGGAAACCAGAGGCTCCATATGTTGTGGAACATCCCAGTGGTTGCAAGATCCCACCAATTTATCCCCAAGGCCTGGCTCTTTAATGCCTGGGAAGGAAGGAGGAGGCCAGAAGCTGGTCTTTTACGAGCTGGAGAGATCACATTCCTGGGATATCGCCCCAGAGCTACACTTAAAGGAGGAAAAAAAGTTAAGGAAAAAACCCAAGCCTCACCACACCGCTCCACAGGATGCTGCACTGTTATTTATAAGCTTAATAGTGAAAAGAGAGGGCAAAACTCACTGATTGCTGGGGTTTTTTTGTTGTTGGAGGTTTTTTTTATCCCCAGCTCTCAGCACTAGCACAGCAGAGAAATGCCTCTGGGCTGCAAGAGCATTCCAGCCACCAGCAGGAAGATAAGCCTCTTCCTTTGCCTCCAGATTCCTTGGCAGAGAGGAGACACATGGGGCTTAATTGCATACAGAGATGCCACAGCCCTGACACAAGTATGATAAGAGCTTTTGTCCCATGGAGGGCTCCCCAGACTGATAAAGACCCTGCCCTAAGCTCCTAAAACTCAGAAGGAACCTTTGCTGAGGAGGTGGGGGGGGGGGGAGAATGAAAGGCCCAGATGTGCAATGCAACATCTGGCAGGGGAACTGTGCAACATGGCAGTGCCCCATGGAACACTGTGCCAGCTGCACCATGGCATATGATGCTGGACACACATGTTCCCCACCCCTTCCAGGGAAGGAAAGCACCATCGTGTGGTAGGTGGTGGCATCTTTGTCCCCAGATGGTTGGGTTTGATGATCTTAGATGGCTTTTCCAATCTGCAGGGCTGCCTCCAGCATAAGAAGGACAGGGACCTGCTGGAGCGAGTCCAGAAGAGGCCACAGCGATGCTCCCAGGGCTGGAGCCCCTCTGCTCTGGAGACAGGCTGGGAGAGCTGGGAGGGTTCACCTGGAGAAGAGAAGGATGCAGGGAGACCTGAGAGCCCTAAAGGGGCTCCAAGGGAGCAGGAGAGGGACTTTGGATGAGGGCCTGGAAGGAAAGGACAAGAGGCAATGGCTTCCCACTGACAGAAGGCATGGCTAGATGGGATATTGAGAAGAAATTCTCCCCTAGGAGGGTGGGCAGGCCCTGGCACAGGTTGCCCAGGGAAGCTGTGGCTGCCCCTGGAGCCCTGGAAGTGTCCAAGGCCAGGCTGGATGTGGCTTGAAGCCACCTGGGCTAGTGGAAGGTGCCCCTGCCCATGGTCTTTATGCTTTAAGGTCCCTTCCAACCCAAACATTTTAGTGATTTCATGAACCAAACTTCTGAGCTTGGGACATCATCTCCCTCATGCTCCTCCATCCCTACACAAGCCCTTAAAGCTCCGGATCCACGGAGGAAAAAAAATAAGTACAAAAGATAAAAAAAAAGGCAAATAAAAAAAAAGGGAAATTAAAGGAAAAAAATACAGGCTTTTAAGTGGGACTGAGGATTCCCCAGGCTCAGTTCAGAGCAGCGGGCAGCCCCCTCCCCACTTATCGCTGCCCGGGGCTCTGCCCGGCGCCTGCCGATAATCAGGGAGCGCATTGAAACCCCGGCGCCAGACTGGATCCTTATCTCCTCCCGAGGAGGAATGCGGGATGGGGGCAGCCCCTCCAGCAGCAGCAGCAGGAGGAGGAGGAGGAGGAGGAGGAGGAGGGGGAGGAAGAACCCCCTGCCCTGGCCCCTGCAGACAGCGGGCAGGGGCGGGGGGGATGGAGAGACCCCCGAGGGGTGCGCAGGGCTCGGTGCCCAGCCCCGGCTCCCGGAGGCGTCGGAAGCGCTCCCGGGTAATTACCCGCGGGGTTAATTACTCTGCTTCATTTCCCCATAGAAAGCCAAGCCCTGGGTGCGGGGAGCACGGCTGGGAATGCCCGAGGCATGAGCCGCGGGTGGGAACACAAGGAGACAGCCCCAAAAAGATGCAGGGTGAGAGCTGGAAGCCATTCCCGAACCAGCCATCCCCCAAACCAGCCCATTCCCCAAACCAGCCCATCCCCAAACCAGCCCATTCCCCAAAACCAGCCCATCCCCAAAACCAGCCCATTCCCCAAAACCAGCCCATCCCCAAAACCCGCCCAAGAGCTTGCGGACCCTCGCAGTCTCTCCAGTGGGAGGGAGAGGAGGACGGGACCCCCTGAGCTTTCCTCGCTGGTGGGTTCTGCTCAGCCCCTGGTTCAGGAGCTACCCGGGGCTGATCCCCATCACCAACAGGACCGACAGGAACTTCCAGCCGCCCTACACCAGCGGGAAGAAGGAGAGGAGGCGAGAGCCAAGATTCTGGCTCTCCTCCTTCTAGGTGGGACAGGAGCCACGGCTCCAGCCCCCTCCCGGCATGAGGGCTGGATGCTCTTAACACCCAAAACTGAGCTTCAAGAGGTTATTTTCCCGCTTAGGAACCCAGAACCTTCCCCTCAGTGGAAAGTGGAAAGCATCACACCGGCACCCCCGGTGAATTCTGACTTGCCATCATGCTGTAGGTCAGTCCCGGCCAGGGTCTGCAACCCCCAGCTCCATCCCTGCCAGGGATTTCATGGGCATCCACCCAAGAAGGGCTCTCGTCGGTGCCATCAGAGCCCCGAGGAATTTGCATCCAATTAAAGGGATGTTTAAAATGAAGTTTAGAAGCTGCCGACAGCAGCCATATGCCTCAAATATGCTGGGTACAATCGGTGCCTAGGTAATGCAACTGCAGGTATCAGCTCGCCTAATTAGCTACCAGAAGAAAGCCTAATTTAAAACAAAGCTCTTATTTTATTTATTTGCTGACAGTAGCAGAGCAATTCCCTCCAGCATGATGTGAAAGCAAACACACTGCCCTCAAAATAAACCACCACGGGCTTTTTAATTTTATCCTCCAACAAGTGTTCCCTGGTTAGTCTTTGGCAAGGAGAAAAAAAAACAACAACCAACAAAAACACATAACAAACCACCAACAAAAACTCAACCTGCAGCTTCCATTAGCATTACAGAGGGCTTGCAAAGACAGCTTCCCACTTGTCACCTCCCTGCCACAATAAACAGCAACACACACACCGTAGGAGCTTCTCTGCTGCAGCCGGGAAAGGGCCTTTAATAAAATATCCATATAAAAATATGTGTCCCCCCCTACTATCATCACTTGGGGTGATGAAGGGGACCAGCACATCCAGGCCCCCTTATTGCCATCACCCTGCAGATGCCCAAGCTGGGGTCTGGTCCAGAGCACTGCTGTGAGATGTAGGTCGCCCACCCAAATTAAGTATCCTGACCCTCCCCATCCCTTCCCTTTCTTTGCCTCTGGATGCCTCCAGAAGCAAATGTGGAAAGGGGAAAAGAGAAATCCTAGAAGCATGGCGAAAGCGCAGGGCCACTGTGATTTTATTTAGTATCTTTATTTACTGAAGTGCTTTAAATAGATAGGAATTGACTCTCCTGGCTCTGGCTATTACAGCTTGAAAGGGGAGCTGCAGGCAGCTCTCTGATTAATGCACATGAGGCTACTTCCATGGATGCTCAGCATCCCACTCCACCTAGTACCTCCTCCCGTATTCCAGACTCCAACAGGGACCCCTGCATCGCACTCCCCTTGCCAAACCTTGTGGTGCCTCTGCTGCTCCCCTTTACCCATCCACACAAGGTGCCTCTCCACCACCACCACCACGTCCAACATCAAGCCACCAGCTCCACCGCCCACCCAAGCCAAACTCTTTACCCTCTCCCTGTCACCTTCCTCACATAGTCCAAGCTCATCCAAATAATCAGGGATTTATTCTTTCCTAACAGCACGTCCTGCCAACCATTTATGGATTTCTGAAAGCAGGGAGAGGCATCACAACACTGGCTGGGCCCTGCATTTTTCTTCCCACTGATTAAAGTAATAATGTTCCGCTAAGGAGTAAGTAAAAAATCACACCATTCTTAGGCAGCTGGGATAGAGGAGGAAAATCTATTGCAGAGACCCTGAACAGGTGCTTCCCCAGGGCTTCAAGGCAGAAAACTTATCAGACACGGCTCTGATAACATATTCAGGCTGAACCATAAGTCTTCAGCATCTAAAAGGTGGATAAAAGGTGTTCCTAACTGCAGAGTGAGTGAGCAGGGGGAAACGACATTAAAAAACCACAGAGGCCAAAGGCTTGGGGGTGGCAGCAGCTCTGGGGCTCAGTGGCATCCCTGGCACACACTCCCAAGGGCTAAGCAGGAGGATGCTGATGGTGGGCACCCATCTCCTGCCACCAGAGTGCCCAGGGAAAGTTTGTCTGCTGATTGTTTAAAGTTCTGCTTGTTTAAAGCTGCAGAGAAGTGGGAAAATCAGCATCCGCACCACCGTCAGGCTGGTGAAAGATTTCCCCCAGGCCAGCATCCTCAATCATTCTCAATGATTGGTATTTGCTCGTTCTGGCCCCATTTGCCTCCCCAGTTCCAGTGCCCATCTTACAACACCTTTCCCCCCACCCAAACACAGCTCCTTCTCCTCCCTGTAACTCCACACCAACCCTTTGTCCTGGGCACAAAGAGCTGTGAGGTTTCTGCTGCAGGTTTCTCTCTGCACTGGTTTCCCACCTGGTTTCTTTTGGGAATGCCAAAGCACAAAGCAAGCAGGCTTTGAAATAACTCCACTGGATTTTTTTGTCCACACCTTGTGCAATGATGGAGTGGGCAACACATCCTCAGAGGGGTCCCCCCTTCTCCTTAGCAATCACCTGCTCTCCAGTCACCCCTTAAATGTATAAGGATCACCCAAGCTCGGGAAGCCAAGCAACACAAAGCAAGCTGGAAACAAACTCCTATCCCTGTTTCCAAACCACCTTGGAAAGGTCAAGTTAACTATTCTTGAAGGAAGAAAAAAAAGATAAAAATCCATGTTTTCCATGCCTTAGCACTCCCCATGCATGGATGGGAAGCTCATGGCACGAGAAAGGAGTAACCACACAGCTGCTTTGCAAGTTCCTCTTCCAGCACCTCAGGCTCAGCCTTCCAAGCAAACCCCAGGCTCCAGCCCAACTGCTCCCCATTCCTAGGGATGGTAACCCCTTAAACAACAGCCTGGCAGCTCCACAGCACTGCCATCCCTACAGATTTTGAAGGTTTTGAAGACTTGGATGCTCCGTGCTGCAGAAAAGGGCTCCTGATCCCAGCATCACCCAGCCAAAGCCATTGCTTCCTCCCTCCCTCCTTCCCCCCTCCCTCCCTCCGAGGCTGGTTTTCCAGGCAAAACAAGGATGGGAATTACTCAGGCAGCATGTGACATGACCACGAGAAGGAGGGCATTGCATTTCTGGAGCTAAAACTGGATCTCAGTTTCTATTGTCTATTCTTTTGTAGTGATGGGAAGAGCGAGCTGCTGCTCTGTAATCAGGCCTCTTCTGGCTGCTTCCCTGCTTTTAGGGCCAACCAGGATAATGCAACGTTGCTTTCATGTGGCAAGAGAAGCTTATAAACAACACTATTACACTGATACCCTGCTGAAATTAAAGCCCTGCTCCCAAGTCTCAGTCACTCCCACAGGCAGCCTGCTTTGCCTCGGACTTAATATCTTCTCCCAAAGTGTGCAACACAGTGAATGGACTAAACTTCATCCTGAATTAGCACTCGTGAAATTTAATTCCTCCAAAAATCGTGGCTGTTACCTATTTCTGAAAAGAGGAGTAATTCCTTCCAGCTTTTGCTCACGTTCTCGCAGCAAACGCTCGTTTCTCATTTCCCTCACAGCAGAGCAGCTCCAGATCACTATTCACCCCAAAACACGACAGCCTTTTCTCCACTGATGCATCTTCACAGCTTTATTTTATTTTTTGGCCCAAAATTTTTGAGATTTACCCCACCACTGCCTCATCAAAATTCAGATTCTGAGCTCACCCATACAGATCGAGCCTAAAACCTCCGGAGTGGAATCACTCAGCCAGAAATGATCTCAGCTGTGAAACATCACAAGGGGCAGTCACTTTCTCAGCAGCCTCGAAATAGAGGTTGTTTTTCCTTTTTGTTTTTTTTTTTTTAAATTAAAAGGGATGCCATCTCTCTGCATTATCTGGAATAAACATCCTGGAAAGAAAACATACTGGAGCTTTCCTAGCTCCAGTTTTTCATTTTCACCAGCTCCTTGAGAACCTCTTCATGGTTTTCCAAGCCTTTTCCTGCACTGCATTAAGAGCCTGTACCTGCAAATTCCCTGGGTTTAAAACTCAGGAAAAGGACTCATTTCCCCACCCAGCTGACCCAAGCCCTTCCCCAGGCTCAGCTCCTCTTGGATTAAAGCATCTCCTGGGCAGCTTGGTTGGGATGAGCCACTGAGACAAGGGCTAGGTTTATTAAGGCACTTCCCTAGGGACAAATACCAGCCAGATCAAGCCCTGGGGAGACCCTCAGGACCTGCAGAAGCAGCTGGAACCATGTCAGTGGAAGATGCTCCTCTTCCTCCCCACCTTTCCCCTCAATGCTCCAGTTCAGAGACGTCAGGGACTGCTGCTCCCCAAAACCACAAAAGGCCAAAGTCACAATTCTTTTGACCAAGAGGTCTATGATAACCCAAACTCCTCCACCCTTCAGACCACGTGGTTGTCAGAAATGCCTTTTTAACTCCCTTTTTTCTATACACATGGTGGCAAAACAAGCCCAAGGTAACTACCACATGCACCATGCCAAGTGATTCCTTCCAAAGCCCATCTCTAGACTCCAAGGAAGCTCAGCCTTCCTTCCCCATCTCCCCCAGCTGACCCAGGCAGGGGATGCTCTCCTCCTGCTTCCCCTTCCACCTCAAACATCATTAGCAATGGATCATTTCCCTCAAATAAAGGTCGCCTGCCATCAAGTGCCTTTTGCCATGCCATGACAGGAGCCTTCAGCACTTCCCTCACCTTTCCTAAGGTTTTTCCAGGTTTTTCTCAGTCCTTCATTTACTTCCAGGTACCCCATCCCAGCTTGTACACCGTGATCCCTTAAGCAGCAGAGCAAAACCTGTTTTCCTATAGATCTGCTGCTTCAAATACACCCACCCACGTGGCGTTTGTGTTCCCCAATAGTAGGTGGAAAGTGTTATGCTGTTGATGTTTGGGGTTGGATTTTTTTAGTGGGATATTAATAGATCCCTCTCACTGGCCGACCAGCTTGCCTAGATAAAAACTTTATTGCTAATTTCCTAATCAGGCAGGCGCTTAATTACAAGACATCTCCTTCTGAGTCAGAGGGGGAGGGATGCAGACACACAAACAGCATGGTAGGAAAGGGAACAAAAAAAAAAAGTCTGGATTTTTTTAGGAAATCAAGCTAAAAAAAGAACTTCCCCCCCAAACAAACGAACAACAACTAAAAAAAAAAAAACCAAACCACCAAAGAAGCAAAATCCAAGGGGATTTTTGGTGTGTTAGGCACAGGAGCTCCTCTTGGTGCAGGGACAGGGTGATGCTGTGCCCTGCAGTGCCTTTGGGTGAGGGGCTGGAGCCCAGGGCTGCTCCCGGGGGGCACAGCAGTGGCTCCCCCCTCTGTGTCCCACATAGAGCACAGTCCCCACGGGCTGCGAGCAGATGGCTACCAAGCTGACAGGTTGCAAACAGCTCCAGAGAGCCGACTGGGGAGGCAGAGACTGTCTCTGTGCCTTTAGTTTTGGGAACAAAAGATGTCTCCCAGCTAAAAAAGTTTGCTGGAAGACCATGGTGCTCCTCCTGGTTTTGGATTTCCTTTTAGGAGCGCTTTCACCCAGCTCATATCACTCAGGTCTGATATCTGTACCACTCTCCAAGCTGCCTGCACAGAACTTTTCCCACTCTGAGAAGGGAAAATGGACCTTTTCCCTTTGCCTTCCCTCTCTGTAGCTGGAAGGAGACTACAAGGACAGCCATGGTCCCTTGCTTTTCCAGTGAGCTGCAGGCACTCCCTTCCTGGCAAAAATTTCTTCCTGTCAAGCTTGAAAACACCATGAACTCAGGACAACCCAGAGAAGCTTCTTCTCAGCATCCCTGTTGTCTGTTTATAGGAACCCCAAGGCTTGGAAACAGCCCTGGACCCCAGCCCTAAATACACAGGACAGGGACCCAAATCATCTTTTAGGATGGGTTTCTTTTGTAAAATCACCCTTAGCTAGGCCACGCTGGACACCCCCCACACCTACTGGGATGCAAAGCACGGCCAAAACTGCAGGATCCCGGCTCCTTTGGCTTCCCTGCTGCTTTTAGCTCTGCAACTTGACCCTCGCAGAAACATATGGTTTGCATTCTCCCCCCGAAACTTTCCACACACTCACACGCGCTCTCCTTCCCCCGCCTCCCCATGGCACACAAACCCAAGCCCTTTTCTCTTTAGGAGAGAAGTGGTGCCAGCAGTACCATTCCTTCCCATCCCTCTGCGAGGGAAGGAGACAGGCAGAGCGGGAGAGGCTGCAGTAAAACCCCTCGGCCGAGACTGCTAAGTGGGCTTTGCTGTTTCATGCAGGGGTCATTAACATCCCAGCTGGATCTGGTGCAGCCCCTTATAGCCAGTCCATAAATACCGATGCAAACAGAGCCAGCGTGTCACTGGGATGCAGAGATGGAAAGGGAGGGGGCAGCAAGGGGGTGCACAACAAGAACCCGCCCTGCAAGGGAAGGTTTTCCTTCCCCAGCCAGCCAGGGATGTGATCACATCCCTCTGCAAAAGACAGGAACAACAGCATGCCTTTGGGATGCGGGGATGGCAAGTGGGCGCAGCAGTGCCAGTGGTCAGAGGATGTTTGGGGTTAAGCAGCAACTTCACCTCCTCTCTTCCCCTCCCTGCGTGCAAAAAGCATCTTTTATTCTCCTGTTAGGCAGTTTACATCTCATTTTCTGCTTCATCCAGCAGCCAGGCTTTTCTCCCCCCCTCAAAATGACTACGGCAGCCTAAGCTGGTTTTTGTTCAGCCCAGACCAATCCAGCAGGAAGCAGCAAGAGGGATTTTTACGGAGTATTGCTTTGCCTTATGGAAAAGCGAGGCCTGACCTTCCCCCAGCCCGTGCTGCTGGGTGAGGTTAAAGATTCACAAGGGCTCTCAGACCTGCTTCTTTCTCCCAGTGTCCTCAAAGCACCGCTCTGGAGAGAAGCCTCGCAGAGCCTGGGAGGGCTGTGGGATGGAGGGATGGATGGATGGAGGGAGGGATGGAAGGATGGATGGAAGGATGGAGAGATGCCCCTGGCCAAAACACCACTGGCTGCGATGGAAACCAGAAGCCTTGTGGCCTGTGAGCCCGACTGCCTTCCCAAGGCATACCAAGCATTGCTGGAGTGCCTGTGTGCCCCACACCACCCTCCCAGCCACATCCACCAATACTGAGGCAAAAAAAAGAAATCCCCCCAAATCCTCTGAGTTTGTATATTTTCAGCAGCACAGGACCAGCAAGCCTGACAGCTTCTTGGAGCTGAGCACAGCATGAATTCCTCTCAGCAGGTATTAAAACCCACACTTAAAAAAGAAAATAAAATTCTCTATTTTTGACCTGTTTAGGATTGGTGTTATTGGTTTTAGCTGGACAGGTGAGGCCCTGCAGTAACCTGTGGCTTCCCCTACTACTTATCCCTCAGGATTCTTCCCCATGGGCTGCGACCCCATCTGCAAAGCCAGCGTGTGGGTTTTTCCATCCCCGGCAGGACCAGCCCCAACACGCTGCAGACTCCCGGGGTTTTGCCATAAACTACAAAGGAACCTGCCCAATTCGCCCCAGTTTGCATAACCAGTTTATCCCAAGCATTTGTTTTAAAAACTCACCTCTGGTTAGTCATTGTTCAGCCCAAACAAAACCCAACCCTCTTCCCAGCTTTTGGATCCCGCTTTTCCAGCTTTGGGCACAGCCAACATTTTTATCTTGGTGTATAAATTTTAGGCTCTGAAACACGTAGCTCAATGCCTTGCTTTACATATATATACACATATATATTATACATATTTCTCTCAGGGTAGCTGAAGGACCCACAACCCAGGATAGGGATTAACCATGAGGCTCTAACTCCTGAAATCCAAAACTAGTCATTCACCAGTAGCAAATCATTTAGCACAGACACACACGGAAAAAAAAAAGAAAGAAAAAAGAAAAGAGGGCTGAAAAGGGGAGGAAAGTGAGTTTTATAGCCCTTGGCAGCCCACACTCCACTTCCTCACACTCAGGATCCCAGTCACCCAAGCAGCTCCGTGCTGCACAGCCCCACAGCCAAATCCCCTCTCCTGAAACAAATCCCTTTAGTGCCGACGCCGGAGCACAGAAAGAGGCATTTGCAAGGCTCTGACTGCAGAAAAGCAGCCAAAATGATGCGCAAGGGGAATCAGACATCCTGCGGGGAAACCTGCTTCCACCACTGAGTCAGCACCTCCTCCTGAAGAGCAGGGGAGGACGAGCGGAACCGCAGACCTGGTGGACACGCACAGACAGACATGGCAGGGGAGCCCAAAATGCCACCTCTTCTTCTTTTCAGCCCAAAGTGGCCCTTGGCAGCGATGACAGAGTCGGGCAGGCACCCAGCAGTGACACAATGTCACCAAGTCCTTGTCCCCAAAACACGGACTGATGCAACTCAGAGGACACCCTACAGAGCCACGTAGGGATGCCCTGGCCCCAGTGAGGAGCTGGGAGCACTGGGAACAGCTCACTTCCAGCCTAATTCAGATTTCCAGCAACACTTGACCCACTCTGTGAAGATGTCCCCCAGTCAGGTCCCAGACAGCACAAGAGACAGACATTTAGGCTTCTCCAAGATAAGCTGGAAGAGAAAAACCCTTCAACAAACCCCGTCTCCAGCACAGTGACCCAGACCGCTGATTACTTTTAATTGCTGTGTAATTGGACTCGAGGAGCCATGCTTTCATTTTAAGCCTGTCTCTACATTTCACATCTGTCAAAGTGGGAAAGGAAACCCTGCAAAAATAATACTCCAGTGCAGGAACACCACAGCACCCATCCAGCAACTGCAAAAACAGCCGTGGCAAAAGGCAAAGGCTGCACCCCCAGTTGCACCCCCCAGCCTGTTTGGGATAAAGAGGGGTGGAGGGATCCCACACCTGGGCAGTGATGGCTGCAGGCCAGCCCACAGCAGACAGCATGGCCACACTGCAGATCCACCCTCATGACCAGCACTAATTACCACCTTCACTCACAGGGCCCTGTAAAGCCTTCAGAGATGCCCCTCCAGGTGAGGGTGGGGATGCTTGCTCGGCTCCACGGATGAAAAGCAACCAGCAGACCACATTAATTTTTTTTTTTCAGTTGTTTTAAATAGCAACCACTTTCCGGCTGCTGGAAAACACCCTCCCTTCTGTTCTTCAAGCCAACCCAAACAGATGGAGCCAATAACGCAGCCGGGTGATGGCGTAGGATGGCAAGGTCTCCATGGGGGGAGATCAGCCCCTGCTCACAGACCATGAGAGGAGGGGGCCAAACCCCATGATGATGGAGGGGAGGCAGAGCCCATCAGCCCAGTGGAAGGAACTTCTCTTCATCCACCTCCATAAAACCCTGTTACAGAATCATAAGGGTTGGAAAAGACTCTCCAGGATCATTGAATCCAACCTTTGACTGAACACCACCTTGTCAACCATGGGATTGTCCTCCATTCCAGCTGCTCTCAGTCCTCCAACTAGCAGTCACCATCACCTGAAGGAAGTATTACAATTCCCCAGACATCATGAGTCTAGTGGAAATCAGGAGGGTCAGTGAAGCAAGGTCTTCTGCTGTGGACCACACCAGTGCCTTCAGCCACAGCTGGGTGGATGTGCCCACGTGTGCCCCAAACCTCATAGCCTAGAAAGCACTGAGGACACTTGCTGACAGTAATATTGCATCCCAGGCATGTCCCTTCTCCCATTTAAATCTGTCTCGAGGAGTTTCTGAGCTCTCCAACCTCCTGCCTAAGGAAAACTCCCACGCTATACAATGCAGCACAACCCTTTTAAAAGCCTCCCACCTTGGCAAGCCACCTGGCCTGGAAGCCTGGGTTTGGTTCACACATCTCATCCCTCCCTGTCACTCCCCCAGCAGGTGTAGGTATATTCAGGAGCCCACCCAAAGGTGGTGCTCCTTGTTTAAGTCATGGAAGAGGACCTGCAGAGGCATTTAAATGCTATTGACAGAGGAGGGAGAGTGGGGAGAAGGGGGTAATCAGGGTCACTTCCACATCAGTGGCAGCTCTGCAGGGACAAGAGTCACTCCACGAAAGGGAAGACCCGCAGAGAAACAGCAGGACCAAGTCTGGGTGGAAAGAACCTTGTTCTCATCTCAGCTGTGCCCTCACCTCCTGTCATTTAACAGCCACCAGGTCCATCTCCACACAACTCCAACAGGGAGGGATGCCCAGTGGGGAGGAGTATCCTCGTTCCTTAGAGGAGCATTCCCCATGCCCCATCCTGCACTCAAACCCCCTCACACATGTTTTACCTCCATCTGGACAGCCATTTGGTCCAATATATCAAAGGTGTGCTGAAACCCATCCTCAGGAAAAGCCAAAGTGTCCAAAAAACTCCTGCGCCTGCAGCGACATCAATACCAAGTGCATTTCTCCACCTCTGTGGAAGCTTCGTGGGGGTTTTTCACTCCCCACACCTCTTTCCAGCATCCCATGGTATCTACACCTGCACAGATCCTCCAGCTGGGGATGCTGCCCACAGCACCACTCCTGCAGAGCCCCAAAGCCCACCCATCTGCATTGGGATGTCCTCACCTCCCCTCCTGCCATGGCCCCCACTCCAGAGGAAGGCAGATGGGTCTAATACGCATTAAACATCTCAAAATGAGATTTTCCACGCTCTTTCAAAGGGAAACAATCCCTCAGCTTCCGCACTCGGCATAGGCTTGTGAAGGAGGAGAGCAGGGCGGGCAGCAAAGGTTATTCATGGGGTCTTCATGGAAACCACCCTGGCAGGACCCCCCAGAAGCATGAGAGATGCCGGGATCTGACTTTTGTGTCTGGCTCCACAAGGGAGTTGTACCGATTAGGGTGACAGCTCATGCTCACAGCCCTGGGTATTCCAGCTGGGGAGGGATTGCTTGTGGTGCAAACAAGCCCTTTTCCTCCTCCTCCTCCTTTATTGCCATAAGATACAGGAATAAACTGCAGGGAGAAGCGAGGGCAGCTGTGCTGTGTGCCTATATACAGGTATTATGGACTGCTGCTGACAGGCTGAGGGGCAAAGGGAGACCCCCCCAAAGATGCTCCCCAAATCTACACACATCCTGTTCCTTACCTGAAGGGACTCACACCCCCAAGGAAAGGGACAGTGTGGACTCCAAATGCCAGAGGAGAAAAGCTCTGCTCAGTTTCCCCCTTGTATAACCAGGTATGTTATTACTCTTAAGTAATATTATAAGTGTCTCAACTCGTGTCCTTCATCTCCCAGGGTTTTAAAAAGACAACAAACAACATAACACACCAGCACTGCCTTTAACTGAAACAATGAGCAAAGCCAAAGGGGAAAAGTAGCTCAAAACCATTTGATTCTTAAATCCTGGGGGGCTGTGTCAGCCCCAGCCTTCCAGACCCAGCCTGGCAATGGGATACAGCTCCTGATATATATATTTCACCTGGATAAACCCAGCTCCAGGAGGAAACTTTACATCATGGTCACAGTTCAATTTTGGGATTCTGTGCCACTGCCATCCCCATATGCTCATATCTCATGTGGCTCCACAGCCATCCCCAGGGCTTGGGACCTGGTAGTTCCTCCTCCCCCAGCAAAGAGTTGTGTAAGCAAGGACTTAGCTGGAAAGGGAGTATTTCCCAGCACCTAAATGAACGAGAGAGCTTGGCCATCCATCCCCAGTGGAGAGCAGCTGAAGCAGGAGAAGAGACACAGAGGCCTCCCATGGGTGCTCCAGGTAGGCAGGCAAGGAAGGGGCCTGGCAAAGCCCAGGGAAAGATGGGAAAGAGAGTTCCCACCAAAGACAATCACACTTTTTCCCTCTCAAGCTATAAGACACCCTGCCTGCTGCTGAGCTTTGCTTTCCTTCTTTTTTCCCCTTTCCCACCTGAATTTCTCCATGGTGGACTCCACATGGAAACACAGGGAGCCAAACTTGTCATCACAGTCACTCTACCAGACTTACTCTGAGATACACCCCGAGTCATCACCAGTTTGGTTCAAAGCTTACATCTTCAACACCTCCCCAGTTACACCAGGCAGCAGTGCCTGGACCCCCAGTTTGGGCATGAGGACCAAGCCCCACCACCCCAGGGGTTTCACCCCAAACCTAACCCAGCCATGCCACATCTGTGTGGATCTGGGGGAGCCTGCCAAAACTGGGAACATCCCCCCAAAAGTGGGAGAAGCCACCCAAGGCAGCAAGGAGCTGAGGAGACCCGAGCAGGGCCGTGCTGGGCTGCAGCAGGGAGGGACTCACAGGAGATTAAAGGCAGAGTGCAGGACACGCTGGAGCAAGCCCTGTGCTAAGTAATTCCTGCTTCCCTTCCCTTCCCTCATCTTCCAGCATGGCTTCACCCAGCCTTTCCCAGCCTAGGTGGTGTCTGATCTCCAGGCTCACTCTGCCTTTCCCTCACCTCCAACCAGCTGATGCGACCCAGAGGTGCTGAGCCACCCCAGCAGGAATAAAAAAATGGGGGGTTTTGAGCACCTACATGGAAGAAAAAAAAAAAAGAAAAAAGACAAATAGCAGTGGGATTTAAAAAAAAAAAAAATCCCCTAAAAATCCAAGCTCAGCAAACATGTGGCTGCTACCAGCCCAGCCCAGTGGTTTGGGACGGGAGCGGGCTCCGGAGGAGGAGGAGACGGCAGCTCTTCCCCTCCAAGGAGCAGGTCTCGGGCTGCCAGCCCAGCGCATTCCTGCGCCGTGAGTCAGGCCTCCAAAAAACCAGGAGGCTTCAAAAATAATACTCTGTGAAGCCTTTGGGATGCTTTGCTTGCCTGCTGGCTCCCCAGCCTCCCCCGTTTTAGCACTCTGCTCCCCAATGGCACCAAAGCTGACCGATCCCAAAAGCCAGCTGGGACCCTCCAGAACAACATCACTCCCCATACAGGGAGCCCAGAGTGAAGCTGAAAGGAAACCCACACTCCAGAACTGCCTCGACAGTAAAAATCCAAGCGTCAGCCAAGCCTGCAGGGCTGCGGGGACAGGGAGAGGGAGGATTTAGGGAGTGTTAGGGAGGGTGCTGCAACCAGCCAGGGGCCTCCAGGCTCCCACCAAGAGAGGTTCCTGGGAGGGTGGGTGTGAAACCAGACTTCAGAGCAGCTCTGTGGGGCATTCTGCCTCTCCGAAGGCAAAGGTCTGCAGTTCCCAGCCCTAGTGCAACCCCACTGCAGGTCACACAGGATCTTTTCCAGTGCTCCAGCCCAATGTGAAGAGACACATCACTCAAAAGCTACTGGTTCGCTGCTCCTGGGACACCACGAAGGCTCTGTTTTATGTTTTAGGGGGATTATTAGGGACACACAGCTCACACAGCATTTCCTTAAGGCCCTGAGCTCTGGCAGACCCACAGAAGGATTGTCCGAGCTCTCTTCAGCCCAGGATGAACAGCAGGAACCCCAGAATGGTTTGGGTTGGAAGGGACCTTAAAGTTCATCCAGTTCCAACCGTCTTGCCATGGGCAGGGACACCCCTCACTAGGCCTGGCTGCTTAGAACTCTATCCAACCTGGCCCTGAGCACTTCCAGGGATGGAAGCTCCAGGAGGAGTAAGTCTCCATGTCACCAGACACGGATCCTCCCGCAGACCCCAGCACCCCATGGGCCAGGGCTGTGTCAGCTCGGTGTCACCACGCTGTGACTCACGGGCAGGGGTGTCTTGCACAATACAACTGATTACAGCAAATTACAGCTTTGCATATTATGGAAAACCAAAATCGCAGCCAGTGGGCCTTAAAATGCCACGGAGGGGCCAACGGCAGCCAGTGAGCAGCTCAGCCATCTCCCACACCCTTGGTAATCCCCCCTTCCCACGGTGAAATACACGGGCGGGCTGGCAGGAGGGGGCAGAGGGAATGGGCTGATGATATATTTCCCCCCCTCTCTTTTGCTCCAGCAAACATTTTCCCTCGCATTAGCATCGCTAAAGCCGGGAGGATATAAGTGAATAGGAAACAGCAGGAACCTGTGGCTTTATGGCACCAACATCTGCTGTAATGAACTCCTCGCAGACTCCATCCAGCCCCTTCCATCCTCACCTCCCAGTCTTCCTGCCGCCTCTCTGGCACCGGCCTGCCAGTCTGGCTTTGCCCAGCAAAAGGATTCAGGACTCTCAGGACTTTCCCAATAAGCAACAGGGCTGGCAGGATGATCCACCTGCCCCAAACACCTTGGGAGGGAGAGAGCCGTGGGGCTGAGGACTTAAAAATGCTGCCACTACTAGAAATGGAAGGAAAAGCAAGCTCCTTGCAGCATCTTGGCTCACTTAACTGACCCAAAAGGCAGAAATATTTTTTAGACATTTTTATATGTATTATTGCTGTACAGCTAGCACAGGGATGGAAAGGGAACCAGCAGGCACAGCACCCACGGGATGTACAGAGGAGGGGACATAAAGCTGGACCCTCCAAGCTCCTTATGAGGGTCAACAGTGGTGCACTTGTGGTTTCTAAACAGAAAATGCAAGCTGGATTTCTTCCCTACCCTCTTCAGCTACCACTGCCAACAGATTCTGCGCTCTTTAAAGTGGCATTTCCCCATTTCTCTCCTTTTTTGTTGTTTTAGTACTTCACCCTGCTGCTATCAGGCATGGAGAGACAGCAGGCTCGCTCCATAACCAAGCAGCTAAAGGGGAAGGAGACAAAAAGAACCCCAAACAAAGCAGAGCAGCTCCTTCCAGACACTACTGTCCTTAAACCTTCAATTCCAAAGGGCAGGATTTGACGAGCAACAGGTCTTGGAGCAGCTCTCCCCATGCCATCTGCTCAGGAGGGCAGCAGCAGGCAGGCAGCCTCCTGCCACCGATGTCCTCGCAGCTCACAGTGGTGGGGGACAGCAGTGCTGATACCCACCCCTCCATGCCGCTTTCCCCGGGTGTTTTCCCACTGGTGGTAGAGCAGAAGGACAGAAGGACTGTCCTTCACCAGGATGGCAGTGTCACGCTGTCTGCAAACCCCTCTGCCAGCTAAGTCCCCCCTCTCCAGCATCACCCCCTGAATTTCAGCCACCCTTCTGCAGCCTCCATGCAGCCCCCTGGAGAAAGACCCTCACCTCAAGCAAGCCCCAGATCCTCACACGGAGTTGTTTTCCTGTGCACAGTTGCACACAGAGGAGCAGGGGGAAGCCTGGCAGGTAAAGCCCCAGGCTCAGGAAGGGGTGGATGTACTGGGAGCCAGGGTTCCCTTCGCAGCAGTGCAGGGCATGGGTGAATGGACCGGCTGCTTTTGGGATTCAAACCCCCATTTGAAACAACACTTCTGCCCCTGCACTGCAAAACCCTACACAAACAAATGTACATTCTCTGTTATTAAAAGAGAAAATCATTCTCTGGGTGATGCCCCTCCCTTCCTCCTTAAAACCAGGCAAGGATGGGGAAGGGAGTGGATGATCACCGGGGCTAAGCTCCTGTCTTGGCTCCGTCCTCTGTACCATCACATGCCACCTCTACATAACACTCCTGGAGAAACACTAATTATAGCTCTACAACTAAAAACTTTATTATACACAGACATACATATGCCAGATTACCAACGTGCCTTGAGAGAGCTCCCCAGGCTCAAACTGCGCCAGGTGGGTCAGGTTTAACTTGTTTTTTCCTCTTCGTTCCCTCCCTCCCTCTCTCCTGCCCAGTTTTATTTCAACCCCTGCATGAACCTGGTGAACAGACAAATAAAGAGGACAGAGCCAGGCACGGGGGTCCTGCACCACCAACCCAGTGACATCCTCCCCACTCCCCTCAGCATCCCCACTGCCTGGCCACAGCTAAAACCCTGCCCCACGGCAGCCTGGCTAACCCAGCCTTCCCAAACCCTCACCATCCCCAGCATCCCATGCCATGCCGAGCCTCCCAGCCCCTCACTGCCCACCCTTACACCACAGCACTGCTCCCAGCCAAGCAGGGCACCAGCTGCCAGCTCTCAAACCTCTCCCTTCCCACCGAGGGAGAGTTACTCCTGGCTGGAAGACACCTCTGCAGCAATGTCCTGGCCACTGAATAAGTCAATAGTGCCATTCCTGTTTCCCAATTGCTGAAACACACTGGATCTTTGTGTGGCGGAGGCGGAAAAAAGTATTAATCTAATTAGACTCCCTCCCTAAAATTCCTCGTCACCTTAATTACGCTTCAGAAAAAAAGGCTTGGTTCATTTTCCTAGAAAATCAGCTTGTCAGGAGACGCTTTCAACTCCTAATAAGACTGATCTGTGCTTTGCAACGCGTCCTCAAACCTTCACCAGGAGCTGTGGGGAGCGAGAGATCCCCAATTCCCACGGGGATGACAACCTTACCCGTCTCGGCTATGGTCTCTTCCAAGCCTCTAAAAGCCATCAAACTTTATAGGGTTCCACTTC
Source organism: Dendrocincla tyrannina (assembly GCA_035047865.1). Classification (NCBI taxonomy): domain Eukaryota; kingdom Metazoa; phylum Chordata; class Aves; order Passeriformes; family Dendrocolaptidae; genus Dendrocincla; species Dendrocincla tyrannina. Next base: position 2,215,217 of record JAWWMP010000167.1, read on the forward strand.
AGAGCTCTACACTCGAGCACATCTTTTTATACCTGGGGAATAAACACCAGCACCTTTGCTTTGCCACCGCTGGAGGATGACAAAGGACAAAGTCCTGAGATGCTGAGGTTGTTCAGGAGTTGTGGAGCGGGTGTGGGAGGAAAAAATGCAACGGAAAGGCTGAATTTGATCACAGGAGTCCTAACGAGAGAGGGCAGCAGGAGAGATGTGCCTCTGTTTCTCGTCTGTGGCAGGGATTACTGACGGAAGGGCTGGATTTAAGTGCATCTCAATCACAAGATTGGGTTGCGCACAGGAAACTTTGAAGAGCCGGAGGAAAAGACCACTTGGCTGCCCTGCCATCAATCGCTCGGCTTATGAAAAAGCAGATTTAAAAAATAAAAAAATAAATAAAAAAAAGATAAAAGAAATCCAGGCTGAATAATTACTTATTTGACCCGCCGGGGAATCGCAGCCGGCGATACTACAAACAGGGCTGGGTTTATTTTGCTTTTGCCAAGAAAAATAAATAAATATATATATACACAGAGAGAGAGAAATACAAGGAAGCGGCACGGCGAGGCGGGCAGGGAGCGGCGCAGGCAGCTCGCATGCCCCGGAGCATCCCCCCTGGAGCGGAGAGCGCTGCCAGCCCGTATCCCCACGGAGCATCCTCCCGGACTGGAGACCACTGCCAGCCCATCTCCCCACGGAGCATCTCTCCTGGATTGGAGACCACTGCCAGCCCATATCCCCACGGAGCATCCCCATGGAGCATCCCCCCGGACTGGAGACCACTGCCAGCCCGTCTCCCCACGGAGCATCCCTCCTGGATTGGAGACCCTGCCAGCCCTCACCCACGGAGCATCCCTCCCGGACTGGAGAGTGCTGCCAGCCCTCACCCACGGAGCATCCCTCCCGGACTGGAGAGTGCTGCCAGCCCTCACCCACGGAGCATCCCCCCCGGACTGGAGGGTGCTGCCAGCCCGTATCCCCACGGAGCACCCCTCCCGGCGCGAAGATCACTGCCAGCCCTCACCCACCCGGAGCATCCCCCCCAAAAACAGCGCGGAGGGCGATTCTTCCTCCTCGCCAACCCCTCAACCTTTATGTTAAATCAAAAAGAAAACAAACACGAACTCAGCGTCCCAAAGCTGGGCACCGCAACTTTCCGGAGGAGGTCATTTCGCCCACCGCAAAGACTCCCCCCTCCCAATCCCCCCAAACTTGTGTCCCCCTCTTACCTGCGGCGGCCAGCGCCCGGCGGAGCAGCAGCGGGAGGAGCAGGAGGAGGATGAGGAGGGTGAGGCGGAGGGCGGGCGGCGGCATGGCGCTGGCGGCGGGATCGGGACAGGGCTTGGGATCGGGACAGGGCTCAGGACGGGGAGCGGAGCGCTGCCCGCCCGCCTCGCCACTGCCGGGCTGGCCGGCGCCGGGGGGAGGCGTGGTGTCGGGCAGGGGGGCGTGGTGTGGGGGGCGTGGTGGTGCTGGTGGGGAGGGGGTTTGGGGTCCTGCATCCCTGCCAGGAGCTGTGCCCGCTCTCAGCTTCGCCTCGCCCGCCCCATCGCGGGATGCGCCGATGGAGCCGCGCCGGGAGGAGGAAGGGGCTGAGGGTCCCGGGCAGGGGGAGAAGCCGCGTTGGGGGCCCGCTGTGCAGTGGGGCGAGCGGGCACAAGGGGGAGCCCCGCAACGCGATCGGCACCGGCTCCGTCCGCCCCTTCCAGCCCCGACTCGCGTCCCGCTCCTCCCGCAGAAACACTTTGCGCGAGTGCAGCATCGAGCGCTTACCGTGGAACCACGGAGTGGTTTGGGGTGCAAGGGGCCCGAAAGTTCGTCTCACTCCACCCCCTCTGCCACGGGCAGGGGCACCTTCGACTACACCAGCTCAGAGCACCCTCCAGCCTGGCCTTGAACGCTTCCAAGGATGCGGCATTCACGGCTGTTCCAGAGCCTCACCACCCTCGCAGCGAAGATTTTCTTTCCAATATCTAATCCAAGCCTCCCCTCTACCAGTCTGAAGCCATTCCCCTCTTCTCCTGCCCCTCCATACTCTTGTAAAAAGCCTCTCTCCATCTTTCTTGTAAGCTCCCTTCAGATACTCTTACAGCCCCCCCTCCGAAGAATGAGCATTAAAATCCAGACTGCAGGAGCATAAAAATAACAGATGCACACACACACAAATAATAAACAACAAAATCCACACACTGAGGGAGGTATCTTGCAACTGCTCCTCAATATGTGGCCTTCTGGTACTTAAAGGGGGCTTATAAAAACAGTGGGCAGTGACTTTTTACTGGGGCAGGTAGTGATAGGACAAGGGGGAATGGTGTTAAACCAAAAGAGGACAGATTTAGGTTAGCTATTAGGAATAATTTCTGTGCTGTGAGGGTGGGCAGGCTCTGGCACAGGTTGGGCAGAGAAGCTGTGGCTGTCCCTGGATCCCTGGGAGTGTCCAAGGCCAGGCTGGATGGAGTTTGGAGTAACCTGCGCTGGTGGAAGGGGGTTCCCCATGTTCCCATGGCAGGGGGTTGGATCTAACTGACCTTTAAGGTCTCTTCCAGCCCAAACCATTCCATGATATCCATACATCTCCCTTCTTGTAAAGAATTGTAAACAAACTTACAGGCTTGTAAAACATCGTTGGGGCTCCAGTTTTCCACCTGGCGACTCCCTCCTCATGCTGGGCTTAAACCCCACTCTGGCTCCTTGCTCACTGGAGGAGGCAAAAGTGCTCATCAGTGCCTTTTTCGGGGAGAGAACCCCAAATTCAGCAAAGCCACATGACAGAGCAGGGCTGCAAAGTGCTGGGTGACAGCAAGACCCGCTCTTTCCCACTAAGGAAGGGTCTGCTGCGGCTGCCCAGAAATGGTTAAAATAGCATGGGAGCTGCTAACTACTTTTAATTGCTGGCAGCTACTCAGTTCCTCGGGGTAGGGCAGTGGGGGCGAAGGAGCCCTTGGCAGGCAGGCGGTAATTACAGCCTGTGCCGCCGCCAGCCCGGTGGAACCGGGGTGGTGGGTTTGGCGCCGGGGCTCTCCGGGCTCCAGCCATGGGTTTGCTCCCAGGGCTGAGCCTGGGTGTCGCCTTCAGAGGGGCGCCGCCTTCTCCCTCAGCCAGTCCCGTGGATACCCCAGCCAGACCCCCAAAAAACAGGAGGGAGTCATGGCACGTTGCTTGGGGCCACCTGTACATGAGCGGCGATACAGCTGCCTGAAGTGCTGCTACCTCGAGCATCCCACACCCGGCTGCACTTGAGCCGGTATTTACAGAGCGCTGGGACGTGCCGGAAAAGGCTGAAGAGCCGAAAAAAAAAAAGAAAAATCGCATTTCCAGTTGCTGTCGAGGGAGTGAAGCTGTAGAGGAAGAGCACGGCTGGGCAGTGAGGGGGAAGGATGCACCTGATGCAAACCCAGCGGTGCTGGTGTTGGAGAGGGGCTAGGGCTGACAGCTTTGGAAAAATAAACCGGAAAATAAAGGTGTTTTCCAGCCAGATCAGGCCAGACATCGGAGTACCTACTTTGGGAAGGAGAGTGTGGTTTGGTAGCTTTTTTTTTTGTAGAAATGAGTGAGAGCGAGTGGGTTAAACCAAGCAGCATTTAAGCCATTGTCTGGTATTCAAAATATGAATTAAAGCCACGCAAATTAAGGGCTCGCTTACCACCATTGCGCAATTTGAGAAAAATACGACATGACAAACTATCATTAAGGCAAAGGGCTGGTTTTCCTCGCAGGTGTTTACATAGTACCCCTCGTTTTCCCTCTAATGGCCCGGTGTGAACGTGTCAGTCAAATTGCCGGCGCAGCGGGGCCACTCCGAGCAGCCGATCCGAGGTGTGGGGAGCCACACGTGGCTCAGCACGGGCAGGGACATCGGCCCCACAGGGATGGGGCTGGATGGAGCCAAGGGGAAAAGGATGGCCCATGGGAAAGGGTCTGCAGCACCTGGGTTGGTTGGCATTCTGCGAGAGGGACTGCTCCCATTTCAGGGATGCAGCAGGACCAGCAGCCCCAAATCCCACTGATGACACACCTGAGCAGGGACCCTCTGACCTCTCTGTGTTAGACATTCAGGTCTCTGGCACAGCCAGGAGGAGGGGGTGGTGCATTAAAGCGTTAAAAATGATGGCAATCAGATGAATAATAAACAGAGGAAACTCCCAAAGCATAATCGGGAGGCAGGACAAAGACTCACTTGTTCGGGATTCGAGGTCACGGTGCCCTTCAGCTCTGACCACACCATAGGGAGGGGTAGGTTTCTTTTCCCACCCAAACTTTAGAGGCAGAGCAGGCCTTAGGTGGGCTGAAACATCCTCTATTTGTTCCTTTTCAGACCTTGTTCCTCACTAGGTATTTCAGTGATCTGGGGTAAGGCTGGGCTCAGTGGCACCAAGTTATGAAGACATCTTTATAGCACAAAAAGAATTTCTGTTAGGGGGGAAAAGACAAGTACTACTTATTTTGTTTAAAGACCATTTTCTTTTAAGACCCCAGATGTAATTTGGAGCCATGGTTGGCTGGAAGGGCCACAGGCAGCTAAACAGGGGGGTAGCCAGAGGTGCTTATCTGTTTGGGGGTTCAGAGGCCTTCAAAGCAATTTGCATAGCATTATCCATAACTGTGCTATCGGGACAACCAGTCCCACAAACCTCATTAGGCATTAGGAAGAAGAGAGCATCTAAAGACCTGTACACAGGGGAAGAAGAGGGGATACACAGCAAAGCTACAGATAATATGGGGTCAAGGCACTGGGAAGGGCTTCCCCAGCATGGAAACGCCTTAGACAGAGTTTTGCTTTCCCTGGGATGCTGCAACCCAGATGCCCAGGCACTGCCTCCCCACCAGCTCACCCTGCCATATCTCCTCTCATTCCTCACATAGCTGCTTCCCTCCTCTGGGAACCCAGCTGGGCTGAAATGCCCCCACTTTTTGTAAAGAGGGAATTTTTATAAGGGAGCTTGTTGTAACCAAGAGAGCCCCGGCACAAAGTAAACACTGACTTAGCAGTGATTTATCTTTTCCCCTACCACTGACAATTTCCTCACCTGGGAGCTTTGGGAGCACAGGAGGCTGTGGAAATTCCTGCTGACAAAATTACTGCAAGGATGCTGTTACTGCCACGGAGAAGTCCTGGATGCGGCCTGGAAAGGACAGGGAATTTGCTCCTGTCCATAACACAGGGAGAATTGAGTCAGAAAAAGGGCTGGAAAAGGAGAGGGCAGGTGTTCCTGCAAAACAGGAGGACCAGTGTATTTTGCTGGGTAGGTTGTTGCTGGTCGTACCTGAATGGAGCCAGAGCATCCTCTCAGTTCACAATGGGCCAGCTTCCCTCGGCAGGTAGTGAAAGGACAAGGGGAAACTGTTTGAAACTGAAAGAGGAGAGATTTAGATCAGATGTTAGAAAGAAATTCTTCCCTGTGAGGGTGGGCAGGCCCTGTCACAGGTTGGGCAGAGAAGCTGTGGCTGCCCCTGGATCCCTGGAAGTGTCCAAGGCCAGGCTGGACAGGGCTTGGAGTAACCTGGGCTAGTGGAAGGTGTCCCTGCCCATGGCAGGGGGGTGGAATAAGATGATCTTCAAGGTCCAACCCAAACCATTCCACGATTCTGTGATTCCCTGTAATTTTCTCCCATGCTTCCTTGCGAGTGAAACCCCTGGCACCCTCCCTTCCTCCCCCCACTCCACAGGCTCCCTCACCCCACAGAGAGGTTCCCAGGACTGTCCTGTCCCTCACCTCTAAACAGGGCTGCTGTGCACTGCACATTCCACAGTAGGGCTGGCAGGGGCTCCTCAGGCAGCTGAGCAAGGCGCAGAGGATGCAGCATCTTCATGGAAGCTGAGGATGGAGAAGGTCCCCTTGACTAGTGGGACATCATGCATACGCAGGGAACCATTCCTGTCAGGGAGATAGAGAGGACAGAACGCTCCGAGGTGAAGACCAGGACCATGAAATACCATTTACATATTCCCAAATGCTCCAGCCCACGGGCTATCTGCTGTGCAGGCCCTGCACCAGACATGGAGAACAAGGCAGGATCTCTGAGTCCTGGCTCCCTCCCAAGCCAGATTCATGGGGGAGACATGGAGAAGAAGAGAGGCAGGATCTCTGTGAAGGCACTGGGAAGGGAGGGGGTTTTTGTGGTTCAGTGGCTCCCAAGTCCTTTCTGCTTTGCAGAGCTTTATGAGTGACATTGGCGTGTGATTCGATTAGGGAAAGCGCTTCACTTTCTACCAACTCCAGAGTCTCCTCAGCTACAGCTTGAGATGTGATGGAAAACCCTGTGGGTGGAGGGAGAGGCAGACACAAACACCCACCCTCTCCCTGATTCCCCCTGAGACCCTCGTGCAACCTCCCTCCTGCACCTTGGATGGTGTTTCCCGGCATCTCTGCCCAACAGGGGGACAGAGGTGAAAGCTGCTCCCTTGGGGCCAGGACAGCCTGGTTAGGAGACGAGTGACTCCCAAGATGACCATGACCCATGTTTTGAACCCTTCCTCTTGTGAGGGGCTGGGCTGGGTGGCTGGGAAAAGCTCCACATGTGCACACATGGACACAAAGAGAAGGAGTGAGCACCCCAAACCATCAGAACACGCTTTGGGGATTTTCAGCAAGACCATGGTTTGCTCCAGAGGGGGCCATTGGCACCTGGACCAGAGTTTGCGGTGCCTTCCAAGCATCTCTCATGCAGCTTTAAAAGAAGAGAGTGAGAGAGAAGGGAGATAACACAGCCATGACGCAAAGCAGAGGCCTTTCCAGCTCCATCCTCCACGTGAAGCCAGGCTGGGCTGGCAGGGAAGTGGGAAATTGCCAGGAGATATGAATAAGTGAGAGGGGAAAAAAAAAGCCACAGTGGGCCAGTATAAAGCCCCAGCATGGTGGAGCAGGTGCAGAGGCAGTGATAATTCCCCATTTTTTCCTACAGAGGAACTAGGAGTGTCCAAATCGAGTTATTGGGCAGCAGGTTTAAGGACAAACAAAAGACAGTGCTTTTTCCACGCCACCCATGATTAAATTATGGAACTCATTGCCACAGGGTGCTATGGAGACCTACAGCCTAAGTGGCCCCCAGAAAGCATTTAGGCAAATTCACGGGGCACACAGGTCTGTCAAGGTCTGTTAAACATGATGGAGCAGCCACCTCAGGGAGTCCCTAAAGCCCAAGGCTGCCAGGAACATGTGTCGGACAAGGGGCTCAGCAGGCCTGCCATCCCCTGCCAGTAATGCTGGACCAGCACAACCTGGGAGATAAATAGTGTCTCATCACCTAAATAAACCATTCCCCAAATCCTCTTGAGGGCAAGGAAAGGTTATTTGGCTCGGAAGTGCCCGTGGTGATGCTACCAGATAGGCAGAGGGGGGTTTATGTCCGTGTCCCAGTGCAGGGATCCCTTTGCCAGGGATTTTGCCCGTGGCTGCCCTCCCAGCTGACTGGGTGAGACAGGGTGGGCAGAGCCCTGCTGTTTCCACGGCTTCAGGCAAAGATGCTCTTGCTCAGAAGAGAAGTGAGAAAAACATCCCCCGCTCCCCACAAAGACACCCCAGGCCAGATCCGCCTGCCATAAACACAGCCCCAGCTCCTTGTTCTCCATCCAGCATGTCAGCTCAATAATTCATCGTCCAGGAGGTGCAATAACTATCCATAATTCACGAGCAATAATGTTCTACAAGTTGGAACTGGCAATTTGGCTCCCTGGACCATGTGCCATCTTCCCAGGGCTGCCTGGCACCACATCCAAGGTCTCATTTCTTCTCTCCAAAAGGTATGAAGGCAGCAGCCACCTCTGGGTCGATACAGCCATGAGGAGTGTCCTAGAGGCAGCAGGCTTTGGAGCTGTCCATCTGTCCCTGTTCTTCAGGTTTCCGAGGGCTTCCTCACATGCTGCTCTGAAAATTATGAAGAAGTCCTGGTTTTTGGTCTAAAAGGCTGAAAAAAACCCAGCAGGTTGTGGGGCTCTGTATTAGTGGAGCAAGACAAGGTATATCAGCAATGCAGAGATGTGGCCTTTTCCAGCAGCTCATTGCAGCAGTGTTTGGTGTTCTTTGGTGACCCTTCCAGCAGTGAAGGGGTTCCTGTTGGCACAGGACATGGGAGTGTGCAGGTCCCAGAGATGGTCCAGAGCAAGATGTACAGCAGTATCTTAACATCTGAGACTGATAAATGGCTCCAAAGCACAAGGTCCAAGTGATAATTTGGCACTGGGGCTGGCAGAGGGAGCTGGGGGAGGCTGCAGGCACGGGTTACCCTCCAGGAGACAGCACAGAAGCACCCTGGCATCAGCGGGGAAGCACAGCAGTTCCAGGGAAAAGTGGGAAACGTGAGCCACCGAGTCCTCAGATTAGAAAAACACCTCTTGCTCAGCAAATTCTGTAAGTCAGATGTAAAACACGGTGAAGCAGAGCATGCTGGAGCTCCCTCGTTCCTGGGGGAGACGTTTATTAACTCGTCAAAACAGAACGTCTGGTGTTGCCAGCAAGGAGCTGGAACAGGGAAAAAAAAAAAGGAGAGAAAAAATAGAAAAAGGGAAGGAAAAGCAAAAATCTAATGTGAAAAAAATCCTTTGCTTTCCTATACTTGGCTGGAGATGGTGTGTGGAGTGTGCCTGAGCCCAGACCAGGCAGGGGTCCTGGAGCATCCTCCTGGAGAGGCAGGAGGAGGTGCTGGGGAAGAGGCTGTTGCAGCACCCGGCTCTGACTCCCACGCTCCTCGCAGGAGCCGCTCCCGACCTCTGTGTAATTGGGCCAGTTGGCACACCTGGCTCAACATAAATTAAAGCTTCTAAAATAAATACAGGTGATAGCTGGCAATGAGACACCAAATTGATGTTGCAATAGCACAGGGTGCGCTGGGCAGTCATTACATGCCGGTGACACTGGAACAGGGGACAGGCAGAGCAGCCACCCAATTATTTTAATCGTATTTGTTTAAGTGCTACAGATCAGAGACTAAGTTTCTTCACCAGTTATTTGCTGTTGTTTTGCTCACCTTGAAAGGGAGAGACAGCGCCCAGGGGATTAACTGGGGCACTGGTGTCATTAGCCCAGGTTTTGGCCAAGAGCATCCCTCTGAAATGAGGCCTCAGTGCCCCCAGTAACCCAAATCCTCCACAAGTTACACATCACAGGCAGCATTATCAGTTTATTATTATGAGCCCACGGTGCTTTGCTGGGGTGATGCTGGCCTTGATTCATAGAATCCTAGAAGATTTGGGGGAGAAGGGTCTTAAGGACAGTGTCACTCCATCCACCTGCCATGGGCAGGGACACCTTCCACTAGACCAGGTTGTTCCAGCCTGGCCCTGGACACTTCCAGGGATCCAGGGGCAGCCACAGCTTCTCTGGGCACCCTGTGCCAGGGCCTGCCCACCCTCACAGGGAAGAATTTCTTCCTAATGTCCAATGTAAACCTAAAATCCTCCTCCAATGAGGATGGCCATTACAGACCAGGGTTGTGGTACTTTCTGTGCTCACTGTAGGATTTTCCCACCTGCTCCAGCCTCCAGTACTGCCAATATGTACTTTAAGGAACAATTTACACCTAAAAATGCTCCCCTCCTGTGAAAGCGCCGCCGTACAAAACAGCAGATGGTGTTTCAACACTGCAAAATGGAAAATATATCTTTAAAAGAGATATACAAGAGTTGTCTTGGCGCTACGCGGGTGCCTCAGGGCCTCGATTTGCAGCTTTCTGCATTGGGGGGAAAAAGAGATGGCAAGAGCTGTGAGATAATATTGGTGGCAGGAAAATGCTTTTCTAGGTGGGTTGCTGGAAATTGTGGTGCGGGAACAACGCAAAAGGACTGTGCAGGAGGGGCTCCCTGCCCAGCATCACCCTCATGGGCCATGACATGTGCCCAGCTGGGGATGGAAGAGGAAGCAGAGCAGGTTTTTTCCTCCCTTTTCCCCCTCAACTCATGCTCATCGTGCTTCTTTGGATGAAATGCTGTTTATGGAGATAGAAGATGGGGTGGGAGAAGCATAAATCACCCTGCTTCCATTTGGGGCTGCTGGGAAAAGATGGTCCTGTTGGGATGCCAACCCTTCCCAGGTCCCAGCCCCAGACTGGAGTTCCAGTATTGATTCAGCAGGAGGTCCTGCTCCTGGAAAGACATACCCGAGTTTTACAATAACATTGTTCTTGTACATAAAACGTCAAAACTGCTCCTTAAAAAAATATCCCTCTCTCTCCCCATCCTGGAAGCAAAACCCCACTGAACATCCATCCTCCAGGCAATCCTCTTTCCATGTGAAAAAACCCTTTTTCTTAGAGGTTTTCGCAATTAAAAAAACCTGAGTGCTGCTAATTTCCAAAATAAACAAGCAAATCTTTGGAGCAGCAAATGCAAAAGGCCCCCAAGGCATCTTATAAATGTCACAGACAATCATCAGCCCCAACTCATGCTCGGCTGTCACTGCCTGCCCGGCGCCTGCTCCGGGCACAGGGGACATCTTTGGGAAGTTTGGGCTTGGTGGGAGCAAAGAAAACCCCAAACTCGGGCCCCTTCACAGTTGCTTTGAAGCCGACAGGCTCTGCAACAGGAAAAAATAATGTAAACCGGGTTGGATTTCACTCCTAGCAACGACATTTTGACAGCTTCTATTTCGGGGATGGCTTTATTGTTTTCCCACTGGTCCTCAATTAATGCCTTACCTCAAAATAGCTACGAGCCGGCAGGACTTTTCCACTCCCCAGGCTGCAAAGCTGCTCCGAGCTTCCCCCGTGGTGTAAGTGCCTGTGGATTGGGCTGGTTGTTCCCAGCCTGACCCCAAATCTCCAGTCCTGATCCCTCCAACAAGGGCAACCTCCCTGCTGAAGCCAGGTGCTGATGCTTAAAAGTCAACCTGGAGGAGAAAAGCAAACTTGATTCCTGCTGTTCTGAGGGTGCTGTGCCCAAGCACGTGAGGCCAGGACCAGGGCAAGCTGCTGGGAGGTGGATATAGCCCCAGGAAGAACACAGGCTGGGAATGCTACAGGGGATGTAGGGAGGCAGAGGGAGCCAGGGCTCACTTTTACATCCTGTGTTTGCTTTTGGAGCCGGAGAAAGGTTTGGCATGTGTTAACCTCGAGGATATTTGGGGTTGGAACTAGATGGTCTGTAAGGTCCCTTCCAACCCAAACCATTCTGGGACATTCCCTGTGGTGCCAGCTGAGCTGGACAGCCCCATCCAACTGGGTCTCCTACGAGGATATCACATCCCAAACCCCCTCGGGCTCCCTGCTCCCATTGCCACAGAATAAACTCAGAAACACCCCTCTCAAGGTTATCCAACAGTGGTTAAAGATTTAAGAAAAGTCCTGTACAATGTATACAGCTCCTCCTGAAATATTCATCCCCTGACATCAATGTTTCATCAATTTTCTATCATATATCACCCCTGACACCAGCCTCAATCATGGTGGTGCAGATGGGCAAAAATAGATATGTTTACAGAGCCGACCGCCTCTGCTTTCCTCTTTTCCCACATAATTTAGTATCTGTCAATTAGCCCGTGCAGGCACCACCTTCCCCTCGGCTCTGGGTAAGCCAGGAATGCCTCAGCTTCCCCGTGGGAGTGGGTGGGATGGGGGGCTGCAGAGGTGAGGGGTGGGCAATCCAGATGGGGCACAGGAAGCCTCTTTGCTGTGACATTCTGGGCACTCAGCCAGAGCCACCCCAGAGCAGAGGAGCCACACCAAGGGCTCCAGCCTGTCATTTACCTGTGGGAGCATCTGTGCTCCCATTCCAGGGAGCCAGCTGCCCTTTCCCCCTGCCCCAGGGCTCCCAGGAGCCCCATCTTTCACTCAGTAGCCACATTCCTGGGCACATCCCAGACATCATGCCCCATTGCAGAGAGGCCCCAGGTGCATCTTTTATTTTCATTCTTTTCCTTTCTAATTCCAGCAAAGTGTTTAACCTGTGTTATCCCTGTGCTTGTCCTGGCCCCACTAAATGACCAACAGGTTGCTTCAATCTGCCCATCCGCCCTTGCCTGGCTGCTGTGGGCAATGATGGAGGAAAAGCACTCTTGCCACAGTCATCTTTTGATTTCAGTGTCGCTAATGAAGTTAAAGGAGACCTTTCCTCTCCCCCCAGCCTGAGCCGGAGAAGCCAGAACATTTCAGCTCTTATCTGATTTGATGTGCAAAAAAACAGAAGGAGAGGGGAGGAAAAAAACCCTCACAGCCCACCGCTGGCTCCTTCTCGCCTTTAATTGCAGTGTACAAATGCCAGGCTTGTTTTTGCTCTCTCTCTGAAATTCCCTCTGTCAGTGCAGGGCTCCCTTCGGTTCAGGACAAAAATTGACTTCGTGTCATGAATGAAGTAATTATTTCCCTCCACAAATGCATATGGCAGTTATTTCCCTTTTGGGGAGGGGAGGGATGTGTGTGAGGTTTAAGGTGCCGAGCAGAGCCACGGTCCCTGCCCGGAGCAGGGAGGCACTCGGGCTTTGCACACCACTGTTTATGCCCCCTCCTTGCCCCACCACCTCTTCTCTTCCCCTATGCCATGCTCAGACCTGCTGGATCCCCACCAGACACAGCCACTTTGCTGGATCAAGGGCTGTGCTGAGGGGGGCAATTGCTCTCCCCTGCAGCTCAGCCCTTAGCCTAAGGTGATCTGCTGGAGCTGGAATCAACTTTCCCCCTCTGTGCTGTTTTCCCCCAGGCTCAGGAATAAAGGATGTTTCCTAATGTACCCATCCTGTCTCCCTTCACTGAGGAAGAGCAGGGATAAAATACTTCCTTGGGGGAATATTAATATAGAATCACAGACTGGTGTGGGTTGGAAGGGACCTTAAAGATCTATTCCAACCTCCTGCCATGGGCAGGGATCCCACCCCCTAGATATATCCCAGTTACAGAGATGACCATGGAAAAGCTACTATTCTGCTTCTCCATTCACCAGTGCCCTATTCCCTGCCTGGAGCTAGGTCTCTCTTCTCCAAATAGGCCTGGGATGACAGCCACGAGACTGGGATTAGCCCATCACAGGCAGGCACTACCCCACAGCAAGGCAGTAAGGCACCATCCATGCACAAACCCTCCAAGAGATCAACACTGATCTAGGCCAGGGTCCCCTCTCAGCATCCAGAAGGTTCCTCTCCAGCAGCAGGAGAAGAGATATTTGGAGACAGAGGTCAGTCACACATTCGCCCTGCAACACCCTGCCCCCTTTTCCCCCCTGGCCACTGGCTCATCACACATCCATTTCCCCACTCCAGCAAGGAAGGGTTTACCAACCCGTGAAGTGTTTCTACACCAGCTCTTGAGCACGTTGCAGCTTCTGCAGGTGTTAAAAGCTGCTGTGGAGAACAACACAAAGAAAGCTATTTGTAGCACACGCCGAGATCTCTGAACCCCACAAAGACACCGAAGCGCGGCAGCAGCAGCAGCGTGTGCTGGGGAGCGACGAACCAGCGCCGGAACTATTAACTATTTCCAGGAACACAAACCCCAGGCAATCCTGCAAGGACAAGCATTTCCCTGTCAGAGCAGGTGGGGCACTTGTACCAGCACTCAGAAATCTTGTCTTTGCATCAAAGGATAGAGGTTGGAAAGAGTATCTTTTGCAGGAATATCATGTCCCTACCACCACGGTCAGACCGATTTCAACAACACAAGAACAAGAAGGATCATGAGAGGGAGAAAAGTGGCAACAAATACATTTTTTAAATGGTTAAAACCGTGGGACACAAGCACCCCAAGCAAGCTGGAAAGTCACTTGAAGGTTGTGAGTGACCTTGAAGGGAGCTGGACCTTGGCTTGGTGGCTGCGGCGGCAGAAGCGTGAAAATGTATTGCAGCCCTTGGGCAGCCTTCAGTTCTCATTTAAGCTGTTAATCACAGGGGGAGAGGGAGGAGAGCAGCAGCAGCAGCTTTTCCCCGCGAGCCTGACTGTAAAAGTGTGAGTGGCACTGGAAGGGCCTTCAGGACATGGGCAGAGGGTGGGGGGAAGCAGCTCTGCCTTGCTGCAAGGAGGAACAGCTCTAGGAGCTGAAAACACACATTCCTTTATTCTTCTTTGTCCTTTCATGGATAGAGTTATCCCAGTGACTAGTTTCCCCGTGGTTGGTTTGGTTGCTCTGGTGTGCAGAGCAGCTCTGTGGGTCTCTCTGGCGAGGGTGGCATCACCCCATTGCTCTGCCCTGCAGAAAAGGACAGAAAGGGACACAGGCACAGGCCACTTCTTGGAAGAATGGGGCTGGTGACCTGCCCTGCCAGGGGGACTCATTGAGATCCAGGTGGGGTTCTCTAAGAGAGAGCAGAGAGAATTTGAGCAGAGAACCAGATAAGTCACCTCCCCGCTCACCTGTGCCACTCACCCTTCTCCAGCATCACAAGGGTTAAGATGAGTCTATTACTGTTTGCTTGTCACTTTGTCGCTGATCTAATGACCATCGATAATAGCTGAATAAGAATTGATGGAGAGATGGATTTAATTAACCCCGGTGTCAGCAGCTCGCATTGCTGTCTGTTTGTGTTAATGGAGCAGCTCAGGAAAAAACTCTCCTGAGCTTTGCGTGGCTCAGCCTGCGGCAAGTAAACCAGTCCTATCCATCAGCTGCACCCTCCAGGTATACCCAGGCAGTGCCACATCGCAATTGCTTCCTCCTGCCCCCGAAAGAATGAAATAATCACCTGCTCTGTCGCACTCCGAGTCCCCGGCTTCGCCCGCCTCCCCATCCTGCCTTTGAGAGCACAGCCAAGGTCTCAGCAGGGTGGGTGGGAGGCTGGGAGTGCCTGGGAAAACAGCATGTTGATATTGGGAGGCTGGAGATCTTTATTTAGCAGGGAGACGGTTCTAGGGCTTTGATAGAAGACCGGCACAAAGGCAGCAACCGCTTGGTATTCCCTGACAGTGCAGGTGACGGGTCAGGCATGCAGGCTGAGAGGTGTCCCCAGCCAACCAGCCTGCTCTGCATCCCCCAGGCCCTCCTACAGCCTCCTCATCCCAAAATCCAGGTGTTGCATGCATGCTACTGGGATTTATCCTCCTCTTCTGGGTTTCAGACCAGTTTGGGAGCCAGCTCTGGGTACGGGGGTAGGCACAGAAGCACAGCCCAGATGGAGCCTGGGGGCTCACACAAGACCATCCCAGTCCCACCAAGGAGGCTGGTCCTGCCCATTCCTTTACTGCAGCTGGTAATTAGTGTCTGCCAGCTCCTTCCCTCTCTTCAGCCAATCTCCAGGTACAGCACATGGCAACTGGTATTGCTCCTCATCCTCCTGCCCCTGGCTTATGAGGAGGGTCACAGGGGAAATGCCAGCCTGGAGGGTGTGTTGGTGCATGGCCCTTCTTGCCTGTGGATGCCCAACCCCACTGGTGAATTTCCTGGCAGCTCAGGGACCATGCCGTGCACCACAGCACCACCCAGCACCCCCAGGCCACCCAGCTTCAGCACCTATTTCCCAGGGCAGAGCAGTAATCCAAGGGTGATCCACCCGAGCACCCCCCTTCCTGGGCATTATCCATGTGGAAGACCTCTCAGGGCAGGCTCAGGGGGGCCTGTCTGACACCCACCAGGTTTTCTTCACACTTCCCCTTCCTCTCATTTTCGGCTGTGATTGATTTTCTTGTTCTAACTCATGTCCAGCCTTGACCTGTGCTGGCAGGTGGGCGGGTCTGGATCCAGCCCTGGTGCTGGGGATGCACTGGGATGGTGCTGGTGTCACCCCTGGCTGGATGGGCTGCTCCTCTGGGTGCTGCATGCAGAGATTCCATGTGCTGGCTCTGACAGACCGAGGTATTACTGTCTGGAGGAATAAGCTTCCCAGGGCAATGCCTTGCCAGGCTAAAAATACTCCTTCCAGTAAAAGCACCAGGCCCCGCTGCCAGCGCTGTCTCGTGGTATTTCCAGGTAGGATGGGATGCAGATCCTTCACGATATGAGGTCACTGAAAATACCAGTTGTTGGCAAACTTATTTGCTGCTGAGAAACAATGAGGTCACCTTTTGGCTTCAGCACCTCGGTTGGCATTTGTAGGCAACTCCGAGGGAGCAAACGTCTCAGCTGGGATTCCCACGGAAAAGACAGGCGTGGAAAACAGGTGCATGGACAAGTGAGGCAGAGAATATTGCTGGGGAGGTGAAAGCTGGTGTCAACAGAGATTAGGGTTCTGTTCCTACCCTCAGGCCTCACTCCTCCAGCTGCAGGATGAAGATAACATCACCTCGTCGCAGAAAGGTGAGGAATTTAATTCAGCAGTGGCTAATCTGGACTTTCCAAGTCCTTAACGCAGCTCTTCAAGCAGCCCTTGGAGCATTTTGGGTCTAGATTGGAGAGTCAGTCCTAGCAATGCAACGGGACATATGGATCCCTCCCTCCCTGTCCCAAGATCTTTCTTCTCCCCGCAGAGAAAAGCAGTAGCTAAAATAAGCAAAGCTGGCAGTGGAAGGCAGAACTGATCCTGGCCTCCTCAATGCAGTCCTTGAGGCAGCAAAATTCATCCTGCAGAGACAGGAATTAGGGAGCCTGGGAAGGATCCCAAGATCAAACATCATCCCAAGTCCATCCTAGCTTGGCAGGGCTTCCAGCTGCTGAGCTGGGGTTAAGCTGGAGCCTTACTCCCCTTAAAAGAAACCCCAGAGTATTCCACATTTTCCTCTTGTAGCTTAATTTTCCCAATGGAACATCCAGTGACTGCCCACAGCTCCACTTGTCCCCCAGGGAAAGATGGGCAAGGCACGAGCAAGGTCTGTCCTGCGCTGGAACAGCCTGAGCCTTTGGAAAGGTGCTGATTTAGGGAGAAGCAGGTTTCCTGTTTTGCTCATCCCTGTCCCAGACAGAAAGTGCCTTTGCCAAGTACATCTTCAAATCCCTGCCAGTAACCTGCAGTCATGGAACATGTGAGGCTGGGAAAAAAAAAATCCAGCAGAATTTAATTTTGAAGACCCAGCTAGTCTTATAGCTTTTCAACTGCTGGAGCAGGTGAGCCAATAATAAAATCAACTGCCCAGAGAGGAAATGAATATTGGGTTTTGTTCCAAACGGATGAGTTCAGCCAGTGTCAGAAAAAAAGGAAAAAATAATAATAATATAAAATCAAAGAAGAGTAGGGATTGTTCTGTGACAAACGTATTTTGACAATCCAGCTGAAAGGGCTGACAGAGTTATGAGTGAGGGGGAGGAATTACTGATCTCTGAGTGTCATCTCACTTGTTTTTCTTGATTCAGCCTGGCCATGCTAACAATGTGTGTCACTGCCCACTGCTGGGAACATCCTTTGATGAATGACACGGGGTGCTCCCCAAGGCAAAGCCCCGTTTCCTCCTGCAATATACCTGCCAACAGCACCAGGGGGGCCACAGAGGGTACCTGCCAGACAGGCTGGATTTGGGAAGGTCACAGGTGGAGGGGTTGGGGTCTCCAGCCACACATCCCAGTGCATTTCTGTTTGTGAGGCACTTTGAGTCACATTTCCTGGTCTTCTGCATGACTGAAACCATAAAATCCTACAATAGTTTGGTTTGGAGGGAACCATCCAGTTCCAAACCCCTGCAGGGACACCTTCCACTAGACCAGGAAGTGTCCAAGCCCCATCCAAACTGGCCTTGGACACTTCCAGGGATCCAGAGACAGCCACAGCTTCCCTGGGCAACCTGTGCCAGGGCCTGCCCACCCTCCCAGGGAAGGATTCCTTCCCAATATCCCATCTAACCATGCCCTCTGGCAGTGGGAAACCATTCCCTGTGTCCTGTCACCCTATGCCCTTATCCAAAGTCCCTCTCCAGCTCTCTTTAATACTGTTCTCATTGTTTCCATCCTCACATGCTGAAATGGGGCTTAAGGTCTCCACTTGCACCCACTAGCCCATGTTGGGGAAAGGGGAGAAGTGTAGGAAGGTGACAGCTCCTTGATTTTGGCCTCTTTAGATGCAAACAAGAGCCAGTCAGGAGGAGGGGTGGCTGGCACAGAGCCTCCCACTGCCTTTGCCAATAGCCTAGGGGAAAATCTATGGAGCAGGAATCAGCACCAACGTGGGCAAGACCTGATGGCTTTTCATGGCATTCAGAGAGGTGCCCTCTGGTTAAAGGATTCCTGTCAGAGCCTGCATCAAGCCAAGCTCTGACCAGGCTCTGGGAGAAGGATGCTCCCTGTGACTCGTTCTGAGTCAGTTTGAGTCACCTGCCTCCCCTTGCTGCTGCTAATTCACTACCCACAATAATTTTGAGAATTGGGGATTATCAATTGCTTATTCAAATTTTCCCCCTCCTAGAAGGAAAGGTGAAAAACAACCATCTTGAGGGGGGTCCTACAGCAGCTTTTCCCTGGCTCTCCACTCTTTGCTAGGAATGTTAGGGAGAACTGGAGATCTTCCTCCACCTTCCTGGTGTTTGTTTCCCCAGCCTGATTCCACAGCTTTTCAGACAAACACATTTATGCCTTGCTTCCCCACCAAGTGACATCTTTCAGGACATGTTTTCTGAGGGTCAAAGCAGAGGGCAATCTCCTAGAGAACAGCATGAAGCTTCCAAGATAAATAGAACACTCGGAGTGAAACCTCCTTGGAGGGACAAGGGCAACATGATTTTCTCTCAAGGCTTGGGGGATGGCTCAGTGTTTCCAAGAACAACCACCTTGTGTTTGCACTGACAGCCACTAAAATTGTGGGATGGAGTTCAACCAGCTGAAGGTCAGGTTGTCTGGAATGGGAAGAGCTCCTGAAATTTCCAGAGATATATTTTATATTTTTAGCCTTTTCCCATGACTGTCTCTTGCAGGTCTTTCCCACTTGGCTTAACGACTGTGCCCAGCCTGGCCTTGGGGGAAAAAAACCCATCCATTCAGGTTGTTTTGGATATATAGGGAGAGCAAAATAAACAAGCCCAGACATTTTCAGGCATTCTTCAGGAAAGACATTGAGGGGCTGGAGCGTGTGCAGGGAAGGGAACGAAGCTGGGGAAGGGGCTGGAGCAGCAGGAGCAGCTTCAACCTAAATGATTCTGTGATTCTGCTCCCACTACCCTGCTTTGTGCTATTACTCATTGGAGAAATGCAGGAAAAAAGGCAAAATAAAGCCAGGGCTCCTGTTTATTCACCCTGATGGAAGTTATATGTCAACACCTCATCATTTCTCTCTCTCTGTCTGCTCATGATGACCCCAAAGCTGCCCAAGCTCCTAAACAGCTGCATTTTGCTCCAAATCTGTGTGTGAGCATCCTAAGGAAGAGCCCAGCCACCCTGCCAGGCACCCAGCTCCCCAAGGGCTGCTGGATCAGAGCACTGACATCCAGCTCCATCCTTTAGTTCCCCTGGAGAATAACTGGAAGTGGCGCTGCCAGGTTTAATAACCCCTCACGCCCCACCAGCCACTTCACGGGACGCAGACCTTGTTAACATGCAAAATAATGGAAAGATGCAGGTGGGGTTCTGGCTGGTTAACCAGGAGATGCTTCAGTGAGAATTATCCAATTAAATCTCCATCTCTCCCTTGCTTTCATGGGTTTTTGCCCCCCCATTGTGGTGGTGTTATCAACCAAAGCAATAAACACGAGCCTTAATTGAGTGCTGGCTGCGTTAATCCGAAACTGAGGGCACTGGGTACCCCTGCAGCGCTGGCCTGGGTCTCTGGGGCACCACTCTGGAGCTGGGGGAGCCATAGGAAGTTAACCACAACCTAAATATATACACTGGCACACACTTAATAATCTCAGGAGGGGTAACCAGTAGTTTTGTTCCTGCTTCTGAGGGCTCAGCTCCCTCTTTACTCAGCCTATCCTTTCTCCTTTGCCAGCACCCCTTAAACAAGCTGGAGTAGGTGCTGCTGCTCTCCTTAAGTGAGAATGCTAAACCCCGTTCCTGCAAAAAAACCCACAAAGAGACAGAAAAAAAAGAATAATACCTTTCAGGCACTTCCACTGCTTGGCTGCTCCAAGACTTCTGTGGCAGCCTCAAGTATTCTTGATAACAGCTTGTTTTGCTGCTTTTCTCCAGGTGTTTCCAGGGTATTTTAATGGTGGGGTATCTGGTGAAATAAAAGCAAAAGAAACAACAGAATAAATAAAAAGAGAAATAATTTAGACCCTGGATGTAACAAACAAACAAAACCCCAAGCCCCCTGCTTTGTATTAAAACTTGGTTCATTTTATTAGATGCATTCCTCTTTTGCTGACAAAACACAGATCTTAGATGCAAAACTGCAAAGTTTGGACAGGCTAATTCTGTTCCCACCCATCTGCTGGAGGAGCAGTGCCTGGTGATGTGTCTGGGCAGCTCTGGGGGCAGGGGATGTCCCCTCTGTGACCCTACCTGGGACAGGTTCAGGTGCAGCCCCCTGGTGATGCATCCACAGGGGGGCTGCACGTGAAAGAGAGGTAGCACCCATCATCCCTTACCATTTCTGGTTCCCCACCAGGAGCTGAGATCCTTGCTGAAGCCTTTCCCATGGAGGAAAGACTCATAGCCAGCTGGGAGAGGGGCTTTTGCAGCCATCACCCCCTTTGGGAAGGGACTCTGCTCTGCCTGGGCACCCCATACAAGGGATTTCCCTCTCTCTCTGCCTGCATATGCAATTACAGTAAATCCCTCGCTGCAGGAGCTGTGACAGTGGCTAAAATTCAGCTCACTGCTGGAGGACACCCTCCATCATCTCCACTTGCCTCCCCCAGTGCCAGCTGCTGGGTCCTGCTGGGCACCAAGTGCTGCTGGTAAAAGCAGCTCCAAGTGAAGTCGCATCAGCCGCCCAGCCAAGGCGATAATTTGCTTCCCCGAGGCCATCTGACACCCAGCAAGAGCCCAGTCAGGGTGCCCACTGGGGTTGCTGGGGCCCACAGAGGTGGAGATTGCCATTGTGCTGGGGGCTCTTCGCTCTGTGTCACCTCCTGAGCACCCCCCGAGAGGCTGGCACCCCTTGGTGCCATCAGGAGGGCCTGAATCCCCATGGATGGCACAGCAAAGCATCCCAGCTGATGCTCCCCAGCCTCTGCATCACCTCTTGGGTCTACCATGCAGCAGTCACATTATACACGTGTTTACTTTCCTTCACACTCCTAATTTCTTTATCCTCATCAGGTAAGCAGTGGAAATGTCACCTTCCCATTCCTGTAATTAAGCCCTGGGACTTTTGTCCTGGCACACACACACCCCTAGACAAAAACTACCCAAAACTTCCTTTTTGCTCCAAATCAGCCATGCAGATGTGCCTTGTGTAGCTGGAGATTGCCATGGCAACAGAGTTTGTTCCTCCTGCTCCCCTCTCCGACCCCTTCTCCCAGATGAAGGAGAAAAAAAAAATTAAAATTAAAAATAAGCAATTTTAATAATGTCACAAAAAGCAGACAGGGACATAAAAATCCATTAAGAGCTGGAGTGGCCCTTGCAATGGGAAGTGCTCCAACTCCTTCCCTTTCTGTCGCACTCTCACTCCCTCTTCAACCCCCTGAAAGGTAACCTTTAAAACACACTCGGAAGCGTGGTACTTAAACCTCTGGCATTTACCTTCATTTCACTCTGGCTTTTATTTCTTTCGAGGGGAGGAGGGCTTTTATAAGAGGACAGGTTGGTTTTTTTCCTTCCCCTCTGCTTGATTATTTTCCCCTCCTGTGCATGTGGGGGTTTTTCCCTCCTCCTGTTTTGTGGTCACCATCACCCATGCACACAGCCTGGTGCCCATCCCTGTGGGGAAAGCAGGAAGGGGAGCCAGCCCAGCACACAAATCCATCCCCAGACACCCCAAACTTAACATTTTAACATCTTAAAAGCAGGGTAAAGGTGAGGTGGGTGGTGATGCTGGAGAGTGAACAGGGGCCTGGGGCTCCCAGTGGGCCACTGGGAAAGTGGGAATGCCACTTGTGAATGACAAGTGATTCACAAAAGAGATGCTCAAGCCACAGCTTTTGGGGGGCTTTTCCTTTTTACATGCACACCTCCCTCAAAGCCCCCCAGAGAAGAAACACCTTCAGACTCTCCTTAATCTTCCTCTCCTCCAGCATCTCTGCCCTCAAAGCGATCCTTCCTGACACGCTGCCCGCCAAGTACCCACCTTCAACGTGGTCTCACAGAAATGCCACTTCTCCTGCTCCTCTCATCCATCTGTAACACAAAGCTCAGTGCTTGGATGAGGCTCTGAAGCTCTGCCTCACAATCAGGGCTTCACTTCAGCCTCCCCCTCGCAGCCTCCCATTTTTTGGTCCATTAAGACCAGCTAAGAGCTAGACCCAGGAAGGCATACGGCAGCAAATACTTTGCAATGACTTCATTACAGGCCTGTGAATCCTGGCATGGACTTTTATGCCTCTTACTGATGGATATCCACACGTGCCAGTCACACCAGACCGTGGTTTTATCACAGTTTGCTCACTACATTTGCTTCTCTCCCCCACTGAAGACCCTGCTTCAGGAGTCGGGGGATTAGCAGAGCATCTCCAATTCTCATTACAAAATAAAACCTTGTATTTTCCACGTTGGAAAGAGCTTGAAGGCATGACCTAATTGTGCCCGGACACCCATGGGCAAAGAAAGAGTCCAAACTGTATTAATAAAAGGAAAGTGGCCAATTTTTTCAAAGCCATTCATTAATTTCAAGTGTGACCCAGGGACAGAGACATGAATTATTACTTCTTCCTAGCCCAGCAGCACCCACTGATCCCAGGCTGACTCCATGGCATGTTTGGCACAGCAGGAATCCTGAGCAGCCCAAACTCCCAGATGGACACCCCAAAATACCTGTGAGGGACAGGAGAAGGTCATCCCTCCCCACCATAGCTGCACCCGGGGGAGACAGGAGCATCCTGGGGGTGGCAGGGAGACCCAAAACTGCTCACTGCTCCCAGCATCCCTTCTGCACCCAGGCTGTGCCCTGGGCCTTCTCCTGCCTTGCAGCCCAGGCACAGGGACACTCCAAAGGACACCAGGAGTGTATCTTGCTGGGTCCTGATGGAGTCCCATTTTTTTTGTCCTCATCGCCTGACAGGGCTAAAGCAACAGTTGCAGTGCTGAGGTGATGCAGATCTTGGAGTTTCTATCAGGTATAGCTGGTTGTTCTTTACCTCCAAGATGCTCAGGGGGCTGATGCTCCTGTCTCTGCCGTGTCTGGCCTCCCTGGAAAGGTGAGTGGGGCTCACCCAGCTCCCCTGGAAGAGTTTGCTGGGAGACCCTGACTGGTGTCAGCCACCCAGTGAGCAGGACAGGCTCATACCACGGGCATCCCAGGAAAACCAGGACCAGGAGAGCATGCAGAGCAAGGCTGGGGGCTCTGCATCACCACCTCCCAGTGCTTCCAGGCAGTGCCTGAACCACCCCAAATTCTCCACTGATCATGGCACCCCAATTCCTGCAGTTTTGCAAGTCCCACTGAAGCCACCTTTTACCTCACAGAGACAAATTTGCTCTTTTAACACATTTATCCCCTCCTACTCCGCAAGCAACAGAACAGATTTGTAAAGCAGCTTTCTACTATTCTGTTTGGTTTCTTTTGGGGGTTTTTTTGCCTCTCAAATTTTTTGACAGCAAGATTTTACACTACTATAAGTCTCTTCTGAACTGGCAGCAGTCAGGTAACATAAGCAGGAGGCAGCAGTGATGCCTTCCTCTCTCTGCAGCCAACAGCCTTGTGGAGCAACCCCAAAATTCCCATCTCCTGCAGGCCATCATAAAGCATAAAGTCTCCGCAACTCATCAGTTTTTACCATTTTTCAGTAGTTTTCACTAGTTTTTCAGCATTAAGTTGACCTTATGAAGGAGCCAAACATAGGAGTTAAGGAGTAGAGGCTTGTGGGTGGGTTTTTTGGGGGGTTTGTTTTTTTAAGGCAGTGATACTCCAGACTGCTAAAGACCAAACCTTCACTTCTTCATGGCTCTGGATCCAAATAAGTCATCATAAAACAATGTGTGCATCAGCCCAGTGCTCTGACCAGCTTCAGGTACCAGCTGGTTTCCAGACCAGCACTCTCTCTGGCTCAGGCCCAAATTTTTATGGCAAACAATCAGCACGACAAATGACCACAAAGGAAGCAAGGCCTGTGAGCTAATTGCAACAGATTAAAACACCCAGAAACAAGGAAAACACAAATTTATGCACATCAGCCACCTCACAGCTGCTACGTGGTGGACCCCCCTGCAGGCTGGAGAGGGCAGACAAGCCTCCCAGAGAATGAGGTTTCCTTAGGATACATAATGCTGCAGCCAAGGGTTGGGCCATGTCTTGGGCTTGAAACAAATGAGATGCCTTCAGAAATCCTCCAGAGCCAAAATCACGGTCCCAATCCATCCCCAAGCCCAGAAGGCAAGTGCAAGAGGGACAAGCTGAGGTTTCTGGGTCTAATATCAAAGAGAGCAGTGCTAGAACTCAGTCACGAGTGCAAGTGAAAACAGAAACCACCAGAGATGCTCTTCCAGGAAAAAGTGCCCAGGAGAACCAGGTGAGGTAGATCACAGTGCCACGAAATGCTTTGCATTGGAAGAGACCTTCAAGATCATCCAATTCCAGCCCCCTGCCAAAGGCAGGGACACCTTCCACTGGACCAGATTTCTCAGAGCCCCATCCCACCTGGCCTTGGACACTTCCAGGGATGGGGCAGCCACAGCTGGGCAACCTATGACAGATCAACCCATGACAGATTGTTCATTTTTGCCAATCCCTCAGCCAGAGAAGAGGATTTCAATTGGATTAGATGGTACCTCTGCTGACCCTCTGGATGAGGAGGGAGTTTTATTTAAAGAAAGGAAACAGAAAGTGCAAAGGTAGGAAATTACCTGAGGATTTTGTCTGAGCATGATGGGATGGGGCCCTGGTGGCACTGTAAAAAAGAGATAACAAGAGAAAACTTTGACTCTTCAGAGATTAATCTTTGCAGAGATTAAATTGAAGCCTTCAGGTCTGATCCATCGATTCCTTTTCACTTCCACGACAGTTTTGTGGTAGAACAAATTACAGAGGACACAGAGTGTACATTTTTTAGCCATCCAGCAATTTGCTCATTTATCAGCAAGGATCTCCTCAGAGCCAGCCATGACAGTCAGGCAGAAAGGTGAGATCTATAGGAATGTCCCACAGCAAGAAGCTTGGAACTAGATCATCTCTAAAGTCCCTTCCAAACCAAACCATTCCGTGATTGTGTGAATTCAATCCAGGGGAAAAGCCAGAAGAGTCTGCCTTCCTTGCTAACACCTGGAGCCCCACAGGTATTAAATGCAGAGGTTAACAAAGAGGAGATGCCGGGAGGATGATGAGGAGAGGAGGAGCACCCATGTTTTCAGGGTGCACAGAGCACTCTGGTGAAGCATCTCCCTGGAGCCTGAGCCCTTTGGGAGGTGTGGGTTGGAAGGGCCCTGCCCTCAGCACCCAGGCTCAGAGGGGATGGTGAAGAGATGTCTGCAAAGAGCCCGCCCAGAAATATCAAAATACCTCCAAACATTGACTTCTGCCAATAAACACATTCAAATCATCCCACAGGAATAAAAACTGGCATGGCTACTGCTGTGCAACCTGGTATCCAAAAGAGACTTCAGACTTCAACATGACATTCGTGTTGGCAAAGTCTTCCAGTGGGCCAGTCTCTTCTCACTCGGATCAAGGGGATTCTCCCACCAACTCCGGCTGGACACCCTGCCTGTCCCGTGTCCCAGCTCCCCATCACCACCCCAAGCCAGGTTTAGGGCCATCATTTGTAGGTTTGCAGGCCAACTCCTGACACAGTGCTAACATCTTGCTTTTCCTCCTTGGACTCTGCAGAGCCTGATCTCAAGTGAAAGCAGAGAGAGGGTGTTTTCCTGCAGGAGGTGTCGGGCAGGGTGACGAGGCGCCACGAGAAGTGTCCTCGCAGGTGCTACGAGGGTCACAGCAAACCCTTACACCTCCTTTTTATCATTGCTCATGTTTAATTTCACCCATTTTTAAGGGCTGTTGGCATCCTGGAATCCCACAGGTGGGAAACCCAGAGTCATTCCCCAAATAGCAGAGAGCATTTGGAGGGAGAGGACTTTCCCAGGGAAGGCCAAAGGATGGATCACCCTGTTCTCAGGGAGGGCAGGATCACAAAAGCAGACAGCAAAAGCATGCTGGCCACATAACACAGCCCATCTAGCCACACTCCTCCCCCCTGAGGGGACAGATTTAAGGGCCAGAGTGCTCCTCCTTCCAAAGGAGAGGCAAGTCTGTTAGAGTTATTCCTATTATACCAGCAACAACGACCCTTTTAACCCTTCACTCAGAGAAGGAGATGATATCTATGCTACCCACTAAGATTTAATAAACAGAAAATCCTTTCTAACAGCTTAAACCACCTATTAGGCACAATCCATCCACTTTTACCTATTCCCTGGAGGACAAAAATTAGTACAAGACAGTGGTGAAACACGAGCTCTGCATGAGCCTCTGTCACTGGTGGTATTGAAGCTGAAGGTATGTTTTGGATGAGCAGAAGGGACAGGGTGTGTGTCCCTGGCACTGCTCAGGCCCTGGAGGGATCTCTAGGGGAGAGGTGCTTTAGAGAGGACCAGTTTTCTTTTTTCCTTTCCATCATATTTGTCCAGAAGGGCTGGGAGAGCAGAGGGACAGGATAAGGGAGCCTTCAGTTAATTCCACTTTAAACCCAATTTCATTTCCTTTCTAATTAGAGCAGCAGGCATGTTTTAACAACTGATTATCTCTCCTGGGCAGTTGTGTGTATTCTTCTTGGCTACTTATTCAATTTTTCCAAGCAAAGCTCTGCTGTGATTGTAACACAAATAAAATGGGAGCAGGGCAGAGCATGTGCAGTTTGGAGAATGCTCTGCCAAGAATTAGGACCAAGGCTTTCTTTTCCATTCCTAAGGGTGAAAAATAGAAGGTGCTCACCACAGGAAAACAGAAACCCTTGGCAGTGTTGGAAAGGGAGCAGAGGTGTCAGCAAGTTATTATTAAAAACCCCTCTGTGATAGGTATTCAACTCCCACAGACATTTGAGAGCTGCTGTGTCTCCTACCTGTGCCCAGGAGAATCTCCAAACACCCACATCCAACACCTCCTATCCATGGGATCCTGGAACTTTCAGCAGCCACAAGCCTCCCTTAAAGCAGATAGGATGCAGGTGAAGCAACTGCAGCTCTGGCGTGGCTAAAGCCTCTGCAGATGGATGTGGCTACCCCTGACAGGCAGGGCTGGAGCATCACAGGGGGAATCTCTTTTGCACATGGCTCTTCTCCCAAAATTCATGCACCTGGTTGCATCTGTTCCTTCCCATGCCCTGGCTCCAAGAGTAGCAAGTCCCACCATGAATTCAGCGGTGTCATTCCTTGCCTCTAAATCTTGTCATTTGTTTGTTGTTTCTCTGGGATGTGACATGCTTCCCCTTGGCTTGCTCCTCCTCCTGCTGGCAAGGCCCTGCTCCAGGAAAGAGGCCATGGGCTGAGGCTGGAAAATGGGTGCCCAGACCCTCACCCTGACACCCCTGCCCTGGCATGGGGGAGAGCAGGGTTTGCCAAGGGGCTGGGGGTCCACTGGGCAAACATCCCCCAAACTCATCAGCTTCCCAGGGTCTCATAACAAGACATGTTTTCCCCCAAGCCTGTTATTGTTATTGCTATTGTTATTACTTCCTGAAATAAACTTGCTTGGGGGAAAAAACCCCTCAAAGTACCAAGCTGAGCATCCAATCCTCTCCCCATCCCCAGGGCTGCCCTGAGCCCCCTGCCACCAGCAATGGGCTGAGAAGCCCTGAAGTCCCTTTTGTCCACCTTTCTTCTGCTCTGGCAGCCAATTCCCAGATGTGAGACTTGGTTTGTTTTCCCTTTGCCATGATCTCACTCCCGTTTCTGTTTGTGTTGCCTCTGCCCTCGCCCAAGGGTGCATACCCCAGGGGGTGTATTTTTTCAGGAAAGGGTTTTTGGCACAAAAAAAAAGAGACTATACCTGGGGATGTGCCACTACTGCAGACACTTCCTGTTGCCAGGGTGATGCTTTAAATATCTCCATCCTCTTCCTCATGTTAACAGCCACTGGGTTCCAGATAAAGCTCATGGGCTCACATGGATCCATCCCACAATAAATGTGGGGTCACGCTGAGGAAAGAGCAGGAAAATGAAAAGCAATGGAAATACGACCACCCCTGACCCATGGGGTTATTTTCCTTCTTCAAAGTCTTGCACCGGTGCTTCAGTTTCCTGTCCCCTATAAAACCTCATTAAACCATTTTGGCCCAACCAGATCTGTCACCTTGGTGGCATTTTCCTTCCTCCAAATGGGATGTGACAGCTTAGAGCTAATAAGTCCGAAAGGAATACTTATAAAATAAGATGGTGTCACAACATGTTGCTAAAATAGCAGGTGAGCTGGCCTGTTTGGAGAGTACTTAATGGCCCCACGTTTTAAAAATATCTGTGCTACATTTCGCCCGACAGGCAATAAATCTGTGGCAGGTATGGATTTTCCTGCCTGGGCGCTGTGCTGAGCTCCAGCCTGGACGCTGCATCCTGGGGGAATCTCCTTGTCTGCTCAAAACCTTCCTGCTTCCCCTCCCAGTGCCTTGTGGCTTCAGGGATATGGTTGTGCAAAGGTCCTTTAGGTGGAGGCACAGTCATCACCACCCCATCCCAGGGGCATTGCACTCCTCCTTCCCAAGCATCCCTCCTTCACCAGGTCCAAACTTTTGGGGGCTCAGCAAAGCTGTTCCCACCCAAGGCGAGATTTTATTTTTCATTTTTCACCTTGCGCTATTTGCAGGAATGTCACGCCCAGCTCGAAATTTTCCAACTGACAAGTGAAATTTAGTTAGCAGAGCTTCCATTATTCCCAATTTATGACTCCACTGGAGAGCTGTGCAGGCTGGAGGGCTGGAGAAAGGAAAACACGAGCGCGCATGCACACCCCGACAGCAGCCAGCAAGCCAAACCCAAGGCTCCCGCTGAATTATGAGGCACAATTTATAAACCATTACGTGCAATGGATTTCAACTATATTTATTGCAATCCGACTGCTAGCAGTTCAAAAATCAATTTGGTAAATGTGGAGGGAAAGGGCAAAATTATTAATATGTTTTCTATAAACGCCGTAGCTTATCCTTTCCCTGTTAAATACGGGTGAGCCCTCTGCTTCCTCAGGGAAGGGGTTTGCCATCAGGGATGGGATTCACCCCGGGGTGCCTAAAACAAGGGGATGAACGAGAGGGGAAGGATGTGCAGAGCATAATAATGGCAAGGTGACACACAGAAGAGGATGGAGGAGCCCTGGGATAGGCGTGGGGACAGGAGGAGGTGGCTTGTTGGTGAATTGAGGGAAGGATTTCCCAGGGATGAAGCAGAGCACATCTGTGTTCCTTGAAAGCAGATGGGTTTGGGGTTAAGGATGTGGCAGAAATGCTCCAGAAATCCCAGCTCCAGCTGATGGTGAGATGCCTCACACATTGTCACCCTGTGCTGGGCACTGGTGAGGCCACAGCTGGACTCCTCTGTTTGGTTTTGGGCCTGTCACTTCAAGAAGGACACGGAGGGGCTGGAGTGTGTGCAGGGAAGGGAACGGAGCTGGGGAAGGGGTTGGAGCAGCAGGAGTGGCTGAGGGAGCTGGGGGGGCTGAGCCTGGAGAAAAGGAGGCTCAGGGGGGACCTTCTGGCTCTGCAAGTCCCTGCCAGGAGGGGGGAGCTGGGGAGGAGTCGGGCTCTGCTCCCAGGGAACAGGGACAGGAGGAGAGGGAACAGCCTCAGCCTGGGCCAGAAGAGTTTTAGATTGGATCCTAGGGAGAGTTTCTCCATGGAAAGGGTGCACAGGCATTGGAACAGACTGCCCAGGGGAGTGGTGAAGTCTCCATCCCTGGAGGGATGTAAAACTCATGTAGATGTGGCACTTGGAGACAGTTCAGTGGAGGGCTCGGCCGTGCTGGAGGAATGGTGGGACTTGATCTACTTAGAAGCCTTTCCCAACCTAAATGATTCTGTAATTCCATGACCCTAAGCCAGTGGATAAAGCAAACGTGGTGGGCATGACCCTCTCCTGCTGCCTGGCCACCACACCAAGGTCTGGCTTGCTGTTTTCCTGGGAGAACACTCCTGTGAGGGAAACTTGGCACGCAGGTGACCTGGCCCCCGAGGAGAAGCAGTGGCTCTGCATCCAGCCCCACAGCACCCTGGACCTGCTCTACCACACCCAAATGGCTGAAATACCTGAGGGGCTTCACCCCTTTGCCAGCCCCCGTTTGGGGTTGGTTGGGTGCAATCTTGGCTTTATTCTGCCTGGCTGAGAGCAGCTCACACTGCTGGGTGGGAAGGGGGAAAATCCCAGTTGCACACAGGGAAGGGATGGGTGGAAACATCCTCCCCAGTACACATACTTCACCCGCTGGGTTGGGAACCACGAGCCCAGCTTTGAGAGGAAAGCTCCTGGAAAGATGTAGGTAAGGTGGTGGCTTCCATGCCTGAGGGAAATGGGGGCAGCTGCTCCTAAAGGTTGGAGCACATTGGCTTTTCCATTTTGGTGATTTGGAACCATATGGTGCATTCCGAACAGGAGGGTTTCTTCCCCTCCAAACCAAGAAATGAAATGAAAAAAGATGAGATTAGATGAGAAGCAGAGGGGAGTTTTACATCTCTTTTTAATGATGACCTTTTTCCAGCTCCTTTTTTCTGGAATGCCAGGAAGAAAACTTACTTCTATTTTAAAAGAAAAACTGGGTTTCTCATATGTTCCCATGATTCCTGATGCTGGCACTTTAAATTAATCATTGCAAAAGAGCCACCACAAAAATAGCGATACCAGAACGGAATATCCTCTGGGCAAATGTTGCAAATGCTGCCTGATGCGTTCATGTTTTTAAAAAACCAGAAAAAATTTAAATAAAAAATCATTCCCTTCCTTGGCATTTCTCCTCTGGCTCATCTTATGCAAATCATCGAATGAAGGAGAATTTCCCAGGCCTCGACCGAGGTTGGTCAGTGGGGCAGATCGAAGCAACAAGTTCACAGGTAATTATTTAAGTGTGAACTCAATACAAGAAGATTAAATCTGAGCTACGTTCTCTGCCAGGGTCCATTTTCCCTTGGAGGGACGTGTTACACAAAGTTTCATCGCTCGGGGAGGCAAAGGTTTGAAATGCTCCAAAATCTGGTGATCCTGGTGTGTCCACCGCCTCTTCCCAGGGCTCGTCCCACCCCACTGACTTCTGGCATGTTGAGGAAGGGGAAGAAAACCCTTCGTGGTCTATGTGACCAGGTGCTGCCAATCTGCACAGCTCATTTAGGGAGCAAAATCAACCCAAGAACAAATTTGGAAGCAGTGAATGATTTCCAATAGCTGGTTTACTTGAGGACATCGCGGGTCACAGCATCTTCAGGAGCAGTTCTCCAGAGGTGAGAGAAGCTCAATTCACTTAGCAAGCTATTTGCATGGAATTATGTGCCAGGCAAAGTTTGGCAGTGGAGTTTTATCTGCATGACCCAAGGTTCTCCTGGATTCAGCAGGATTTGTCCTTTTCTCCCCGGGGTGAATCGAGAGCAGAAATCCCATGGTGGTTCTTGACCATGTGGAGATGGAAGTGTTTTGGCAGAGTCCATGGCTTAGGAATGTTGTCAGAAGAGGATAAGTGATTCCTCTCAGAATCATTTGGGTTTGAAAAGCCCTCTGACTCCAACCATTCCCCCAGTATTGCCAAGCCCACACCCAACCCACATCCCCAAGTGCCACATCCACACATCTTTTAAATGCCTCTAGAGATGGTGATTCCACCACTGCCCTTGGAATGGAGGGTTTGGCAGTGACAGATCACTTCCCATGGGATGCCACAGATGCCAAGAGGTTGCCTGGACTCCAGAAGAGACTGGACAAGATCATAGATAAGGCTTCACTTAGACTGCTAAATACACAGGATGAGTTTTGATGTCAGGTATCCCCAAGGAAAGCAACCGAATTAAATTGATCATGGAATCACTTCCTCTTGTCACAGAGGGACACTGAGCAACAACAGGACACTGAGCAGCAACAACCAGGGTTTCAGGAAAGAGGAGACCCATAATTTTATCCCCCATCAGGGTGGGCAGAGAGAAATCCCTCAAATCATGGTGTGGCTCACAACAAATGCTCCTGTTTCTTGGGGTGAATGTCCCCTGCCCTGCCTGCTCCAGTCCAGCACTGCCCACTGCGCTGAAAATAGTTCCTTGGCTTTTGCAACTGGAAGTAACTGGTTTACAAGAATTGTTACTCACCATTAAACTCCCTGGAAGCTGGGTGAGAAGCTGGGCTTTCCAGCTGGAAAATCGTCTCTTTCTCTAACTCCTGCTGCTTTCTCTCCACCTTGCTTGTGAGCCACAGGGATGACTTCTGAGGGATGATTTGCTGGAATCACTGTCCCTACCTGTGTTAAAAGAAAGTGCAGATGTGATGCTTAGGGACACGGTTTAGGGGTAGACCTGGCAGAGTTGTATTAGTGGTAGGGCTCAGTGGTCTTAGAGATCTTTTCCAATAATTCTACAATGGGCAGTTAAGGTGGGGGACTCATGATGATCAGCTTACTCATGCCAAAAGTGAGCAGGCAGCTTCTGGGAAGGTATGGAGGACTGTCAGCCCCTCAAAATATTAAGGGTTATCAAGGCATGTTAAAGTTTTAGCTTAAACTCACTACAATTACTTAATAGCTTCAGATATTCTCCATATTGTAAGGTTTTATGTCATATACTGAAGCTTCTCCAGTTCCCCGTGGCCCACCAATGCTTTTACTCAGCAGTGGCCTGCTGAAGGAGCAGCAAAAGTGGTGGGTGCTGAGAGTTTGGGCTCATTCTCTGCAGGACTGGCTCTTGCACAGATGCCTGCTCACCCAGACACCCATTTATCTCCCTGCTCTGGCTGCCTTTTCAGTGCTTGGGCACTCACACGCCTTGTTTCCCCCAGCTTTACGCACACATTTTTCTATCAGCGCTGACAGAGCCACCCAAGGGACAGGAGAAGTTTAGCAGGATTCACAGCTCCCCTTCACCCTCCCTGTGCTTTCCCTTCTCCCTCCCTCCCTCCCTCCCTCCCTCCAGAGAGGTTTCAGCTCAGAATCAGGGAGAGAAAAATGTGCCTCGTGTAAGCCGTGACTGCTGATGACTGATGACATTTATCTTCCCTCCCGAGGAGGATGGGAGAAGTCACTTCTGGCTGGTTTCACCTGGGCTCTCAGGTTTCTCAGGGCTGGCTTTAGCCTGGGGGTGACACTTGCATTTTCACAGGCTGATGCAGGGCTGTGCTGCCAAGGCTTTAACCAGGGGCTCCCCCAAATTCAGCCCCATGCCTTTTCTCCCCAAACATCACCTGTAAGTGGCTGGAAGCCAGGGAGAGATCCAGGTCGGCATTTTTCCACTACAACACGTTCCATTTAACGAAGAAACCCCATCCAGACCAATGTTTTTAATCTGCCCCTTCCTGGAAGATGTGACAGCACGTAGTTGGGAAGATGGATGGCACCCAGGGTGTGGAGCACAGCGTCCATTGCACAGGGCTGGAATGAGAAGGAGGGAAAACCAGGTTCAGGGAGAGAGTATTGCTGGCAGGCACTGGGCTTTCCAAGCAGAGATATCTGCTGGGTGCTGAGTTGCTGCTGCTGCTCCCTTTGGCTGTCCAAAACCAGCCACAGAAGTGAGGTCTTTTCTCAAGTACCTTCAGAGCTGCAAGGTCAGGATGCTCTGCTGGAGCAGAAGGTCCCCAGGGAGGGTCCTGACAGTGGAGCATCCCTGGAGCAGAGCATCACAAGGTCTGCAGTGTGTCTGCAGTGTGACCTGCTTTGGGCCCAGGTGGAGAGCAGCACTTTTCCAGTGTCCCATGGGACGATCAAAGGCAGTGTGACCTCTCCCTGCATCACTTGGCATCAGATAATGCTGGTTGAGGAGGGTTTAACAACCTGCAAGCATCAGGAATAAACTTCAGTCCCAAGGGCAAGAGGGGAAAGGCAGGGAGGGTCTTTCTGCTCACTCCAAGCTGTGTCACACTGGAGAAGGGGACAGCAACACATACCAAGGTAAAGGTCTCATTCCTAGCCAGCATTCAGGCCAGGCTGGAGGTGTCTTGGAGCAACCTGACCTAGAGGAAGGTGTCCCGGCTCATGGCAGGGCTTGGAAGTAAATGGTCTTTAAGGCCCCTTCCAACCCAAATCATTCTGAGATTCTCTAAAAGCTTACAAGGAAATTTGACTCTTGAAGGAGTTGAGTCCCCTCCTGCCCTGTGCCTATCTGCAAACTTCCACACTGTTGCCCTGCACACTGAACATCTCAGGGAAGAAGGTATTTGTGTGGGCTCACAGAGGGATGCAGTGAAGGCAGGGAGGAAAATCTGCTGGGTGTTACTAGGCAGAGAAATCACATCAGACTCCAGGATTCCCTGGAGAGAAAAACAGTTGGAGGTCAGGAGAGCCTTTGTGGTAAGCACAGACATGCTCTTCAGCTGAACCAGAAAAGCCTTTCTTATGTCCTTACAGGCTTTTCCCTACTGCAAAGTGCAGAGGCATTGGAAATACACTTTTTTTTGGTTTACTGGTAATGTGTTTTGTCACTATAAACTCCCTCCCTTGAATATTTAAATACCTCTGGCATTCTCCAAAATCTGTTTTCTTGGCTGTCTCTGTTTCCCATTTCTGAAAACACTGCAGATTGAAACCAAGCAAACTAACCGACCTTCCCCTGACTGATTTTTCTTGGAGGCTTTCACCTGGATTATTCCCTGCTGGCTTCCCATCAGTGGCTGTACCAACAGCCACCAGCAGTATTGATCAAGCACTGAGTCACTTGTGAGCCAAGCACAGGCACTTGGAAAGGGGAAAAAAATAAAGTCCTCTACAAGAAAATCTATCTAAGTACAAGAAAATAAGGAAAGAGAGGGCAAAAAGCATTTATGTTAAATGCAGTACAATCTGGCTTTATAGAGAGCCCTTTGGAGGTAGTTCCAAGTTGCCTCACATGAATTTAAAAATGATTCAGGGTAATAACTCCTTGAAAGAGCTGGACTGTTTAGGGATGCTGATTCTTTTTATTTGTGGCGTTAATGCAGTGCTAAAAGGCCTGTTCATGCACCCCATTGTACTTGGGGGGATATTAGTGCCAGACAAGAGGGTCCCACGATGGAGGTGTAAGAGCAGAGTCACCAGGTAGATACCGACAGCCTGGAGAAGAGAAGCTTTGGGGTGACCTAATTGTGGCCTTGCAGTGCCTGAAGGAGCCAACAAGAAAGATGGAGAGAGACTATTTCCAAGAGCCTGGAGGGACAGGACACAGGGAATGGCTTCCCACTGCCAGAAGGCAGGGATAGATGGGATATTGGGAAGGAATTCTTCCCTGGGAGGGTGGGCAGGCCCTGGCACAGGTTGCCCAGAGAAGCTGTGGCTGCCCCTGGATCCCTGGAAGTGTCCAAGGCCAGGCTGGACAGGGCTTGGAGCAACCTGGGACTGTGGAAGGTGTCCCTGCCCATGGCAAGGGGTGGAAAAAGATGATCTCCACGTTCCCTTCTAACCCAGATCATTTTATGATTCAATGACATCAGGACTGGTCATATCAGCTTTCTTGGGTTTATTCTTCCCTGAAAATACACATGTATAGCAATGGTGGGGGAAAAAAAAATACTGGATGGACCCTGATTTCACCCTGTTATAGCTTTTAGAGGTGAAGCTGGTCTAAGAAGCTCCCAGAACTGCCCTTTACCTCCTGCATCCTCCCACCCTCCATTAAGTTGCATGAGTTTCTCTAAATTTGGGGTTGTGCTAGTGAAAGATTCAGGTGTGAAGGGCAAAACACACCTTTTACAGAGGGGGTCCATAAAAAATTCCCAATGTCCCTTGTTGGGCTCTCAGCATACCCCTGGCAAGCAGGTGACTGACCCCTGGGCAGAGGCATTGGGAAGGGGCTACCAGGTGATGCTGAACAAGAACTGCCCCAGGCTGCCTGAAAGGAGGGATGCACTGCTGCAGGTGTGAGAAACAGGAGGGGCAGCAGCCAACACTGGAAATTTTGGCAGTCCTAGATGCTTGGTTTTGTGCCCTTCTGTTTTTTTAACAAAAAAAATCCATATTTAATTCAGCTCTAGGGGTAACATAGCATGGAAACGAGAACACAATTGGTGAACTATTAAATATCGCCTTTCCATAATTCTGAGTGTGTTTATCTCCAATGCCTGCAGTTTTTCTCCTCTCTGTTCTCTTCCTGAAAGCATAATAGTGGCTTTCGTGGTTTTATTGCCAAGTGCATCTGTTGCCACTTCTGTTCAAAGCTCCCAAACAAATGCCTTTCCCCCAGATCCCCAGTTCTACAGAAAACAAGGAGGCATCACCTGAGTGGCTGTTTCCTACCTGTGCCCTTTGTTTGATGTGGGGCTGGTACCTCTGATGCTTCCCCTGGCATCCCCAGGGCTGCTGTTCAAACACACTCCAGGCAGGAAAAGGGTCAGGAAAAGTGATGTCTGGCTGCTGAGGGTCCAGGAGGTGAATGCCATGGCTGGGGCAAGCAAGATCAAATCTGAGGTTTTTTTTTCCCTTTCGTACCTCTGACAGCAGTAATTTCAGTGATTTGTAAAGGCAAGGGTTGGTGTTTCCTGTGCAGGCAAAAGTGGGTGGCCAACACAGGGAAAACCATCTTCTTCATGGGATGCTGCAATGCTGGTGAACGGGCAGGGTGAGCTGCTCCCTCTTGCTGCTGCTCCACTGGCTCTATTACAACAATAATAACAAAAAAACACCAATAATTGCATGTAGGCTTTACATGCCACTTCCAATTTGCAATGCCAAATATTAAGAAGTGAGTGGCGTTCCTTGTTCACCCACTGAGGTGGCAGCAAGCAGGTCAACATCTGCATGCCAGCTGTTTGGGGTTTAATTAAAAAAAAAATAGAAATAAATAAATGGAAGAGGAAAGCTTCCACACCGTGCCTCCTATTTCTGAATACCAAACCTCTGCAAGGTGCCAGCACTGAAATGCCATGCAATGGGTGCAGCCCACTAGGTGATTTGACCCAGCCTTCACAGGGGCAAATCCACAATTGTCTACACCAAGCCCTTCAATCTCACTTTTCTTCAGCTCCAACAGCAGCAGGATCAGCACTTCCTGAGACAGAAATTGGGGTAGTGCTGACTGTGGGCTCAGGTGGATTTTCTTTATATGTGCTGAGATCCTCCTCCTTCTTCAGCTGCCTTTGATTCCACAGCAAACTCTCACTGCTTTCTCCTCACGGTGCTCTCCTACAAGAAACAGCAGCCTGGAGCTCTTTGTCTTGATTGGAGTTGGAAGGTCTTCTTGTTTGTAGTTTGAAGATCATTTTCCTCAGCTGACTTTCCAAATTTGGGTGAGCCCCAGAATTGGGGGTGCTTTTCTTCTGTGCAATAGTAATTGACCCACAGCATCATCCTCTGCATTATCCAGTGCTACCCTACAGAAACAGGACCTCTACAGGCTGCATTCCATGTTTTGTAATATACCAAAGCAAGTTTAGTCAGCTCTTCAGGTGGCAGAAATGTCAGACCTCTAGCCTGAGATCCTCTGTGGGTACTGGAGTCACATCACTCACAGCACAAACAAAAGGATGTGTGCAGGCACTTATCAGATCTGGGCTCCTCACTCCCATTTCTCGGAGCAGGAAACGCTATTTATTGTATCATTTTGCTGCTTCTAAACACAATCAACCATTTCTTGGCATTTCATCAAAGATAAATAGCCTGATCCCGCTTCCATCAACGTGGAAGGAAAAAATCCCCCTTGGCTTCTTGCATTGCAGCATGAAAGCTCCCAGAACATCAGCTGACCATTTTAAAGTTCTTCCCACTTTTTTCTCCCCAATTCTTTCCCCACCAGGAGACCAGGCTTCAAGTACAGGCTCCCTCTTGGGGTTAACCCTCCCTCCCATCCTCTGGAGGATCATCTCCCCTGAACTGCTGTGCTTCTCCACCTTGGTTCCAAAGGAGGGAGCTGCTGTGTCTACCAGCACAGCCCTGAAATATTTAGAGTTTTGTGTGCTAAATCCAGAGCTGTGGAGTGACAGGAGAGAGCCTAATGGCCCTAATGGCATGGATGATGCCCTCCAAGGAGCATCATCACCACAGCCCAGGCAGAAAGTCATGGCACGGAGGCCCTAGGGATGGCACTGCCATCAGGGTGAGGGGCATTGTGCATGTTGTTAAATCACCCAGCTTGTTCATCAGCTAATTAGGGGGTTTCAATTTCAAGATCCATTAATCTGGCACTTTTCATCAGCTCCAAAATGATTTCAAACAAAACAAATCAAAACAAAAAGGCAAAAAAAACCCACCCCAAACAAAACAAACACAGAAACACCAACCAAAACCAAACAAAAACTCCCAAAATAAAACCAGGAGAGACTGTTGATGTTGGCGTTTCATTCCCCTTTTAAAATGTGTAAGCATGTGTGTTTAGTGCTCAAGAAAATGTCAAACCCAGAGCAGAGGGAACTGGTACATCATCTGCCAGAACTGCAGCTGGGTTTAGCAGCTCAGCGTGACATTATAACGGAGCAACACGGGAAGGGAAGAACCAAACCAAGGAGTGAAGAGCCCAGCATGGAAAGGAGAAGATGAAGGCTCACCTGCCGTGTCAGAGGTCTTTAGGAACAACACTGACACATAAAATGGAGAGCTAAACACACTGCAAGTTTGCAGCAAGGGCCATATTGTCTTAAAGGCTCTTTCTGTCCTTGCCTTATGCTACAAATAACCATCTGCTGGAGGACACGGAGCAGTGCACTCCCTTCTCCACCCCTCTCAGGCCTGTGGCTCCTCTTATCTACCCCTTTAGTCTTCCTCTGAACAACCAAAATCAGAATCAGCATCACCATGGTTTCCACTTGTGGATCAAAAAGAGCCCACAGAGCCCTGTTTTTCCCATCCTCAGGGAAAGCGGAGAGGAGAAAAGCAAATTAACTTGATCCAGGGTCATGTGGTGGATCCCAAAATCATGACACATCACTGGTCCTGTGGTGCAGACAGGGAGCTTCCAATAGACCCACATTTCTCTCCCTTCTCTCCTCTGTGTCCCCCAGAAGTCTTGCTTGGTCCTGTCCCCTGCAGCCTTCTCAGTTGGCTGCACTCCTGGGACCTTCCCATCTCTCCATCTTCTCCAGATTTGCTTTCCCTCGATGTTTCCAAGCACTCCAGGGAGCAGGACCTTGTATTTGCAGTGCTTGTGCCATCAAGTGCCAAACAAATTCCCAGTGACACATTATCAATAGTCAGCGCTATTAAAAACTTCCCCAAACTCCAGAGAAAGCCAACCAAGTAGAGAGCAAACAGGGGTCAATTTTGAGTCACTCCAGTCCCTGTTCCTCTTGTGTTTGAATAGATACTTCCATGGAGGCACAAACAGGGGCCAGTGATGGATGCCTGGATGTCCTGCTGGGTTTCATGGAAGACTTTGCCCTGGCAGCAAGCAAAGATTTGGGCTGCTGTGGTTGGGAGAGCAGCAAGGCTTGTGGTCAACAGCAGGTTGATGGAACCATTTGCTATAAATCTGCTCTACCGGCAGGCAGCTGCCCTCAGGGACACCCACTGCAGCAGGGAAGGGGAAGGCTGGGGGTCCCATTCCACTGCCACCCTCAGAGCAGCACCCAGGGGTCTGGTTTGGCCAAGGAAGGGCGAATGTGCCTCTGCTGCTGGCTCAGTGCGGTCATTTGGACAGATTTAAGTAGTGTAATAGTATCTTCTGAAGCAGGTAATGCTACCTGATTATGAGGAGGGGAGGGGAGAATTGGAAGCCAAGGCAAAGGCAGAGCTGTTTAACAGACCCATTAGAGGGCATTAGCCCATAAGGACAGGACAGCAGTGGCATTTTAAAGACAGACAGCACAGGCACAGCCTGAGCTGTAGGTGTGGGCTGTGCTGTGCCTCTCTGTCTGCCATGCTCTTCCTTAGGTGCTTCTTCCATCTCCAGGGAGTGACCTGGACACAGGCTCTCCAGCTTTGCCGGGTGCTGGAGGAAGCTGGAGAGGGTGGGAAGCCAGAGGGTGGCAAGGGGACTGTCCCCAGGGTGCCTTTCTGGCTCATGGAGACGTGCAGGACTGGCTGCACTGCGCTCATCTTGTGCAGCCCCAAAACCTCCCTACCACACCTCCTCCTCCTTGCTGATCCCTTGGGTGACCTGTGCCACCACTCCCCCAGGATCCTGCTGCAGTGCCAAGAAGTGTCAGTGACTCTGGGAATGTCACCTGAGCTGCTTCAGTTTCCCTGACTGATTCACCACCCACCACCTCTGACAGCCGGGACTCATCATCACTCACCAGGGCTGGAGCAGCAGGAAGGGACAGGGCTGGCAGGAAGGGACAGGGCTGGCAGCACCCCCAGGAGCACTGGCATTGTGCTTCCCTGCTCTTCAGGGTGGTCAAGGATCATCGGCTCCTCCAAGCAGTGAGGCAGATCCACTTAAAAACAAAGAAATCAACATAAGCCAAACCACAGCTCTGGAAATAGGACCCGGTCGGTGGGGGAGGAGGATGTTCAAAGACTCCAGAGAAATGGAGGCCTGAGTGAATGGGACACATATGGGATGGGGAGGGTGGCAAAAGGAACCCAAACAAAATTTCTTGTGGTCATGTGCATTTCAGTCCCGGTTCCCGACAAGAGGAAATTCCCTGCTCTGCATGCACTCGCCAGCAGCTCTGCCTGTGGGTACAGGGCAGGACTGCTCAAAGACCAGCCAAGCCCACCACAGAGCTCCATGCTGCTTGAACAAAGAGCCTGGTTTGGCCCTGGAGCAACCCTGGAGCCAGCCCTGCTTGCTGGGGAATGCAGGAATGGAGTGGACAAAGACTTTGGAGTAGTTGGATAATTCAGGGCAGAACCCCTCCTTCTGCACTCCAAGGAAGCCACAGGTCCAGTGAATTAGGTGATGCCTCCCTGTGGGATGCAGTTATCCCTGCCAGGGGACAGAGAGGGACCTTGCACAGGCAGCAACCTGGATGACTGATACACCCTGGGCCAGGATGTGTTTCTCTCTTGCTTTCTCACTTTCCTCTTTTCCTTCTCTGTCCTCCCTTCCACTCCTTCTTTTCCCCACTAGGCATTTTCAGTTGGTAATTACAGCTCAAGTGGACAATCTCTTTTTATTCCTAGGCTGGAAGGAGGCAGGAGGGATGGAGCAGGGATGGCTGTGTGGGGAGGGGGCACGCTGTGGGGTACCTGTCTCCCTGCACCCCTCTGGCACAGATGGGAGGGTAGATTCAAGGGAAGGTGCCCAGCACTGCATGTTTAGGAGCAGTGGCTGTGCTGGGACACAGGTTTGGGAGGACAGGCAGCATTTGGGGATATTTCATTGTAAAACCACCACAGGTGTTTTGTTAGACAG
Source organism: Dendrocincla tyrannina (assembly GCA_035047865.1). Classification (NCBI taxonomy): domain Eukaryota; kingdom Metazoa; phylum Chordata; class Aves; order Passeriformes; family Dendrocolaptidae; genus Dendrocincla; species Dendrocincla tyrannina. The sequence goes on from JAWWMP010000167.1 coordinate 2,256,371, forward strand.
CCCTGCATACATGTGCCAGTGAAGATAAATCCTCCACTCAAAGGGAGGCAGAGAGGAAGAAGCAGAAAAGGGAAGAAGAAAACAATTAGAGTGACTTATGATTTAAGGGAAGAAATTCAAAGTGTCTCTCTCTCTCCCTCCTGGGCAGCTGGAGAGGTTTATCCCCTTCCAGCACCATTAGGGACACAAACCCCAAAGTTTCTGTTGTTTGAAGGGAGCAGGGAGAGGAACAGCTCGCTCTTGCAGCTCTCCCCTCTGCTGTCCCCTCAGGTGGCTGTCACCTGAGAAAAGCAAGGTGGACATTTCACTGAATCCACGCTCAGCTGACCAAAGTGATTAGTCAGGTTTTCAACCTTGCTTCAGCAAAACTGTCCCAAGGCTGGAGTTACTCCCTGCCCCAGTGTGGCTGGGACATCCTGCAGTCCCCAGGTGTCACACCAGAGATTGCAGCCACAACTGGAGAGAAACACTCCACAGAAATGCTGTACCACGACCTGCCCCACTTGGAGACCAAGAGAGCAGCCCCAAACCCCCTGTCTCCAGCTCAGAGGGCCTGGATTTGAGACAATCACACCACCTTCCTCACCACACCCCAGACCTGAAGTGACCTCACATCTTGTTTTATCTTTCCTCCTCCCTTTGCAGATGGGTTCATTGACATGAAAAAGACCCAAAAAAGCAGGACGGAGCCCCAACACGGGGCAGGTGCAGAGTCACAGCAAAGAACTTGTGAAGTACAAGCCGAGCTGTTTCATCCAGTGAACACTCGTTAGTAAAAGATATTGTTGCCTGCAGGGAGACAGTTTCTGGGTGATTGAATGTAGAACAGTTTGGAACAAATTCAATAAAGCCCAGTGTGCCTTTTGCTTTTAAATATGCTGTTTTCTCTAAGCTGGTGTTTTTCATGGAAGAGCATTGACTGAGGCTGGGAGTTCACTGGGGAGGTTCCCAAGGTGAGACACTGGGCACTGTGGGGAGCCAGGGGGACCCCCAGCCTGACCTGTCCCACCTGCACACAGACATTGCAACACAGCCTTCTTCAGCAAACACCTGAAAGGCTTTGGTTGTGCTCCAGCATGAAATTCAGCCTTGAAACCTGATGTCAGGACCTCCAAAATTTGCTGCAAAGCTTCTTTTTTTTGGAGGGCTGGGGGTTGGTGGTCCAAAGCTCAGGGAAGCCTGGTTTTAATTGCCTTGATTTTCAGTACCAAGGCTGTCAGGCAGAGGGTTCTCAATGGATTCTCTCTTTATTTTCATTTCTAAGAGCCTTCAGGACAGATTTAATTGCTGGGGTATGGACTAGCCATTTCCAGTTATGACTACAAGTGAATCAAAGTGCCGAAGCCTCTGTTTTAATTAAAAGACATGATACCTATTCCTACCTCGTGTGCAATGGCAACAATAGCAGGTTATTAGGAGAAGTAATATCCATCTAATCCAATCTGATCTGCGTAGTTATTAGGCCTAGATAACTATTGGTATTGATTTTATTACGAATATCACTGCCGTGATAGGAAATCAACCGCAGTGCATAGTTATGCATCATTCATCATTTTGTTCATTTGTTTGGCTTCAGAGCAGCTGAAGGTTTTGTTTTTTTGTTTCCCTGTTGCTCAAAATCCACATACAGGTTTCCTTTTTGGAAACCTCTTCCTTGCTACATCTCTCACTCCTCCCCTGTCTCGAGTTGCCCCTTGCCCTCTACCAAACAACTTCATGCAAGATCAAAGCCAATGCAGGAATTTTCCTTACTCTGAGTTCAGCCAAAGAAACTTCCAGCAGTTTATGAGTCAGAAGCACAAGATAGAGCTGTTGGTCACTGAGAGAAATTGCCAGGAATTTGGGGAGGATGAATCATCCTCAAGGACAGCTGAGAAGAGAAAGAGAGAGAACCTGCTGTCCTTTCTCATCATTCAGCTCATTCTTGACCCAGGTTTGAGTAAGGAGCACAACGTGGGAATTTTCTTGAATCTCCCCATAGGAAGGACCTGGGATCTGAACAAGCTCGGTTCTGGACAAGCTCTATCCCAGAGGCTACACATGGTGAGCTGGGAAGGTGTTTGTACTCATTGGCTCTGATGCACAAAGCTTGTCTTTGACTGCTGATGTTCCCAGGCAGTTCAGTCTAACTCTGGGTTAACTGCAGCTTCCTTGCAAAGCTGTCCATCACCTCTCATTCCCCTCAGCCTCTTCCCTTCTCACTCAAGAAAATAGCAGCTCACACAGCTCCCAGGCTCCGAAAAAGCCACATAATTGGCACACTCTCCACAAAGTACATCCCAACCAACAGCGTGGCTATTTGGAGCACAAAGGGTGGCCCCATCACTTCAGAAGGGTCATGGGTTGACAACCTTGTTTGCTTTCCTCAGTGTCCGTCCAAGAAAATAAAAAACATCACCCCAGCTCCTCAAAGTCAAGCCTGGCAGCACCGAATTGGGGCACATCTGGAGGAAGAGGACAGGTTTCAACCCCACAGCTGTGCAAAAGCCTCTCAGCACCAGCCTTGCCCTTCCAGTGACCAACCAGTTCTCAACTTTCCTTTCTTTTTTTTGCCCCATGTCTTGGTAGGATGAAGGACTCTGACCCTGAACTGCTGAGATCTGGAAAACATGGAGTCTGTTGCAGTCATCCTGCACATCCTTAGCTCTCTCTCCATTCACATTTAAGGACAAAATTGCCACACCATCAGTTTAGTGTAGACAGCGTCTTGAGGACCCAAACCAGTTTATTTTGCTGTTTTGCTCCCTGACTTGGCAGCCCTGGCTGGTCCTGCCACTGGCTCTCATTAGCATCTCTCCCTCACACGACAGATAAATAGCAATACTGAGAGTCATACATACTTATAAATAAATACAAAAGGAGCATCAATTCAGGCATGAATACAAAGCTTAAGGATACTGCATCTCATTCCTGTTTGCTGCCTCGGGCACCATGAACTGACAATCAAAATTCACCGAGTGCCAAAAATATTAGTTTAATATTTGTGTTTGCTCAGCTCCTTCTTGTGCTGGGATGACAAACAGCCTTGTGAAGGCATTGCCAGAGGCACTAACACTTCCATCCTCTCTCTCACTGATTCTGGCACACAGAGGGATCTTTTCAAACCAATAAACACTTTCATTTTTGTCTTCGCTGAAAGGACTTCCTCTATGGGGTGATGTTTTGCTAGAGGAAATGATTTAAGGGCAGAGATACGGTTGTGATTCAATATGGTTGTGATTCAATATCGTGCTCAGGAATTCCTTGTACAGCCAAGGCAGAGACAAATTCTGACATTCCCTGAGCCTTGTTGAGCTTATCGGAGTCTTTCTGGAGTGAGAATCAGGCAACAAAGCTACAAAGACTGTGACACCTTTTCATGTCGTGGCTCGTAGGTTCTGTTCCCAGGTGGAACAGCAGCAACACAGAGTAATACCTTGACATGCCTGAGAACATGCAAAAGTAAGGGGAGAAAAGGAAAAAGAAGGAGAAAAAGCTTTTCCAAGCCCTCTGTTAAAGCAGAGGGAGTTCAGAGCAGTAGGAATGTCAGAGCTGGTTCCTCACACCCTTCCCTGCTTGGGATGCGTCACTGACCCGGAGCTGGCAAGATAATCCAGCAGGAAGAATAAAGACCAACTGTGAGGAACAGATTTACAGATTTGCTCTTTGCTTTCCCTCCTCATGACCTTCTCATTGCTGAAAGGCACGATGTCCTGAGCTGATCACAGAATCATGGGATGGTTTGGGCTGGAAGGGACCTTAAAGCTCACCTATTTCCACTGCCCCCACCATGGGCAGGGACACCTTCCAACTGACCAGGCTGCTCTAAGCCCTGTCCCACCTGGCCTTGGTGTGCACCACAAACTCAAACAACAAATGGTTGTTTGCTGGAAACGCTCTACAGAGAGATCTGTGAACTCAAGCCCAGAAGTCTGACTGAGTTGTCTCGTGGCATTACAAGGGGATGGGTTCACACCTCACTCCTGCTGCTGTGGGGACATTCCAGTTCCCCCCAGCTCGCAGAGACCAGCCCAGTATCGAGTCTCAGGGAGCAGCTCCCTCCTACTGATAGCATACTTTCTTTCTGGCCTCAGGAGATGTTTTGGCCATGTTTGTCAGGGAGCTGTGGAGAAGAACAATGCTGCCTGTGTCCTCACCAGGGTGGGCTGTGTCAAAGCAAAGTCCTGTTTTCACTGCACACTACGCTGAAACACAAAGCTTTGTATTTGCCTGTCAATATCCCAGTTGGATTCTGCTTCTCTATACTTAATTCAAGATGAGTACTGCAGGACCTCTTTTGTTAGCTGGATACCTCATGCACATTGTTATTATTTCTTTCATAAAAATCAATAAAGACTTAGGAACAACAACCACCAATAATAACAGTACATCTCTCTTTGTGTCTTTGTGTTGCAACTTGCTGAACAACTCAGAAAAGCAGCAGCAGACAACAGCCCAAAGAGAAGATTAAAAAAAGAAGTGGTTTCCAAATTGGACCTGGTCTACCTTTGGAAAAAGTTTCCAGACACTTAAAACTGCAGCACCACCTCAGCACATAAGAAGTCAGTAGCAGAGGTTCAGGAAAGGAATAAATGCTCAGCAGATAAAGCACAGAAAGAGTTCCTCTAATTTGGTGTCCTGGTCCTCTTGCCTGTGAAAAACAGGCAATGACACTGATGGAAATTTAAGAGCAGCACTTTGAAAGCCACAGGCAAATCATTGCTATTGAAATCACTTCCTGGGCACTAACAAAACTCAAGGAGACACATCCCCTTGCTGGTTTCTGTGCTGCTTTGAAATGAGGAGAAAGGAAGAAAGATAGCACAAAAGAGATGTGGACCTGCTGGAGCCAGGCCAGATGAGGCCACAGAGATGCTCTCAGGGCTGGAGCCCCTCTGCTCTGGAGCCAGGCTGGGAGAGCTGGGCGTGTTCACCTGGAGAAGAGAAGGCTCTGGGGTGTCCCTTATCATGGCCTTTTAGTACTTAAAGAGGCTTCAAGAGAGCTGGAGAGGGACCTTGGATGAGGGCCTGGAGGGACAGGACAAGGGGGAATGGCTTCCCACTGTCAGAGGGAAGGGTTAGATGGGGAGAAATTCTTCCCTGTGAGGGTGGGCAGGCCCTGGCACAGGTTCGGCAGAGAAGCTGTGGCTGCCCCATCCCAGGTTGGATGGGGCTCGGAGCAAACTGGGCTGGTGGAAGGTGTCTCTGGCCATAGCAGGGGGTGGAATGAGATGGTCTTTAAGGTCCCTTCCTACCCAAACCTTTCTGTGGTTCCCTGCCATCCCACTCCAGGAAACAGCCACAGAAACAGAAGCTGAAATCAGGCAGGAACTCTACAGTTCAGCTCCCAAGTAGCACTTAATTACTGTACATGAGAGGTTAAAAAAACAACCATATGCCTGCGAGGCAACACCTTCTGCTCTCCTTGTGCTCCCAGGAGCTGTTCCTGCAGCTCCAGCTGGGACTGCCCTGGACAGATCAGAGAGCAGGACCAGGGTAACCACAGCGTGGCTGCCACCAGGATCCTGCTGTCCTCACCTGGGAGGACAGAGCCCAGTTCCCTGGGTGGCCAGCTCAGCACTCCCTCCAAGGGAACTGTAGCAGGCTGAGTGCCCCTTCACAAAGAAACTCCCCCCAAAATCCCATTTCCTGGGGGGCCACTCACTCAACACAATCTGCCCTTCACATTTACCAGGTTCCCAGCATTTGGGCTAAAGAAAATATATAACATTCTAATACCATTGTTTTAAAGGTTAATGTATTCCCAGCCACAACTCCGAGTCCAGGAACAATCATCTGGTAGCAGGAAAGTATTGAGTACATGACCTAGGTCTTATCCACCTCTATTTTTCCTGCACGTGGGGCTCTTTTTTTCATTTCTTTCCTTTTCCGGTTCAGCCATCCAAAGAAATATAAAACTAAAGCTAAACACAGCTGTGGTTTTATCCACATCCCAGCCATTACACACACAGCATCAGCACATCTTGCAGCACCGAGGCTCCTCTGCTATTTTTCCCTTCCCATATGAAGGGTTGCTGCTGTTCCTACGCTCAGGCCAAGATGCTTTCAGTAGGCATCTTTCCTAGCTTCCCATCAGGCATCTTTTGTGGCTTCCCAGCCATTCCCACGTGCAGTTTTCATAAACCAGAAGGCTGCTCTGAGCACTACAAGATAAGCAAATTCAAGCACCAAAGAAAAGCTGCTGCTTTTGACTGTATTAACAGCTGATAAAAAGATGGGCTCTACCTGCCCCAAACCCTCTCCTATGCCATGAAAGAAAAGGTGCAGAAAGCCAGAAAGTCCTTTAGTTCTTGATATTAAAAGGGAAAAAAAGGAAAAGCTTAGAGGGATAGTAAATACTGGCCTTAAATGCAGCAGACCTAGAGCTCTTCCTGCAGAGCACAAACAGCAAAGAGGAGCTCCCACCACCCCTGCAGCCCCCAACTAACCCAGGGCTGCTCAGGGGGTCCCTTTGTATCCCCCAGAAGCTGGTTCCTCTCAGGAAAATGGCCTCAGCAGGGACTGTGTCTCACCTGTTGTTGCATCCTATCCTATCCCATCCCATCCCATCCTACCCTGCCTTCATGAAGCTGAGCAGCAAAGGAAGGTCAGAGACCCTCAGAGATGGCCAGAGTTTACAGCAGAGATGGATTTATTAAAGAGAATGCTCTGGGGAAATAGTTCCACTTCTCTGTGGTCAAACTAAATGTTTCCTTAGACCTGGAGCAGCACTCCTGGGGGTGTGGCAAACGTGCTGTGCGTGTTTAATCCAGCAGGTTTTTAATGGCACATAATAGGAATATTATCAGTCTTCATTTTTTAATTTGAAGCTCAGGTTTTAGTTTTTCTCCAACCCTGCTAATGCTGAGAAAAAAAAGTAAAAGTTTACACCCTGGCAAAGCCAGGGTGAATCCTCCCCTCCTGAGGAGCACACAGAGGGACAGGGAATGGTGGCAGAGGACTCAGACACCCTGGGGAAGATGCTCCAGGAGGAAGCATCAGGCATCCTTGGAGAGGATGTGAGACAGTCCCAGGAGTTTCACACCATGAGATAAATTTTAGCAAAACATTACCCTCCTCTTCATGCTCTGGTTTGCCAGCCTTGACCTCCTCACAGCCCACAGGAGTCAGAGCTGGTGTGAGCATCCAGCCTGGGCACAGCTGCATGCCAGCTCAGCATGATCCAGGGATAAAAGTCTCCCCTGTGCCAGACCCAGACAAGCTCCTTTGGAGCCTTGGATGTGCCTAATGTTGGCCTCAACCCAAGGCTGAGTGACAATGGGAAACACAGAATGAGGTGATGCAACAAACCCAGAGCAATTTAAAGAGAAGAAAGGCACAGCTAAGGGGACTCAGATGAAATTCAGGCCATCAAAACAGCGCCCTGCTGTTTCCTGCTGGGTCAGTGACTTTGAAAGCTCAAAGTCTGCCAGTGAGAAATGGGAGAGGTAAGGATGGAGGTGGTGGTTCCTGTGGCCTTAATCCTACAGCCCAGTGGTGCCTCCTGGCATGTGCTGGGATGGGGAGCTTTCCTTCTGGAGTAGGAAACACAGGCCCCAGCAGAAGCAGAACTAGTCTGTAGAAATATATTTTTTTTTTCAATTAAAACTACTGTTCTGGAGATGAAAATACTTTTTCATCCAAATGCAATTTTCCATGGGAATTAAAAGTTGTTTCTTGTTGGTGTTGAAGAACCCACATTCACGAAATTAAAAAAAAAACAAAAAGGAAAAGAAGAGGGGTATTTTTATGTTGCATAGCTGAGAGCTGAACAGTTTTGATTGACTGGAGGAAAACACAGAGGAATATTCCAGATCAAACACGATAAACTGTCCAATTGAAATAGTGCTTTTCAGCACTTGGGGCTGCTTTGTGAACAAAACTGTGGGAAGGGCAGAAGGGAAGAAGACTCGTCCTAGCAAACTTCAGCCCTAATTCCTCTTAAAACTGCAAAAGAAATCATTTCCCACCCTTTTTTTTTTGTGGTTTCACCAGATATGACAAACAACAGTGAGGGGAAAAAACCTCTTGTGATAACACCTAGCTGTTGAAATACAGATAATCAGAGGGAACAAAAACCCACCTCTGGTGCTGTGTTGGCCAGGCAGTTTTCCTGTTATGGGTCTGACAACTCTCTGTGCTCAGGAGGGGACAAAATGGGCAGTGTGGGCTCTCTCATCTCCCCAGGATTAAGGGATTACCATTAATTAACACAGAGCCTCTGCCAGTGCCCTGCCTGCGTTGCCTGTGATACACTATCTTTCCATCAGAAAGAACCAGACGGATCCAAATTCCCCAAATCTCCGAGATGCAAAGAGCAGGTATGAGACAGGAGGTGGGGAGGGCTGTGGATCAGCAGAGGGGAAAGGTAAACCTCAACAAGTGAAGTTTTTTCTCATTTCCTAAGGAGCAAAGGCACGTGGCATCCCACTCGGGATGTCAGCACCTGCCTCTGCCTGACCTCCAGGGTTGGCTTTTCACTCTGTTTCATTTTAAAGCAGATTTTTAGAGAGGGCAGTGCTCTCAAAGCAGCAAATCCCCCTAACAGGTGGAACAGGCTTCCTGGGGAAACTGTGGATGCCCCATCCCTGGAAGTGTCCAAAGCCAGGCTGGACAGGGCTTGGAGCAACCTGGGCTAGTGGAAGGTGTCGCTGCCCATGGCAGGGGGTGGAACGGGATGAGCTTTAATGTCCCTTCCATCCCAAACAAGTCTGTGGTTCTGTGACTCTCTAAACCCCTGCAACAGGCTGCTCCTCTGAGTGTCCCCACTAAAGGCAAAACAAAGGCACCACCGTGGGAGAGGGTCTTTTTGGAAAGAGGGTTGAAGTGGCTCACTTAAACAAGGTGGATAAGCTATCTCCCCATCTCCTTGGGTCCTCCAGGGAGATAACCCTTCCTCTCTCCACTTCCCATCAGATACTGAGCCTGTAGCATCTACTGCTGACACACTGTGAAAATGGCAAATCCTCAACCTCTCCTGGCCTTTCTGAGATCCAGGAACCAATGACTGATGACAGCAAGCCATCCCTGCCCCTCAGCACTTGGGATCACCTTCATTTCCAAAGGACAGCTGCTTGGGCAGCTCTTAAGCCAGAATCACCTCTGAAAGCCTAATGCTTCAACAACTGGGTCCAAAGAGGGAAACAAGCTGCCTCACTGGGAAAAGAGAGGGTTTTTTTAAACCCAGAATAAGGGGTTTGCTGTTGGCACAGCAGCTCCCAGTAGCCCCAGTGTACACCAGGATGTTCCCAGTGCGTGTGTGACATCTCAGGGGTGGTACCCTGCACTTGGCAGGAGAGGAGCATCAATCATCCTGGCCCATCTAGAGAAGGAAACATCAAATATGTTTACCAGACAGCCTGGCCAAGCAGCATCAGGAGGGGAAGATGAAGGTGTCAGACATGGCAGGAATCCAGCTGATATTGTGTTCTCACTCTTTTTTTTTTCTCTGTATTAATTAAAACCCTCACACTTTCCTGAGGACAAACTAGCTAAATTCACTTTGGAATCACACCACCAGCAGCACCAGAGAACCCGGGATGCCCTGCAGACCTGTCACACCTCACCTCTATCCAAATCCAAGTGCCCTAAGGCAGCAATAGGTCTGTCTATAAGCAGAGCCTGCCTGCAGAGGTGGCACTGCACCAGGTGCCGGGAGAGTAGGACCACTCTGGTCCCACCACGGCAGGAGAAGTTGCCTGAGATAGTCTTTCTCCAGAGTTTTCCTATCCTTCCCTGACTGACAGAGGTATCTCAGCCATGACTTTCACATCTAAACAAACTTAGCACTGCCCTTTACTTCTCTGCCCTTTTGAACCTTTGCAGGTGGCCCTTCAGGGTGCCACAGCCCACCCCATCAGTATGTTGTATGTCCCCACATCCCTGCCTTGGTGTGTGTGGACACAAACACCAGCACACCATCTAAAGGTGATTCTAGTTGGGTGCATGGATGCTCTGAGAGCAGGAAGAGCTCCTGTAGCTCCCCATTCCCACACCCCACCACCTTGCCAGAGCAGGGATTCCTCCAGTCTGCTCAGTTACCTCCCAGCCTACAGCCCAATCCCCTGGCTCAGGTTTGGCTCTTTGCTTTGCTGCTTTTCTCCCTAAAAAATAGAGTAGGTGAGGAGTGCCTGGTTAAGAGCCAATTCCCCTGGTCTCTTAAATAGCCAAGATTAAAAGCTTTCTTCCCGATGGTTGCTTCACAAAAGACCCAAAGGTTTTTACTCATTTATCCCTTAAAAAGGAATGCCTTATCTATTTTAAATGACTGGGTTTATGGGTAAAATCCTCAGCAATGCTCCATCTCCCAAACCTGCGCCCTGCTGATTCTCCAGACAAGCCACAGCTACAAAATCCACGCCTGAGCAAGATGAGAAGTTTTGGCAAACTCCAAGCTCACTGTGCATCCTCTGGGATGTGTATAACTCCCCTTAAAACGCAGGATTTCTGATGGTTGGATGCTCTCACCAGGTGAGATGGTCCTTTCCTCCTTGGAAAGGTGACAGCTGCCCAGAAACCAGCACTTTTGGAGCTTTAAGTCCAAGCATTCTGGGGTTTGAGCACTGTAGGAAAGGAAACATGGCACAGGCAGCCCTTTTAATACGTGTTAGCCAAATAAATGTTCCTCTTTCAAGGCAGGTGAAGCAATAATAAATATCAGGTAGGAGAAGCGAGCCCCGCCGCCCCTTCTCATTGGTATGCACTGTGTTACTTTTTTTATTAAATAAAAATTCACTCTCCAGAAATGCAGCCCAGACCTGCTAGCTCAGGCCAGCTCTTGTTAAAATGATTATTAATGGTACTGCACCTCTTCCTAATGGGAATGAATGGTCCAGCCACCTTTCAGTTCCACACATATTACTGACTTATTCCTCCAGCTTCCCCTCGGCCACAATATTCCCCACAGCCTCCTTCCCTCCAGCCCTTGAAGATCTGCATGAGGGTGATCCATCTTGTAACTTTTAACGCTTATTTTTCTAAAGAGATAAAAATAAACCATTCCATTTGGATGAAAAATATGGGATGTAGCACTGAGCCCACCAAGGGAGGTGAAGGAGGGGGTGAGAGAAAAAAGGAGAGCATTTTCTCCCTTTTCTCTGTATTTAAACCACAAATGCATAATCCATCTCCCTCAACAGCTCCTCCCCTCCCAAATAAATAATTTCCTCGCTGTGGTGGATCAGGGGGATGACAGGAGGAGGATCATAACTCATAAGGAGCTAAAGGCAGACTAGGCAGAGCTCTCCTGGCACTCGAGGAGTTTCTCACGGAGCACCATTCAAATCCCAGGAGGATATCTGCTCAAGCAAGGGCAATTTTGCCATAGAAAATTCTGCCAAAGCAGTTTTTAAAGCAAGGACTGCTTCCAAGCCCTTTGCAGGGCTCTTCCCATATGAATCTGCAGGGCCAGCAGGAAATGCATCCCCTGGATGCCCAGGAGAGCAGGGGAGAAGGGGGAAAGGAGGGTGAGGGGTGTCCTCACCTTTGCTCCTGCCTCTGCCTGCCAAGGGAGCATGGCTGTGTTTCCATGCCTGCTAAACCATCCTTGTGGGTTCCTCCCATCTCAGATATTCTGTGGTGCTCTCTGATAGTCTCTAACTGTTTGCAATCCCAGAGGAGCAGGTTGTCAGGGATGGGTGAGTGTCCCAAACCATGCTGGAGCAAGCACAGACTCGGGGATGCAAGTGCTGGCTGCTGGCATGGGATCTTCCCCTCCAACCTGCTCCAGGCTGGATCTGGGCATTTCACACCCTGGATAAAACACTGATGGCTCCAAAACTTGGCCTCTGGTTCTAGACAGGTTATGGCCACGTTGGTCATGCAGGCATCTCAAAGTGAGGGCTTTGGAGGCTGCACCTTGTCTTGGCAAGCACCAAGCCCCTCTTGGGTCACTGTAAACCTTCCACGGTGCTGCAGACAGTGAGTAACAGGACAACAGGCAGGTGCATTTCGAGGCGCTGGAATCAATAAACCTGCCTGCAGCTGGCCATCAATAATCCTGGAAATAGTCAACACCATCTGACTTCTTGGAAACATCTCAAGGGGTCCCAAAACCACACAGAACAACTGCTCCCACCTCTCAAACCACAAGCTATTTCAGTCCTTCCTAACTGGAATGCACAAATATCACAAATCCCCCCCAGATGCCCCCAGGACCACAAGCCTGTTCTCCATACACCACAAACATCCCAAATGCCACAAGCTGCTCACCCCAGAGCCCACAAACATCACCACCACTACACACCTTTGAAATACCTCCCCTCTGCGTGTTGCAGATCCCCCACTGACCCTGCCAGCCCCCTGACATGTATCACCAAAGAAGCATCACCAAAATATCAGATAGGGAAGACAGAGAAGAGCCACTTTGCTGTTGCATTCACTAGTGTGATTGTTCTGATTCACCAAAGTATACGGGTTAGTGGATTTTAGCAGATGTTTTTCCATACTCATGGAAAACGTGGTGGCAGTGGCTGAAGGCACCTCCATGGCACTGCTGGATGGGGCAAAGACAGCGAAGGGAAGCACAGGTGCTCCCCAAAAGGTTGGCATCTGCTGTGAATTGAAGCTGAAATCTTCAAAAGATGGTCTCTCTACATTTGATGTTTAGTCGCTTTTCTAAAAAGAACCTCCAAACTTAACCAACCAAAATAAAAAAACCCAGACCTAGGAAAATGAAACCTGATTTCAACCTCAGTTTTGGATGAAACTTAACCAGTGGTTAGTCCTGGATGGTTAGTAGCCACTGTCCAAGCAGTTGTGGCCACATCCCTTCTCCCTGGCATCCCACAGCTCCAGCTCCATCCCCACCTGCACGGCTGGAGGGGTATTTGCCTACAGGACTGTAAAAGTGAGCCCAGGCAGAAGCCTGGGGGATTTGTTTGGGAACAATGTTGTAATGAGCCCGAGGATAATCTGCTGCCCAGAGACAGGGATTTCTCCCGGAGGGGTGGCAGCCACAAATTAGACAGTCACATCAGGTTACTTCCAGCGAGTTAACTCTCAACATCCCGCCGAGGAGGGGGCAGCACAAACCCAACCCTCCCCAGCAGATGAGCCCCAAAACAAAGATGATTCAGGTGGGGAAAAGGGCCGGGGGGGAGGATTTTTGCACCCAAAGTGGTGGAAATTCATTACTCTGATAAGGCTCTGGGAGTTGTTGGTTTGAGCTCCAGCCATGGGCAGTCCCTAGAGAAATTACACCATGTTCAAGCTAATCTTCTTATAAACATTGTTGTGGGGGGTTTTTTTATTTTATCCGACATGTGTCAAGCAGGACTACTAAGCCTATTACCTCTCCAGGGAGGCTGGTGATTTCTCTTCTTCCTGTACCCTCCATCTCAATGCTGCTTGTCTCCTTTTGGCTCCTTTGGACATTTCTCCACCACTACAAACCAATTTTTAATAATTAGCACTGAGAAAAACAAAATCTCACCGGGTTTGGAGGCTCAGGTGAGATAAGCAGCCAGGTTCCAAAATTTTTGGAGCTTATAGGCTTCAGATAAGAACATGAAACTTCCTGGACTGTCCCTTCTTCCTGTGTTTATTTATTTTTCTTTCCAACAAACCCTCAAAATAAATAAATAAAAAGTTAACTAGATATTTTGGTCTCCTCCAGGACAAAATAGTTCAAGTTATTTGGAAATTCCCAGCTGGGTACTGCCTTTATTTGTGTTATTCTCTCTGAGTTTACAGGCAGAAAAAGGCAGGGATTAGACCACTGGAATGGATGGCTTTAAAGGATGTGGGACACACATTGGTGAGGGGACATTTTTCCTGAGACCTCAGTCCCTATTCTGTGAGAAGACCATAGAAGGGGTGAAAAGGGGGTGGGAGGGGATTAAAAATTGTGCTGTAAATGGTCATGTTCTGTAGGGAGCATCAAGCTCTCACCATGCAGTGGGAGAAATAGAAAACAGAGAGTCAGAAATAGGCACGGAGCGAGAAGCCTTCACGCACACAAACCACCACGTACACTCAGGAGACTTGGCTACAGGAAATCAATGGGAGCTTATCAGCCTGCCGCAGAGTCGGGACAATTAAACATTTCCCTCTCTGCCTTTAGATATTGGATTTAAGTTTTGAAGTTGTTCTCACCTGTGGATGGAGAGAAAGAAACATCCGAGCCAGCATCTCTTACGGAGAGTTATCTCTAGCGCAGGCAGCAGCCCAAATTATTTTCAGGGGTAATTGTTGCCTTCTTTGTCCTTAAAAAAAAAACCAAAAAGCCCATCTTAGACCAAAAAAAGGGAAGATATTGTGCATTTGACAGCAGTTTCTTTGCTCTCCTTGCACAAAGACTTCAGCACTCATGGGAAAAGTCTTTCCCCAAATGCTGAGCTTTTGTCATCAGGTTTTGCTGCAGCTCAGAGCAAAACTTTGCAGAAGGAGACAAGTAGAAACCAAAAATGGGACCTAAGTGGCAAAACCAAGGCCAGATTTGGAGCTGTCCCCAGGTCTGTGCATGGGCTGGGGACAAGGGCAGGGATCTGCTGCAAACCCAATCTATTAAAGCACTGGCTCCCAACTCCACAGGAGCCGAGGGGTGTTGGAAGCCCCAAACCAGCACCTGAACATCCCCCAATTTGTTTGCCTGGTTTTTACTGAAAACCAGCTGCTCCAGCTGCAGGTCTTTGCAGGAAGACAAAAACACTGAGATAAACCAGATAATGAACAAGCTCAATAACTAACAAGGCAGTGACTGCTCTTCCTCGTGCCCACTCCAACCACCTCCATGTGCAGGTTTCGGGTGGATCACAAAGCTTTCTGGAAAGACATCAGCACCCCCCAAACCCCTGGCTGTTAACTTCAGGTCATACAAGCATTTTCCACCTTCTGGGGACTCAGGTTGGAAGCAGCAGCTTCCTTTTCACTTATATAATTATTTATCCCCCCAGTCAAAGTGACCAGGGCAGATAAATCTGGGCTCACATCCCTTTGAAGTCAATCAGGAAAGACTTTTACCTTCAGTGAGCATCCGAGTGAGGAGCCCAGGCCTCCACACCCCTGATCTAGAGGCATTGCCAGGGATTTGGGGCTCCATCCACATGAACCTGCTTTAAAGGCAGCAGGTCCAAGCCCTGCCTTGGCGAGAGACCAAGCGCAGCAGATTTGCCCACAACCCTCCTGTCTTATCACACGTTAGCCCTGTCCAGATGTCAGGCACTATCCCCCTGCTAACAATCCCCTTTTCCATCTTCTTTTATCTCCCCTTTAAATTGCTGACAAGACCTTCCTGGAGGCCTTTCCCAAAGTAGCAGGGATCAAAACAATCAACGGAATATTTCAGAAGCAAAAGTCCTTAGGGAAAATAAGAAGGGGCGGGGGGGCTAGGGGGGGGAATCAAACAGGAGGGAGAAGGAACCTGCAATGCTGTTACTGGGTTTGTAAGTGCTTTAACTCCCTGCCTGTAGGAGAGGAGTTGGGCATGGTTTTGGTTTTCAGGGAGCTGCCTCCTGAGCATCACTGGTGCCTCCAGCCTTGCCCTTGTGACTGCTTAGCACTGCAGAGTGGCATTAGAAAGGCACATCTGGTTGCAGCCACCCCAAAACTCCAGCGTGGCATCCCAGCCTCAACACAGCAAGCTAGCACCGTGGGGACCACACATTTCTTTGTTGATGGGCAGGCAAAGGGAATTTATCTCCCTGCCTCGCTGAATTTACCTTTCCTGCCACCTCCCTGCACTGCTCCAGCAAAGCTGTAGAAGAGTTTCAGCTTTACACTCACTTTTGAAAGGGTGACACCGCTGGCTTTCAAAGGACACCAGAGCAGGGGCAATGCAGGAGGTGACTCTGTCTGAGTGGCTGATGGCAGCAGGCAGAGAGCACCAGAGGAAAAAAATAAAACCCAACATTTTCCCAGCCTTTGCTGACACGGCCAGCGCTATGTCAGCAGTGGCATTTTCTGTGCACCAGGAGAAAAACACAGCCAATAAAGCAGCAACGTCAAGCAAACCCTGCTTTAATTTCATTTTTCTACCTGGCTGATTGTATTTAATTCTTTATTTCACTGGTAGAACAAAAAGCTTTAGGGTTGGGTTCGTCCCCCCCAGCTTTTTCTCTTTTTTTAACTTTTCCTAAAGGCTTTTCAGTAGACTCAGAGTTGGCCAAATCACAGAACCAAAGAATGCTTTGGGTTGGAAGGGACAACTTTCACTAGATCAGGTTGCTCCAAGCCCTATCCAGCCTGGCCTTCAGCACTTCCAGGGATAGGACATCCCCACAGCTTCTCTGGGCAACCTGTTCCAAAGGCTTCCAGCTCTCCTGGAAGCTCCTAACACATGGTCAGGCTGCAAACAGCTCATTGCTTCCAGCTGCAGTGGGAAAACACCCCCAAAACCCACCACACTAATAAAAAGCAGCGGGTGGAGGGCTGCAAGAGCGGAGAAATCCTCGTTTCAGCGTGGAAGGAGGAAGCCCTCGGCACAAACAGGCACTTGTTATTCTCTCCTCATGATTTGTTATTTATTATCCCACTTCTCCCAAAATTGCAGGAATCTAATCAGAGCGCAGAAGCTGCAGCAGGTAATTCCGGTGATCAGTCACACGCTACCAAGGAGGAATAACAAACAGCTGCAGTGACCACTTGAGATGATCCATGGGCTTGGGAGCACTGAGCAGGACCTCAGGCAGAGCATCCCCTCAAGGCCAAGCCTTCAGCAACCCCATCGGCTCTTGGATTACTTTACACACTCAAGATGTGAGCACTGCATCAGTTCCCTCCTGCGTCTGCCAGCATCTCACTTAGGAGACAGGAAGAAAATGAGTAAATATAAAAGGACCCTCCTGCACCCTCAAATGACATAAAAAGTTATCATGACGATAATGTTTCCTGGTCTAAGAAAGAGGAGAGCACCATATCACAAGGCGATGCTATTTAATTTCACTGCTGTGCTACAGGGATTTGGATCCAGCCTTCTCGAGCAACCTGATCTACTGGAAGGTGCCCCTGCCCATGGCAGGGGGTGGACCTGGATGAGCTTTAAGGCCCCTTCCAACCCAAACCATTCCAGAATTCTATGCTGTAAGTGCCTGTCTGGTTCTCATCTTTGGGAACACATTGCAGGTTGCAGTTCCAGCTTAACTCTTCACACCAGCAATGTGAATACAGCATTGCATTTGCCTTACGTTACCTGCCAGGTGTGCTGTGGGTCTTCTTCTCTTTAAAAAGCAAGGGGGGACCACAGTTTTGGCAGTGCTGATGGATTATATCTATACATATAAATATGTACTTCCTCCTTTCAGCAGGAATTTTGCCAAAACACCTCCCTGCATTCCTGTCTTTAAGTCTTTTTCAAAGTCTACCTGAGCTGCCATGTATCTGCTGCTTCCCCAAGACCATCTTACACCCTTGATGACCCTCTTGGCTTACACAACTGCAGATGCTGCTTCAAAACCTAAGCAGGGCCTGAAACTTGCTCCCAGAGTAGGGAAAAGTCTGGCTTTGCCCCATGTGGAAAGCTGGAAAAATCCTTTAATGTCTTGTCCAGCACGTCCTGGCCTGAGTTTGGTTTTTTGCTTGAAAAATGTCATCACAGTTCCATGACTCGTGGCTGACTGAAGCAGTCCTGTAAGGAGCTGGAATCCCTGTCATATGAGGATTTCTCAGCTGCAATGAGTTCCCACTTGTGGTTAACACCAGGATGCTTATTTTGCCCCTTTTTCTGGGGAGAAGTTATTATACTGCCACTCCTGAGTGGCCTCAAGGAGTTCTCCTCTCCTGTATGCCCACCCTGAGATAACACCTTGGCTGTCTCCTGAGGTACCATTATCTCCTGTTAGAGTCTATAAAACACTTCAGATGAAAAAGATGCAGGAAATTTAGGCACCAATCCAGTAATTAAGAAAATCCATATTTCAGGGGAAAGCAGGGCAGCTGTCCTGACATGACACAGCACAGCATCATCCTAAGGTCTTGGATAAAGATCTTAAAACAAAGGGGGCAATATTGTCAGACCAACATGTAGATTTGGGGAAGCTTCTAATGAATTTTCCAAAAGAAATGGTTAAAACCAGCAAGTCTCTGGCTTCAGTAGGACCAAAACACCCAGACTTCCCCACTGCATCAGCTAAAGGAAAGAAAGGCAGAAGGGAAGTTAATCAGGTTTTAGATAAAAGGAAAAAAAAACCCAAACAAACCAGCAAGCAATCTCACCCAAAGCCATACAAGAGAAGAGTTTGCCTTGACTCCTTCCCCCCACTCTTTTTTTCACTTTCATCCTCCTGACCTTCTCTGTTCCAGCCAGGAGGGAATAGGAAAGCTCGAAGAAAGCTATTCCTGCGTTATTTTTAGCAGAGCCAGAAGAAAAGTGACTGGAAATAATCCATGAAAGCAAGCTTTCACCTTGATTTTCAGCCTCTGGGGATTTCGATAGCCTTGATAGCAATCACAACTTAACCAAAGGCGTATAAAACGCTGAGTGATACCAAGAGCATAAACTGAGCTTGCTCACTCTTTCTTTCTTTCTGCTTCACATTCAAAGCCCAGGGAACCGTCGAGGGGAGACTGAAGGGGACACTTTCCCCCTCCAGCCAGTGAATTGGGGGCCACACCACGGCAGGGAGGGCCAGGTTTGGCTGGGTTTCAGCCCACTTATGCAGCCAGCAAGGAAATTCTACATTACAATCAAACACATCCAAAATAGATGCTGATTTTGGAATCTTCCACAAGTGTCCTGTGGAAGAGCTCACTCTTTCCCAAGCAGGATGAAAAAGAGCTTTTCTGAGCAACCTGATCTAGTGGAAGGTGTCCCTGTCCATGGCAGGGAGGTGGAACTAGATGAGCTTTAAGGTCTCTTCCAAGCCAAACCATTCTGTGGTTCTGTACCTGGCCCTGTCTGACTGCACATGGATCTCCAGGTTTCCCTGCCTGCCCTAATCCACAGGCACCAGCCCAAAGAGCTACTGATGGGACAGAGGCCTCAGCTGTACGTGTTAGAGACCAAAGGAATTAATTAAGAGAAGCTGCACTCCCAAGGTGCTGATCATAAGAGCAACATTAGGGCTGATCCCATTAATTCAATCTTCTCTGCTGGTTGCTGCCATCTGATGTCTCCCTCTACCCCACTGCTCCTTGCTGTGTGTTCCCAGCCCTCTCCTTGTGCTGCCCAGAGCTGTGGTGGTCTCTGGGGAAGGCAAGAAGATGTGGGGGGGCTGAAATGTTCCAGTGCAGGCTGTGCTAGGAGGTTTCCTGCTCTGCTGGGCACTGATGCACCGTGCACAGCGTGGCTCTGCTCCTGGACACACCCCGGAGCAGGCAGAGCTCTGAGGTGATTCCCAGCCCAGGCATGCTCCCGGCCTGCATCCCCACCAGCTCACAGGCAAGCCATCACACTGCCAGCTTCATTTACTGCTCAGCCTTCCCCAAGCCGCTGTAGATCTAAACCCACTTTATTTCTGCTGATCTGTTTTAAAGTGACCACAGCAATGACAGCGATTCACTGGCTGGCTTTTAAAAATCTATCACTTCCCCATGCTTTTTCCACCATCAGCTTTTCTTCTGCTATCAAACACCTCCTTTTCCCTCTGTGGCCAGGGCTGCTAGGAGCATTTCTTCCCTGGATGGCTGTCTCTAAGCTCTCTTCCAGCTCAGAGATGGCACAGCTTCCCCCAGCCCTGCACTGAGCCTGGCCCAGCCTGCTGCTGTGTCTTCAGCTCCTCCTGGTTTCACCCAGTGCATGGGGCACCAGGTATAGCCACCTTCCTTTAGCTCCAGGCTGGTTTTCCTCAGAGCCGGGATGAGTTCCCACCATGGAACATTCTCCTGGCCACTGCAATTCTGTTTTTGTGGAGTGGAGGGAGCCCAGCCTTTGGGGGGAACCAGCACAGACTGGCTTGCAACCACTACAGTCAGTCATGCTGCTGCCTAAAGAGGACTTGACCACATTTGGCTGGGCTCCCCTGAGCCTCATGTTATGGCCTGGAGGCCCTCAGAGAGAATTTTTTGCTAGTTGGTGGCTTTTCTTTCCAATCTGCATCAGCTCAACATCAAGAAGCCATGCTGTGCACCTCCCCTGCTGGAAAACTGTCCTGGGGGGAAGGAGCCAAGCTGGCTGTGTCAAGAGCACAAGGGATTTCCAGCTGACCCTGGGATGGACCGTGGTGTCAGCATCTCCTCATGGTAGAAAGGGCAGCTCTGGAGCAGAACAAAACCCCTTGGCAGGGGACAGCAGCTGTAAACCTCTCCCCTTCCAGCAGCCTGAGGAGAAGGAGTTCTCCTCAGTCACCCTCTGCCTCACAGGGATGGAAGCAGAGAGGGAGGGAGGGGGTGGCAGTGACAAATGGCCCTCACCCCCAACCCACTGCACGCTCTCCTGGGCAGAGCTATCGATTGGGGATGCCAATTGCGATCCCCCTGCCCCCTGTTATTCACACTGAAGGATTCAAGGCAGGGGTTATCGATCCCTTGTAACCGATAAGCTCCTCGCTCGTGTTGTTTCAATCAGCAGCAGGGCCCGGGAGGACAGCACACAGAGCCAGCCCAAAAAGGAACTTATCCCGAGCACCTGGTCAGAGTTGGAGCTCCCCAGGGAGCCACAAGCCCCAACCCATGCTCCCCCTGCCCCGAGTGTGAGCAGCCAGGGCAGCTGCAACCAGCAAGTTGGGAGGTGTTAAAAATCCCTCCCACTCTGCGGAGTTTTAAACCATTTCCCTGGATCGAAGAGGCGCTGGGAAGTGTTGTCACGGCAGGAGATATTTACTGCCATCTCAGGAAATGTTTCATTATTCTTTGGTAAGTGGTGGCCGTGAATTTCAGCCTGTCTGCCCGGCCATAAAGTGGACCATTGGGCAGATTATTTCGGGCAGCCCGGCTCCGCTGAGGGATGAAGGATCACCTCCCAGCTCTGAGGGGACCGTGCCTGCAAAAGCCTGGCTGTGTGCTGCCAGTCCCCCATTCCTCAGCAGAGAAGGAGACCCAGATCCCACCCATCCCACGTGTGGGCAGCCAGGCAGGGGAAACACCACGAACACCTTCAGCATGCACTTAAATACTCACAGGAAAAGTAACAACTGAGTTGAGTTCCGCGCTTGGCAAAGGAAGCCGTGCCAGAGGTGGCGTTTGGCAGCGTGTCAGTCCACCCAGAATCCTCCAAAGGCAGCTCAGCAGGTATGGAAGGAGGTGGAAAAGGCAGAGAGCCGAAGCCACCAGCTGGATGGGACCACTGGGGACACAGGGCAGGTCTGAGGGAGTCGCCAGCGAAGCTCCTTTTGCCTTGTCACACCAGGCAGCTGCTCTGCAACAGCATGGGCAGAAACAACCATTTCATCATGCACAGCACCACTTTTTCCCTTTTTTTTCCCTGTGAAAATATCTAACCACGTTCCGAGTCTGTGTAAGCTTCCAGTACCTAAAATTTCCCATGGCAACAAGTCCTACTTTTTAACTGGTTGCTGGGTAAAGAGTTTGCCTTTGCTGGCTGGAACTTCTCTAGATCTTCCCTCTATTAGAATGGACAGGATGGCATCCAGAGGGACACAGGGAGAGGTGTGAGCCTCATGAAGTTCAACAAGTGTCCAAGGCCAGGTTGGACAGGGCTTGGAGCAACCTGGTCTAGTGGGAAGGTGTCCCTGCCCAGGGCAGGTGTGGAATGAGATGGACTTTAAGGTCCCTTTCAACCCAAACCATCCCAGGATCCTTGATACTCCCGATACCAAGTGTTTCTTGAACAAAGCCATCATTGCTGATTAATTCTTCAGCTTTACAATACAAATGATTTCATGTCTGGCCCTGCCTTTATCAATCCTTGCCTTCTGTGGATAATTTTCTAGGTCTCTTCCCATCCATTTTTTTGTGATGGGAAAACTATGGCTACTCACAAATTACTCCAAGCAGGAGATACCAGACATTCATTAAGCAGCACAGTAATATTCCCCATTTCAGTCCCTCTTACCTCCCCGGGTTTTTTTTTTGGACTACTACAGACCAGAAGTGTCATTTTGATAGATATTTCTAGCCCAACTCTCAGATCTCCTTCCTGAGCAGTAATAGCCAGTTCAGAGCCCACTGATTTCCCCCCTGTGCATTGTTTTTCATTTAGCAGCCTTGAATTTCATCTGCCATTTTATTATCTGCTCACTAAATATCATAAGGTCCTTTTCCCATTCTTGGAGGTTGGTTGTATTTTAATCCTTTTGGTATTAACTCAGCATTACCAGAAAACACTCTTTTTTTTCTTTTTCCCCCAGACCCACTTGGATTCTCCAAATTCAGGGGGATGCAGCTGGATCGATGCACAATGAAATGCCTGTCGATACTCTATCACCAGCAAGTGCAGAAGCATCTTCTCAAGGCAGCATCCACAGGGCAGCAGGGTGCAGGTGACAAAGTCACACACACTGGCTTTATGGATCATAAGGTTGTTGGATTTTAGCATGGCCAGCTCAAGCTGAAATGAGAAAAAGCCTCTCTAAAATAAGTAGCCTTTCCCATTCTTTGTAAATTCTCCCCTGGAGCTGTAACGGTGGTGTTTTACCAGCAGCTCTGTGAAAGTGGGTGAGTTCAGAGCCTGGGGAAAACAAGAGGTTTTAGTTTCCCAGCCCAAAGGGAAAGAGTTACCAGGATAAATCCAGTGCAGCTGGGAGCAAACTCAGACTCAGGATTTAAATGGTTTCTCTGCAAGGAGGTGCTGGGGCTTTAAAGCTGCTGGTTCGGTGTCTGGGTCCTTGTCACCCAAAATCAGGTTTGGTTGGGTTTTTTGTTTATAAAAAATATATCCAATGGCAATGAGTTCATTAAAGTGCCAGTAGGAAAAGGCTGTCCCTGCCAGCACATGTGGAATGAGCCCTGCTCTGTATATGACTCTGGGCTCTCACTGTAGGGATGGACAGAGAAAAGCCCTTTTTCCCCAGTGACAGAACATGCCCCGGTAGGAACAGAGCACGGCAGCACTGGAAGTGGAAACAGCAAATGGAAAACGCCGCACCAAAGGCTCTGCCTTTGTTTACAGACCTGCCAAGCTCTCTGGTTCCCTAGTTTTCAGAAACAGCTGTTTTCAAAAGCTTTTTAGCCAATGGGCCATGGACACCTTGGAAAAAGTGCACATTAAAATGAGCCATGGACACTCCATTAGCCATCCCTCAAAGCCAGCTGGGAGAAAATAGTTTATTAACTGCTAAAGGATGGTTTCCCTCTATAATGAGCCTTTCTCTGGTATTGAAAAAAAGCCATGTCTTACTTCCCTTTCCTAATAAATGGCTTCTTTAGAGTTTAATTAACTTTTCCCTGCTCTTCTTTTGTGGCAAAGTGTCACCCTGACCATGAGACAAACTCTGTTTGTTCCTTTATCTGGGAAAGCACTGGCCTGTCAGATAAACTGCTCTGCCTAATTTTCTGGGGCTTTTCTCTCTCCACTTTGCATATTCCAGAGAGGGAGGCAGCAATAACAGAAAATGATACTTTGGGGCAGCTGGATACCTTTGGGATTGGGAAGGAGCACTCCTTAAATACAACATGGACTATGCTCCTGCAGCACTGTTGGGGCTGGGAATGGGGACCTATTCCACAGACCCACCAGGAACTGGGTCAGACTCTCTGTCTGCTCCTTTGTTTCCTTAGGCTTGAAAACAAACCTGGAGGAAACAATTTTTGCCCTTCCAGGAGTACAGGATTTTGTATTTTCAGCAGTGCTTGTCTGTCCCTGTGTGTGTGTGTGTGTGTATATATATATAGCCCCAAATCAATAAGAGTGAGATTAGGTCACTGTATTTCTGGCAAATGTGCTCCTCATAGCACATAAAACCAACCAGCTCCTGCTCCTTTATGCTTCCTGTGATGTTCCAGGACCAGTTATGAGTGCCAAGACGGCGGCACAGCCTGGAGAAGACCAGGGTTGTTCTCATAAAAAAAAGGATGCAGAGGCTGAATTTGGGCCAAGACAGGAGGGACCATCACAAACTTCCCCTTTCCCTTTTCAGCTCAGCTCACAGCCCCAGAAGCCTTTGCACAGCAGAAGATGGGAACAGCAGCTCCCACCTTGGGATGGGAGGGGAGGTGGGAACACCTGAGTCCCAGCTGGAGAAACAGGTGGCCTTTCCATGCAATGCCTGGGCTCCTTCTTAGGAAAAGAGGGTGTTTTTGGTGTAGCTTTGGGGTCCTAGCCCTGCCTCTTTAAATAAAGCCATCCAGGGCCAGCCTGTTACACAACAGGGACACACAGGCCTGTGACTCCTGATTGGAGCCAGTTGATTAATTGTGCCAAGCTGAGAGCAGTGAGGGGTTTCTGTGTGCTGATGCTTCCAGACACCAGTGCAGTAATGGTCTCCAGCACACAGACAGTCTCGGGGGACATGTCCTTCCTACCCAACCAAAATTAATTAATGGTGGCAATAAATAAACCAATCCAGGCGAACAAAAGCATCTGAGCTGCCGCACGAAACAGCTTGTGTGGGAGGGAGACTCATGTTGGGGTGATGGACACCCCAGAGCCACCAACCTGCCAATGTGGGGGCAGCAGAGCAGCCGAGCACCTCGGGAAGCAGCTCTGGCCATGCAGGGATGGGCCACACCAGCACCGAGGTGGTGCCACCCATGGGCATATCAGGACCCCCTCCCCGTGCTGCTGCTGTGGAAAATTGGCAGCCAAGACACACACCTGGAATTTGGGGTGGATGAACTGCTCTGCCACACAATTGGTTTGGGCTGAAATGTTAGCTGGCAGTGCCCCAGGGGTTGGAGTTACGCAGCATTCAGTCAGTGCCTGCTGCCACAGGTGGCAATGGGGTGTTTTGGCTGCTCTGCCTGGTTACCCAGCAGCTTGTACCCTCGGGAATTCGTACCCAGGGAAGAGAGCTGGCTAGGTAAGTTCTCCTGGGAACACAAGAAAAGAAAAAATAAGGAAAGGAGAGCTTTTTGTAGCACATTTCCGATAAAGAAATAAACGGGGAAGGGCCAACATTCACTTTTTTGAATACACTGGGTGAAATGGGGCTACAGGAGGAGGATGGACCAGCATGGAGCATCCCAGGGAAAGGACAGCAGCAGTAGCTGACCATTTATCCCCTTTTCTGTGCTCAGCATGAGCTCTGCCACCACATGCAGCTGAATTCCAAGGACCCTCCTCCACAGCCATGGTTCTCTTTGGTCTGCCCTATCCCTGCCTCATGTACCCAGGCAAAAGCAGGTCCCTTAACCCAACTGTTTTATCCCACCTCCTACATCCCTGGGGGCATAAATAAAACCACGGTGCAAGTTAATCATCACAGCCAAGGCTCTGCATGCTCACAGGATTTACTGTCAGGGTTCTGCACACCCCTGTGCTCAGCCCATCCCTGCCAGGTCCTGCCTGGGCAGAAGGTGGTGGCACAGCCGGGTTAGTAGCCAGAATCAGCTCAGATCCCCACCCGGAGGTCTAAGGAGCAGGCTCTCTATCCTGAGCAGCTCTTAGACACTCCTAATTGGCACGTGACAAAGTGCCTGCCACACGGTGGTCAATACCAATTAGCATACTTATTAAATGAATGTATTTGTTGGCAGCAGTTGTCTAATTACCTTAACAAGTGCATCAGGGAGAGGCATCAGACTGCATGGAGCTGCAGGAAAATGGGCTGCCCTGGGATGAGGGAGAAAGGACTGTTAGAGCAAGTCCAGGGGAGGGCCATGGATATGAGCAGAGGAATGGAACACCTCTCCTGCATGGGAAGGCTGAGAGAGCTGGGATTGTTCAGCCTGGAGAAGAGAAGGATCCAGGGAGACCTGAGAGCGCTTAAAGGAGCTCCAAAATAGCTGGAGAGGGACTTTGGACAAGGGCCTGGAGAGACAAGACAAGGGGGAATGGCTTCAAACTGACAGAGGGAAGGGTTAGATGGGATACTGGGAAGGAATTCTTCCCTGGGAGGGTGGGCAGGCCCTGGCACAGGTTGCCCAGAGAAGCTGTGGCTGCCCCATCCCTGGAAGTGTCCAAGGCCAGGGGTGGTCCAAGCAACCTGTTCTAGTGGAAGGTGTCCCTGCCAGGGCAGTGGGTTGGAATGAGATGAGCTTTAAGGTCCCTTCCAACCCAATCCATTCCACAATTCTATGAAATCCCTGCTCCCTATGCAGGACCCACTGTGAAATACAGGTGAGCCTTTTGAGCAGCAGCCCAAGCAGCTCCCAGCTCCCACTACTTCCAGGGAAACAGGATTCAAACATTTGGGGTCTTCCCTCTGCAGAATTAATTTTCTGGGAGCCAGGGAACAGGAGTGATGAGAGAGGCCAGGACATGTGAAATTGCATTTACCAGGCTACACGAGGCTGCTGCTTTTTCTTTCTTTCCCCCTTTTTTGCATATCACAGCCCAGCCGGGGGGTACCACTGTTATCAGACAGCAGGCAGAGAGGAGAGCTGAGACCACATTCGTGCCCAGGAACCAAAACAGACCCTGTGCACTGTTTTAATTTAATGCTCCTGAAAGTCTCCAATTCTGCCTTGGGTTTTTTTTCTTCCTCCTTGGAATTGCTATGGTAGAGTGTGGCTGGGGGAAGTTTCTCTGCCTTTTAAACCAGGGCTGGCATGGAAGCATAGAACCACTGAATGGTTTGGGTTGGAAGGGACCCTAAAGCTCCTCTTGTTCCCCCCACCTGCTGTGGGCAGGGACACCTTCCACTAGCCCAGGTTGCCCCAAGCCCCATCCAACCTGGCCTTGGACACTTCCAGAGATCCAGGGGCAGCCACAGCTTCTCTGCCCAACCTGTGCCAGTGCCAATGACTCCTCCCTGGAGAGAGGGACACTTCTGGGTGAAGAAGATGCCATGTTTTGCATTTTCAGGTGTGAAAAGAAGTGAGAATGGGGCGTTCTGAGTGCTACAACAGACCCATAGCAGAGTAAGGGGCTGAGGAAAATCCGTGGTCCTCTTACAAGCAGACCCCAGCTCTACCCACCATTTTGCCTTTTCTGTTCAGCCTTTATCTTTTTCCCCCTCCATTTTCCTTAAGTTTCTCCATCCCTCAACATGCTGAGAAGCATCATTGGTCCCTCCAGCACTCCCCTTGCTCCGAGAGGTTGATCCATGTGGGATGGAGCATGTCTCAGTCTTCCTTACTGCTGAGTCTCCTACATATCAAATGCAAGCAGCACACTGAGTAACTAATCTTTCCTGCGTGCCTATTAAGCAAAAATTAAAAGAAAATTACATGGGGAAGTCAGCAGCAAGTAGGAGGGGACGGGTTGTAATTATATGGCTATTAATTGGCATAAAGTTCCAGTTTAATGCTCTCTGGCCCAGGCCGCTATTTCCTAGGGAAATTTTCTCTCTATTAGTTTTGGATGAGAGCTGGGATTCTCTCTGGAAGCTCTGAGTCCACCCAAAGAGGTGACTTTCATCTCCAGTCCCCCAGCAGGTTTTAGTTTTCATGTGCTGATGGACAAAATTAAGGGGTTGTTTTTAACAAAGCTCTGGCTGCCCAAAGTGGAGGGTGGGAAGAGCGAAATTTTACCATTTACCATTAGATGATGACAACCAAGTGATGACCCTTTTAAGATTCAGCCCATGTGGAACTGTTTGCTCCAAACACAAAATTTAGGGATAAAAAACTCCAGATTGTTCCCCTGTGGCTTCTGCCAGCCCTGGGAATTCCCTAGGGACAGGTGAGAACCTCCTGCCCAAGTGGCTGCTCATCAAAACCTGACAATTAAACAGAACCAAAATGTTTTGAGCACTCAACATCCATCAAACCCCACGGAGAATTCCAAGGAGTGATGTACAGTTTCCTGCCAACTCACCTGGCAAGGGACCAGCCAACTGAGCCTCCTGGTCCAGGATGCTCCTGCCTTGCAGGATACAGCTCTGCCATGGAAGAGGGGGAAGCTGCAGATGTTTGACGTTAAACCAAAGCACACAGGTATTCACAGCTCAAGGTAGGAAGCGTGGCCTTTCCCTCTCAGGAATCCCACAGGCAGCTGGAAGATGCTGGAGCAGCAAGCCAAGTCTGCTGTGCTGTGACAAACTGGAGGAAGGGAGAGAAGAAAATAAAAGTTTATAGATTTTTCTTTGCTAAACCAAGATATTTCAATGGATAAATCAAAGCACTCTCAGTTTTGCATCAGATGAGAATGGTCCTTTCCTCTGGAAGGCAGAGGATTCCTTCCAAGGGGGAAAGGGAGGTCTCTGCTGCTCCAGTGGGCACAAACACCTTCCAAGCTGCTCTTGCCAACCTCCCCCTCCCGCAGCAGGAACTGATTTTGCTTAGGGACTTAGAGATTTATCTTTAAGCTACAGACTCATCCCCTTTATTTCCCAAGCAGGGAAAAAGCACTTGCTAAAGTGAGTTTGGAAAGGGCGAGGTGGAGGGGGAATGGGAAAAAAAGAAGGGAAAAAAATGCCCAGGAAAACAGTAAGGAGGGATTTTATTCAGTTCACAGCCTGGAAGCTCAGAGCAAGGAGTAAGGAATTCTCTCTTCATGCTGTGTTTCTTCATGGACAGCAGTAATGTGGAACTACACATCTTTTGAAAAGAAAGGCTTCACCTATGGCTAATATTCACGCATTTCAAACCATTAAGATTGAAAACCCTGAAAAATTTGGGTTTCTCCCATATGTCCCTTCTTTCCAAATATTTAGAGCAAACTTCTCTGTGCTACAAGGACCAGGCAGCTCCTCTGTCACCTGGCTCCAGTAGCCAGAGGCATGAATCCCTAGATGAACATGAGGCATGAACTAGATGATCTTCCAGGTCCCTTCCCAAGCCAAACCATTCTATGAGTCTATGAAAAAACGAGGCTCTTATGAAACTGCAGAGGAAATGCTCAGCACATTACTCTGGAACAGAATTCACTTGGCCATGCACATCTATGCCAGAGGAGTCATTCCCCCAGCAAAAGGACTTCTATGTGTGGCCACTAAACCCACTTAGTAAGCAAAGAAATAGCTTTTAAATTATTTTTAGTTTACACCTAGGCTGATTAGTTGCTTTTTTTGGATGGTTTTGTGCCTCAGCAAGGAGAAGGCTGAGAGCAGCCTCACCATCAGAGGTACCAACAGCTTCCAGCAGCTCCTGCCAGCTGCCAACAACTGTGTTCACCCAGAACAGGCATTTTTCTGGTGGATTCAGAGCCTGCCAGCTCTGAAAACACGCAGCACCCTCCACCTCCAAAGGTGCTCAGGCACCTAATGCCAAACAGATGAGGGGAGTGGGGGAAGATGTGACAGGAGTGAGAGCTGGGGAACACAGCAACAGCACGACCCTAGAGTGGAAAACGGCCACAGGGCTCCCTGTGCTGGAAAAAAAAAACCCCCTCAGCAACCAGAGCTGAGTCACAGCCCCTTCACTCCATCAGAAGTGACAGTGCCACCACTTTGATCCACTGGGCAGCTGCTGAGCTGGAAGGGAGTCGTGGAAGATCAATGTGCCATTAGAGAAACCACCAAGGGCTGCCAGTCAATACTCTGAAAAGACACTGCTGCCTGTGACAACCCAAACCAGAACCTGCTGGTATCGACAGAACAAGTGGCAGTCTAAAAACCAGCAGCTTCTTCTTTCCTCCTCCCTCTCCTGAGCAAATTAACCCCAAATCTCTTTGTTTACCCTCGCCCCTAATAAGCTCTTGTAGCTCGCCGAAATGGCATTCCAAGCTCTTTCCTGAGCAGGCAAGAGCCTTTGTTCCCTTTCATCCTGGGAAAAAAAGAAGGGTTTAGATAATCTCAGAATGCCAGAAAGCAATTTATTTTGACCTAGACTGTTTCTGCAATGTCATCTCTTGGCTTCAGCACGTGGGAAGCTTCGTTAGCTGGCGTTTACACAACAGCTCTGATGGGGCTACACGTCCCAGGCACTCTGCAGGAACAGCAATGAACCAGCCCTGTGGCTCTGGGGGCAGCCTGGAGTGGTTTGACCTCCAGAAGGGACAAGGCTATGGCATGTGGTTGCTTGGTGCCCAAACAACACCCTCCAAAGGTCTGAGCTGAGAGAGCTGGGCACGAGAGTCAAGACTGTGGGGTTGGTGTGAATACTGCACATCCCCCACGTGCAGACATGGAAGACACTCAGAAGGAGACACCATCAGAAAATCATTATAGAATGGTTCAGGTTGGAAAGGATCCTAAAGCTCATCTCATTCCACCCCCTGCCATGGGCAGGGACACCTTTCACTAGCCCAGGTTGCTCCAAGCCCCGTCCAACCTGGCCTTGGACACTTCCAGGGATGCAGCAGCCACAGCTTCTCTGGGCACCCTGTGCCAGGGCCTGCCCACCCTCACAGGGAATAATTCCTTCCCAATATCCCATCTAACCATGCCCTCTGTCAATTTGAAGCCATTCCCCCTTGTCCTGTCCCTCCAGGCCCTCATCTAAAGTTCCTCTCCAGCTCTCCTGG
Source organism: Dendrocincla tyrannina (assembly GCA_035047865.1). Lineage (NCBI taxonomy): Eukaryota > Metazoa > Chordata > Aves > Passeriformes > Dendrocolaptidae > Dendrocincla > Dendrocincla tyrannina. Next base: position 2,286,630 of record JAWWMP010000167.1, read on the forward strand.
AGTCCCTTTACGTACTAAAATGCGACAGCAAGGACACCCCAGAGCTTCCTCTTCTCCAGGCTGAACAAGCCCAACTCTCTCAGCCTTTCCTCATAGGAGAGGTGTTCCACCACTCTAATCAGCTTCATTGTTGTCCTCGGGACTCGCTCCAAGAGCCCTGTCCCCCTTCTTCCAGGGCAGCACCAGCTCTACCCCAGCGATCTGTAAGATGCATCCAGTCCTTTCCCCCTCACCAGGCGGAAGAGATTTGCAGTGCTGGATTCTCAGTGCTCTTCCTAAGCCCCTGGGTGAGTTCAGCTCTTTGCCTCTAGGATGTTTTTGGCACCTTCAAGACTGGAAACTTTCTTTAGAAAGGAAAAGTGAAAGCAGAGAACATCACAGGCAGCAAATAGCAGGAAACAACTCCAGCTGCTGAAGGGCTCTCAGGAACAGCAAGAGCGTGTCCCACCCAGCCTCCCCATTCTGGCTCCATCATCCACTAGAAACCACGGGCCACACAGAGCTATCCAAGACCAGTGTTGCTGCAAACCAGACCAGCAGCAGAGTCCCACCAAAAAGCAGCAGTCACTGGTGGGAGCCCCTTCTTCCAGACCCCCAAAGCCTCCCCCCACTGCACAGCACAGCCTGCCCCACCCAGGCTGCTCAGGGATTGCAATAACTCATTTCTCTGTCAACAGGGAATATTTTTAAATCTCTTCCTCCCTGCAGGCAGGCAGAAGTCTCCTCTGTTCTTCTCAGGCAGATTCCTTTTTTATTATTATTGTTATTTTTCCTCTAGATGAGCAGTTTAAATCCCAAATCCTCCTGTCTCCTTTTGGGGTGGAGGGAATGACAGTCGAGGGGCACTCAGCTTCCCCAGGAAGGCTGTCAGAAAGAAGAGCTGAAAGTTTGTGCATCCAAACTTTGGATGCAGAGCATAAAGGGAAGGTTGTCTTGCCTTTCCTTCCCAGAATTACATAAAAATAAAACCAGGTTCCCTCCTTCTCTTGGCAGCCAGCACCACATCCTGCAGAGCAACCCTGTGTCCTGAGACTTCCACTGGGCTGGGAATGGAGAGGAGCTCAGCCCATTCCCTGGCTGGCTCCCACTGAGCCTTATTTCTCTCTGTGTACTTCCCACCAGGACATTGATGTGGACAGGCATCTGGAAAGCCTGCAAGAGTTTCATCAATGCTTTGTTTTGTTCTGTACTTTCCACGCTCGGGGTATTATTAACACGTTGGTTTGGTTGTGCAACAGCCCAGCAAATGGTGCTGGGCTGCTTTGAAGAGGGAGGAGAGGCTGGGCCTCTAAAGGCCCACTGAAATCCCTGTGGTTCCTGCCATTGCTGAAGGCCCATGTTGGATATATTACAGTAAGTCAGCAGAAAGCAAATAAACAGGCAGACAGGACAAACAGGCTCTGCAGCCTGGGGTTCCCTGAGAAAAGGATGATTTTTTTCTACCCCCCTCTAATGCCCATCACTTTGTCAGCAGGTCTGTGTGCACTGGGGCACCTTTCGTCTGCCAGGCTTGCAGACCCAGTGCCCTGATAAACAAAACTCTTGCTGAGCCACAGGTATCGCAGAGAGCTGCCCTTACTGCAGAAGGAAAGCCTAAGCCATGTCACAGAGATGGGCCACCCTGCCAGGCAGCTTCATCCCCTGCTCCAAACCCCAAACCCAGCTGCCAAGACCTGGCCACCCCCAGCGCCCCATAACCTGGCCCGTGGCCTGGGGTCACTGAGCTCCCACACCACCAAACAAGAGCCAAGGCCTGTACCCACACTTTGCTCAGCACAAAGATCCAGCCACCTACTCCTGATGTGCAGAGAGCACTCCATGGAAACACCCTGAGACCTCTGGGACAAAAAGCCCAAGGGCAAGGGAGGTCTTGCTCTGAAGAGGCTGATGGCTTCTTCCCCCTTTAAAGACCTGCCTGTGAGTAATTAAAGCTCCTGTTTCTAAGCTGTTTGGTATGTTAATTGATTTTTCTGCACTGGCTGCCCACAGTCAAGTCATTTAAATCCGACATTTGTCTCACAAGCCCCAAATGAGCAGTGAGGGAAAGTGACCTGCCCTGTGTTTTCCCATGAATCCATCGTGGTGGGAACTGGTCTGCACTGGGGATGCTGCTGGTTGGGCCACCTGGATGCCAAAGCAGTGCCCTGATCTCCACTCGGGGCAAGAAGAGATTCCTACCATGAGCTTGTACCTGTTATTTCTCCTGGGAATTTTCTCTGGGCTGTCCATTCTTCACAGGAGACAAGGACATTGATATTCTGCACAGTCAGATTCTTGTCAAGAGAAAATGGGGAGCATGGAAATAGGGACTGATGTTTTCAAATTAACTCCTGTTTTCCCCTTTCTGGTTTTGGATGCTCTCAGCACCCAAAGAAGCAGATTCAACATCACCACAGCAAGAGGCATTTCACCAGTGAAGTGAGATGAGGAGCTTGTTCTCTGTGAAATGATGCTTTGAAATGGATCGTCTCCCCACAGGCGGCTCCTCGCGCTGCAGTTTTATTAAAGGAGTAAAGGTCCTTCTTGCTTACACTCCTCCAAGATCAGATTTGCTTTCCAGTGATGTATTTTCGCACTTCCTCCACCTCTCCCTTCCCTCCCCTTTATTCCCTGGGGACCTGTCAGCCCTTGGGCTGCGTGTCAATTCCGGGCACTGTGGCCAGTTGTTTTTGAAACAGCAACAACATTCCTCGGTCATTTAGTTCAGCGTTTGGAACTCGCCCTGCTCCCGGCAGGAGGCTGGATCAGAGTGATGAACGACTCCGTGCTGCTCCCTCGCCTGCTGTGCAGGGATTGCTGCGGCACCACGGCATGCCAGTGGCCTGGAAACCCCTCTGAGGATGCCACAAGAAGTGGGGGACCACAGAAGAACCACCAGGCTCCCAGCACTGTTCATGCCTGCTTAGACATCCCAACGAGTTACCTCCAAAACACCCCCATCCTCTGGAACCAACCAGATGAAACCCAGATTGGGTGTTGTGTTATGGGCAGGAGGTGGGAATACAACTTGCACTGAAATTCAGGAGCACTGGAGAAGGTTTTTAATAAAATCATAGGACCATGGAATGATTTGGGTTGGAAGGGGGATGCCACTCCCTAGGTCAGGTTGCACAGGGCTCCGTCCAACCTGGCCTCGAACACTTCCAGGGATGGGGCATCTGCAACTTCCAATCCAAAATCAATCCCAAACTATTACTGGTAAAGTAAAAAGTTAGGACCTAACAAGTAAGTCTGTTGGTTTGGGGTTTTTTTTTTACCTTTTAGCAGGATCCCAGGTCTGATGACAAATGGGGACAATAAGCCAGGCTTTAAAGCAGAAAAATCAAGTCTTACAACTCAGTAAAAAATTCCTGATAGTGAGATAAGTTTCCTAAAACCACAAGGTGACTGCAGGAGGTCACACCTACAAACCCAGAGATAAATTCTTCGCCCAGAAAGTGAAAAAAAACCAACATATTGCCCTTCCAATTTTTTTTTCCTGGCCTTGAACTTGCCTGGACCTGGGAGCAGCCTGCACTTGCAGCCTCTAGCCAAGTGACCCGGGAGGCAGAGAGAAAATCCAGCTCCCAAGGTTGAGAGTTCTTTAAAGTTGGGAGCCTTCTTGTTGGAGAGATGCATTCCTCTGTGCTACAGGCAGCCTGAGCCTCCAGCCTCCTCTAGGAATTTCAAAATAAGCCATGCATATAATAGGTGCACATTTAGCATGAAAGGAAGATGCTTCAGAGAGGACAAATATTAAACCGTAAAATATATCAAGAGACATTTCCCGGGAACACTGAATTTAACCTGGCTCTTGGCTGAGCAGGGAGCTCCCAGGAGCTATGAGTGTGTCTGATGGAGGAAGAAAAACCTGGAGGAGGCTTCACTGCCCGGATTTCCTGGGGATGCCAGGAAAAAGGGGCAGTGCGGGACCTTTCTCTGCTGTCAGCTTGATGGTGACCCTGTCACCAAAGGAACCTCAGTACTGCTGCTCATGTTGTACCCAAAGTCCATCCAACCCAGCTCCTCCCCAAGCTGTGCTCATCAGCAGAAATACTGGGGAAAAGAATGAAAATACAGCAAGAACAGAGCATTATTCCCCAAACCCACCCTCCCAGCAACCTGCCCTTTCCATACACTGAGCCAGAGGCTGCGTTTCAGCTTCTGTGTTTAATATCCCATGCTGGACCTTGTCTTTGAATTTGTCTCCCCACTGCTGGAGCCCACTAATAATGTGGAATCCCCGAAGATCCTGCACAAAGGTGTTTGGCAGTTCAACCCTGATATCTGCATAGCAGTGCTTGCTTTAGGTCCTAAATACATGAGTGGTAAGTGCAAGTGAGGAGAAGTAATACTGGCAAATGGGAATTGAACCCCCTTTGTTCCCAATTTCCCGTTAAAATGGGAAATAAAATCTGCATGGGAAGTCCCTCCAGGCAAGAAGGAGGCCTTTAGTAAAGTGATTTTGCTCAGTCACACACAGCTTGGTTACCAGTTCCCACCTGGATGTACCAAACAGTCTTGCTGAGCTTCACTTTCCCCTTTGGGTGGGCAACAGCAAGTTTAAAAGTATTGATGAACTAGCTGTGTAACCACACCAGCAGAGTTTAGGGGTATCCCTTCCATGCAGCTTGCTCTCTTTGCCCTATTTCCATCCCACTGATCCTTTTCTACCTCCATCTTGTCTAGAAGAGAAGCCCAACACTTCCATTAACACAGAGCCCTTGTCTCTCTTCAGCAAGTGGGAATCTGGGAAGAGAGCACCAAAAAACTTCCAAGCTTTGTTCTTACAGTATATGTGGGACTGCAGCAAACAGCTTTGTTTCTTTGTTGTTTTGGGGGTTTTTTTCCTTTAAAATAGCACAAGATCAACTCAGGACCCCCTATGCCTTTATCTCTCTGCATGCTCCTATGTCTTCTACCAGTTGTTGAGACTCTGAGATATCTACTTGGCTTTTAGAGCACCAAGCTCTTTGCTTATCTCCTTTCTACTTCTGTTCTTTACACTTCTAGGCAACCTGCTAAGGAGACCTGCATTTCCCTGCTGCAACAACGAGAACAAAAGTTTAGGCTCTTAAGCCACTTATCTGGAGGAAACTGCTGGAACTCTGCTTTTTTGGCTGATCTTGGGCATTATTCAGGAAGGCAGATCCCAGCCCTCACAGTCTGCGTGTCTGTCGGAGTATAACTTGGTCTGCCTCAGTTTTGGAGACGTGCAAGGAGTTGCAGGCTTGCAGAAGTGACATTTCCACCAAGCACACTGGAAACCAGCAGTGCTACAACAGAAAACACCCCCACTCAATGGACATGTCCTGTGATTCTGTGGCTGACCCCTCTCTGTTCCTTCAGTACTCATACAACCACAAGGATTCTCCCAAGCTGTGCAGAAGGGAAAACTCATCCCAACCTCATTCTTGCAGGCAGCCTGCCTTCCCCCATGCTCTGCCCTCACACCCACTGGCACACACGGTGCCCAGGTACCAACCCGAGGTGCTTTCAATGAACCATGACTCCATGCCATGCTTTTCCTGCCTCAGGAAAGACATTGCCACATGTGTAAAACTCCAGAAATGCTTCCTTTACAGGCATGAAGGATGGAGAGCTGTGTTTTCCTTCCACAAGAGGTGAGATGCTATGGAACAATAATATAATTCCTTCAAGGGGTCCCAGGGACACCCTGAGTCATTACCTAATGCCTGAGAAGGCCCTTTATCAGCTCGGTGCACGTGCAGCCTGACCAGACACGAGAGGGAAGGGGAGGAGATGGGGGTGTCCTCCCTCCCCCTCCCTTCTGATACATTCCCTTCCCTTTCTCTCCCCATAAAACAACCTGACTTGGAAGACACTGGCATTTCTTTCTGCTCTTGGGAGAACACTGACCCAGCAAAGCATCCCGCCTCATGGTCATGTGGACCAAACCAGAGGAAAAGACACCATCAGGTTCACCCAAGATCTGTGCTGGAATAAGCAGCCAGCTGTGAGAGCAAACAAGAGGGAGAAGCCAGGTTTCTCCTGGCTGGCAGTGGGAAGGAAACTCGAGATGCCTGGGGACAGCTTGGCAGGGAGCTGGATTTAGAAAGGGGACAGAGGGAAATTTCACGCCGACGACACTCACCAGGGCTTTGCAAATGCCACGCTGGCCTTTTCAGCCTGCATAGGGAAAACAGCTTTCACACCTTGGAGCCTTCTTCCAAAAATTCTCTAAGGGCACTTCCACAATTAGGGGGCCAGTCTGAGAGGGAGTGACTGCTCTGACCTCTCCAGGTGAGATTCCTTCCTCACACAGTCGGTGCAGAACAGGGTTATTTTCCAACACTAGTGAGCACCAAAGATGAAGCTGAAAACTAAAATGAGTCAAAGCAGCCCCGTGCTCCCCACACACACACCTTATTTCTTTTAATAAAGCTACTGAATATCATGTTCTCAGCATAGATTAACCTAAGCTTTGCTCCCAATTATTGTTTCACTCTCCTAAGTACAGAAGCACAAAGGGGCTTGACAAATGAACCTGGCTCTGCTGTTAAGCTGCACTTCCACTCCTGTGAGTTTGTCTGAATCCTTATTGCTCAGCAAAATCCTCCTTCACACAAATCACTGGCTGGGTATTCCCATGGTTTTTAACAGCAGTCGGGACTCTGGGTCAAGGATTTTTTCAGCCTTTTGATTTTGGGGGGGGGGGGGGGTGGGGTGAACCACATAGGGTGAATTAGACCTGTTGGCAAAGGCTTTGCTTTGCTCTGGGTCTTGTCCCAGCCTCCTAAAAACATTCCACAGCTCCTGTAGGGTCGTGCAAGACACACATGAGGAAAAACTATGCTAGAAATAGATCTCCCTTGCAGTGGAAAAGCGATGCTGCTGCTGAAGACCGGGTTATTTGGGGACTCCCTTGTTACCACTCAGTCCTGAACATGGTGATGAAATGAGAATAGAAAAGGCAAAAAGGAAAGGGTTTCACTCTTGAGGGCTGTGATGCCTCCAAAGCCTAGCTGTGGGGAAAGCTCTTGTGCTCACAGACCTGGACTTGCCCCTCTGCAGAGAAGTGGTGGTGGAAAAAACCAAACCCCTCGGTTCCTCCTCACCCTTCTCCTGGAGTAAACTCAGGCTGGTGCTTCTGGAGCAGCTGGGATCAGAGCCACGGCTGGAGAGGGCGTGCTCAGGGATGCAGGGCTGGATCCCACACTCTCCCCCGGCGGCACTGGCAGGGTGGGAGGCTCAGTGGTGTGTCAGGATAATCAGATCTACCAGCCAGCCAGGCTCCTCTTGACTCTCCGAGCGCAGCCGACGCGCTCCCCGGAGCTCAGCTTTGATTTGCAAAAGCCTGCGGTGCTGTAGGAACAAGTCTCAGCTGGTTTCACAGCCCGGCCTGGGGTTTAGGTCAGAAGTGGCTGCTCAGATCCGTGAGGTTGACCCCCTGCCTGGTGTATCTGCTGCACAGGCTGGGAGCTGCACTTGAAATGTCCCCGCTCTGCTCCTTCCATTTGCAGGCACCGCACGGGGCAAGACGGGGGGTTGATTGCATCTGCTCAGAGCAAACGTAGTGTTACAGAAATGCTCCTTGGAAAACCAAAGAAAAGGGAAAATAGAAGTACAACATCACAGCAAAGCAGCCCCATCGTCCTTAAGGGCTGATACGCAAGTGCATTCATGGATGGACCACGTCTTCAGCTGGTGAGGGTTAACCCTGAGCCAGGTATCTTAGAAGCAAAGAATGGTTTGTGTTAGAAGAGACCTCAAAGACCATCTAATTCACCTAAAACACCTCCAAGCCCTGTCCAACCCAGCCTTGAACACTTCCAGGGATGTGGCAGCCACAGCTCCTACAACTTCAGGTGAAGAGAGGGAAGGGAGTTGTAGGGGTATTTGCTCTTTCTCTTATCTAGAACAAGAAGCTTTAATAGCAAAAGTCATGGCAGCAGCTGGATGCTCTTAGTCCCGAAAAAAAGACAAGTCTAAACTTTCTTAATTTCATCCTGTGGGAATTAAAAATATTGTCCAAGTTTTCCCTTCTCCATCCCACTCTGTGAGACTTAGGGTGCCCTTTATGAAGGCACAGAGGAGTGTGTGGGTAACTCTGTACCTAAGAAAAACACAGGGTGACTCTTGCAGACCTGATAGTTCCCTATGCCAGGAACATTCTACTTCTTTCTAAGGGGTGTTTGGCCAATTGCATGGTCCAAGTCCATTCAAACACGAGGGGAAAGCAGATGATAGCTCAGCTGCATCCACAGAGCCACGAGGAAAGATACCTGCCTGTTCTCAGTGGAGAGGGTGATACTGGACACCACCAGTGCTGTGAAGCTCTCACAGAAATACAGCACCAGGACAGTGGCAGGAGCATGTCTGATCCCTCTTTGGCGGTATTCTGGGCACTGGGCTCCATCTGCAACTCATGTGCACGTGGTAAAGAAGGTGTTTGCCTCACAAGCCGCTCTGAAGTGAGCACAGCAGGAGAAGTTCAAGATCAGGAGTTAGTTTTAAAGCATTTTTCAACCCCAGCCCTGGCAGGGAACAGCTCTTCAATCTCTGGTGCTTTGCCAAAAGGCTTGTTTCTTACTGCTAATAAGGCGAGGATGTAAGAAAGCAGCACAAACAGTTGATGGTGCAGGGACACCTCTCACAGTGGAAGGATTTTTTCTTCTGGGTGGCACAGGCAGCCAAGGAGACAGGATATGTCTTGTCCTGCTGCTCCTTGGCTACTACATGAGACATCACCACACTGGAAAAAGTAGCATTCCTTACAGACCTCATCAAAAGCAGAGTATGTTTAAAGGTGAAAACATTCTGGTAATAAATAGGCAGAACTTGCAGCCCTGAGAAGGCCATCTGAATAAATGGGTGTTATTTGGGAGCTTCCTAAGAACAGACTTCAGGGTAGTAAGAAAACAGCACTGTTTGTCAAAATAGGGCTCTATTCATAATGCAGCCTAGAGGATCCCCACGTTCTTCAGCCAGCCCCAAAACAAACATGGCATTAGAGGCTCGTTCCCACTCCCATTAAAGGCATTTTTTCCACTGGCTTTTGCAGAGGTTGGATCAGACACAGAAAGGGAGTGAGGTGTCAATACATACTCTCCAGACCCCGGGACTTCATTACCAGAGCACTGTGAGTAACAGGTCTCCTGGTTCACTGGGCCAACTGAAAAATCAAAACCCCAACACTTTGGAGGTCAACAAGCTCATTTCAAGATGAATGGAAACACTTCATTTTACCCAGAAAGCAGGGTTCTGTTTCTGATTTCTGTTGATTGATGTGTCTGGTTGGTGGGGTTTTTTTTTTAAACATTATTTTCTCAACTGAAGAAATGAAAACACCAGTTACTTTTTACACTGGTGCCCTATTTCCAAACTCAGATCCAAAGCTTGGGGAAAAAACCCCACACTCGACCTTGCTCTTTTGCCCATCCTCTGTGCTAAATCTCCGTGGCCCCACAGTCGTGGAACCCAAACTGAGCTCAGGAGCCTGCAGAAGGAACAAAGGAGGAAACAGGGTTTGAGTGCCAGGATGTGGCATCCACAATCCCTGGTCTGCAGACGGTGGAACTGATGGTGAGTCAGCACTGAGATATTGCTGCTTTCCAGCAAAGCATTTGAAGGCAACTTGGGAAGTGCCCTAGAGCTGGTTTTTAGGTGTGGCTCAGGTATTTACATGGGAAGGCACACAGTGATTCCCATTTCAGCTGTGCCAATCTCCTCCATCCCCTGTCAGCAGCCACAGTCACCTGCTTTACTACATTTCTGGCAGACAGGAATAATTTCCCCCCCAAACACACTGACTTTACAAACTGCAACAGATGTTTCAGACCACACATCACCCTCCTCTGTCACTGCCAGTATGAAGAGAGGAATACAGGTTCCTTTAGGCTGGGAAAGCCCTGTAAGATCATTGATTCCAACCATTTACCCATCACTGCCAAGGCCACAACTAACCCATGTCCCCACGTGTCACAACTATAGGACTTTTAAATCCCTCCAGGGATGGGCACTCTACCACTGCCCTGGACAGCCTGTGCCAGGCCTGGAGAACCCCTTCCACGGAGAAATTGTTCTCAACATCCAATCCAAACCTCCCCTAGCACAACTTGAGGCTGGTTTCTCTCACTGTAGCCCTTAGTGATGGCACAGAATGACTTTTGTCTGGCCAACCAGTGCAGCCAAAGCTGGAGCCCAGCCAGGACAAGGGGCTAACATTTTCTCCTCCAGCTCCACCAGACATCCCAGGAGATCATTAGAGACTGCACGTGACCAGCAGCAAAAATTAATCATCAAAAGTTGTTATTTCTTAAAGCCAATTCATGTTACGCCTCCATCATGGATTTGACAGCAGTCAGTAACAGCGCTGGCAATTAAAGTTAGGCAAGAGCTGATTAACAAGATAATGTTCACTGATCATCACGTATCTGTGCTGCATCCTACCAGAGGGCTTTCTCTCTTAGCTGCTATTCTTCAAGTACCAGGAAGAACAGTCAGATCATCAGCTAAAAACTACTTTAAGTACCTGAACTGGGCTCCAGTTACTCAGCTCTTCAGAGGGGACAGGGATTTGTGGAATGCAGGAGCCACCAAAGCTTCATACCTCTCCAGCCAGCAGTGCCAGGGACTTCAGGAACCATCCCCACAAGTGTCACCATGGCCCAGTTCAGTAACAGTCTGTGGACTTCAATATGCAAACATAATAAGAGGATTGCAGAGGGGAGATTTGTCTTGACTAGGAGATTAGTTTTAGATCAAACTTGGCCAGTGTGGGAAATGCTGCTGGCTAGGATGTGCCCACTTCAATTAGCTCATGAGTGCTTCCCTGCATCTCTGCTCCCACGCCAGGCATAGCTGGCGAAGAGGGGCCAGAGAGATGCTGAAACTCCGAAGGGAACAGCAGCACAAGCAGCCCCTGCTCACTGAGAGGTGTTTTAGCACTCAGCCAGCTGCCCTCAATTGAGCATTTCTGTCCAGTGCCTGTGCATTTCCCAGACACAGTGTTCCCACACCCCCTCCCTGAACTTCAGTGCCCTGCTCCTCCTGGCTCCCTGAGCTGTGAGCATCTCCAGGGAGCTGCTGCACGGGGTGCTGCCAGCTGTGCCACAAGGGCACTGGGACAGGAGAGAAGGGATTGCTCAGGTCCGAGCAGAAAGCCACTGCCAGCACTCTCTGCAGTCTTTCCTGCCTTCTCCATCAGCTTGGGCCAGACTGTTCAGCGAGCCTCACCATCACAAATACCACATTTTTGTCCAGAAACTAAAAATACATGTCAATTGGACAAAGGGGAAGCAGAAAGACACAGGAATAAGCCACTGGCATCAGAATGCTCTTGGGAGAGAAGAAACCAGAGTCAGAATTCCTCCATGCATTAACTGTTAGCTCAGGGTTGCTTTGATGCCTGGAGTGCCGAGAGATGCAGGACTCTCATCCAGGCAGCTCTGATATTATTCCATCAAGCCTTTAATCACCTGCCTGTCTCTCCTTGCAGGGAAACAGGCAGCAGCCACCTGCTTGCACTTTGAGGATGTAATGAGAGGGGCACCCACAGGCCCAGCTTCCAGCTAGGAATTGCATCCTGGTTTAGGCAGCCTCCTCCCTTCAACACCTTGTCACGAGATGCAAGCCAAAGTAGTTTCTTTGCCACCTTACAGCCCACCACCCGCCTCCTCTAGATGCTCAGCACCTCAGCATTAAACACCTCTTTAGCCCTGGAGGGGTTCCCTACTGCAGGGCTCCCTAGTTCAGGCAAATCCAAAGGTTTTCCACAGAACGATGGCAGAGTTTCCAAGGTGACATGATGGGCTGGGTTTGTGCTGGGATATAAAAGTTTCTTTAGCCAGGACAACCCTCAGGATCCTCATCCTCAGCATGTATCCAACCTGCTCCTCCATGCAGCCAGGAAAAGGGTCCCACAGTACAGTGGGAGGCTCTTGGGCCACCAGTGAAAGCCCAAAACCTTTATTTCAAAGCCTGAGGGGCTTAAGAGGGATGAAATTAGGGCAGGGCCCAGCTTTTTGTTCAACATGTGCTGACTATGCCCTGAAGTATGGGACTTTTAGGCTGATTTGGAATATTATAATACTGCCTTTGTGCCATTTGAAACCAAATCAAAGAAAATGTTCATAAATAGCCCATGTTAAAGATGGATCCATTTATTTTTTCCCATCCAATTTCCATTCCTTCCCCTTGCCGCATTTGCTAATTATCCAGCATGCATTTGCTTAAAGAAAGCATTTTTCTAGCCTTCACAATCCATCTTCCCATCCTAATGGATCTTGTGGTAAAGTCATTACGGAGACTTTATGAAATCACAGTTATTTCCATGACAACAGTGATGTAATAAAGGTGGGATTATGACATTACTGCAAGATCGAGCTGAAGGACGGGATGGATTTGTTTACCCCACATAGGGCAAGGAAGAGACTTCATTCATCCACTGTTTCTAAAAGTGCCTTAAGGTCTGCTAATGGAAGGGACATTTTAGATCTGACTTTTATTATTACTCTTTTTTTTTTTTACAGTTTTGTATTAGGGCTCTTTTCCAAGCACACATAGTTTAATAAAGTTTCAGAGGAGGATCCATGCTGAGGATGCATTTGCTCATGTCTGTGAAGAGAAAGATCTTCCCTGAAAAGCTCATGGCTCTTGCCTTTCCTGAAAGGCACCAATGCCCACTGGGGAAAGGTTTTCCACCAGTTTTAAAGGACCAGCAGGACGGACTATCCCCTTTCAAGGATGGCTGATCTAATCTGCTTTCTCTTCAAACATTTTAATCAAGAAATCACCTGCCAATGGATCACAGCGTGAACCGGCTCCCCATGAACTTATGTTTGAAAATGGCATTAAACCCCTTTTCTCTTCTTAGTGGAAACATAACCAGCCCGTGTCTGGCCAGAAAATTCCAAGCCAAAAGCCATTTGTTTCTCAAACCCAAACACACCAGTAAAGCCATTCTAGAAGTGATTTTAGCTCGCTTGCTCTCGAGCAATCACAGAATAAACTTAGGTGAAAATGACACAGCAATTCCTAAAGGATCAGAGCATGGAACGCCACGAGACAGCTTTGAAGATAGCTGGGGTTTCTGGTTTGTTTTTCACAAGAAGAAAAGATGAATATTTCATATGGTACATGGTTCAAAAGTTGATTAATGTTTCAGTGTGTGGAAAACCAAGCTCAGGAGACAAGTTTCCTCATGTAAAATTCTTTAAGCTGGCAGTAGGACTTGTATGGCCAACTTCTTTGAGGGTGGATTTCATTTAACCCCCTTCAGAACTGCTCCTGCCAGGGGCTTGGTGCTTTGGGAGTGGAACCAGCTCAATGCTTGGCCTACAAGTGTGGGGCAGTCCTGCTCTCCAGGAGGGCTGTACAATGAGGGAGAGCTTGCCCACGATGGCTGCTCAGATGGGCTTTGGTGTCCCCATCTCCCCAGCTCCCTCCCCTCTCCAGCATGTTGCTACAGCCAGAGAACTGCCTGTGTTCTGATGGTCCCCAACAGTTCTCCTGCCCTAGTCCACCTGCTTGGCCAATGGGATGATGTTATAAGGCTTTTTCCTGCTGGTGGTCAGTCCAGGGGACCTTCTCTGCTTCCTTACAAGCTGTTGAGGAGCTGTGACCCCAGTACCTTTGCTCTATGGTAATTATGGAGAGGAGTGCCCCAAAGTCCCTTGCTCTGAAAGCTCCTTTGCTTCCAGACCAGCCTGACTGATCTTAGCAGCTGTTTCAGCTTGTCCTGCCCCAATTCCCACTCCTCTAAGCCTTCCCAATATCTCTTCATTGACAGAAGGGAAACACCGTAAGGCCACACAGACGTGTTAATGAAATGTGAATTATTAACTGCAGCGTGTTAGGGGAGATATAAGGGGGGGGGAAGAATGTCATTTTGCCATTAATATGTAAAATGGGCAATGCTCCCTCCTTTGGCTGGAGGGGAAGAGCAGACTCAAGCCTGCATCCCATTCCGGGGCCGGGATGGGTAATGAGATAACACGATTGTCTCTCGCCCTTTTTCTTTCTTTCTTCTGTGATAAAAGGACAGAGGGAAATGCAGACAATTAAAAGGAGGATTCCAATCTACCCCAGAGAGATTCAATGAATAATAATGGACCTCCAGCTGCTAATGTGCTTAAGGACTTCCAAGTCTCAAGTGTCTAACCAGCTTAAGGGTCCGTACCACAGACTTCATTTTTATCCGTAAATGGGAAAGGCAGGAGGAGGTGAGGGGGGAAATCCTGCCCCTGATTACAGATGGCATCGTCGTTCATTTGCTTGCTGAGCCCTCCATGAAGGTGATGTGACAGCAGCAAAAGAGTAAAGTCAACTTAACAGTGCTCTCTAAGCCAACACCAGGCATGGGGCGAGGAAGTTCCCTGCTTAACACCCTCTGCAGGTCACCTGCAGCTGGTAACAGTCATAGTCACTCCAAAATACCACAGAACAGGGTCCAATATGCTACTAGAATAAAAACAGTACTTGGTTTTTGAAGTTTTGCTTTCCCAGATTCAAAACCGCTGCGTAGCAAGACAGTAAACACATGATTTGCTCTTCCTCTGTGCAGCTAGTGGTAAGGGGAAGATTTCTACTGTGGTGTGACCAGCCTCCCTGCTCATCTCCCACTCCTTCCCCACAGAAGGGGCAAGAGCTGTGGAACAGCCAAAGCCACATAAAAATGTCCACCTGAAGATTATCAGCCTCTTTTCTGGCACTTTGTTTTTGTCTCTCTTCCACCGACACTTCTCTCTCTCTTTCACAACCCATTAACCTTCCCCCTGCAGTCTCCCTGCTTGGGCCCCCTGACCAAGACAGCCTCCTCTCCTTGACCCTCTCAGGTTTCTACCATGCTCATAAATTTCCATGGAGGATCAAGGAAAAGACTTGCAGAAAAAAAGCACAGGGCAACACAGAAAGCACTGGCCCAGCCTTGAGTTCTCCATGAAGCTGTGTTACTCCCCTCCCCATCTGAAGGTTATAGGGTAACTATGACGGATTCAGAGGATGACAACTTCAGAGGCTGGCAACTAGATGATCAAAGGAATGAGGAACATTAGCTGGGTAAAGGGCTCCTCAGCCTTGGACATGATACGACAGAGAATCAAGAATCACAAGAAAAGCTGTTTCCACCTCTCCTGGAGCAAGGACTAGGGGCAGCGGAGGAAACTCACTGGCTTAGAACAAAAGAAATGAGCAATTTTTATACCCAGTGTGTGTCTATGCCATGGGACTCTTCAACAGAAGATCTGTGCCTTCTCAAAGCTCGTAGGAGTTCATAAAAAAATCTGGATTTTTCCTCCTGTGCGGAGGCTGTTACATACAAACACATCACTTTAGGGTGAGGAGGTCCCTGATCCACAAACCACGGGAGGCTGGGAAAGCATTCTGGAGCAACACCACTACTTGTTCACCCTGCACTTACACAGGGTTCCAGGGACACGCTATTGCCTGAATCAGAGAGAGGATCTTGTGCTTGGGGGTTGCCTGGTGTGACCTGCTGTGACTGGTACCACATCTCACAAGTGCCAGGACACAGCTTGAGAGACAACACATCCCCTCCCCTCCAGCTTTTGGGGAAAGCCTGCAGGATCTGTAGGCAAGGAGATGTCACACGAAGCTGGAGGAAGGAGTGGAGTTTAGCTGGTATAGCTGGAGGCAGCAGGGACGGAGGAGGGAACGGTTGCATAAGAGGCACTGGAGACTCGCTGGTCCCCGGCACGGGAGGCAGGGACATCACTCAACACAAAGAAGCTGAAAGGGAGAAGTCGTGTAAGGTTGGCCACGTGTCAGCCTTACATGCCTGAATCATGCAAGTTTAAAGCCTTCAAAGCAGGATAAGATCTCGGCACGGCCACGTGTGCGCTCATTCCTTCAACCTGAGGTTGGGGAAACGATGGGAGAGCACAAGTGAAAGCAGAGCGAAGTAATTAGCTAATTAGGGGAGCTGACTAATCAGCTAATTTACATAGGTTTTTCATTATTATTCAGGGAGAAGGAATTCTGGAGAGCTTTGGTGTGGAGCGAGGTGTAGGCCACTGGGCAGTGGGAATGGGAGCTTTGCCTAAAGCACAGCGTGTTCAAAGCCCACTGGAGTGGGTTAAAACCTCCCTGTCTCCTCAGCTTGACTGGTTTTGTGCTGCTGAAGGACAGATCCAGCCCTGCTCATGCTCCTGCAGCGAAGGAGCTGATCTGACTGCTCTTCTTCTGGGGAAGAGGCAGGAGAGTGGAAGGTCCCCTCTGCTTTGTGCTGGCAAAGGGAGATTTATTTGCCTAGGACTCAACAGCTTTATTTAACCTCCTCCTAAACACTACCCAGGCAGCTCAGACAACTCAAGTGGTGAAATGATACCGTCTAATGAATGCCCAGGGTAGAACAACACCACTGCTTCCCTCTTCTCTGAGAGATCACTCGGCCCAGTGAGAGAAATGTCAATAAAGAGATATTTAAGTTGAGAAGGGAGGGGAGAAGGTGAGAACACAGATTCCCAACCCGCGGCTCTGACCCGTCTCTCCTTTCTTACTCCATTCCCTTCCCCTCCGATGTCCTTGTGCATCTCCAGCAGCAATATCACACTGCTGCTATTACGGCCAGGATGGATATTTGAACAGCCTTAGATCAATATTTGTGCAAAGGGAAAGCTCGTGCATCACAGGGCTACAAATTAACCTCTTGTCCCATATTCACACTGGCACACAGGGCCTGCAGGAGCAGAGTATTCCCCTGGGGAAAAGTGGGACATACGTTTCATAACACAGGAAAAGAAGAAAGAGTAATAATAGTTCCAGCTCATGCACTTTTTTACATTTCTCCCTCAGGTTTGAGGACGGGGCGGGGGCAGGGAATAGCTTTTCTTAATTAGCATCCTAACCTTTTCTAAACAGGTTCAAGGGTGTCTTGGCAGGCTTGGGAAGTGGTGTGAAAGCAGCACTGAATAACAGCAGCAGAATTAGTCAGGTGTAAAAGGATCTGGCTTTTTTTCATGGGGACATGATTAGGGTACCAGTAATGAGAAATACGAAGAGCATCCAAGGTTGCAGATTTTTCTCCCTTATTAAAGGGCAGCATTACCTCAGAGCTGCATGCTTGGGGGTGGATAATATTTCCTGCAGCAGAAAATCATAGATCCATAAGTCCTGGCCAAGCTGCGACGGTTGCCACCAGCTTAACTGGAGTTTGGCCCATTGGCAGATGTCAGGCATGTCCATATTGCCTGTGGCAATGAAATTCATAACCAGGCCAGTCTTTGCTCCTCAGGGTTGGGCTTCCTTGCCTGGCCATGTCTCTGGGTCACTCCAGCCAGACAAGGAGGCAGCACATGGGCAGTTGAGGATATTTGGGGAGCTCAGGGGTTGAACGCAGCATCTCCCTGCAGCTCATGGACATGGATCTTCTGAGACAGCACCAGGCTGGAGGGAGACACCTCCACCCACCACAGCAACATGTGCTCCCAGTGAGAGAAATCCAAAGGTGGATTAACAAGGCAGTGGGGGGAAACAACCACTTCCACCTCATGTGTCCCTTACCACTCCCCATCCTTTCCCCCTTAATTCACCCTGTGCCAAACTCAGAGCCAGCTCACTACCTTTTCTTCCCCGCCTGCACCTCTACCAAAACTTAGATGCACCAACAAAACAGCTTTGCCTTGGGCTATTTAGCCCATGCTCCACAAGATCCCAGCAGCGTGGCCCAAATAGCCTGAAGGATATTTGCAAACCTAATCTAATCTTGTCTCCCTTTCCAAATCACCCTTCCTTCTCACAGCAGTCACGGACCAGCCACTGTCCCACTGCTGCACAGCTTCCAGAAGATTCTGCTGGTTTCCCATGTGGATTTTCCAGCCAGCCTTGCTCTGACAACCTTCTGAAAGGATCTGGAGGTTTCCCTCGCAGCTCCTGCTGAGCTGGCGCCGCTTTCCATGCCGGCACAAGCCTCCCAACTTTTGCCTCAGTTGGACACAGCCAGCGTCTGGATCTGTGCAATTCCCCTTCCTTTTTCCAGCCTTGCAGCACGACAGTGGGACAGCTCAGGCAGGCCTGTATTGTGGCTGCTCACCACATGGAAATGCAGGAATTGCCAAATTCACCCCAGGAGGAAAATGAGCAAAGACATTTATACAAATAGTAGGGCTTTTGGCTCCTTTAGTCTGCAAGGCCAGACACTTGATGACACTTGCCCCTGCTTTTTCCTCACATTATTTGCCATATTTAGCCTCCTTTCATTCTTCTTTGCCATCACGCTGAGCAAAGAGGGAATGGCACTTGCCCAGCGAGGGAATGGAAGAGAGGAATTTGCTCACTGAATAATGAAATGTGTTTTTTCCTTCAGCTCTGCATCTGTCTGAATCTTCTTTCTGGTTTGCAGCAGAGATACTCTCCTTTTCTCCACCTCTCCTCCAAATCCAAGGAAACTCTTTTGTGTGAGTGGGAAATAGAATTTAAGAAAAAAACAATAAGATTTTTACCTATAAACAATAGGATTTTTAACTGTCCGAGGAATTTGGATGCAGAAAGGTGCCAATTAATCTACATTAAAGTGAAATTAGCCTAATATTAAAACAATAGGAGGATGACAAGTAGGAGATCAGCCTCTAATGTCCTCATTAGCCAGTGGTGCTCCTTGTGAGCTTTCCATCACAGGAAGGAGCTGTCTGGTTGCACTTCATTAGCACTGGGGTTAATTACAGATGAGGAGGCAGGGAGATGGGCCGTCCCCCCACCCTTGCTGCTGCTCTCCTCCTTGCTTAGCCCACGGCTCCTGCATGGAAGTTGACGTTCCCCTTGACTCCTGTCGCTCCTCTATTTGTAATGGCAAGACAGGCAGAACAGGACCCATTTTTCAAAACAATAGGTGTGAGGTGTCTTCCCCAGAGCCCAGAGTAATTTGGGTACACCGGGACCACAGCATTGCTGGCATGTGTGGATGGAGCTACACTGATGAAATCTTCTCCTAGTCCCTCCCAAACTCTTCCTACTCCCCTACAACTCTTTGTGTCCTCCTTTTCTCCTTGGCTCTCCCAAGGTTTTTGCCCTCTTTCCATCCTTCATTGCTTTTTCTCCCCTCTGCTTGCTGGCAGC
Organism: Dendrocincla tyrannina; assembly: GCA_035047865.1. Taxonomy (NCBI): domain Eukaryota; kingdom Metazoa; phylum Chordata; class Aves; order Passeriformes; family Dendrocolaptidae; genus Dendrocincla; species Dendrocincla tyrannina. Next base: position 2,305,644 of record JAWWMP010000167.1, read on the forward strand.
TGCTCAGCTGCCTGAGCCACCCCTCTGACTTTCTCCTCTCCTTCTGCCAGCCCTGGCTGCTTATTTTATTGTTAAGCTTTGGGTTTTTTTTTTTTACATTTTTTCAACCCCATTGATGTCAGGTCAGATTGTCTGTCAGCACAACATCAGGTTGCCAGCAGATGAAGGACGACTCACAGGGAAGAAAACAAGGAGAAAATCATCATCATAATAAAAATATAAAAATCCCCCAAAAGAGTTGAGACTGTTTCCTGGAGAGGATGCAGAATTGCTCAAGGGTCTTCCTCCAAAAATGCCATTGGCCTGGGAGGCAGTAGGATTCAGACACATGGAAACAGAGATAGGAATGACTTCAGTGGGAGTGGGGCATTATCTACGGAGGGGCAAAGTCCATCTGCCTGAAGACATGAATTATGCACAAAACCAGGCACAGGGACAGCTCAGAGGTTAAGATGGAAACAGCTTTGATTTGTGCTTTTGAAAGGGCCCTCCAGCATCAGCTGGAAGGGCAACACAGAGTCACAGAACATCCTGAGTTGAAAGGGACCCACAAGGATCAATGAGTCCAGCTCCTGGCCCTACACAGAACATGCTCTTCACGGGGACCACACAGGGCAGGGATGGGATGGGAGGATGCACATGGACCCTTTCCTGGGGACAGCAAGTTGCTGGCAGGTTATGAGTGAGCGGATCTAACCCCACTTTCTTCCTGGACATCCTCACTTGCCCTTGGCTGGACAGACATTCCAAGGTGAGGTGGCTCCTTTGCCCTGCCGGATCCCCAAATCAGCACACCTCTCATAGCAGAGATGCAGGGCAGCCAATCTCCCTCAGCACCAGGGAGAGATGAGGGGTCTGAAACAGTGCTGCCTTCCCCAGGGAAAGCACATCCTGCCTGCAACCCCACAGTTAGGGGAGACAGACCCCAAGCAGTGCTGAGCAAGGAGATCTGCTTGGTGGGAACCTGCTGAAGAGGGACAGCGCATGAAACACGGGGTCTCTTCCCACCAGGACATGCATTAAGAGGATTGGAAAGCACTGTACTGTGAAGCTGCTGGAAAGCTATTAAGCGAAAGCTGTGACTAAAATCTATTTCTCCTGAACCATTCAAAGTCCTCATGGCTCATTTAGGGGTGAGGATGAGCTCCAGCATGAGCCATCACCAGGGACAGGGATTGTGCTACACGGGGAGCAGCCAGGCAGGGCTCGGCCACAACCCCTCTGAAGAGCATCCCTCCTTTCCCAGCACGGTGCCTACAACCTGAAGCTTTGAAGGAGTGGCTGTTTTGCATGTGAACATGCCTGGGAACCATTGCTGGTGCCTGTCATTCTTCCTCAAGGTGGAAGAGACACTGCAAAGTCACCAGGAACAAGCAGATATGATAAACCCAGGCGAGGTCACTACAGGTAGAAGGGGTCTTTGGACGTACAGGCTACATTTTTTCCCCCTCGCTGAAAGTTGCCAGAAGACCTTTCCAGATGCAAATGTCTCACACATCAGCACCACCTGTCATTTGCCTACAAATTTACTCCATAATTACAGTTCACAATCCCTCTTTCACAACCACCCCCACTTTATGGCACACCGGGACTGCCGTAAGTCATGAAGAGGGGAGGCCCAGCAGGGACCTGGCCAAAATGATGGGCCATCTTCCCCTGCATCCAAGGAAGAGCAGCTGGAGGGTGGGGAGAAGGCGGCTTTGTGATTAAATCCCATCATGACACAGCAGGCCATGCAATGCAAGCCCTGAGAGGTGCTGCACATGGGTGGTTCTGCTGCCTCTCGCTCCTGGGTTTGGCTTGCTGGAGGATTTTTGTCCCATATCCACCAGCACAGGTCAGCTTGCACGCAGGACACGGGCGAGGAAGCTTTGCTTTTGGCTCCTTCCCAACCCTGCACACACATCCCAGTGTCCCGGGTACCGCCCGCCCCATCCCTCCCTTCCCACGTGCTCTCCCCCTCCTTCCCTTGTTCCTTTTAATTAGCAACTTTTTCTTTGTTCCCTTTAATTAAGCGGGGCGGGGGCAGGAGAGGGGAGGGGGAAGCTGCTGTCAGACGGATGAATTATTATCCCCGCACTCGAGATCAAAGGCCGGGAGCTCCGTCTCATCCTTAATCTGGGCAGCGTCTTCGGGCACAAGGCTCTCTTCTTTGTGGTTCCTCCGTGCATGGTGGTTGGGATGCCAAGGCTGAAACCCAGCAGGGGGACTTGGGGGAAGGACTCTGGCTCATCTCCTTTAAAGATAGAGCTCGAAGAGGAGTTTGGGTGGCACCTGGACCCTGAGCGTGGGCATCGCGGGCAGGTTTGCTGATGCCCGTGTGTGAAACCTGATGGTCCAGATACTCGCCTCGGGCAGGGGGAGATGACCAGGTTTGATGTGGGTGGGGAGTGCAGCTCTGCCAGGGCTTTAATGTAGCGAGTGTGCTAATTATGGGAAAATAAAGGCAAATGTGGGAAATCAAACCACTCGGGGATTTGAGAAAGAGAGGCAGTAGCTGAAGGTATGAGCAAAGGACTGTGCTATAATGTCACTTTTTTCAGGCATTGATGGGATCCTCTAACAGTGAGTCTGTTTGGGGGGGGAGAACATATTCTGGGGTGCCAAAACTTCCAAGACTTTTAGCCTTCATTTAATTTGTAGCGTGGATCCAGCACAACAATACTACAGGAGTGAATGTTTCCTCACCTTGAGATCAGCCAGCCTCACACCAGGCATTTGCACTTTAGGACTGAAGTCTCCATAATCAGGATCTATTTGGGTCCATGGGACTGTAACAGGGTGATGTTCTTATTTTACAAAGCTTTACCCTATTATTAAAAATGTTTTAGAGCATCCCTGTCTCACATGCCACACTCTATTTTCTGTCCTTATCATTCCTGCTTATCTGTGCCCCAAATTTTCAACATACTATTTCTGGTACTTTTTTTGGGTAAACTAGGGCATAATTTCATGGTGGAAGAGACAGCCCCAGTGCTCTACCCCATCCTGTATCACCCTGAAATACAGAAAATGTGAGTCAATCCAAGCTGGGCCTATCTGCTGTGAAAACAGCCCTCCCAGCCAGCTTGGATCCAAAATTAAAGAAACTTAACAAACTCATAATCTAAGATTAAGGTCCAAAGTGCTGTCTTATAACTGGGTATCAGAAGACAGAGGGCTGTTAATTAACTTTCTATTGACGAAACAAAGCGCATGGAAAGGAACCTTGCTAATCTGTTTTGTGCTAATCAGCACACATTATTAATTTGCTGGAGTGAAAAAAAAAAAGAGTCATCCTCTTCCCACTTAAACGCGGGTTTAATAGGGCTGGAGAGTGGTTTCACATTACCCAGGCTTCACTCTTTGGATGACATATGTTGCAGTGCATTTCCTAGTGCATTATGAAGCTTCAGCATAAATAATTCAAGCTAAACTCCAGTTGTTAAAATAAACGAGCAAAGTATCTTTGGTGATTAATTACTCTTCCTTCCTCCTCTTTCCCCTCCCTTTTAAAAGTACAAGCACATGTGTCATAACCCGGCAAAATGCTCCAGTTTCCTCCTGTGACCCAGGACATCCCGGGGTGTTTTAGCTGGCACAGGATGCTTGGGTTTGCTGGAAGCGCCTGCTCAGCCCCAGGGGAGGTGTTAGGACCCAAATCCAAAAAAATATAAAGCTAAAAAGCTTCAGGGATTCAACGCCTGAGGAATTCCCAGTTAACCAGAGGATTTACGGGACTCGAGATTTCAGTGGGATGAGGTTCAAGTTCTGACTTGCCAGTCTAAAAGGCTTAAATAAATGTTAATAATTGCACTCCTTGGGTCCCTCAGGGTGGAAGGCACTCACACAGGGACACTTGTTCGCCCTGTTCCCATAGCTGGGGCCTGCCTGGCCCCCTCTGGGGTTCTCCTCCTGCCACCTCGAAGTGATTTGGGAAATGACGTATTTCCCTTAAGGAAAGGAAATTTCCTTGAAGATTTCCTGCCTTGCCCCCTCCTCCCACTCAGGAGGCAGCCTCATGTTATTGCTCCCAGTAAGCCCTCACTTGCCCACACCCCTCAAGTCCCAGCTCGGGGGTGGCAAGGGACTGCCACCCCACTGTGCCACTCCAAGGGTGCTTGTGGTACCGAGGGACTCATGGAGGAAGAACTATCCCCATGCTCTTCTAAACAAATGAAATAAACCCGTGGATGTTTCACAACCAGCCATGAAAAGTATTTCATTAAACAGCTCAGAGCTGTTTGCAGAATTAATTCATTCAAGTTTTATCCTGGAGCTCTTTTTCCCTGCTCCTTGGTCACTGGAGCTGCTCACACACCAGATCCTTCTGCCCAAGGAGCACACTGGCTCCTGTTGCCCAGTGCCCACTTCAAGTCAGAGCTTTCTGTAACAACGTCATATCCCATCACTGCAGGAAGGCTGGATGCTGTGAGAGCACAAGCTGACTGCGGATGGAAGGATGGACACCCAGGTGAGAGGAAAACTAACTTCCTCAATTAAACAGAAAATGGAAATTCAATAAAGGAGAGGGAAGCAAAAGCAGGGAAGCCTCTGAGCAATACTGGGGAGTGATTTCCATGCATCACTACACCCTCCTCTCCTTCAGAATCAGAAACTCTTTAGGAGAAAAACCAAGCTGCCACAAACACTGGTTTTCACTCCCACAGATGCTCTTCACCTTCCCAATGCCAGCCCTGCGGAGCAGCGATGGGTCCTCAGTGGAGCACGAGAAGATGGACCACTGACCCAGGACGAAGGGATGGGACCCTGGGGAAATGCACAGGGAGGCAGCCACAGAGCTGGAACACGGGCTGGAGAGGGAGAGTGGCAATTCCCATCGGGCAGAAGCAAACATGATGGATGGCACTCCCATCAGCCATCCCCACAGCTCACCTCCTACCATCTCTCTTCACTTATTTCTCCCTCCTCTTTGTTTTTTTTTTAAGGGAGGGTGTTTTTTAACTATTGTTTTAGTGGCCAAAACTATCCTGCCCCTTTTTGGGTACAGGAACCTGCTCCAGAAGCGTTCAGAGGAACCCAGTCTAAATGAAGGCAAAGTGAAACGCTGCCCCATCACCATCCTCCAGCTCTATACGGGTACACACCCCAAAATCCCCAAAATCCAGCCTGAAGGCATCCCTAAATCCAGCCTGCTCAGAGAGTGAGGGGCTGGAGCGGGGGGTCCTGCCACATCTCCCAGCTCCCACAAGGTGGCAGGTCTCCATAATTGTTTTATACGCTGTGATCCCGATCGCAGAAGCCCACCAGCAGCAGCCGTGCCTTGTCTGCTCTGCCAAGAGGGGAGCTGAGCCCCAGCGAGTTGTTTTCCATTGATAAGATGGGTCTTTTGAACACAAAAACTAGGAAATTTTACAAAATATACATGTCTGCAAAAGAAGAAAAAGCAGCACAAAAAACCCCCCAACACAAACTAGGACAAGGCACAGCCAAATCCTGTCTCCTTGTGCATCCTGGGTGACTGCAGAGTTCAGAGCAGGCACGTGGCAAGGCAGGAGGATGCCAGCAAGGCAGAAACCCAAGAGGGAGCAGAGAGGTAGTTCAACAAGGTTCAGAAGGTGGGGAGGAGATTTGGAGATTAAGCTAGATCAAAAGGATAATTATTTTTGTTACATTTCCCTATCTGCATCACTGTACCGGTTGTGCGAGCAGCCGGGCTGATTTTCAAGTTTCCAAGCATGCCTGGTGTAAGGAACATGTTTTTAAAGCCTCGGCAATAAATTCCACCCTTTCGCCAGGCATGCCTGCTGTGTGTTCAGGAGCAGGAGAGGCAAACCCCGTGAGACCTGGAGATTTAGTTTCCAAAATCTGGGGATTTAGGCTGCAAATGTTTCCCTCAACACCTCGGAGATGTCAAGGATGGAATCCTCCCAAAAATGAATCAACTGTCTAGTCAGAGAAGACGCCGTCTGGCATCTCATTTTGGCTACCAATCTCACCAGGACTCAACTTGTTGGCTCCTTGCTTGAACTCAGGAAAAGCCACTCATCCCATAAAAAGCATCTCTGGACAACAAAGCAATGAGTCCCAGCTTGTGTTAACACCCTTACTCACATGCAGTCACCAAACCCCCAGCCATAAACAGGGTAGGATTTGCCTCCCTGCTCCAACTGAAAGCCTGTGGTTGATGGCCCAGATAGGATTCTGGTTGCCCTTCCCTCTTGGGAAGCTGCTCCCAAAGCAGCTGCTGTGAAATCCTGCCCCTTGGTGCCAGGCAGGCAGCAGCTCGCCTGGGAGTCGCAGGCTCTGTCTCCAGCAGAGCTAAAGCAGGGCTGGAAGGGTTGGCATGGGTGGGGTGAGAGGCAGAGGGGCACCCCTACTCTTGCCAGTCCCAATTCCTTGACCCACGGCACTGGTGTTGAGCTCAGGGGAGAACAAAATTGGCTAGAAGTGTTTATACACAAACCTCCTGAAAGAGGGAAAGGTGAACCTTTGTACATAGCAGCCTCCTGAGCCTTGAGCAAAACATCTCCCCACTCTCCTCATCCCCAGAAGAGTTTCCCTGCCAGGAAAGCAGCAGAACTTGCTAAAGCAACCCTTCACTTGCTCCAGTGGTATCAAGCCTGGCACTGGCCTTCCAGGCTTGCCAATAGGAGAGCCTTGCAAGCACAGGGTAAGCTCCAGCAGCTGCAGCTCCAGCCACTCCCAGGGCTCCTCTCTCCCTACTAACTGGGCAGGGAGCATTTTCCCAGCATCGCTTACTGGTGGCAATCAAGCTGGCAGGAGCACATTGCCTTGCCATCCACTTTGAAGTGCCATAGTGAGCCAAGGAACCCTTCCAGGAGGGTGATTTCCCAATAGCAAGCCACAGGTCCTCCCCTCAGAAGTGAGGAGAGGTACCAGAGTACCCTGGAGGACCTAGGGCACAGCTCCCACCTCTGGAGCACCTGCAGGCTGTGCGTGAATTGGGTGCTTGGTAGGGATGAGCATCAACACGTGGGTGTGCAGAAGCTCTCCTGACATCGGAACTGGTTTCCTGCTCCTCCACCAGCCACCAGTGCTGCCACTGGCTCCATGTCAATGCCACAAAACCAGTCCCCAGGGACCTTTGGCCACCAAGGCCCTTCCTTTCCCCAGATAAACAGGCTTCCCCAGGAGGAGGAGGACGCACACAGATGTACTCACAGCTTGGACAAGACTCCCTCTTGCCAAGGCCAGCTATGTGACCACAGACCTTGATGATCCCCCCAAGAGTTTTTGGGGCTCCCAATCCCTCTCCTGCCACCACCAGAGCCAGCTGTCTGCTCCCAATTCCATATCAATACCATGCTTAATTTACAGGGCAATAAAAGTTAATTAATGCCATTGTTACAAACCCATTACAATGTAATTATTGTTTAATTGGATTATAAGTTATGCAATTTCCGACAAAGCGCTTATTGCTTACATAATAAAAGAGAAGATATTTACTAAGTGATTAATTGCCACAGTGCTGAGCATTCCTACCCACGGTGTAGGGATGGGGGCTGCATTTCCTTGGCTTGGCTAGGGACCCCTCCACGTGCTGACCGTGCATGAGCATCACCTCTCACTGCAGCCTTGACACGGCTTCCCAAATCTGCTGGCATGGAGAAACACCAGCAGGCCTCTGCTTTGCTCTCCTGCTTGGGAAGAGCAAAGAGGCAAAGGGAATACAGGGGGGGGAATCTCCCAAGCAGCAGAGTGTCAAGCAAGGATGCTGCTCACCCAGCTGCCCTTTCACGTCAGATGAGCTTCATCATCCCTTCCACGTGTGTCCCTCCCCTGCACCCAGAGAGCTTTGGGAATGTAAAGGGCAGCCACCACAGAGGAGCACCTGGGGCTATGGGTGACTTTAGCACGGAGCTGGAGCCTCAGTGGTATCAGAGGAGGATTTATTCCCTCCTGATAAGGCTGCTGGGGTTTGGTGTGTGGAGCGGGCAGAGCCAGACCCACTGGGCATTCCTGAAAGCAAAAGGGAGCAAGCATATGGAGCTCCACCAGCCTGAAATGCCCAAATTCTGCCCCAGAGGACTCAGTGCACCCTGTTTATGAGCATCAAGCACCCAGATGAGCTCTGGGTCACTGTGCTCCCAGCCAGAAACTGCCTGGAGCAGCAGGACTCCTGCACAGCAGCCCAGACAGGCAGCAGCCATCAGTGGCTCAGTGCTCTTGAGAGAATTAAAAAGAAAAAAAAAGTGGGTTTTATGATTAATATTGCTGCTGGGATAATTACTGTTATTACTACTATTATTACTGTTTGGATAGGGGCTTGTCATGGTTCATTTGGGGAGGAAAAAGTCACAGCCTGCTCATGGGAAAATGGGTGAAACATGCTAAAGGCCATTCACTGCATGACTCAGGGCCAAATAACCCTCATTTTTTTTCTGCCATGAAAGATTATTAGCTGCCTAATAGGCAGCCGGAGCCTTTTTTGCTTCCCCCACACCCCTCCCCAAAATTCCCTGCTTCACACACAGCCCATGTGACCCGCAGAGCAAAGACCCATCCTGCTCCCGAGGCTCCTCCAGTAAAAGGAAACTGCTATAAAAATGCAACGGAGCACTTTTCCAGCAGAAAATGCAGCTGGCTTTGAATTCCCGGCAATTAAAAGTTTGACTGGAGGGGTGGAGGGGAGGGAACCATTTGAATTTCTCTCACGCTCGCTTTGTTTACTTTTATAAGCTCTTTTTAACAATTTTAGGTCGCTGCATTGTTATCTAAACAAGCCGCCTCTCTGAATCCCACTTATTGTTTTATGGGAAATTTTCAGCTTTCTGCCCCTGAGTTAAAATAAATAATAAATCAACCAACAACCTGGAACCAGCTTGAATATTCAACAAATCCCAGCTCCCGATCCAGCTGCCTGTATTGAACTGGATGAAGTGGACACTTCTTCCCAGCCGCTTTCATGTGGCAGCTCCTCCACCGCTTGAATTATCTCTTTGTGACATTTCCAGCTCTGAAAGAGCAGCGGGGGGATTTGGGATGTTGCTTTTGTGAATGGTATTTAAAGCTTCTTTTCATAACCCTGACCCGGTTTACCCTTTAACGTAACAAATCAATCTTCCCTTTCAATTGTTTAGCTTCTAGTCAAACACGGGGAGTCTTACTGATGTAAATATTATGTTTGCTCACTTTATAAGCTGGCACGCTCCACGTTTGCCTTTGCTTCTCTATAGGATTGCTATAGGATCCTCATACAAAGAGGGAAAGGGATGAAAACATCCCCCTCGTGCTCCAGCCTGGATGCTCTCCCAGGACATAGGGTGGCATCACAAGGCTCAGCACTGAACAGACATGGGAAAGGGGTCACAAACCAGACAAATATCAACTAATCTCAGCCAAACAAAGCCCCTGAATTCGGTTTGTAACATCTCCTGTGTCACCAGCTCCTGCTGCTCCCTGTTTTTCCAGAGGCTGATAGTCGCTCTGGCTCCCCAGGTGAGGTTAAGGAGACTTCAGGTACTGGAAAACACCTTTATTCTTTCTCTCCCCAGACCAGACTAACTGCTTCGGGCATAACTACACGAATAAAACTTTCTCCCCTCCTTTTCTAGCTCCAGTTTACAGGCCAGTCACCAAACTCAGGCTCCAAGCACGCAGGCATTGTTATTATCCAAGAACATCTAATAATGTTTAATCCTGCTAAGCTCCTGAACACGCTGATACCTTCTAGCAATGAGAGCTGCAGCTTAATTAACAGAGGTTAATTAATAAGCCAGAGTGTGGGAGGGGGAGGGAGGGGCAGCTTCACAAGCGAGCCTGGTTACCTCTCCTGCAGTTCAGCCAGCACTGGATGTGCTGCTGCGACTCTGTTTTCGGGAAGGTTCCCAAACAACTCCTGCACACACAGCCCATTTCCTTGCTGATCCCAAAATAAAGGATGGGAGCTCAGCCACTGCAAACCCAGTCCCAGGCGTGTGTTCCCTGCTGTCCCCTGGAAGTTCATGGGATGTTTGAAAAGCTACAGAGGAGGAAGCAGCAGGGCTTTCTGCAGGAGCCAAACCCAGACTTGTTATGGGTGTTTTACGAGCTTTGTTGTTCCCATTTTCTGTCTGGAGTGATGGGGCTGACGGGCCAGCTCGGCACGATGCCCTGAGCTAGCGCCCTGCCTCTTTGGGACCAGGCTGGAGAAAGCCCCGTGCCAGCTTCAACATGAAGCCCTCCACTCAGCCCTGTTCCCCTCCCCTGGGCCCCTGGCATGTCCCCATCACCTGGAGTCACCCATCACCTGGGCTGCATCAACAGCAGCCGCGCGCCAGGAGCTGATTCTGCTCCCTGGACAAACAGGGCTTACTGTCCCCGTTCTGTTTGCTTTAATAAGATAATGAAAAGCTGAGTCTGTGCCAGGGAACAACGAAAACCACCATGTAGCCACCCTGCCAAAGTGTCCCTGACTTTCCAGAGGGTCTCCTTTTAGCACGCAGTGCCCTCCCCAGGACCGAATCCTGCCATCCTGCTGGAGCCAGGCACCAACTACACACAGTACTACAAAACTCAGGTCTGCAACAACCATTTTACAGGAGTTTCCCCGGGGAATAAACAGCTAGCTGGCACAGTCTCAGGGTTTAAACACCAACTTGCATCACCAGAAAAGCGTAAGTTATGTTGAAAGCACAGAACGTCTGATTTTATCACTCAGGTATGAACTTCCCATGAAAAGATGAGCATGGATGCCTAGAGAGCAACACAGACCTAGAAGAGGACGGCATTTAAACCATCACCTGGAAGCATTACTCCCAAAAACAGGTCCCTGCCCCAAAACTGAGATGACAGACAGTGAAAGGAAATACTACTTTGTAAGAAATGAAACAGGGAAAGAGGCAGGAGAAGGTCTGTGGAAGGTGTGGGACATGGCCTGTGCTTAAGCAGTAAGAACAGCGTGGTCTCCAACCCTGTGCTAGACTTCCCATTCTCCCATTTCTTTCCTCCAGAGCCTTTTTAAGGTAAGAAAATAAAAAGAGAGGGGGAGAAAGGGAAGAAAGGGAAAAAAAAAAAAAGGGAAAAAAAAGCAGACAAATCACTTCCCCCCACAAATAATTATTGGGGGGTTTTGGCCAAGAGCAGATAAGGAATACTGCAGTGTTTGTCATCATTAGGTTAGAGGGACTGCCAAGCTGTAATAGCATTACAGCTGCAGGCATTGTGGGTAATGGCATGCAAATTGCTCCAAAGGCATTGGAAAGGAAGGCCATCGGCTGAGCAATGTGAAAAGGACACTCTCAAGTGCTCTTTCCAGTGTAACTTTTGTGCTCTGCTTTTTGGGATGCTCCTGCAGAAAGCTGGCAGATAAAAGTGCTGACCCACCCCTGTAGGGCTGTACCTCCGTGTGAATTCCTGCACCCTTTGGTAGGTCCCAGCAGCATCGGTGACCTCAGCAAAGCTCTGGGGACAAGGGGGGGCTGCTCTGCCATCACTCCTCAGTGTTCACCTTTGGTTTCTCTCTGGAATATGCAGGAGAACAACCAAAGGATGAACCAAGTGGAGTGAAAGGTAAGCCCTGGGCAGCAGAGCCAGGGCTTCACAAGGAGTGATGCCAGCAGCAAGAAAGAAGGGGTGAAGCTTCTCATCCACAGCCCACATAGCACAGGTGATGTCAGGCTTGGCTATCAGAGCTCAGAAAAAACTGGAATCTCAGTCTCCCACTCTCCCAACATCACCACCTGTTTGTCCCTGCTGAGAGAAGAGGGCCCAGCCTCTCTATGCATATCCTTGACCCAGGGAAATAAAAAACCCCCACATAATCCAGCTCTGTCCAGACCCTGGAGTGACCTGAGAGCGCCTTGTGCTGAGTTCAAGGGTCTCCTCATCAAGGACTGCAGCAGCAGCTAATCTTTCCCTCTGTCTTTTTTTCTCCATGCAATTAAGTGCAGCTTCCTAATTGGAGTGCTGTGAACTATTTATAGCTTTATAATGACCATTTACTACGGCAGCACTTAGATATTAGATAGGGAAAAAAAACCCCGTCAGTAGCCTGGATGGTGAACAAACCACGTGCAGCAGAGAAGGACTTCTCCAAGGAAAGGTCAGCAGCTTGGGAAGGCAAAGAAGGGAGAGGCAGCAATGGGAAGGAAATGCTGTTACTGCCTTTTCCACTGCTGAGGAGCAGAGGCATGAATCTCCACGCTCCAAGTCCACGAAGCATCAACATCAGAGCATTTCTCTATCCAGGCCTAAACCTGTGGTTTATGGGCAAAGCCAGGTTTTAGGGCTAAGAATGCAAAGGCAAGCTGCAGCCCTGACTCCTGGGGGGCGTGCAGAAGCCCACAGATGTTTCCCCAGATCCTCCCAGTTTGTTTGCCATTTGAACCCCACGTGTTTCAGGAGTTACTCCATTTCTCCGTGCCAATATGCTGTTCGTAGGATGATTAATCACAGTCTGAGGTGTAAGATCTGATTGCTTTTCTGTGTTTTAATAAGTGAAAGAAGGGTCCCAGGGCAGGGGGTTGGAACTAGATGATCTTTAAGGTCCCTTGCAACCCAAATCATTCCAGGATGTTGTAAAAGACCATTTATATGTATATAAGCAATCAGGAGTGGAAACCACAGAGCTCTTCAGGAACAGCATCTTTACAACTCATGTCATGTTGTGACATGAGTTTTTCCAAAAAGATGTTTCCAGTCATACCATTGTGAACAAAAACCTCTTGCAAAAAGCAAGGATGTGGCAGCATTAGAGGAATCTTATTTATTGTAGATTTTTTCCTCCATCTCCTCCTGACAAGTGCTCTCAGAGGGAGCCAAACAACAATCGATCTTCATCTTTGTGACCCTGATTTCCTAATTCTGAACTACATGGGAATAACCTTGCATGAACAGCGACTTCAGTAAAATTAAAGAGCAACCACCAAAAATCTGCGTTTTCCCAGCAGATGCTGTGAATTTGAGGTGTTTTTTGTCTTTTTTTCTCTTTTTTTGACTCGTTTTTAAAGCAGCTGGAATCAAGAGGAGACTCCCTGACAGATGAAGAGAGGCTGGTCCTACCCAACTTGACAGCACCATTTTAATAGGATCTCGCTTGGAATCGTTAATAAGACGTCTGGAGCTCGCTTGAGCGATTGGTATGCCAGGACTGAAAACACGGAGAAAGAAGACTCTTGTACACATTGAGAGCCCTTTGTAACTAACTTTTTGATGGAAAATTGGAGGAAAGGATGGATATGGAATGTGGGACACTCGCTGTGTCAAGAGGAGAAATGTCTCAGTGCCTGGAGAGCCCATGGTCCCCTTGCCTCTCTCCAGCATCGAGTGTGCCTTATCGGCTGCTTCACATGGACAGTTCAGGGGGAAGGAGCTCGAGGCTGACCTCATCCCATGCGTCAGGCAGAATAATATATACCCCTTTTCCAGCAGCACACAGAGCATTCCTCTTCCCACTCCAGTTTTTCAGCAGAGGGAAGCCCGGCCACGCTGCTGGAGACTCGACATGAGGGGATACCCAGGTGGCAGGAGGGGTCTCACCTACATCCCTTTCTGCTCCTGCTTCAGCAAAGGGTCTGTGCCTCCAGCTTCAAAGGCATGTCTTGAAACTCCCTCTAACAGGAGACTCATTTTTCATGCTGAATGAGATGAAATCCCCACTGTTACCTCATTTACATCTCAATACTGGTAAGTTATAGATGGCTATTATTTATATACATGTAAGACATCTATTTCTTATTCTGTGGGATACAGTAAGAAGAAAAATACCCATCTTCCTGTTCACCTTTTCTGGATTATTTCTGTTTTGTTTGTTTGTTTCTTTTTTTTTAATCCATTGCTCAAGTTTGGCTGGTGCTGAGAATTTGCAAATAAATAAAGGAGTGAAGAGCCCCATAAAAGCTGATTGTTTCCCCCTCCTGCAAAGATTGTCTTTGTGAGGAAGATTAAAAATCCTTCCATGCTACAGAAGATAAAGGTATCCCTGGGCGAGAATAAGACATAAAAGAGGTTACTACATCCATCTCTTGGCTGTGTGGACTGCTAATTCACACTGTTGTCATCCCTTCTTGGCCATCTTGTCTCTTCCTTCTTCCCATTAAAGGAAAAGTTGCCTTGGCTGAAAGCAGCGCTGGCAGCAACAGTTGGGACACGCAGGACAACATTTGCTTTCCCAGCCAGCTGCAGGGAGATGGGATCTGTGGGACCATCCATAAAGGGAACATCTGCTCACAGCTGGGTGTGAGGATTCATGGCACAATTTGGTGGTAAAATTGCTCACACCTGAGCTGGAAATTCTTTGGCATGGTGAAGCACTCACTCACCACTCAGACTCAGGGAGGAGATGCAGTCATGGACTCACATCAGGAGCCTAAAGCTGTAGGTGCAATCCCATGCCAGCACCTTCACCTGGCACTGCCTGCCAAAGCAACCCAGAGCCCTGCCACGGCTGAGTGCAGCAAGGCTCCCCAGAAAGCCCTGGGGAACACTGAAACCTCAAAAACCCTGCTCTGAAAGTTCAGGAGGTTCCTCCGAAACCCATATATGAGCAGGGCTGCCTCCTCCCAACCCTCCTTGGCTGGAATCAAACCAGATGCAAGAAGAAAGGAGCCTTCACAGTCTCCTCCAGGCATTCCCTGCCAAAGTCCTCCAAGAGCCCCTCAGCACTTTTCCTGCTCCTGCCTCCACACAGCCCCGGGACAGTCCTGCAAGCCTGGGTGAAACCATCAGGTTCCTCCTGAGGAAGCACCATGGTTCAGGCAGAGGCCACACCACAAGGCAAACTGACAGCCAGTGGGTTTTCCTTCCCCTGCCCTCCCAAAGTGCTTTGTCAGTGTTCATTAGAGGCACAGCAGGTTTTACTGCTACCTGCACTATCAGCAAAGCATCTGCTTTTCTTCTTTGCTGACAACCTGCATTCAGTTTAAGGGATTGAAAAGGCCTCCAGACTCAAAGCCTTGTAATGACTCTCCTCTTCCTTTCCTCTTTCTCTTTAATGGCTTTCACTAAGATGTTGGGTTTTTTTCTCCTCGCATGTTGAACAGAGCATGGAGAAATTCTGTGTTCTCATTTTCTCTCTTCTTCAACCCCCCCTTGCACCAGCTCCCTGTTGCAGGGGGACATCAGCATCTTATTTCCCCTTCCCCCAGTAGCTGGGGGTACCCCCACAAACTGGCCCCCAGAGCTGAGGATGGCTGCTAAAATAGACTGCAATACATGGGAGCTTGATGGACTTTGTAGGGGAGGAAAAAATTGCTCCATTCAGGTACAATCAGATCCTCAGCTCTTCCCTTTCAGAGCTGAGATGAAGAGCTTTTTTAGGCTGGCCCCAGGAAAACGTTTATTTCTCTCTTTCCAGCCAAGAGGAGTTGAAAGAGACAGACAACGTTTTGTTTAAAAAATGCCAAGCAGTTTAAACTCCAGCCTCAGACACGTTTCTTCACTGCTAAGCAGCCGCGCCCATAGTCTTGACTCTAACACAATTTCCCTCTTTTTCTGAATGATGGGATTTCACTATTAATTGCCAACCTACAAATGTGATCTTCTTGAGCAGCCTTTGAGCACAACAGGAAAGGGGAGGAGAGCTGGAGCTGTGGTCCTCCAGAGACCCAGAGTAAGGCTGATTGATCAAAAGCACTTGAACTTCCCCCATTATTAAAGAGAAGAGTGCTCCTGGTTTGTCTCAGAGATGCAGGGAAACAGCTGTAGAGGAATCAGCAGCCCAGAGCAGCACTGCCCAAGGAGGTACTCATATTTTTCCTCTCATCCGCAACAATTTGTGATGCTTTTTACATAAAAATCCTTTTGGGCAAGCACCAAATCAGGTTTTTATCTTTGCCTAATATCTGTGAAATATGCTGCACACTCCTTAAAAACGAGGGCAAGCCAGTGACTGCTGTAAGGGTGTCCTCCTCGAGCCCATTGCACACTCAAGAGGCACACTCAAGTCCTCTGTATTTGAGGCAGTGGCTGACAGGAAGAATGCACGTGAAGGAACGTGGGAATGATGGAAAAAATAAGAGGATGAAGAAATGCATCACTTCATATCCCCAATCCTTTCTGAAATGGGGGTACACTCTGAACCTTGTCTAAACATGGTTTTCAAGACAGATCCCCAGAATTACCCTCATCAGAGTACACCAACATCCTGTGCCAGGAATAAGAAGTCACCAGAAAACAAGAAATGTGTGAATTGTGAGATCGGGGGATTTCTCTTTCACGGACTTTTAATTTAATGTTTAATTCTTTTGAGAAGGAGAGGGAACACACATCAGGCTGAGAAAGGCACCACGCAGGTTGTGAGCACTCCCCTAGAAGATGAAGGATTTTCATGTTTGCTCTGCTGATTCCCTCTCTGGCCCTGTGCATATTTAATTAATGCCAGCTCTCTATCAGGCAGAGGTTTCAAACATGATCTCCCATATCCTGGATGGATGCCCTATGAGTAAGCATTTGCTACCTGAAAAAGCCCTGTAAAATGTGTCCAGCCAGCTTCCTTCCTTCACTGCATGTGATCTTTTAACACCAGTGATGGACTGAAGCCTTCAGCACAGATGAAAGACCTATGGAAATCCTTTTGCTGGAGCCTTCTAGGCATTCAGAGGCTTTCCCAAGCCATTTCTTGATTAACTTTGGTGAGCAGACACACAAACTGAAGGCAACCATACTTCTGCTGACCTCTTGCTGCCTCCCTTCTCCAGCACCCAAAAAGCTGGCATGCCTTTGCATGACTTCTCCCCATTTCCTCTCGGCCACAAGGACAAACCCATTCTTTCAATTCCCACCATCCTGGAGATGTGCCCTCCACTCCCACAACCCAG
The DNA here is from genome assembly GCA_035047865.1 of Dendrocincla tyrannina. Classification (NCBI taxonomy): domain Eukaryota; kingdom Metazoa; phylum Chordata; class Aves; order Passeriformes; family Dendrocolaptidae; genus Dendrocincla; species Dendrocincla tyrannina. The sequence continues at coordinate 2,322,344 of JAWWMP010000167.1, forward strand.
ATCGAACACTGAAACCCTTCCAGAGAACCCATCCAAAACTTGACTCACTCTCAAAAAAAACCAACCTGTAGAGACCATGCAAAACCTCACACAGGGCAGCCATGGTCGTTAAAGCATCTAATTATGTACTTTCCCATTACTAAGCCTGATTTGATTTAAGCAGCTCCCTGGCTAGAGCTCTGGGATGTAACACCATGCTCTGAATCATCCCCGTCCCATCTGCTCCTGTCTTTGCCCTTCCCAGCTCACAGGTAGGATAACACAAAGATGCGCCAAGCTAAATATTTAATAGGAGTGCTAATGGCTTTGTTAACTGAAGCTGGGGTGGGGAGGGAAGCATTTCCTTGGGTTAGGATGACTGAACTGGGTATGTGCTAATGGGAAACCTGCACAGCCCAGTCCTGTGCTGGTTTTGTCCCTGGGATGTGAACGCCAGGGCTGTGGGCAGATGGTGCCACGCTCGCGCCCGGCACTGAGTCACCACCGACCAACAGCTTGCACCAGAACAGATTTGAAGGAAGAGTTTTTCTGTGTGTGGTTCTTTTCAGGTGAAGGGATCAGTCAGCCCTAACAAGCCTTCCTGTGGCAAGCCTTCTTGGGATGATGCTGGGGAGCACTCAACCAAGCCAAGGCAACTGAACCTGCAAGAGCAAACGTGGCCATGGAAAGAGCACATGATGGGGGTTGGAGCAGCAGCCTGGTGGAGCTGTGCCAAAACCACCCCTTTTCACCTTGCTGGGATTTTCCCGACAGTTTGCAAATCCCGTCGACGGGAGATAAAAACACCCACCAACGTTCCAGGGCCAGATGGTAGTTTATGTTGATGAAAACTGCGATTTGTTTTCATGGAAACTAGTCAAAGGAGAGCGAGCAAACCTGGAAAAACACAGCTCACCCTTTGGGGAAGAGTATATTTTATGGACAGCTTTCGTTGCCACCTGATGGAGCGTGACTGGGACATGGGTACATGAGATCACCCTAAAGGTCTGCCCAGGCCAAGAGAGGAACTGTGGGATGCAGAGGCCACTGGCTGAAATTCAGCCTAAATTAGGGAGAAGTGGAAGAGAGGTACCTCCCATGATGTGTTGGCTTGCCAGCTCACCAGCAGACAGTTCATTGCTGCACCTTCCTTATACAGAGAATGAAATCATGGGCCTGCTCTTTGTGCCTGGTAGGTGAGCCCCAAGAACCACTGAGGACCATCGAGTGAGGGAACAAAGAAAAAACTAGATACCAGCTTTGTGTATTAGAGGTTTGTAACTGCCTGTTTCTTTGCATTTTTCATCAAATAACAGGAAAAAAATGGACCAGCAAGTAGAGCTTCTCATGCCCTGGGGCACTTCCACCTCTGGCTGATCTTTCTCGCCAGGGCTCTCCAACCACTGCCTCTGTGGCACAGTGTTGGTTTTGGCTGGATTAAGCTCAGCCTGATCCCCCCAGAGCAAGGCCCAGGGCACAGGCAGTGTAAATCCTGTTGGCTACAGTGGCCCCAGGCCAGGAGTGATAACAGTTCCTGGAGAAGACTCATAAATTTCATCCAAGTTTCCTTCTGCTGAGTTTTCATTTTGCTTCCAGGGGATCTGCAATCCTTCATCTCTCACAACTCCTGGGGACCTGCGTTCTGATGTCATAAATTTGTCATCACAATGACATCACTGACAGACCAAGCAGGAGGAGGAAGGTCTCCAGGACTAAGCCAAGGACCTTCCTCTAGTGAGTGGCAGTGATTCACACCAAAATGCCCCCAGGAAAAAGGAAGGATTCTCACTTTTCAGCCCAGATTAATCTTTTCTATCTATTAGAGATCCGGGCAGTGGGGTGGGGTTGGACATGTTGCTTCCAAGAGCAGGTGTGTATCTCCGAACTCTGGGGCTTTGCTCTGCTTCTGGGTTTATTCTGCTCTGTTTCCAAGAACTTCCATTCCTCCACAAGACAGCTTAGCAGTTTTATGAGCAAAGAGAGATTTCAGAGGAAAACAGGGCCGTGACTAGGTGAGACCTTGCTGGAGGTTGCTGTGGCATTGCACCTTAGCCTGGTGGTAACGCCGTGGCCTTTTTCCCTTAATATATCTGCACAGAATAAAAGAGGAAACACTCAAAAAAAACTAAACTCCAGCATTGCTGAGGGGAGCAGAAGGCAATGACCCTGTTGTTTGAAGAGGCTGGTGTCAGCCTCATTGAATTCATGCAGATTTTCCTCCTTACACATACTTGCAAATGTTGATTTTTAATTTTTTTTCTTTTTTTTTGCCTCCTTCAACCACTGCTCTCCTGGCAGGAGAAGCAGCTTTGGGGCCAGGTAAATATTTGCTGGCACCATTGAGTGGCATCATCTGGAAGGACGGCGGGGTGGACTCGGGACTAGTTTAGGATCTGTCTAAGAATAGCCCTCCTTGTCATGCATCCCCTGTCCTTGAACACCCCCCTGCCATGGATGCCTCAACACCTGGACAGCCCAGCCTCGCCTCACACATCCTGCACACTGATCCTGTTGCCTGCCTTCTTTCCATGCTGGTACTCAGGGGCCTGATTTCTTGGCAGGTCATCCAGAAATCAGAAAGTAACTCTGCAAGAGAGCAGATCTCAGGGTAGGAAAACTAAAAAGATTTCTGTGCCGCAGTTGGGGATTTTCTGAGAGATGTTCCGCTGTTCTCTCTCTTGTGCTGTTGGGTGGTACGAAAGGGCAGGGAGAGGACATAATTCTGCTCTAACTTGCTACATCATCAGTTTTCATTAAAATATTCTTCTGCCATATCTTTGTAATTTTTCATTTTGGAGGCAAATTTATTAAAGGTGTACTTCAGCCTGATTAAATTAAATAACGTGGCATTAGCAAATAAAGGGTTTTTTTTATCTCAGCACACCACCAAAAAAAAAAAGAAGGGGAGGGGGGGAAATTGCTGTAATATAAATAGCTATTTAATACTATAAAGAAGGGGGGGAAATTCCATTCTTCATAAGCTCCTGACACCCATTTGTTACCTTCCCTTGGCCCCACCACCACAAATCACACTGGAGCCTCGCAGCCAAAATAGCCCAAATGTAAACCCATATAATATCATGTGTTTTTCAAGATAGGTAATAATACTTTTTGCACACAAACAAACCTTCCTAGCACACCAGCAGGTCCCTCCCTAAGCCTCCCTGTGTGGCTCTTAACTTCTCAGACTCATTTCAGGGCTATTTCCTGGTCAGAGATGGCTTTGAAAATGAAGCTGAGAAAGGTGTTTCAGCTTATTTTTGTTTTCATTTCTGCAAGGCAGCAAGAAAGGGCAGGCACTGTGCTCTGAAATCCAGGACTTGCCTTTGCTGCCTTGCTCTTAATAGGGCCACTTTGCCCATGTTTTTCCCTCTCAGTCTCTCCCAAATCCATTTCAGATAGTTCTAGGTGGAAAAATAGTGTGTTTGGCGGATTTCTCTCCCCTTAGCCCTGATACACTGTTTGGGTAATTCTAGGGCTATGAACACACGAGCATTTTTAAAGCCGTATGTCAAACATGGCCCTCCCCTTCCACAGGCTTTAAATCCAACTGCCCTGCCAGGATGCTCCAATACAGCCAAGTATGAAGGTTTGCAGAGACATCCAAGGTTTTCTCCTCTCCTCCTCAGCACAGAGGGGCAGCATATGCTCCCTCATCTCTCTGAGGACCAGGGGAGTTCCCTTTCCCCAAAGCCACCCTGCAGGTCTCCAAGCCTGGAATAGGCACCACAACCACAGCAAAAGGAGGAAAAACTTGGCAAGTTTTTTGTTTTGGGGTTTTTTTGAGAGCTTCCCATCAGTTTCTGAGCCCATGGCTCTCCAATGCCCGTAGCTAGAGGAGATTAGGAAGGAAGCAAACATCTCCAGCACTCCTCACCCACCAAGGAAACCTCAGTGGGCTTCTCCTGATGGCAAACAGTCAGAAAGGTGTTGCACCCTTCCCTCTCCATTCAGCACTGCGTGGGAAGCTGCTGAGCAAAAGGCATCCATTCTCTGCAGAGCTTCATCCCCTCGGGCACATGAACAGACTGGGGCACACACAGTGGGTTGTCTGTTGGATGCCCCCTCTGGATACCTGTCACCCCATCCTCACTCTCTCTCAGGCCACTTATTTCCCCCCAAGAGGCAAGACCAAATTGCTGCAGCATTGCAGGTGGAGGAACAAAACCACCAGGGATTGCATGCCTGGAAATGATGGGCAGGGACACAGAGCAAGTCACTTCACAGCAACCAAAGGGACTTGGTCCCAAGCCAAAAATCAACCTCCCCAGCTTTACCAGCACAGCCCAAATCTCACCTTCCCTGTTTATAAACAGAAGCAGATGCAGGGTCGAGGGAGTTTGGATGCCTTGGGAAGCATTAAACTCGGCTTTGAGAGGTAAGGCACCTCCGTGTTCCTGACGTGTTTTTACCCAGCCCTAAGAGCTGAACATGCTTTTAAACAACACTAATGATCAGTCATCAGCTCTTTGGAAGATTTCCATAGCAGCATTTGACTACTGGATAGCGATCAAGTCGAAGAAGGCTTGCCAAGTTCTGGGCACTTGGCTGGCAGGAGAAATGTTTAGAGCTTCAAGGAAGACTCGGCGCAGCTTTTGATCCTCTCTAGTCCCGAGAGTTAAACAAAAATAACTCTTTTCTCCCCTCTCCCTCCCAACCAGCATTTTCCTACATTTAATAGCAGAGAAGGAGGCCATACATGTGGTTTTGACATATTTCAGCAATGCTGTTTTTAATGAAGTTAGCCCCCAAGTGTTGTTATTGTCTTCCTGAATTTTAGGCTCTTCCCTAAATCTCACAAGTTCTCTGCTTCCTCCAACTCTCTGGTGTTATTTGCTATTGTCTTCCTCAGAGATATTTCTTTGCCCCACTTCTCCCTGAAACATCCAATTTGCTCTCACTTTGGTGCCCCACAAAAATGCATGTTCTCTGTGTGCCTTTGGCCTCACTTTGTGTGTTTTTTCATGTGTGTGTGCTCATCCTGATCATCCTTTGCTGGCTCCCTCCCTCCCTCCCTGTCCTATCCTACCAGTCTGTGTGTGCACAGAGGAAATAAAACCTGGACTAATGCTGACACTCTCCATCTGGAAGACACCAGAGGGGCCAGCAGCAGCTGAAGCATAAACACCCCTGCCACTTTTTTGGAAAGACTCAAGGTCCAAGGCAAGTGAAAAACACAGAAGGAAAACAAATAAAACAAACTGGCAACAACAAGGAAGACAAGAACTTCTGAAGGGGTGACAAACCCTGTTAGAATCAGTCTCAGAGAGAGGGAAGAAAGAAGGTGGAGATCTCAGAGTAGAAAGCAATGTCTAGGAGCATCTCTTTGCACTGTGGGACCGAGGCACTGCTTGGATGACTGAAGACAAATGAGATGTGTTGGTGGTCCTCACTAACAGCACTCCTCTCCCACACCAGACTGCCCCCAGGGATGCAGACAATAAAGAGCTGGGAGATAACTGGATCCTCTGGCAGCAGAGGGTTTATTCAGCTCCAAAGGCAACTCCCCAGCTGCCAGTGACCACATCTCAGCATCCATCAGCATCCTCACTTGCTTTCCCAGTGAGGACCCATCCTAACCTGCCTCTGGCAAGACAGCTCTGTCAGCTCTTGCCCAGAGGAAGAGCAAAGCGTTAAATTAAACACCCTCATGTGTTTTTGAGTACTTCTGCACCCTTGGAGACACAACCTGATTCTTTTACACCTCGGTTCTCACCTCAGATGCTGGTGGAAAGTCTGAGCTTTGTCCCTCTTGTATTATTTCCTCATTTTCCACCAGGATCCCAGCCGAGAACCACCTGTGCCAGCCTTTTAATGAGATTTGGGCTCTGCAGGGAGAACACCAGCTCCACACCAGCCACATTCCCCGGAGAAAGACCCTGTGGAGCTCCTCCTGGGGCAGCGGGGAGTCTGTGGGATGAATGTGGGACATGCTTGTCCAGGGATTATCCGTGCCCGGGTTCAGGCAGAGGCCGAACAATCCAGGGTTGTTACAGCTCTAATGAAAACCACCCTGATGATTCCCCCTCCTCAGCAGGCTGGGCTGTAAGCAGGGCATAAACACCCCACAGGTGTAGGAAGCACCAGCTGTGTTACACATCTCTCAGGCAACTTCGCTGCAGTGCTTTATTCCCCCCTTGGAAAAAAAACCCACTTCTTAGAGCAGTACAAAACTGATTAGATTGAGGCAAGAGAAAGAGTGATGGAAAACAGTGAACAATAAAACCTGGGAGCAGGCAACAGTTTCTGGAGGGAAATAAGAGAAAATAAAGCTGATGCTTTCAAGATTAATGACTAATGACAAATAATTGTGGCTGTGGAACAGCAACGAAAAGGCAGAATGGAAACAAGAACCAGACAGAAAAACTAGGCGTTAGGTCTGATGGCAAATTTAAGGCCATTAATTCATAATTGCAGCCATTACAGCCAGTAGTTTCAAGTGAGTCCAGCAATATTAAGAGCTGCTGGATGGGGTGCTCTTATGAAAGATTCTGGCTGTTATTTAGGGTCCTCAGTGAAGGCTGAACTGCTGTGGGAAAAGCTAATCCTCATCTCACATCATGGGTGTTCATGGGAATCTTTGCTCTAAGGAAGGAAGGGAGACACACCTTCCACCTCCTTCTTCAGGCACAAAAGGAGCCACTTTGCCCACATTTATTGACTCCTGGGCTTTTATTTCACCCACACACATGAGGGGCAGACACCAGTCCCAGAGGCTGAACATGTCTGTCCTCCCTTGCTTCCCTTTTTCAAAGTGCAAATCAAAGCATTTAATGACATCCAAAGGCCTCTTCCCACCAGCACAGGGTAAAAGGCAGGGCACCAGGTGAAAAAGGGTGGTTTTCTTGCAGTTTCAACAGTGTCCATCCTTCTAAGGAGGTGGTTAATATGCTGCCCATATCACATCCCCGTGAATCACATCCACTTAATTTAATGAGAAAACTGACAATTCACTGTTAGCAGCCCCTTGGAGACAAAGCCTGTCCTGCTCTGCGTCATCCAAGAGTTATAAAATGGCCAGTTTTGCTTGAATTCTGGGATATTTACAGCTTGAGGTGACGGGAAGAGAAGGAACAGAGTTAAATCTCAAGCAAGATGTGCTCCTCTCAGATCGTGCATTCACAATAGACAGAGGCACTCAAACCAGCCTGACAGCGTATACAAGACATTTGGCAGCCTGGCAAAGCTTTGTCCCTCCCAGAGATCAATCAAAGCAAGAGAGAGACTTGCCAGGGAAGCATGGGATCAGCTGTTTTCTCCTAGTCTAGCAATGGTCTTCTCCTCTCCATTCCCTTCATCCTTTTTTGTTGTTCTTGTTGTTGGGTTTTTTTCCTGGTAGGAATTCTCACCTGAAGTTGTGCAAAGCATTTTATCCACTTAACATCCAGATGGTTTGAAATCAGGAGGATCTATCAGTCCCTTGCCAAGTGTGCATTACACCTTCCAGGAGAGCAATGCCATCATGGCATGGGAGCCATCCCTTTCTCTTCACCACTAACTGGGTGAATGACCAACAGCAAAGCACCATTTCCTTCACAGCCTTTGGTTTCTCCTCCAGACCTTTCCCCTCCCCTTTTAATTGGGAACAGACCTATTATTTTCCCTGTGCTTGGAAGACATTAAACCCCCCAGCTATTAAACTGTATCTATTTGATGCACAGAGAAAAACACTTGGATGTGCAACCCGAGAACATCTGATACCATGGTGAGTAAGAAGAGGAGGGTGATCAAGGCAGGATGGCAAGATGTTGTTTCCACTTTGGTGTTTTTTTGCTCATAATCCTTTTACACGTGCCTACCAGATGTTCCCCGTATCACACTTGGTACAGCCAGATGGCATCAGAATCTCTTCCCCATCATGTATCATCAGCTCCCAATCATTTCACCAGTGCTGCAAACGAGCCCGGTCGGAGGGGAACGAGGTGCGCGGGGTAATTGCCGGCGCATCCCAAAACATCTGCGCTCGCATCCCTGGGGGCACCGCTCCACATTCCTGCTCGCAGAGCCCAGCCTGGCTGGAGGGGAGTTAAACACCCGGTAATTTCTGCGAGGGGAAACCCAGCGTGTGTCCTGCGACTCAATTACCACGCTCGCACCTCCGCCCAGCAAGGTCGGAGGTTCAGCTTTACGAAGCTCAGGCTGTGGAATGCGTGGTTAGATCCCTGGATGGACAGATGGACAACCGAGCTGCTTCACGCCCCGAAAAGAGGCATTTGCTGTGCAGAAGAGAACTGGGATGGCTTCTATGAGCAAAATTTGGGAGTGAACGTGTAGGATCTGAGTCCTGCCATCAGGTGTGTTACCCTGTACAACGCACCCAGTGCCTTAAGGACATGGTTTGGTGCAGATTTGAGACTCAGAGTGGCCTGATCTTACAGCAAAAGGGCAATACTTAGAGCCAAACTATAAGAAACGCCAGAATTAGGAAGACTTCAATCAGTGGCAAGGGCCAGCATGTTTAGGACAGGTATTTGATGCCCCACCAAAGTTGGGAGGCTGTGGTGGGCAGAAGCGCCCTCCAGACACGTTGCAGATACTGCTGGCTGTGTGGTGCAGGAGCAGGAGAGGAGACAATTTTAGGAAGCAAATAAAATAGAAATAGCAGATCAGATCTGAAGGGATTCTTTCTGATAGGCAAGTGACAGTATTAACAACCTGGCAGTTCCCCTGGTGCCCCAACTTCTAAGGTAATCTCAGAGGAGAGCTGACAGGCAGATCAGCATCAAGAGCCATCTCTGCAGGGAAGGAGACGCTCATCTCCCCAGACCTCCCCATCCCATTCCTCTCTCTCCTCGTTTTCCCTCTTTTTCAGACTGCCCCCAGCAGGGCAGGCCTGGGAGGGCACAAAGCCCCAGTTCAAGTGGAGGTCAGGGATGAAGCCATGCCTCGGTGGGGACAAACCCAGCAGCCACCTCTGGGCTCTGGGACAGTTGGGCCACTCTGGCAGCTGCCAGCCCCTCCAAAGAACAAGGGAAGGCAGCTTTGCCCAGCGGGGCCACAGGGCGGAAGAGAGGGGACCAAGGGGAGAGGGCAAGGGGGGTGTCCATTGATATAATTGACTGCTCGACTAATTAAAATTCCTGGGCTGCTAATTGGGGCTGGGATTTGCCCACTGAATGCTCCCTCAGCAGCTTTGCCCAGAGAGAGGGGAGCCTGCATGGAGGAGGGGGGTGGAAGTTTGAAAGGACCCGGGCCCCTCGTTGGGGCTCGCAGAGCCCAGAGCTGTTTTGTCTGACCAAGTCGCCAAATTACTTTTGACAAGTGAAGGGGATTGGAAATAATGGGGGTCTGTGAAAAGCCCAGGGCGCAGATGGGGGGGAACCATGAGATAATGAGGAGGCAAAGCCCTCCCATGGCTGGGGGCTTCCCACCTCCCAGCAAGGCATCGGGGACAGGGGTGTGAGGGGACCAGGAGGAGCTGTGGGACATCTGTGGGACATTCCAGTCAATATTTGGCATGGAGACTCTCTGCCTGAGGCACAAGGAAAGCAGGGAGTGCCTGGAGCTCCCAGGAGCACTTGGCAACCCCTGCTCTGCCTCAGCTCCACTATTTAAGAGTTGTCTTCAAACCCTCATGTCACATCACCAAAGTTACTGTCACTTTTCCACCTCCCCACCCCAGGTTAGGTGTTTTCCATGCACTGACCAGCTGTGCCAGCAGCAGCTACGGCATCCCAGGTGTTCACCTGATCCAAATAAACTCCACATCCCTGTAGGATCCAGGTGCTCCGGCAGCACCAGACATGGGAAATCAGCAATCAGACTGCAATAATTAAAGTGTTCATTTACATACCAATACCCCAGATATTCTCCACCTCATATCCCTTTCACAATGATGCAGTATCCGAATCTGGAGCACATATGAGTGCACACAGCCAATTTCTTTCTACTCACAAAGAGAAAATAACCTATTCTTTTCATGTCAACATGCCCTGTTGTAATACCCAGTTGGTAATTTCAGTATCTAATTCAGCATCCACAGAATCTTCACATCCTGTGAAGTGAGATGGGTGCCCTATTGCCTTGGCTTGGAGAACAAAAAGAATTCCTCTAATACTCTAGAAACACCCAGGAGATATAATTTTTGTAAGCATAGAGTTGGGACACATCTGACCAACACTGGAAAGAGGAGCGGGGATGTACCACTTTTGAGAGGATCACTAAGCAGGAAAACATGCCATGGAAAGGCAAAAGAAACTGGAACTGGTGTCAAGTTTCTCACTTTTCCAGAGGATCTCACATCTCTTTCACCATGGCCTTCAGGTTGCCTCTTTCAGACAAAACAAAAATGCCTGAGTTGCATGAGCTTGGTCTTCCTCATGCCCAGACACAGACCTGGTGGACTATTTCCCCAGTGATTCCTTCCTTCCTTTTTTCCTCTAGAAACTCTGTTTTTCCCTTGGGATGGGATTTCCCTGGAGAAGAGCTTCCAGGGAGGAAGCTGGATGCTCACATAGGTATTGCACTCCACTACTTTTCAGGGCACCTGACACCTCACTCTCCTCCTCCCCAGAGATTTCTGCACTGGCAGGGACCAGAAGAAAGGGACAAATATGCCCATTTTTCATCATTTCAGTGATTTTTTTGAACACAGGACATTAACCCCTTAAAGGCTGCAGGTCAGGGAGCTGTCAGATGCTCTCCCCATGCTCTCCACAGCCTTCTTTTCTAGCTCCATGCAATTGGATTCAGAGCAGATCTCACGTTTCAGCAGCACTGTGGGGACCTTGGGAGGTGCTGATATACCTTTCTTCCCACATCAAGTGATACTAAAGGAGAGAGCTCATGTTTTAGTGGAGTTTTCTTCCCCCCTTAACTTCTCTAAACTTGGATTGTTGAAGCTCCAGCTGAGCTCTCAAACAGGCACTGTGCAAGTCACATCCTCAGCTTCAAAGTGCTGCAGCAAACCTGTGTGGCAGCTCATTTGCTGCCTGTTTTGTTTTTTAAGCCAGAGATTCCCAAAGCTGCCTGGAAAACAGAAACCTGATTCCCTCTGGTTCCAGCCCTCCTCTCCCCTAAAGGCCACCTTATTCCCAGCACAAAGCCGTGACTCCTAAGCCACTGTTTGCCATATGTCTTTGATAAAATGCCACCAATTCATGGTAGAGTTTGGGTCAAGCTCTTCTGAACCTATTTAGGGCCTCTGATTTTTCCTTTTTAGAAGCAAAATTATAAAAATGCTTTGAAAGTGAAGCCAGCTGTAATTGTCATGGCAGTGCTCCTTTCCTAGAAAGTTCCAAAAGCCATTCTGTGTGATTCTGGAGGTTTTCACCCCCCCTTTTTATTCAGTAAATCTTCAAAGCCTTAACGGGCAAGTGGGGCTGAGGGCTGCCAGAGTCAGCAGAGACATTCCTGGCTCCTGTGAAGGCAGAGAGAGGGCACAGAGGGGGAAAGGATGGAGCTGCAGGATTGTCTGCATTTTTCCTAAACAGTTTGGGGTCAAGCCTGATCCCTGGTGGGGTCAGCTCTTTTACAGTCTAACACGCCCAAGTCAAAGGAGACTGCCTCTTCTCCACAGGAATCCAGCTGGAGGGGGGCTCTGCAGCTCCTCCAGGAATACAAGGGTTGGAGGTGGACGGAGAAAAGCATGGGGAAGGAGGGGAGGCAGCAAAGGGGAGGACATGGCAATGCAGGACAGCAACTGGATGCACAGGACCTGCCCACTGTGTCCCAGGAAGGGCACATCCCATGGGTGCCTCTCAGCAGCATCACACCCCACCATCCCTCCCCATAGAGCACTATGGGTTATATCCACCATAACCCCCAATGGGACCTGGTTTGGCAGCACACCAGCATGGGAGGTGATGTCAAGAGTCACAATTATCACCCTCAAAAAAGCTTTGCATCATCTACAGGATGCTTCTCACCAGCAAAATTACCCCAGGAAATTGAAGTCGTGGTGACTCCACAGCACTTTGCAAAGCACTGACATCTCTGATAAGAAAGAAGGGAAGGAAATGAGGAAATCTGTATAGCTGGGTAATACCTCAACATGCCACACACCAGTGCTGAGAAAGAGGTTTGGGCAAAACAGCAACTGAAAAGGAGATACAGAGAGAGAAGAGCTGCCCACACTGCCCAGCTCACACGAATGGAGTGGGATGTTACGTGCAGCCAGAGAGAAATAAGTTATAAAATAGAAAGATGTCAAAGTTACTTTTTTCGAAATGTAAGCCCCATTACACAAGGCAAAAGGTGCGTATTAACTGTAATAAAAAAAAGAAGCTTTTACAGAGATGAATTCATCTGCCCCATCCTCCTTAAACCAGAGGTTATAAATTGTGACGGATCATATATGTTTTTGGGAAGCGAAGGCAGCCCACACGCTCCCAGGAAAAGAGGGAATTGGGGAATGGATCAGAAAGTTCTCCAAGGAAAAGGCTTGGGAGACATTTGCATGAAGCTTTTTCTTCTCGCCTTAGAGCTGGTGTCATTCTGATCCACGGGAGAAGGAAACTCTTCTCACCCCTCTTTTCCTACAGCTCCTTGACCCCACGGGGCTCTGTTTGCAGACCCACAATGAGGATGAACTTAAAGCCTGTTGTTTGTGGACTTGAGATTATGGGAGCGGGATAAATGATGAAAACAACAGAACGCAGGAGCTGTGTTATCTGCTGCCACACATCGATCTCGCCCCAATTCCACCAGCAAAGCCACTCAAGAATAGCAGAGCTCAGAGCAGCGAGTCTGAACAAAAGATAATCATTTTTATCTCTCCCCTTTCAAGTTTCTGTAACAAAAGCCTGTTCCTGTCTGGCCAAGGAACAGACCCGCCTGCCACAGCCAAACTTCAAATATTGCTGATTGACCTCACTGTGTAAAATAGGCACCATTAAAGTGTTCTAAGTATAATTCTCAGAAATCATGAGTCACTGTCTGATTTCGGCAGAAAGGGCTAAAATGATTAAGTTGCTCACTATGAATTATTCACTGATAATTACATTGTAGTTAGAGATCTCTGTGTAGACGGTTCATTTCGAGCAAACTGCTTGTGAACTGTTAATATTTCTCCAAAACCCCCACTTTTGTTCGTGCACATCATATATAATGAAGCAGAAATATTGGTGGCCATCAGGGGCAATCAGAATGATATTAAATGTGGAGACAAAATGCTGCTATTCTGAATTCTCAAACCGCTTTGCCAAGCAAAGCACAGGTCAGAGCATCACTTTCTCCCATTTCAGAGCCAGCCAGGATGAGTTTCTTGGAGAAACACAGCACAGGCAGCAGGGAGAGGAGGAAATGAGCTGGTAACCACTGAGAAAATTCACCTTTTGCTCTCTTTGGCTGGTGACTGCTGGGAATCTCTCTAAATTCAGGCTCTTCAGGACTGCAGACAGTTCAGTCTTGCTTGTCCACCTGCTGCTCACACAGGGCTATTTTGGCAACCAAGCTGCTGTTTACCTGCCATTGCACTGGCAAGGGTGGCATAAAAAGCTGGCAGGGAGGAGAAAGCCACCCTGAGAGCTTCTCACCTGCCAGGGAAGTGGGGGGGAGCTCATCTCCCCCACACTTCCAAGCAGGGATGCCGGGTTTTGTCACAAAGAGCCACCTCAGCATAGATGAGCTGCCACCATTCTCCTGCAGGATAACCAAAGCAGTCCTTAAGGTCTGCATGGGCTCTGTGCCAGACTGCTCCCAGCTCACCTGGTTGATCCCCCCTTCCTTTTCCCTCACCAGCTTGGTCTCGGTGATGCTGGGATGTAGAAATAGCCAGGGGGGCTTCCCTCCAGCCCAGTCCCCCCGAGCACACTGCCAGCCAGGACAGGGTCCTCAGGCACAGCTCCAAGAGCACAGCCTGGACCCACACCAACTTCTGGAGCATCCAGCAGCCTCTGCAAGACATTCCCCCACAGCTCAGAGGTCTCAGCCTCCTCTCAGCACCCAAATAAAACCAGATGTCCAATGCTGTGAGTATAAGCTCCTAGCTTTGTGGGTCACACAGCATGACACAAGCATTTGCTATCATACATTGGGCTCCTATCTTGGAAACATCCCATGTTTTCCAGCTGTGCTGGTTTCTATCACGTAAACACTACAAAGTAATCACCAGCTTTTCTGGGCACGGCTTGTATGACATCAGAGGAGAACTACACAGGTCACCTGGTTTCCCCAGTCCTTGACAAGTCTGAGAAGGTACAACTGGTTCCTAGGGTGCATTTTTCTGGTGATAGCCCTATGAAAATAACACCTTTCAGGCACTCCCAGCTTAGGAAAAAGAGACCAGACAGGTCTGTGTGAGACCCTACTATGTGAGAAAGTCTCTGTGAGACTGTGTGCTTCTTTGAGACAATTTGTCATGGGGAATGAAAAGGGAGATGAGATGCTGGAGTCACTCCCATGTCTCTGTGGGATTTTATCACACAGGGCAGGGGCTGCAGGACTGTAAATGCTGTTTTATTGCTAATAACTGGTCACCTCATCCTCTGGTTCAGTCACTGCTCTTCACAGACATAGGCAATGGATTTAATGCCAAAATCTCTCAGCCCACCACCTGTCATGAGATATGGGCAGGGTTGAGGGCAGAAAACACCTTGGCACGTGCAACCAAGAAGCTGGGCTGGGAAAAATGTAGTTTTTCCCTTTTTCTGTCACCCTGATGGGATACACCAGAGCTGGGGATGGAGACAGCAGGCAGAGGATGGGGACACTGCAATGGTAGCTGTGCCACTACACTCCATAGGGCCCTTCAATTGAACGTTGAACAGGTGAGAAATTTAACATTATCAAAGACTTACAGTGTTAAATGAAGAGTCATCCTCAGCCCACCTCACATGTGCTGTCTCTTAGTTGCACTTGATACTCACAAGCTTTTTTAATTGGAAAAAAGCAACCAGCAATCATTTTTATGCATTACCTCTAAATCCTATCCTATTTAGCTGCTCTATGCGAGAACCACTTCCACACCTTGATCATCCTTCTTGCCTCTCCCTGAACCTTTCCCTATCCTCCCTCTCCTACCAGAGACAGCAGCAGGCCACCCATGACGTGGATGCACACTCTGTCACGGCAGAATGCTGTTTGCTATTTAGTTTCCTGTTTTCCTCATAATTCCTATAATTTTAGTCACTTCCTCTGGCTGCTGCTGAGAACAGAGTTGATATTTTCATCCAGCTCTCTATTATAACCACCAGATCTCATTGGCCGGTGGTAACAGCCAGTGCAGAGCCCATTACAGTCTATATAAAATTAGGATTGTTTTCTCCCAGGGGAAGGCAGTGCAGGAAAAACAGAGGGACTTGTTCAAAAATCACACAGTTGTTGTCTCCCCCCCTCCTTATCCTGAAGTCCTTCTATCTGCCCTTTTGGGGGTATGCAATGGGTTTCCATACATTTTTCCCCTTGGTTTGGCTTTTTTCTGTCTGAAACTCCTCACATTTCTGGGTCTTTACCTCGGGGAAGTTAAGGCAAAGGGCTTTCAAGGATGGAGTTGTGTATAGTGTTACCTCAGCGCTGCATTTTAAGACATTTCTTGGGCTTTTATGCTCATCCTCACCCTTTTTCCACTCCAGCATTGATTACACTGGGTAATTGTTTTCTAATTGGCCCTCAGCTGCTTATCTATCTTAGATAATTAAAGTGAAGAAGTAGAAATAAGAAAAGAAAGCGGAACTTTATTCTTAAGTAGCTGCCTATCGACTGCCTCCATCGATCGGGAGGTCACTTTGGGCAGATACACGAATGGGACACGTCCTTGACTGAAACACACACTCTGACAGACCCAGCAAGACACGACCCAACCTCTCACTCCTGTTTCTGCCAAGTCCCACCTTTATTTCTTACTCCACGACGGTTTCAACAAACTTTTTGGTACAGCATCTGCAGGAGACGCCAACAGACTCCTCCAGTCCAACAGCACCAGCTCGGAGGGCACCACCCAACCATCAGTCTACATCCAAGAGGCAACACAATGGGTGTCAGAGGGTGCTACAGACTGGTTTAGCTGGGCTGGCAGGAGCACACACGGGCTCAGTATCTTCAAGATCTTTACTCCCTTGTCAAGTCAGATTGAAACCAGACAACGAAACTATTGACTGCTCAAACCATGAGTCTAGAAAATCACTAGGAAGGGTGGAGCCAGAACACAGCGGAATGCACAGCCCAGCTCCCCCGACAAGGAAGGCATCCCAGAGCCTGGGCACTGCAAACCTGCTGGGTTTCACCTCCAAACCCACCCAGCTGCGTTTAAGAGCAAGTGGATCGAGGCACTCCATCTTCTCACGAATGCTGACACTGGTCATAACTCAGACTCTGTTGTGGAAAGCACTTGCTGCTCAAAGCAATCAAGAAATTTTCCAAGAAGTGTAAGAGCTCAGAATGTGGCTCTGCTTTGTAGAGGGAGCTCGAGTTAAAATCCAGTTCCTGGCTAACTCACCAAGATGGGTTCAGGTAGAGCCTTTAGGAGGCAACTCAAAGCACCTGGACTGAGATGGCAGAAGGTGTTAGACCTGACCCAGCCTGAACAGCCAGCACGCACCTACACACCTCAGACAACTAAAAACCATGCACAGGCCAGTGTGACGCAGATCCCACTGGTGGTGCCTCCCACCAACTCTGAAAACCCGGCAAAACAGAGCAGGTAACTTGTTATCAGAGTTGAGAAGAGAGGCTAAGGAGGGCAAGATGTACAATTTAGAGTTTGTCCTTCTAAGAAAAGAAGTCCTGACTGCCTTCCAGCACCCACCTCATGCCATTTCCTAACCCAGCTGGCATGCTGGCCTTTGCAAGGGACAGCAGAAACTCCAGCACCCGAGTTTCAAGCAAACAGAGAGAAATGGGGCAGAAACCAAGGCAGAGATGTGTTTTTCCCTCTGCAGATGTTCAGGATGGAACCAAAGCTGTTGTACGATTGCCCCATAAATAATGAAGAGTAACACACATACTTCTGGGCATTAATTCACCTTTTAAGCTCAAAAAATTTCACCCCAGATGCTCCCATTTCTGATCTCTGCCCACAAAGACAACCAGCTCAGATCAGTCACAAGGACCTGTTGAAGGCACACAGGAGGAAAGCCCTCTCCAGCCTGGGCAAGGCTGAAGCTTCAGCATGGGTTAAGCAACCTGTCTTGGCTTCAGCTGCCTAATTTCTGTCTACATCACCCAGAGACCTCAGCACAGCAACACTGAGGTGACACCCCCCACCCTGCCCCGAATCAAGGGGTGACTTTCAACATGCCACTTGCAAAGATCACCTGGTAAATTAAGCAGGTCCTTCCTGTTCGACCAGACACCCAGGAACCCCAAATTACAGTCTCTTAGCACAAAGCATGATAAAAATTCAGAACCAATTTCGGCAAAGTGCTTTTTAACTAAACTATACAGTTTTATTTGCTCTTCCCCTCTCCTCTCTGCAAATCATACTGGAAATGCTCCAAGCAGGAACCTTCTTTGTGTCTGTGCATGTAAAACTTCCAAGTACATGCTAATTCAGTTTAATTATGGATTTACTTCACTGGTTGCATTGCTAATGCCAGCAACAGCCAATATTTGCAGCCAAGGAAATGAGGGAAAAGAAAAGCAAGGTTTTCCGTGCTGATGTCCCTTTCAAATCCCATCCCCATGTCCCCATCCATTCAGAACTTGGTGTGCAGGAACACCACAAAGATAACCCCCTCTTTATTTGTACAATTTATTAGATAATCTCCTTCTAATCGAGAACTAATTAAAGGAAGAGAATGCTTGGTTGGAAACGGGGATTAAAATGTGGATAATTATCATAAACGCTACATTTGTTGTTCCAGCCTGCTCTGCTCTCCTCCTCCCCTCTCCCTTTCCCCCCAGCCCCTCTCCCAGGCTGCTCCTGATAATGCTCAGACTGTCTCAGAGGGGGGTTGCTTTCACAATCAATTATTTTCTTTTTTGTCTCCCTCGCTAATGTTTCGTTTGTGTGAGAACATTAGTGAGAACTATTTTCTTTGCCTTGTAAATTCATTTAGGCGACGGTGACAGAAGGTGGGGAGGTGGCAGCTGTAGGAGGGGAAAAAAAAAAAAGAAGGAAACAGGAACATTAAACCGAAGCTTATAAATTATTTCATCTTCTCCAGACAATCCAGATCTGTCACTGCTCTGTGTGTGAGGGAAATTTTTTTTTTTATTAATTTTTTTTGGTGTCCAAGAGTTCCTCACAGGCACGAGACATTGATGTATGTGGGAGGCTGACAGGAGAGTCTCTGCACAGCTCTCTTTGCCTGCTCACCTGCCAGAGCTGCTAGCGAGGACCATGGTCACTGTGGTCTCATCAGACACAGCATTTAGGTCACAGCCAGCAAGGAAAAATTTAGTTTCACTAGTCCTGCTTGGCTAAAGCACATTTTTAAGCCTGTATCCACACAGGCAGAGCCCATGGCTTTGTTGTAGTGTCCACTCAGGAGCACTTCTTGCTCAGGTAAACCTTTGGAGAAGAGGTGACTCATGCCAAGCCATACCACCTTCAAATGAGGTTTTTGAGCTCTAGAAGCTCTTGCACTAGACTGATGTGAGGCTCCATTCCCACAGTGATATCCTGCAAGCCCAGGGTTGATGACCCAGTGGATGGGAAGGGCAGATGCCACACGATACACAGGACTCTTCTCTCCCTGGCTCAGATGTTAACCATGAGAACAAAAATTATTGCTCCTTTAAAAATGGCCCAGCAGAAGAAAAGGTGAAAATGGGGGGAAACAGGCACGTAGAGAGAAGGTCCCCTGACAGAACAAGACAGGGATGTTTTAACCATGGCCAAGATGCAGGAAAACAGTGGTGGGTTTTCACAAAACGCATCGGACAACTTTTGTGTCTGGATTTTTTGACGATTAGGCAAGAAACAAAGTGCTAAAAGCACAGAAGTGACAGGCAGATTTTTTTTTTTCTCCTTTACATCTAAGGAGGAGAAAGCCTCTTCCTGCATAACCTGTACCTGCCATGTCATAGTCCAACCTGATGGCCGATCACCTCTCAGTCTGTCCCCCAAAACTTAATAGAAGGGATGACACAACCCCCAACTGAGAAGACACACAGTCCTTTGAAACACTGGCATTTAGTTTGCTTAAGTGATTTTGCTTTTGAGAGTCTTTCCACCAGTCCTGGGAAGAAGGGATGCTCAGAAAGGGCATGGAGAGGTTTCCTGTTCAAGGTCAGCATATCCCACACCACCACTGCCACCAGGGATTGTCCCCATTCAATGGGGACAGCAAAACTGCCCCTTAATAATGAGCACAGACTTCGATGCCAATCCACTCCACAGCTTTGATAAAGCACCTCTGACTTAAAGCCAGGCTCAGCTTTGGCACAATTCAAACCAGACAAAGCACAGATTTTTTTTTTCCCCCCCTCAAGGATCAGGGAACTCCCAATTTATGTCCCCTCAGGAGAGAAGCCCTGCATACAAACACACATAGTTCTGAAAAATTTGAACTATTACATTTCAAAGAGATATGTAATGCATAAGAATCTGGGCTCAAACATCTTTCTCATCATCCCTCCTGCCTTGAAGTAAGGTCTTGCTCTCTAAGAATCTGGACAAGAAAAACACTCCAACAAAATGAAAAGCAACCTGGCTGGTGATATATATAAAAGATGACATCTCCAGAAATCCCAAACTTCAAAGGGGCAGCTTTCAGCTCGTGACTATCCACTTCCTCCAGCCCTCAAGGCTAGTGTCAGGATTTTACAGCCACGGGAATCATTTGATCTCTCCAAACGGCAGCTCAGTGGTCTAGCACACTTCTGGATGTCAAAAAAGCATGCACTGCCACCAGCAATATTCTGCAGGGGTTAGTCTTTGAAAGGACAGATTGAGGTGAAACAATCAAAAGATTCAGCGGCAGGAGGAGAGGGAGAAGAGGATATTTTAAAGGACAGTCACATTCTGAGGGATTTTGTGGTCTGGTTTAGGCAATGCTGGAGCTGGGGTTGGCGGCACAGGGGCATGGCAGGGGCTCCCAGGTCTGATGGCCACACCAGCATGGGGCATCCACCTCCAAGGACTCCTCCACATCTCTCACAACAGCCTGAGAGGCTGTTGTTGAGGCTGTGAGAGACGCAGGAGGTGCATGGAATCTGTTTCCAGCACTGGGGAAGGGACCTGGAACAGCAGTTCAGGTCTTCTCTGTGGCATTGGAGCAGCAAAGGGAAGCCTTCATCCTCCTCCTCACCCCCAGAACACGCTGCAGGTCCCAGCCCTTTGTTAGGACACTCAGGGAGGTGGGGGGACAGAAGAAGCTGCCAGGATAAATAATTGGCTGCCTGCTGGTGAGAACTCTTAATTAGAGGCTTTTCAGCAACTAAATGTTTATATGGAGTTAATGTATTTACTTTGGTGCACACACACTGTAATAATAGAGCACCCTTCCTATGGCTCAGCAATTAGAGAAGTGTTTTGCAAACAAACAGACCCACCACCTCCCACGGATGGGCTCACACAGTCCCTTTCCCCAAAGCATCCCTGAGGGATGGGATGGCCACAGCTTTCCCAGCACAAGGCTGAGAGTGACTGTGCTGCTGGAGCAGGGTCCCTTAGCCCAAGGCAAGAATTTTTCCCTCTATCCAGCCTGGAAAACAGTAAACTGAGCCCAGTTTTCACGTTGCAGACTGGGAAAAATGGCTCCTCCTAAGCAGGGCACTGAATTGTGCACTGGCTGCAGTTTCTGAACAGATTGGAGATGCTGCGCTGCAGCAGTTTAATAGAGTCAGTATTTATTCCTGTGTGGGAGAAACACTCCATTATCTGGCTTATTAATTGTTAGTTAAGTAATGGGAAGGTGCCCAGAGCAGGAGATGAGCCCTCATCACTTGTTATTAGCTTAGAAAGCAGCAGAAATAAAATCACTGAGGATAAATTATCACAAGTGCTGCCCCAAGTACCGCAAACTGACAGAGCTGCTCAGAGGGGAATTCGCCGAGCGCTCTCAGGGGGGAACAGGGAAGGGATGGCAACAGTCAGTCCAGCTGGATACTTCTGTTTTTAATGAAAAGATTTCATCATCTTTGATCCTGAACACCACTTTTCAAGGCTGGGATCACATGGATATTCATGGCTGAGAGAGTATATCCCTGATCTTGTAGGAAAACTCAATTTATTAGTCTACCACTGACAGGTTTTGCATTGGTAGCTTAATGCTGCACAAGAAAAAGAGAGGGTTTTTTATTAAAAAAGCAACATGCAGCTGCAAACAGTCTGGCCTGGTCACTGCAGGGCTGCAATGGCCTTAAAAAATACAGGCAACCCCACTGTCAGCAGCAGAGTCTGGAGTAGGGGTGAGAGTCTCTACAAAATTAGTTTAACGAGGACCTGGAGCAGCAGCCAAAAAACCAACAATGAAAAGATAAAAGACTCTGCCTTGAACTCCAGAGAGGTGAAAACATCCAAGTTTCTCCAACTTCATAACAACTACCAGACCTAAACAAATAAAAGCCAACTACATGTTCGGCATTCACATCCATTTCCCCCAAATCCACCTTCCAGGGGTGGCCAGAGGGTCTCAGTTTGCTGGTCCCCATGCAGGGCTTTGAGTTGATTGCCCATCCAGGCAGAGCATTCCTGTCTATGCACAACAACAGGAGGTCCAACTTAGGTAGAGAGGAAGGTCTTGGATGCAGAGGCAAGAGCAGGGTGCCCACAAGGACCTGGATCGGCAGAATTCACTATACATTTATCAGACTCCCAATTCCAGAGGAAAGCAGAATACCAGGATACACACCATGGAGAAATTTAGCCAAATTAACACACTTTGTGATATAGTTTAGAAGAGACAGAGTTAAAATAAAGAAAAAAAGAAACAGTTGCTTCAGCCCTTGCAGCCATTTGCCCACAAAGCTCATCTCAGCAGCCTTTTTACAGCACATGCAGTGCTTTTCCCTGCAGTTCTGAAGGGGAAAGGATAGAGCAGAAGACTGAGCCAACATGAGCAGCACATAGACATTACCCAGAAACCAGTCACAGCCAAAGCTTTGGGCTAACCTCACACCTTGGAGCTGAGATTGAATCACCATCTGATCCAGGAAAGCACAGAAGCACTCGAGGCAGCTCTCCACACTCTGCTCCCCAAGCAGCAAAATAGATATAGGTCCTCCAGATTGAGGGTCCAGCCACAGGTAACTCCTTCCCTAGTACTTTACAGCAGTTAAAAAATTAATCATACAATCACAGAATGGTTTAGGCTCTCAGGGACCTTAAAGATCATCTTATTCCACCTCCCTGTAGGGACACCTTCCATAGGCCAAGCTGCTCCAAGCCCTTCCAGCCTGCCCTTGCAGGCTTTATTCATGGGCTTCACTCGGTCACCAAACACCAGTGTTCCTAAGACAGTAAATTCTCTCTAAAGAATTAATTGTGCTTATTTAAGTCTCCATCTGCAGAGGTTTCCCCTCAGCTGTCCCCACTGCAGACATGCAGAATGCTGAAGTCACTGCCAGAGCCCAGAACAAACCCTGCTCATGCCACAAAGTCCTTTTTTAAAAGAAGTTTTCATGAGAGCTGTGCCACTTTCTGAGCCTTAGCTCTTCAGGTAAGCATCTCTTCCTCCCTGTTTCATTTAACCTCTTCTAGAAACACAGCAACAAACACTGTTTTATCTACATGCTGCAGCAGGGCACCCTAGATCCAAGCTCATTCCCAAGAGTATTTGTTTGCAAGAGAAAAGACATCCTGGAGAACTCCAAATATGTTCCATCTAGCTCAGCCTCTTCACCTCCACGTGTACCCCAAGTCAAAAGGGAATCCCTTAAGAGTAGCAGCCCTCTGAGAAACAAATTAGCTCAAACCAGCTCCACAACAACAACAGTGTCCACATATTTCCTACCTGCTGTCCCAAGTCTTCAAGTCTCCTCTAGGTTCAGCTTCTGGGATAAAGTAAGAAATTTTAGGAGCGCCTCACTCCTAGGCGCTCTTGCAGCCACAAAATGGCTCACAGGTGGGCTAAGCAAGGCAGCCCAGTTAGGCCTCCCTAACAAGATCATTTCATTTAAGTGGATCCAGGTGTACCTTCCACTTTCTGAAGGTGCTTCCTGTGCTGTGTCTTCCCAAAGAGGGGACTCTACTGCAAAACTGCATATCAGTTGAAGAATGCTTTGCAAATGTTGTGTTTTTCCTGCACCCATCCTGTAACTTTAAGGGTCTATAACTTATTTGAAAGTGCTGGTGTTTGACAAGGAGCTCTCTGTTCATTGGGACTACCTAATACCACGGAGGCAGATGAGCTTCAGGTGACATGAAAGGAGCCAGACAAGCCAGAGAGAAGCTTCCCTCATGTTATCTCTGCATATTGATAATCTGGGTTATTACTGTATCACAGGATTCTTCCCGTGGATAAATTGTAAAGGTTTATATATGAAAATACTGCCCCTGCTATCAATATAAGCAGGACTTTCCACAAGGGCATGGAGCAATAGGACAAGGGGAAATGACTTTAAACTGACAGAGGGCAAGGTTAGATGGGATATTGGGAAGAAATTCTTCCCTGTGAGGGTGGGCAGGCCCTGGCACAGGTTGGGCAGAGAAGCTGTGGCTGCCCCATCCCTGAAAATGTCCAAGGCCAGGTTGGATGGGGCTTGGAGCAATCTGGGCTAGTGAAAGGTGTCCCTGCCCATGGCAGAGGAATGGAATGAGATGACTTTTTAAGGTCCCTTCCAACCCAATCCATTCTGGGATTCTATGATTTTCCTCTATATGGGCTGCTCTGTGCCCTAATCCCAGATGGGAACAAAGCTCCCGGGATGCCATTCACACCTGACCTGTGGAAAGTGATCCTATTCTCTGCCTTCTCCCTTCCCAGCCTAGCTTGCTCAGCTTCTGAATTTAAGACCATTTGTGCTTAATAAAAAGGCTTTTTTCATTGTTCATGGGCATGTAGTGCTGTTTCTGCAGGTGTTGCTGTGTCCCTCTGTGATTTCATCCCTTTGCAAGGCTCAGGGAGAGCTGGGGGTGGGAAGAGCTGCACTGCAGGGAGTTTATACTAAAACTTTTGCCAGGATGTAGCTTTTGGCTGACAGGTAGAGCTAGAGAGCACTGAAGATATGGAGAGGACTTTAGCATTGAAGGTAGAGTGGGATGTGTGCCAGGAAAAAAAGATCCACATCAAAAGGAGCTGCCCAGTTCTTCCTCTCACTGCTCCGGAGTTGATTTTGTCTCAGAAGAAACTCTCACATACACTGTGATTTTTGTGAGAGGCAGGGACCAGAAAGGTAGGCAGGATGAAAATCAATCAGGATTTGTCAAATACACCGGAGAACTCATTTTTATGAGATAAGTGCCTTCAGAGGAAGCGTTGGTAGACACCTACCACATGTTCAGCCTGCTCAGTGGCAAAGTATGCAACATTAATCACTGTCACTCTGAGGAGCCAGGTTCCAGCTGAACCATCTTCAAGTTTCTTCTTCCTTCAGCCATCCTCTTCCTCCCTCTCCCCTCCCAGCACGACGAGTTGCATCCACAGCCCTGTGCACTTGCAAAGCAGGCTGATGCTCCTGGCAGCTGCTGTAGCAACCCATCACTTCTTTGGTGCTGTGCTTCAGCCAGTTATGCTGAATGGATGCTCATTTTATTCAAGATAATTAGCAGTGTGGGCCAAAATGGTGTTAGAGCTGCCTCTTAGCAGATGAAGGGCACGTGCTGCTGTCGTGCTGCAGTGGGATCTTGCCCTTGGAAGCAGCCAGGAAGAATAAAGTGACTGGCTTGGCAAACACTGTTTGCTCAAAAATTTTATCAGCAGCCAGAGGAGATGGTTTGACTGTCAGTGCTGACAGCTGAGCACTCAGGAGCTCTGAGGAAAGAGTGGCTTGAGAGCAAAAGCAGACCATGGGAATCCCACAGCAGCACTGGAACAGCAGAGCCTTCCAGGACCTAAGCAGGCTAAATAAGTAATAGAAAAGGAAAAAGTGGATGTGCTTCCAGCATGTTATCTCCAGCCCCCTCCACGTGCCTCCTGCTTCTGTGGAGCATCATATGCTGCTGTGAGGCTTTGTGGTGTCTCACACACACCCATCCTGGAGATGAGGGAGGAGATTTCATCACAGCAGGGCGAGGGGACAGCCTTGTCCTAAGGGGGATTTACAATGGACTCCTCTTTTTCCATGTGTCAACTCATTTGCAGGCTGAGAATTATTTTTATTGTTGTCTTTCGGATCTTGTTCCCCCATTTTAATAGCCTGATTTAAGGGTCTCAGCTCTTATTTTCAAGGCATGGCCCCAGACAGTCACACTGGATAACACCTGCTAGGTTAAACATTGCACATTGGGGAAAACTGGTTTGTGGCAATAAGTATGAGGAGTCTGTGGATTGCACTGTTAGGAGTGAAAGAAAAAAGACCCTCTTTTCAGGTCCTAAGCCAGTTACCATCTTTAGGGATTAGCTTCTGCTCTGCAGCAAATTGCCCTAAGCCTTCCTGCCCTGGGGCTCTGCTCTGCACCACTGCAGCTGTCCTGGGGCCACAGGATTAGGGAGACAGGGCTCCAGGAGAGCTGTTCCTTCCAGCAGAGATGACACCCACAGCACAAGGAGATGAGCAGCATTTCCAGAGCCTGCCAGCCAGGCAGGATCACAGCCCTTGATTTAACACAACAGCAAAGAGAGACCACCACAAGGACCATAAACCTACTCCCACTCCTGCCATTGCCAGAAAAGTTGTTGAGTCAAGAGGTGCAGCCTCCTGCTCTTGCTGCTCCAGGCTCCATTTGCCAGGCAGGGCTTGCTGTGGTTTATTTTCTGCTTCCCTTCTCACCCCTCCATGCATCTTCCCTGCCTCTCAAAAGCTTTCTGCTAGAAGGCTGGAATAGCAGCAGCCTCATGCTCGTAGCCCTTCCCCATATCTCCTTCTCTCCTGCATGCTGCCACAATTTTGGGAATAACTTTTTTCCCCCCACATAACATCAGGATGGACTTCCTTGTGTGTGTGACCCCAGCCATGAGTCCTGCACCCAATGCCAGGGGAAGGGGCCTTGAGACTCTGTTGCAGGTGGTAGCACAGGTTGTATTTTGGAAAAGGGGATCCCAGCTGGACACAGAAGGTCCAAGGGGTCTCTGGATCTTTTCCAGAGGAGGGATTCAACATGCAAGCCACCCTGCTCCCTTCCCTGTGGCAGGGACTGCTGGTGGCACACACCATAAAGGTGAGAAAATGAGGGTGAGATCCTTCTAAACCAGACAAAGGAAAATAACAGAGCCAAAGAGAAGTAAGACCACACAAACACCATCCCCATCTCCCCCTTTCAGGGTTGCTTTATAAGAGAACCTGCAGAATCACAAGAATCTGAGTTTTTTGGGTTATAAAGGGCCCGTGGTCCCATGCCAAGGGTGGCACCAAGTCCAGCTCAGCAAAACTTCCCAGAAGGAATGTAAGCCCTGTGGGCTGCCTGTATTGGAGTTAGTTACCCCGTGGTGTGGCATTTTGGGGACAAGACAGACTTGGAGCAGGACATACCATCCCAGAAGGGCTGTTCTGAGCCATCCACTCATAGCTGAGGAGAAAGAGCAGTCTAGAATTGATTCAACAGGTTGTAGCAGGGAGGGCAATCAAGGACCTAGAGGTTAATTTTACAGAGCTTCTGTCTGCAGACAAATAAAAGATTGTGGCATGACTCCATACATGTCTAGGGCACTAGAAAATAACACAACCAGCATATTCTGTGGCTCTTGGACAAGGTGAGAAGGAAAGAAGAGGGAAATGAATAAAACCCAGGCTGCCAATGGCCCAGACTGCTCTTCTCTCATCCTGAAAAGGGGCAAGGATTCTGAAAATTAGGTGGAGACAATCAGCATTAAACATTTGAAAGTCAAGGGGTTTAACTTGGGTTTTTCTTTCCTTCTCAATTCCTACATCAGAGAAAGCTAAATGCTTTTGAATGCCATATATACAAACTTTTTTTATACCTTTTTGGTTTTGCTTTTGCTTAGCAGTGAATAAAGGCTTGACTCCTATATCAAACCCTCCACAGCCCAGTCAGCCAACCCCTTGCCAAGGTTATCTCATGGCTTATGGACTATGGGAGAAATAGATTGTTGTATGGAAGGAATCTCAAAAAAACACTTACTTATGGGTGCAGGAGTTTCAAGCCTAAAGGCTGTGGTATCTTCTGGCTCCAAAAAGGCACAAGCCAGAGTGAGCTGAAGCCTTGTTCTCATCCATAGGCACAGGAGCACTTTGGGAAGGCTGGTCAGAGGGATGTTGTCACTGTCTCCCTCCTGCTGTCACAATTTGGTGAGCCCCAAGCAGAGCTGCTGAAAGGGAGGGTGAGGATGCTCCCTTATCTGCTCCAGCCCAACATCCAACCAAACAGTTAAATCTCAGCTGCTTCTCCCCAGTCCTTCTGCTCAGAAGCCAGGGATTTATCCAGAACAAAGGGGAAGGAGCGGGAAAACCCAAAGACTTTGGATACAAGTATTTATTCGTAGGTGCTAAATGATTTCTTGATTAATTCTGCAGCCTGCTAGTCACTCCTCTCTAACCCTCCTCGCTTGGCATTTCACAGACAAAGTACTTTAGTTCAACAAAGAGAACGTTGAGGCTGGAAAGTGCCTGGTGTGGGCAGCAGGGCAGTAATTGGCTTGAAAAATAAAACAGTGAGGAAGAACATGAAACTAATTTGAAACCCTTTAAGCCAGATAAAGGCTTTGGTTTACCATTGGCACGTGTCTAAACTTTCCAGACCGAACACAGAAGCATTATTGCTGTAGCAGATGTTAAATGTGAGTGTTACTTCAAGGGGAGGGGGGGAAAGAGGAAAGAAATATCCTGTATATAAATATAAATACCACAGTAAGCTCTCAAATTGCAGACTTGCACATCACTGTTTTACGGGGGGATACATCAAAATTAAACATGACGGTATGAAGGGAGCCTACAAGAAACATGGAGAGAGACTATTTACAAGGGCCTGTAATGACGGAACAAGGGGGAATGGCTTCCCACTGCCAGAGGGCAGGGATAGATGGGATATTGGGAAGAAATTCTTCCCTGTGAGGGTGGGCAGGCCCTGGCACAGATTGGGCAGAGAAGCTGTGGCTGCCCCTGGATCCCTGGAAGTGTCCAAGGCCAGGTTGGACAGGGCTTGGAGCAATCTGGGCTAGTGGAAGGTGTCCCTGCCCATGGCAGGGGGTTGGAACTAAGTGATCTTTCAGGTCCCTTCCTACCCAGTCATTGTATGAGTCTATGAATACATCATGACAGCAAAGGAATGGCTGCCCCAGCCTTTCACCAGCAGCCCAAACTGCATTTGAACACAGACTCTCTTCCCAAGTCCCCAGCATGGCCATTTGCCCCAAGGAGCATCCAGAGAAATATGTGGCAGATCCAACATTTTTGGAGATAATAATGACACAAACAGTATAAGCCATTAGATCAGGCTCCTACCTGCCAGGGAAAAGCCTGGCTATGGAAAGCCACTGACATTCTGAAATCCTGGGCATTTCAAGGAGCGCTTTTTAGTTAATTCATTATTTACTGCATGGTATGGGATTCCCCTTTCCAGCCTGGGACCAGCCTTACTCAGGAAAAGAAGTCCTGTGCAATTTATTACCTCTTCCCATGTAAATACAGCACTACAAAGAAGATAATCAGATCTGTGACAATTTAATTATCACCCTCCTAAGGCGGCTGCCCCATCCTGACCCCGTTGGGGGGCCCATGGTGTGCTAAACCCCAGGATTTGGCCAAGATGTGCTGGGAATTCAGCAACAAAACATCTCTACGAGGCCTCCAGGGAGAGTGTCCTCTTTCTGTCCATTGCCTTTTTAATGGCACAACAAGGATGGGACTTCAGACCAGGAGTTCAAATAAATGCCAAAAAAGCCTTAACATTTTTGCAGCACTCTGACACTGGTCCCCACCCAGGGAAACACATCAAGGGTGAGCCCCTCCACAGGCCTGAGGAATTCCCTTTTTTTATTGTATCAGGGATGCCAGAGCAGTTCAAGGGGCAACAACTCACAGGTAGCAGGAATGATGTGTTTTCTAGAAAGGAGGGGGCAGGAAGACTCCTCTGAAGACATAAGTCACTTCAGATGGTGCTGGCTTACAGGCCTCTTCCTTTAAATTGATTAATAATGACACATTTAAATGGACAACATAAATTAATTTCTGAATTGCACCATTAGTAAGTAATTAATTTCTTTGCTCTGTGAAACCAAGATATCACTGTTATCTAAATCTATAAAGAGAAGAAATGCTGAACGAGGACTCCATTAATGTAAAAATTGATTTTTCCATTTACCCTCTTCTGAGAGTTTTTTTTTTTATCTCCCCCTTCCTCCAATGCATTTATTTTTCAAGTGGCTGGGGGTGGAGAGAGTAACCTAATTTATACTTCCAGTGGTAATCAAAACATCATGCATGCTCGTTTCAACCAAATGATGTCATTATGAAGGCTGTTAAAGCTGGGGTTGCCTTGGAAACACAAAATACTGATAGTTGAGGTTGGCCATCTGAGTTCTCAGCAGGCACAGTAATGAGGGAGTGGTGTGGCCCTGCCAGACCTGGCCTGTCTGGCCACACTGGGAGGATCACCCCAAGTTACTCAGATGGTCTCTTTTCGTATTCCTCCCACCACCTGCCATCATCCATGAGTTTTATGGAGCCAGGAGCAGAGAATTCCTTCAGTCTGATGACAAGCAGCCAGCTAAGGGCTGTGTGCTGCTGGCCACCAGCTGCCTCATTTCTATTTTTCCACCCCAAAAGACACACCTGGTTCCTCTGGTGCAACCCAGGATGGAGATCTGCTGGGGACTCCGGTTGTCTCTGATGATCCAGCTGTAGCCAAGGTGTTAAATCCTCCTTTCCATACCAAGGGACTCTGTAAATGGAGAATGGAATGGGGTGTAGGACACATCCAGCCTTGGTGTAACAGATCTTGTGTTCAGCATCTGGAGGGGAAGGTGCAATAGGAGAGGGGAGGTTTATTTTGGGTGCACCAGTTTTTCTTGCAAGGACCAGCAAAGCAGACATGTCTGTCCCCTCTTTTAGTCCTGGATCCTTCAAGAGAAGACACGTCGAGTAAGAGTAATTTTAAAAACAATTCCAGAAATGGAACTGACTTTCTATCTACTACTTAGAGGAAAAAAAAAAAAAGCCTTGATTTTTTTCCACGCAGTGAATATTTCCTTGGCCATTCTCCTGAGGCCATTGAACTGTGCCTGGTGTTATTTGATGACAAGAAACAGTTGACACGGGCTAGGCAGCAGGTTTTGGGCAGCTCAGGACTTTGGTCCACTAGCAGAAAAGGATGCAGAGTGATGTTATGGTTTTGGGACAACTCCCTGGGTCTCCTCAGCCAGTTCTGCTCTTCCCAGTTCAAGGTACTGGGAGAGAAAGCTTGGGACCAGACTGGAGATGCAAAGAGCCACTCAGGTCCCTCAGCTATGCCAAGCCACAATTTCACAGTTCCTTTCAGCTCTTTTTTACCTACCCTGTCCCAAGAAGAACTCAATGTCATCTCTGATCACATCACACTGAGTTGAAAGCCAGTTTTAAGGTACAGCTCTGAGAGAGGGGGCACAGCCTGAACCACATCTCCAAACAGAGGCACAATATCCACGCTGTAAAACAGAACAGAGAGAGTTGAATTATTTACAGTGAGGATTTCGGCTGCTTCTTTTTTTTCCCCCACCATCCTTTTGTAAAAGAGCACGAAACAAAACATGCATACAAACAAGTCAATGGGATGAAACATTTCCTGTCTGTGCAAGGAGTGTTAAATGAGCTCATTTCAGCTTCTCAATTAATATCTGGATGTCCCCAGTCACTGCCAGGGTTTTTTTTTTCACTTTGGTGAGTAGGTAATGATATTAACACCACCATGTGATCCTTCTCCTCCCTTATTGAGTCCCCTTCCACTTCCACGCAGGAGTTTCTTTTAAGCTTCATCAATTGAAAACTGTTGGAATGCACTGAGAGAAATAATAAAAAACCCAACATTTCATAACATTGGCAGGAGCATTTCAGGCACGAGCACTTTGAATATTTATTTGCCCTTTGTGTGAGCAATCTCAGCAAGAAAAAGTCAGTGTGAATAAAAGGAATTGCAAATACCAGCAGAGGAGCTCTGGAGTTTTCATTCATGAGAATATTTGAACAGGCTCCTGGGAGAATTATCAGGAAAGGCAGTACAAAATCCCTTGGAGGATCAACACCTTGGCTACTCCATAATCTTGCTTGTCCAATGGAAAACATGTTTTCCTGAGGGCTGGTTTGTTGGGGTTTTTTTTCCTGGGTTGGGGAAGGATTGAAAAATCTGGGAGAATGATCTGTGCCCTGTTTCTGTGTCACAGCACCTTGTATTCCCTCTGCCTCTCCTCTCCCATCCATTATCTCTCCCTTGAGCTGAATAAGATCAGCTTCCTTCAGAAGCCCAGAAAAAGGGAAGAAAAAGAGATGGACAAGCAGCCAACACTGTTGGAGCCATGGAAAAGTGGAGGACTCACAGGGAAAAGCCAGTCCAGGAGTAATTTAAGACAGAACTTTATACCCCAGCTCTGGATTAGACAAAATTCCATCTGGGATCGAAATGAGAACAAATCAGTAAGGAGCAGAGCCAAAACATCCTTCTGCCTGGGAAAGAGAAAGCAGGATAGCAGCTTTCACTGAATTTTTGGGGGTCAGCAATAAAAGCAACGGGACCTGTTTACTCATAATTAGCCTTTATGGGCAAAAAAAAAGATTCTACAGAATTTTATCCTTGCCATAGAATTTTATAGGGTGGTTCAGAAGCTTATCAGAAGAATGTTATCTTGCCCAGGTTTTCAGAGCATTTCTCTAGAACCCTGTTGGTTTCAGCCCTGTTAAATTCAATAACTTCCCTAAGGGAGTGCTTTAAGTGTCAGGCTTGATTCAGTTATATAAAGGGATAAGGGAATAATCGTTAGACAGTGCACAGGGATGAGAGAAGTGGTTCTGTGTGGCCCCAGCCTTATTTAAGAACACTCTGAATTTATAGATGAGGCTGATGAGGAAGTTGGAAGCAACTAATACAAGCGTAAAAGACAAAAGCCAGGCATTGCTTTTAGAGAGGGCTGTGATCAACTGGGATACCACAGAGACACCAGGAGGGTTCCAGAGGAGTATTTTAAGTGTTTTTAGATGTTTGCCTTGGTTTCATCAAGATGATGTCCCATGTACTCTTCTTGCCATTTATAATGTAAGCTATGGGCACTAGAGTTTATATTAAGAGCCTGTGTTTCTTGCTTTGCAATTAACACATCCTGCAATTAGCAATCCAAACCACTGAACTCTTTAATATTTCTTCTTACTCCTAATACAGAATATTTTACTTCTAATATACTGTTGTCACTGTGCCTTAATTTGTTATGACAGTGTGAGGCAGGACTAATCCTTCTGAGTGCTGAGCACAGGCACAGAAAAAAAACCCCAAATCAGCACCTCTCCTTCCAGCTACTCACCTCACATCCTCTCCACAGAGGGGGAAGTGGAAAAATGTGGCCTTCAGGAGACAGGGAATGTGATGAAGGGTGAATATCTCACTCCAAGTCCTGCAGTGAACAGGAGGCACCTGCAATTTGAAGAGGTGAAAAGGTGTGAGGTTGGTTTTACAATGGCTTGCAGCAGAGGAGAAGCAGTTCCCAACAACCAGGTTTCTAGGGGCACATGTGAACTTAAGGATGGTCTGCTAGACTTTACACCTCAAATATCAAAAAAAAAAAAGAAAAGAAAAAAAGCAATCAGACAGGTCCAACTCCACTTTCATCAGTGACAGAACAAAATAACACAGATTTTGTAGCCAGGGACTAAAGACACTGGAGCTCCCTGCTGCCAGCCAAGGGGATTTATCAGCACTTCCTTCACAAACAGGTTATCCACAGGTTCCTCACCCACACCCAAGACCCTCCAGGAGGAGGCACCTCATGACTTGTCCCCCTCTGAGCTGGATCCATCCCCGCTAGCCGGGACCCTTTGGGCCACCCCCATGTGCTCTGTGGTGCCTTCCCAAATTTGCATCCCACAATGCTCAAGACATCACTGAGCAACACCAGCTCCTACTTTTGTACAAGTGAGGACAACTGCAGGGACTCTTCCCAACCACCCAAATGCCTCATTTATCCCCCAAGTTATGAAGCTTTTCTCTGCCCTGTGCTGGGTGAAGGTTTCCTGATCCATCATTCCACACCCTTTTTTATGGCTTCTGTGGGTTCATCCCTGGCCGGAGCGTGAGACGCTCCGTTTGTTTTACCAAGAACGTCCCTGAGATTTATACCTATAATTACACAGGTAACCTTCCCAACAGGGAATTTGGAAATGAGCAACACTAAAGCAACCTACACATTAAATGTGATTAATAAGACGCCAAATGACTGCGAGTCTGCACCTCCCTGCTTGTTAAGCATGTCAACTGGAGCATCCCTGATGAATCCCACCACTGGGAGACATCATGGGACACCCGAGAGCGGGCATTCCTGTTGGATGTATCCTCTCTTCCCAGTAACTGTCCATGCCACGGTTGGGGTATGAGCAGGCACAAAGGATGACATCCACCCCCGGAAGTTTCATGGGATGGAGACTTCTTCTTGAGTCCTTGCTAATGTCTTCTCCTGCCCCTCCCTCTCTCTATCCTTTTGTCCCCTTCCCAGTGGGAGCTGTACAGGTACAGTGCAGCCTGCTGAAGAGGTGACAGCAGCATCTCAAGTGACAGGAGACAGATGAGTGTGAGCCTGGCTGGGAGGCAGGTTAAACAAGGCACCTGCTCCCTCAGCGCTGGGTTCTCTCTCCAGAATTGTCTTGCCATCCCCAGGGACACTTAATGGAGCTCTCCTCCTCGCTCCCTGAGCACACACAGCAGCTTCACCTGCTATCAGAGCACCTACTACCCGTATAATCCAGGAAAATAGCATCTGGCAGGATATCCATCATGCCCCACAGTGCCCCTCCTTCCACCAGAAAGGGTTGCAAGAGGGAGCTTTGCCAAGGAATCCAAGCTCCACAGTGTGCTTGGCAGGCTGCACAGCACTATCCACACTCCTGCACAGAGTGAAGGTTTTACAAAGCTGGCATTTTGCTGCTGGGTTGCCCAAAGACAGTAAAAATCAGTCACAGTCAAGCCTGCATTGACCTTCAGTCTGTGGCTACGGCACACCAGAGTTACAGGAGGAACGCTGAGTGCCGCTTCCCTATTCTCTGGACAAAGTTATTGCATATAAATTGGGTATTGATTAGAGGCAGAAAATGTAAAGAATCCTCTCTGGGAGATCTGGAGGGTGGAAAGAAATTCAGCAGCTGACAAAAGAGCTACTTTAATTAGGAAGGGAAGCAAAGTGGTGGGAAGAAAAAATAAACACAACCTCCCCTCAAGAGCCTCCCACTCCAGAGCAGAAAATCTGATCAGGAATCGTCTCTCTTAAAGAAAAGAGACCAGATTTTGGAGCTGGGTTGACTGGGAGGTGGAAGCAGGAGAAAGAGCTGTCTTCTTCCCTTCACCCAGCACTGATGATGATGGAGGAAAGAACAGCTACACTTTCTGCTGGTCCTGGCTTTTGCATGTGGAGCAGGGAGAGCCACAGATCACCTACTGAGTGCGCAACAACCACGCTTATTCATGCCTTCTAGCTCAAAGTGCTTCAGGGTATTTATACATTTTGGACTTATTAGCTGTAATTATTAGGTTCTGTAGTCTGGAGAATGTGTTATTAGAGCATGGGCAACCTCAAGTGGTCTAAAGAGACTCAGAGAAGTTTCTGGTTTATCTTCTAACTTTTCCTGCCTCAACATTAGATGAGGTGCTGCTTCTCCTGCTGGGAAGCCTCACCATCCACCCAGGACCCCTGCAGCCACCACGGGCTGTGGTTCCTGACCTGGGACAGATGGGACACACATGGGAACACACTCAGGCCTGGCCTGCAGCTGATTGAAGGCTACAGGAGCCTTTTTAAAATTTGGCTCCTGCTCATATGGCCAAAATAGCACATGGTGTTCA
Organism: Dendrocincla tyrannina; assembly: GCA_035047865.1. Classification (NCBI taxonomy): domain Eukaryota; kingdom Metazoa; phylum Chordata; class Aves; order Passeriformes; family Dendrocolaptidae; genus Dendrocincla; species Dendrocincla tyrannina. The sequence goes on from JAWWMP010000167.1 coordinate 2,357,211, forward strand.
CAGCAAAGTCCCAGCACTCCTTTGGATAAGCACCACTACGCCCGGAGAGACTGGATGAGCTGCAGGCTTTCAGCTCCTGCCCCTTTCCTCCCGGGCACTGCCAGGGCTCTGCCTTCAGCAGGACACCTTCCAAATCCCACAGCTATCAGTGAGCAAAAACTAGAGGGTTTAATGTCAGTTTGGATCTATGTAAAAACCCTGCCAGTTAATCGTAGATGAGACCAGTCAGAGCCAGAGCAGGTTCCTGAGAACATCCCAGTGTACGGAAGTGACCTGGTTTAGGACTCTCCCACCTATCACACAGGCTTCTCCCTTCCCCAAATTCCATGTGACTCACTCCTCCTTTCACCTGGACTAATCTCCTTGCTGTGTTTTTTTCAGCCTCCCCTGATTTCCTCAGCACAGACTGGCCCCTACACCTCCAGGTGCTTGCTCCGGTCCATCCCTGCTGCAATTCCCCCATGCAGATGTCTCTCAGCCCAGGTCCTACTTTTTTCCCCGAAATTAAACAGAGTCTCTGAAATTAATGTCTGTCTCCCTTTCCAGACAGGAGAGAGCTGGCAGCTTGGCCAGAAAGGGAAAGGCAGCGTCTGTGGGAAAGCCCGGGATTCCCACACCTCAGACAAGTAGCTTCTCTGTACATTTCCCAGGGCAGCCTTTTTTTTATCTCCAAAATCCCTTTAATTTCACACCAGTGCATGAAACAGAAAAGCCAAGAAAAGCCAGTCTGCCCATCCATCAATCCCTCCCTCCATGTCCCTGCTCAGCCACACACAGCCCTGGATCATCAGAGCTCCTGGTGGCACCATCCTCCTGTTCAGTAAGGATGGACAACAGAGACCCTTCAGCTGAGCCTGGAAACGACCCACAGTGGATGCAGAGAGGTGAGAGATCCCTCCAAAAGGATGGAAGAGGAGAGGAGGTGAGCCAGCTCACCCCAATCTCATCACCCAGAGGCCTCTCAGATCCAGGCTTTCCTAAAACCCAGGAGGCTTTGGCCAAGTAGCCCAAGGATAAAGACAGCTCCTCCAGTGTGATGCCTCCAAGGGCAGGTGCCACCAACAAGCACAAAGCAGACAGTGCTACAGAGCCCAGCTTGACCTAAGTAAACTGCAGTGGCAGTGTCCAAGTTCTGCCTGACCCATCTTTGAGTGGTCTTCCTTTTTCCACAGCATGTGTCTTTATAAAAGTTTTGCAATCCATCCTTACATGATATAAAGGCAGGTTTTGCTTCCTTTTGGTCTTTGCTTATTGTTTTGGCTAAAAAAAAATTAAAAAATCCACTTGCAAGTGGGAAAAAAAATAAATCAAAACCAAAAAAGTTTATGGGATTTCCAGGACTACAATGCACCCTTCCTTCCATTCAGTCAAGGAGGCATCCAATATTAGGGTACCTTACTATCCTACTTGGAACATCAACGAGCCTAGGCCACATGGCAGCAGCATCCTTGTCCCTAATCTGCTTGTGGAAGTGCCCCAAAAAGCCAGGCAGGTAGAAGGGGACATCAGGCTCCCCCCAGGGGTAGGGACTGCCTGGGATAACTGACCTTTTCCAGAGGCACCAAGTTCCAGCATGACTAGCAGAGCTAATACATCTCTCCAGGACAACAAAACATAACACAGCACAATGTGAACAAGAATTTTCATGGCAGTTTTTCCTCTAAATTATATGTGACTTCTTTTTCTGAGCCTTTAATACCTCTGAAAGCAGTACTGACCTGTGGGAGCCTGGTGGTCACCTCAGCCTGGACTGAACAGGAGAGCTGTGGTAGACTAAAACCAGGACATTGCCCTTGAAACCACCTAGGGAGAGAAAAAAAGATAATAATGTGTGACCATCATTTTCATTTTGTTTCCTTAGGAACCAGCATCCCATCCATGATGCAAACAAAGGGTCCCCCAAACACACAAACTCTGGGTTCTCCTTCCTCCAAGGAGCCTCCACTGATGTCAGTGGTGCTCATTGGGGTTGACACAGATTCAAAGGGAGGCACATGGACCACAGGCTCCAAAAGCAGTGGCAGAGGTGCCTGTTATGACAGCTCCAGATTTCTGGCCACCAGCCAGCAGGTGAGATGGCCAGATAATCCAAAAGCATCGCTTATCTTTTTGTGTGCTTAACATTTGCCTCCTCGTTTCTCTTGTAGCAAAAGCCACTGTCCAACGCTTCGAGATGCGAGCAGATATAATGCCAATCATTAGAGTAGCAATTACTTATCTCACAGGGGCTCTGAGAGGCTTAATCAGCTGGTATTTGTAAGCCACGATGAGCTGTGGAGATGAAGGATGCAAAGCATCCAGGATTGCTCACAGCAAAGCCCAAAGCAACTCTGCTTTGCCAGCTGAGCTCCCCTCCAAGCCCGGGCACCCCTCGCCAGTGGCACTGCACATGGTGGTGCTGAAAGACACCTAAGGGAGCACTCCCTGCTGTGTGCCAGCCCTCTGGAACCCAGCGGGAATGTGACACTAATGACATCCTTCAGAAATGTAATTAGCCTTCCTTCCCGGCGAGGTACATTAGGGAGAATTCTGAGGCACGGAGAAGTGGGCTCCAGTGGGTGAGAACTGAGGCTTGTGCTTTGAAAGCTGCATTAGGGAAGGGGAAAAAAATAGCAAAGAAAACGTTCTAATATTACTTAATTACCCCAAGACATCCTGAGATGTAATTGAGCTTGGAGGGCTAAATGAAGGCTGTGCGCGTGAGACCGGCAGAGGTTGATGCATTTATAATGAGACCACTTTGCAAGGCAAACTAGAGGGAGAGGAGGGCAGAGAGGAAGGACAAGAAGGGGGTTGGAGAGGTATGGAGGTGCCTGAAGATCTGCTGACCTCCAGTCCCTTCCCCTCTGCTCAGGGTTGCAGGGCAGGCTGGATGGAGGCAGGACGGGAGACGAAGGGTGTGGGTGTGGGTACAGCAAACCACACACCATGCTAAAACCCCATAAAAACCCCTTAGTACCCAATAAAATGGTCAAGAGCTGCTGTATCTCACTGACAGTGAGACATCCCTCCATCCAGGTCCAAACTGGAGTTGTTTCAGCATCTAATCAGCCTCCTCCTCAGGAAGCTTCTGGGTAGGGAGTGGGATGAGACAGGAGAACAAGAGGTCCCCAGGGCAGGGCTGTGTCTGCAGGTGAGAGGGAACCCCAGAGTGGCCAGTGTTCAGCCCCATGTCTCCCATTAACCTGAATGGAAACCAGGCAGCTAAATCCCAGTCCTGGAAAACATCCCTTTAATCCCCAACACCAGAGGCCCAATGAATGCTCACAAGCCCATTCCAGCCCTGATTTACATACTGTACAGAAGGAGACATTAAAATCCAAACGGTTTATGGTAATTAACACTCATTTAAATATTATACTGGTAACTATCACTTCCAATTCTTCTCAGCCTTGAAGGGGCTCTGTGTGCACATACATATGTACAGGGAGATTTTAAAGGGGTACTACATCTTCTCCCCTGATCACTGCTTCCCCAGCAAAAAGAAAAGGATGTTTCATGTTCATTAATTGTTTCACTTCAAGAAATTGCTGTGAAAAGTCACCGCAGGAGAGCAGAATTTTTTTTACTATTGTTTTTGGAAAGAAAGTTAAAATGGGAAGCCCTGCCTGTGGCAGGGATGTATTCACTAAGTATGGCCCTGATGAGGCTGTTTAAGCACCGTGATGGGTAACACAGAGCTATTAACACTCACCAGAGGAATGAAGACTATGGAGATCAAACAGCCTTTAGGTGGGAGCAAAATGCATTATTTATCACCAATTAATTTTTCCCCCCTGCTTTTTCTCCCAAGGAGTAGGACTGGGGTGGGAGGCAGCACTGCCTCGCTGGAGACCAAGGGGACCTTCAAGCACCTTAGGTGGACCTTGCACTGATCCACCCCCTTGTGATATCAAGGATCAAGGGGAAGTGAAGAGGTTGTAGACAAATCTACAGGTTATAGTACAAAATAAAGGTTGGAGATGCTACAGGGTGTCTCCTAGCCCTGTTTTCAAGTCTCAGAGCTCCTCCAGCAAGGCCAGACAGGCATCACCCTGCATTGCAGCCAAAGCTGGACCACAGCACGCCCAGAGAATGAGGGAGAAGATGCCCATTGCTGCATCCTTCAGGCTGCAGTCCAAGCACCGAGGCCTCTGTCTCTTCCCACCTCCTATGGAGGTTTCTCCTGGCAAGAAAAAGGATGCAGAAAGTTGTCCCTTAAAGGACACCAAGCAATAACTACTCCAGCATCTACCAGGTGTCCAGGATTGACAGCCCCACTGAACCCACTGGCAGCTCTCTCTGGGAAAAACTCCTGCACAGGATGAGGGAAAGGGTCATTGGGGTTACTCTGCCCCATGTTCCTCTTTCCCCTGAGCCCCAGGAGTGCAGACAGGGAATGTGAGACCTGCATGGCACACCATGGGATCCAGGTGTCAGGGCAGCTGCACCTCCAGTCGATCTCACAGCACAAGCCAAATGACCAGCAAACCCACCACGTTCACACCCCATCTGAAAAGACTACCTGGGATATTTGACAGCCTCATGCTCAAAAACATCGCCCCTTTCCCCCCCGTCCATGGGAAAACATGGGAAGTGGCAGCAGAGCCCAGGGGCTGTTGCAATGCCCCTATTATACTAATGATGTTTTCTGCTCCAACCATCCCCAGGTGTGGCTCCTCACTGCAAAACAGCAGAATTGCCCCAATCCCTTCAGGCTTGGACGTGTCCCTTGAGCCACAAATCCCATGGGAAACACCCAGGATTTTCTTGCAGGGGACCACCAAGTGATGCTGAGAGACTGGCAAGAGCCTGTGCCCATTCCAATCACTTGACAAGGTCTTGTAAGATCCATGTTTGCATTAAAAAGAAATTAAAAGGTTTTCCACTCCACTGGCTTGCCCAAAGCCTGCATACTAAATAGTAAATGCTACCTATGAGGTTGAATAAAACCTTCATAAAAAAAAAAATAAAGCCAGCAGTCACTGAATACATCATGAACAATGACATTGGGGAGGCATTGTTCTTCTTCTGCCTGATGGACCATGCTGGAACACCTGTTTCTTATCGTGAAACTGTTAATAACTGTCACCACCAAAATCAGTGCTGGAAATGTGGCATTAAGTTATTCCAATCACCAGCTAACTAAGGGGGGGGGGGGGAAACAGAAAAGAGGAACAGAGGTAAAACTAGAACTTAGATAAAAATGTCAAAAGCAGATTTGTCTGTGTGTCCACTGAAAAACCATTTGCCAGTGGAGAGGGGAAAAAAACACCAAACAAATCCATATTAGATGGTTCCTGCCTCACCAGCATCTTCTAGCTGACATGAAAGTCACAGCTGGATAACCATAGGCAATTTTAACTGATTAACTACAGACATTGACCCTTTCAATTAATTCTCTGGGGATTTATTTCATTTTAATCATCTCCTAAAGCTACAGCCTCCCCACAGAGTCAATGGAAAACCAACGCCTGGTCCTTTCTCCTCCATCAGCTGTTAAAGGGGTAAGAGGGATGGTTACTCAGGGCAATCCTGACTCAAGTAGGAATGAACTTAGGAGGTGGACATTTGAAGATCACAACTCTTTAGGGATTGCAGGGTCTTTATCTTCCCAAAGAAACCTAGAGCAATGCAAAACATAAATCCCCTACTTCCTTTCAGGCATGGAAATGGACCTGAGTTTCACAGTGGAGGCAAAAATCTCACTCTCAGTTCTTGGGCTGCTCCCTGGTCGTATCAACCAGGGCTCCCATCACCATTGAAAGCTTTAGGTCACTTTGCTATAGCAAAAAATTGTTATTTCTCCCCAAAACCACAATCAGTCTCAGGTTTTCCTCTTTCAGAGGATCACAGAATCACCAAGGCTGGAAAAGACCTCTAAGATCATCAAGTCCAACCATCAGCCCAGTACCACCAACAAGTTCACCACTAAACCCTGTTCTCAAGTGCCATATCCACACAGGTTTTGAACACTTTCAGGGATGGTGTCTCCACCACTTCCCTGTTCCAGTGCCTGACTGCCCTTTCCTAGTGTTTAAACCTCTCCTGGTGCAACTTTCCCCTCAAGGCCCTGGTCTGGTCTCATTTTGGGCTGTTTCTGCCTGGTGGAACCCAGCTGCCACCCAATTTTAATCCAAATTAAGCACATCCATACAGATTTTTATGGGCAAAGTAGGCAGAGATATGGTGATCCACTGCCCTAAGTAGCTGCTTTTTTCCCTGCTATCAAGGACTGATGCTCTTGTGGCACCAACAGAGTTCTCCACTCTGTATGAAAAAGCATCAGTTGGAGGCAGCGACTTCACCTCCTAAAGTTGGGCAGCTCTTTTGGTGAAACCCTCAGTGTTCAGGTGGGCAGCACAGCAGCTGACACTGGCCCCATTCACAAGCAGCCAGAAGGACTCGCTGGAATGGTTTGAGCACAGTCCTGTCAAAAGTCCATTTTACACTGATATTGTCTGTCAAAATGAAAAATTACATGGGAAATTCTGACTAGAGCAACTCCATGTCCAGGAATCTGTACAGTGACAGCCTGAAAGCTTCACCCTCCTCGTGCCACACAGAGAGTCTGGGTCAAGACCATTTATATTTTCTTGAAAAGGCTGAGCTTATTTTCTCCCACTTCCCCTTGATCCACAGCTATATCACCTGGAAGAATTTAAAAAGGATCTGCACTTCTCCAGAGGTGCAAAGCGCATTCAACAAAAAGATGCACCTGAGATGACCTTGAAACAAGCCAAAATTAATCTCTCCGTGGTGGGGGCTTTGGAAAGTGGGCTATGGGGGGATGGCAGCCTTTATCTGCCTCTCCCTGGCAGCCTGAGAAAGGATGGTTCAAAGGAACAAAACAAAACACTCACCTGCATGACAGAGTAGTTAACTTAATCCCCCAAAGGCAAAGCCTGTTAGCATGTAAAACCAGGAGTGATAATTGTAACCAGTTTTCAACCTTTGCTGTAGTGGAAATAATCCCTGCCTCGCTTCCCAGAGACTCCTTTCTGCGCAGATTATTTGGAACTAACCTAACCAGGGGCAGCAGGAAGGGAGGAGGGTGGGAGATTAAAGATGAGAGAGTATTTAAGACTGGGGCAGGAGGGCAGCTACAGGTTGGTCTGAGCAGCAGCTTTGCTTGAGGAACAAAGGCCAAAAACTAAGAAAATGGGTAAAACAAGCTGGATTTCACGCAGATGGATTCAGTCAGGCGAGCCTGGTAAATATATTTTTCTGGGAGATAACGGCTTTAATTTTTATTTTTTTTTTCCACACAAAAGCCAATCTTTGTCTTTTGTGAGAGAGCTTGACCATCTGGACTTCAGAAAAGCATTTGATATTGTGCCACATGGGCAAATGATTAGTTAAACTGTAGGAGGGGAACATTGCGACAAGAATTATGAATCAAAGAAATGCTTTGCCTAGAAAAAAAATAAGATTATAAGAGATAATACCAAAAAAGGAGGCAGTTTGGAGGGATTTTGCTGAGCAAGCTGTTCAGTCACCACTCACATACAACACTTCCTTAACAACAGGGGACCAACACTCATCAAACTCACTTCTTCGGAAGCAAAACAACAGAAAACAAAGAGTTTTGGCATCATTCAGAAGGAAATGATGACTTTGGGAACCAGACCGATGGATGTGGAATGACATCCAATGATATGAAATCCAAGGCCAGGTTTAAAAGATCAGTGGCAAGGGTGGAAAATCAGTGGAGATGACAAATGAGAAGAGCCACCTGTGTGGTTTGGCTTGTCCTAACAACAGACCGGGGGGGCCCTGAGACAGTGGGATTGTTAAGAAACATCTACAACTCCAAGTATTTCCAGGAGAGGGAGAAAAACCTATTACCTGCAGATGAAGAACATCTTCAAGGGACCATGTCTGGAGGCACAGCCACTTCGTGGGCACCTCATCGCCCGCTTACCAGGAGCAGGTGAGTCCCCTGACAGCCTTAAGAGACCCTTCTCATCCCATGGCAGGGCTTCTCCCAGAGCCCAGAAATGCCATTCAAGGGCTTCTGGGGTTTGTGTTTTATAGATGCTCAGAAATAACCCCCCTGGACTTCTATCAAAGGGATCAATTTAAGGCTTGCCTGTTCGGTGAGTGCTGGTCCTTGCAGCAGTCGAGCCAGCCAAGTTTAGTCTGGAGTTAAGTTACCTCTCACCCCTCTGAGGAGGCTTTACCAGAGCACAGGTATCAACAGCTACCTCAGGAAAGCAAAACACTGAGGAGCAGATGGAAAACAAGCTGGGTTTATGTCCTGCCAGCACAGGAGGTCACACAACGCAGCATCTCCAAACCCACGTCTTCATCAGCCCTCTCCAAACCCAATGCCTGGCATTGCTGGAACCCAAAGACATGGCTTCTCCTTCCTCAGGCAGCTCTACAAGGTCTTTGGAAAGCAGTAAGGGATGAAGCAAAGGGATTTCAACAGAAATTACAGTGAATTTACTCTGGTGAATTTTCACGACAAGATACTCAGGGCAAACATTATTAAGCCTCCTTAGGTAATGTAATTAGAAGTTCAACCTCTTTTATCTAAATTTTGCACACAGAAAAATATCCATCATTGCATAACGTGAGGAAAAGGGCTTTTCCTTCTATTTTTTCTTAACAAAGGGGCTTTTTTTAAGCCTTCTTTAAGCAGGTGAACATTTCATGAGGAATCCTGAGCTTGTTCTAAGTGCATTTGGATCCCTTCTGAGTAAACCAGGAGAAAGGTTCAGGTTCTACATCAAAATATGTGACAATAATTCTCTCCAGGTGGCTGTTTGAGGGAGAAGACAGCAGCAAAGGCCTCTAAAATGAGAATTACTCAGCTTTACCCAGCAACTTCTGTGTTTATGGGCAAAACCCACTCACTATGAGCAAGAATGGTCAGAAATTGAGACAAAATGGGTTTTAGTCAGAGAATGTCAACTTGCCAAACCCAAGATCTCACACAGAGGGGGGAAAAAAGCCATTTCAAATGACACATTTATTCACCCACTGCAGAGATTTTTCAGCATCATCATGGAGTTGTCAGCAGTTAAAAAAAGAAACCAAAATAAAAGGAAGGAAGAAGAAAATAAGAAAAATGGAGCTTCACAAAGCACAAATAACCTGGTATGTTGGGTACTGGCCAGGGATGCAGATGGCTCAGATTCAAGCTCTTCAAGGCAGGGATTTGTACCTCTCTGTCTCTAACATTCCCAGAGAGGCCCCAGCCATAAACCAAGCCTGGGAGTTTCACTCTCACCTCCTGCTCAAAAAACCCCAGTATTTTAAAAGTATCTTGGTTTTATCTTGCCATAGAAAAAGTCCTTCTTTTGAAATCTCAGGAAGGGCTGTGGGATGAAAAAGAAGCAGGTCCCTTCCCTCCCTGGTTTTGATTACAGCTTATTAGCATCATTGTTTGGTTTAAGATTTCCCATAAAAATTCCATTCCCAGCAAAGACCTCAGCCAAAAAAGTAAGCAAAGCATTAACAGGAGCTGTCTCTCATTAAGACCAGTTCCCTAAGAAACAGGAGCTCCTGTGTGTGTGTGCACACAAGTCCAGCTCAGCCAAACCACTGTTTAATAACTTTCCCCCAGTTCTGACACAGGGCAGGAATCACAAACTCTGTCATTCCTGAAAGCTTGATGAAAATACATAGGTGGACAGAGGAGGGTGAACAGCCCGTCCAACCTCACTATAGCCATCGGAGAGGGGAAAAACCATAGGAGATGAAGCTCTGTGCCTTCCCCTGCCAGCAGCACTGCTTGGCTCTTAAGAAAATTAATAAATTACTGTCAGTAATAACCCAGACTAAGAGGCGGGAAGGGAGAAAAGAGGCTTTTCTGTGGAGCTTGTCCTTCTCCCGAGAAGGGTCGATCCTCACAGCCCGTCCCCGCTGCCGGCAGGGTCGAGGGCTTTGCCACCACCAGCTCCAAGCAGATGGTGTGGACACGCCTGAGCTGGAGAAATCTTTTGTAATAAGAAGCCTCTCCCAGAAATTAACTTTAATTAAGGCACGAGCGCTTAATATCTGTATTTGAGATATTAAGCCTTCAGCGGAGCCTGTCCCCAGCCTCTTGTCTCACACCTTCCCCAGCACCTCCTCCTGTCCCTGGGCGCTGCCACCCAGCCTCAGCCTCCCCTTGGGAAGGCAGCCCCAGCTGCTAATTTGCAGGGAAACGTGCAGGAACGTCGCGTCTTGGAGCTCTCGATCCCTGCCGGTGAATTTGACAGGGGGCTCAAAACTTGTTAAGAGGAGGCTGGTGGGAGGAAAAGCACTGACAGACAGTACAATCACATAAGCTTCTTTTCCTCGGGAAACCAGGCTAAAAATAATACCCTGCAATTTGACAGCCTCAACCCAGGAGAGCCACCAACGTGTTAGTGAGGATGAGGAGCAGAGCCTGGATGGGTGCTGGCTTCCTCAGTACTGACTGGGCTCGAGGAAGGCACAGGGACAGCACCCATGGGTCAAACCCACACCCTCAACCTGCAGTGGCTGCTGCCACCCTCCACGGCCACTCCAGACACCGAGGTCCACCAAAGTGGACACAGGAACCCAGAGTTTCACAAGCAAAAAGGCTCCTGCAAGATCCCCCGGCTACGTACCCACAGCTTGCACGGTTTCACCTCACTGCTGCTGCTTTAGGCTCAAAAAAAAGCTACTTTACAGCCCAAACCCACGTGCCATCCATGCAAGAGGGAAATCTTGCTGTCACAGACACAATTCCACATGCCACTCTGGTGATGGAGGAGTGAACCCTTTGGTAGTAATTGCTATGCACGGGCGGGGGGAAGAGATTCTGATAGCTTTTATTATCACGGTATCCAGACGTAAAACGAATGCCTGCAATATTTATACATGTCATCACTTATAGTAAGTAGCCTGATTTGTCAAGTGGAGACGAGATTCAGGGATGTCAATTAGGAGGAGACAGAGGGCGAGGCAGGGGAGGAAGCGTGCGCAGGATTCATCAGGGCTGCAGATCCTCCATCCCAAATGTCAGCTACAAAACCACAAGTGGCTTGGACTGGTGGAACACGGCCAGAAACGCAAGGCAAGAGGGTGAGGGCAAGGCAAAGGGTCCTGCTTTGGGGTCAGCCCTCTGCCCCCGGGGTAGGTGCGAGTGGTGACAGAGCCCGCAGAGCAAGGGGAGCAGGAGGAGAGGGAAGGTGTCCTTTGACTGCCCTCTAATGCCGGGTAGAGGGAAAAGGGATGGGTGCTGGAGGACGGGGCAGCAGCACACGAGAGCAATCCCCACAGGGAGGTGAGAGATGCTGCCATAAACCTGATGGACCCCAGGAACACACCAAGGACTGAATTGCCTCACTGTACACTCTCACGGGGTATTTTAGGCCACTGTTACTGGCAGGGATAACCCATTTTCCTCAGAAATCATTAGCCCTGCAGAGAAACGATGGGCAAAAATCTTGCTGAAGGTTGGGATGTGCGGTCTCTCTATCCATCCCAGCTGCTGGAAGCTTGGCCAGGCAAACTCTCCTCTACATGGCCAAAGCTTACCAGCAGCAAGACCCCCAAGGCTGAGGTGTGCAAGAGTTTGTTTAAAAGTTAGCAAGCCCTGGCCTCTGAAAACCCCCTAAATGCCCACGGCCAGCCCTAAAACCTGCCTCCTGTAACACCCATCTCTTGTGGCACCAGGCAGGACAAACTCCCTGATAGCGCAGAGCAGTGGAGAGTGACAGCCTCACCATGGTGGTCACAGCTTTGGGGAGAATTTTAAGCAAAGCTCCCCAGATGTTTACACACCTGGATTTTTGCAGCCTAGACCTCCTTCTTCCCTTAGCCCAGCAATAGGTGACAGCAATGAACTGAGCTGTTCAGTGCTCTGCTGGGTCACTGCTCCTTGCACCTGAGGCCTTCCCTCAAACCACAGCCTCTTCTCCTGGGCAGATGGAAACAAGAGGCTGGAATCATGGGTGACAAGGGAACTGGGGTGCCCACCCCCAGTAGCATCACAGGAATGAGGGATGGGAGGAGAGAAAGAGAGTAGATCTCCTTGGAGAATCATCCTCCAGCCTGACAAAGCAGAATCACCGCAAAGTGCCTCAGTGACATTAAAGATAAACCGTGTAGAAACATCTGGTTACAGATCCCTTAGAGATGCAATTACATGTGATGTCATTTGCTCAGCAAGGCAAAGGAAGGACACAGCAAGAAGCACCTTCCAACAGTGAGATCTTGCTCCTCAGCCCAAAAGTTTATAAGGATCAAGGCCAGGCTGGATGGGGCTTGGAGCTGCCTGGTCTTGTGAGAGGTGTCCCTGCCCATGGCAGGGAGGTTGGAACTAGACAGTCTTTATGGTCTCTTCCAACGCAAACCATTCTGTGATTCTATGAATAAATAACTAAAGTGTGTTTCATCACTGAAAACAGTCTCCCAGACAAGGTTTTGTTCTTCACTCTCCCAAGAGACTCAGGACAGGTGAATCATTGCTAAAGAACACATCTCGTGACAAAGAGCTTCACAGGAGGAAGTCACAATGTGGGACTGCTGCAAAAACACAGCCTCCCAGTGTGCCTCCCCCTGGGGAGCAATGTCACATCTCAGGCAGAAAATACCCAGCATGTTTCAAGACTCCCAAGAATGTCACCCTGTGCCAAAGTCACCATGAGGAGTCCCACAGGAGAAGGAGAAAACCCCAAAGCAAAGCCAAGGGAAATGCTGACACCAGGATTCGTCTTGCTTAACTTAATAACTGCAGACACCTACATCTGAGCGACTCATTCCACACACCTGTCTCTCTGTAATGAAGAGAAATAGGCACTGTTAGGAGCGCAGATCGATTTTAGGCATCCGTGGGAGCAGATAAAACCTGAGCTGAAAGCACCTGTGTGGGGAAGTCGCAGCCATCGACGTCCATGCTGTCCATGGAGCAAATCCTTCCCAACCTGAAGACGGGGGACAGCAGTAGGAACCGGCCTGAGAGCACGATGTGTCTTCACAAGAGGAGAGCTGATGTCTGGAGACAGCCATGGCTGGCAGGCGAGTGCCGGCACTCTCCTCTCCATCAGAGCCTTCCACCTCTGGGGACCCGCCAGGAGGGAACAGGGATGACAGACACATTAGCACCTTCTTCTTGTTGACAGCTTGTTTTCGTCTGAGCTTTCTCTTCCTCCACTAATTATTTCCTTTTGATTTGGAGACTTCAGATGAAACCATGTGCCAGTGGCCTCCAGCTACTGCCTTGGGGCTGAAGAGGGGGAGAAAAGCCCTGAATGACAGGGGACTCAGAGAAGGAGGAGGCTCACTCTTGTCCTTGCATCCAGAAAGCAGGAGTTTCTCTTTAGAGACATTTGGTGCACATTTTTTGCCATGAGGGTAGTGAAACACTGGAAGAGTTTTCCAGAGGGGTGGTGGATGCTCCATCCCTGGGAATATTCAAGGCCAGGTGAGGTGGGGCTTTCAGCATCCCAGTCTAGTGGAAGATGTCCCTGTCCATTACAGGGAGAGATTAGACAGGTGACCTTTAAATATCCCTTCCCAATCTGTTTTATGATTCTATAAAAGCTTCAGGCCAGACCTGAGAGTTACAGTATGCTGCACTGAGATTTGAGGCTGACTTGGGGAGACCAGAAAGGGTTGACACCCTACAGCAAGGAGCACAGGCCAGGTACCCAAGGCAGGCCAAGGAGGACAATATCTAGAGGCATCCAAAACACCAGCACAAAGATATGCAGAGTAATCTAATGAGTATGCTTTCAAACCTGGAGGGCCACTGTACCCGCTCAGGCCCCATGCTGGGTACAAAGCATAAATCTCTGCGATGCTGCTTTAAATTAATCCATGGGAAGAGACTCACCAAGTGGCAGAAGGTCAGTGAGGGTGATTCAGACCAGTGGTTTGGAGAATTCTTATTCTGACCGATAACCAAAGATCAGGAAGGAAAAGGGCACACACTCACAGGAGAGGGAGCCTGTCTCCACCGGGAAGGCAAACAGCCTGCACACAACCACGGCCTCTGCAGGGTGTCAAATGCTCTCTCAGCCCTGCCACCAGCATCGCTCATCCTGCAGCCCTCCCCGGCTCGCAGCTTTGGGGTACCACAGCCAAGCAGCCATGAAGATCAACGTCCTGCCCACCCCCAAACCATCAGGGCACACACAAGACAGCGAGAAAGCACCCAAGGGAAAGGCCAGCAGCCCAGCATCCCTCGTGTGATGTGAGCCGGGCTGAAAGGCCCTTTTGCTCCACAGCCTCCTGGCCAGCAGAGTGACCCAAGGCACCAGTGCGCTCACAGCACGTGGGGAGCAATGTGGGGCTGGCCAGGCACCCCTGGGCACAAATCCTCCACTCACTCAGGGTTTCCTCAAGCCCATACGTTTGTATTAAATGGTCTGTTAGAGATTTGCTGGTAGTTTTCAAGCTCTGACAGCCCTGTTTTTATTTCAGTTGCCTTTAAGCCACCTCGTGGAATTTTCATATATAAATATGGAAATATGCAAAACCCCGCAGATTTATAGGATCCGACACTGTGGTTTAAATGAATCCCCCATGATCTTGTCTCCTGCTCATGCCCCCTCCCGCAGCACCCCTTCCTCTGCTCTCTGGTGCAGCCGCTCTGTGAGGAGCAGTAATCCTTCCCAGGCAGCTCCAGAGACATGTTCATGCCTTCCTCTGCCTCCCAGCCTCCCACTCTCCCATCATTTGCATAGCTGGGGCACTGCTCTGCTGCTTCACTCCCACAAACAGGGGTCATGCTGTGCCCATCCCTGGGAGTGTCCAAGGTCAGGTTGGGACAGGGCTTGGAGCAACCTGGTCTAGTGGAAAGTGCCCCTGCCCATGGCAGGGGGGTTGGACCAAGATGGTCCCTTGCAACCGAAACCATTCCGTGGTTCAATGATTATTCTATGATTCAGTTTTGAGCTCGAGAGGGCAAGGCAGCCCTGGCAAGACAAGCACAGTCTCAAGCAGTGGGGAATCCACACCATGCAGCTGCAGCAAAAGCCTTGGTCAAACCCTGCGTGGCTCTAGAGGAGATGGACCCAAGAAAAAAGTCTCCTGGACGTGCAACTCCCCGGGAGGAAAAACTTCTCTGCCTACAGCTCCCATCACAGGAAAGCCCTGCCATCGCTTTGGGCTTGAATCAAAAACTAAAAGCTCTGTCTTGCACCATATCTTCCCTTCCTGCCCAGAGGATCATGAAGGGAAAAGCTGGCTTGGAGGGGAATTGGTCCCACAGCTGTGACGGGAGCCAAGGGCAAGCCGAGGTTTCTTTACCCTCAGTGAGACAGGGAAAAGCAGCCTGTCCCTGGGGACGCAGGCCCTTGGCACAGGGTGAGCTCCCAGTGATTCCTTTGGACTGAAACCCCCTCAGGGCCTGCTTGGAAAAATGCCTTTCCTCTTTCCCAATTTACTCTGGAGCAGCTGAGCGCAACAAAAACCAACCCTGAGCTCACAACCCTGAAAACTCAGTTCCCCTGGGCAGGGACACAAGGATCCCCCAGCAAGGGGCATGACCAGGGGCTCATCTGAGCTGCACGACCATCCCACACAAGTTAAATATCATGTAAACAAAATAAATGTATATAGAAAGATTAAAGTGACGGCGGCCTGTATGAGGCTGATGCTTCCCCTGGTTTAAACAAGTGAAAATCGATGAAAAAAGGAGGAAGTAATAATATATGTTTGTTAGTGGAGTGTTAAAGAAAGTCAAGTCAGTGACCTGGAGAAAATTGCTCCTTCAGTCTGTGCAAAAAGAGCTGGTTAAAATCATCTGCCTGCAGCTATATATTTTCCTATAGGTGCCCCATATTCCCCCTCAATTCCAGCCTGTTTAACCAGCTCACTGCAGCGCTGAGAAAGCAGCTGGAAAATGTCGACCTCTGCCTCTCCCACTTGTTTTGAGAGAGAAATTGGAAGTTTGGCTCCTCAACAAGAGCTTGGTTTGTAAAGCTTTGAGGGCACACAAGGAGGAAAGCCCAGAAGAGCTGGGGCTGATTTCCCAAGCACAAGCACAAGCACAAGCAATACAGCCTTTGTTTAACAAACTGGGGAGCTGAAAACACAAAACATCTTTGCCTGGGAGAAGGCAGCACCACTTCCTCAACCGTGTTTAGCATTTCTCCGTGACTATTTTGTATTACTTTTTTTCCTTTTGGCCTATTTTCTGCATCAGGAGAATTTCAATTTCCCTCCAAAAGCAACTTGATAAAGATCATAAGAAGATAAAAAAGTGGGGGGAAAAAGTGTTGGCGCAGCTTTTCCTGCAGGAGATGCCTATAAACAGCTGTACTGGAGCATGTAATTCTTTCAGATAAAGCATATTTGTTATTTTCTAAGACACTTTAAATTTCAACCCACAAGTTTGGTGTTAGGCCTGCGCTTGGTTATCAGATTGACACATCCTGATTAACCAAGGAGAATTAACCTCTCAGAGTGCAGAAAAAGCTGATTATTTAAAATAAATCAAAGATTCTTTTCCAGTTCAGATCACACGGACAGTCAGTTATTTTAAGTCGGTCCAGGCAAGTACATTTTTGGCTGCACATGTCCTGGCACCCACAGGTTTGCTAAGCTGCTCTGCCAGTGACTCCCTGCAGACACCTTTAGCCAGAGCCTTTCCCCCTGCCAGGATTCAGTGGAGGGAGGCTAAGGAAGGGCAAAGCACCTCATCCTGGCTTGCCAGCCCCCAGCAAGGTATGCCCAAGCCTCGGCCATGTCTCCTTCACTCCTTTCTCAACCCCTTCCACCATCATGCCACTCTCAACTCATGACACCATTAGCTTTTGCTGTCACCAGAGCTGACAACTCAAAAGGCCCTGGAGAGCTGTCTACAGAGACACAATAAATGAGATCTCTTAATTAACACCTCCCTTAACTAAATAAATTAATTTTATGCAGCTGATATGTCGCATCTTCACAGTTTGAGGGTGACTGAGTGGCTGAAAACGTCCCTCTCCTTGGAGCTATTGGAAAGACTTTTTGCTTGACAGTGTTTCTAATCAGCAGTCCCTGCTCTGAGGTGGCTGTGGGTGTGTGTCAGGCAGTGAAGGGAGGCAGGGACACCTCTGGAAGCAGGCCAGCTGGTATCCCTCTGCTCCAGCATCCCTCAGCACCTGGGCTTCCAGGAGGAACACCTCATCTGGAGCAGGGAGGGGAAGAAACCCCTCTGCAACAAAAGAGATGTGGGATGTTGACTCTTGCATCCTTAAGTGGCTGCAGAGACAAGGACACCCACACCTCCTTCACTTCCCCAGTGCAAAACCAGCTGCAGCCATGCTAAAGCACAGAGGAAAAGCCAGGATGCTTCACCCCTCAAGTGAAGACTCATGAACACAGCCCTGAAATGAATGCTATAAAACCTAATCACAAAGATGAAAACAAAGATGGCACGTGAGAGTTGGGGTTTCAGCCCTTGACCTAAACGGTTGGACAGAGCAGACCCCTCACCCTCACAAACAGCTCCCTACCTAAATATAAATGTGGAGAATGGCTACACATTGAGACTTCACACCCAGCATGGATCCTGATGGATCCATCACTCAGCCCAAGCAGTAAGCATGGCACAGCTCAGGTTTGGTACCTACACACACCTTCTCCAAATCCACCTTTCCTTTCAGGGCAGCTGCCATACACATGTGCACACTGGCCTTTTCTTTCAGCTCTTTTCCCTTCACTTTTCTCTCCCTTTTAACCCAACAAGCAGGGTCCTCCTCGGTAAGGAAGGAAGAAGAGCTGGGCTCTGGTCAGCATGCCCACAACTTATTTCCTGTGAAGCAGCCACTGGTAACACGATAAAAGCCTCCTCTCTTGCCCTTTGATGGCTAGGGAAAGAAAAAAATGCTGAAAGCTTACCACTAAAAAAGACATTCTCCTCCAGGTCTGAATCACCAGCACAGCTTTTGGTCCTTGAAAAAAATGCAATAATCCAAGGGAACAGACTCAAGGCCAAAATCAGATTGTATTATCCAGGTTATCACCAGGGCACCCTGCAGAGATGCAGCCAAGAATTATTTCCCCCTCCCTCTCTTTCGCCTGGTGGAGCATGACAGAGAGAAAGAGTCTTGCTATTTTTATTTTTTTTTTCAAAGGAAAATAATTAGATTTTTCAAGAGGCTTGGATTTAAAATCAATTTCCCAATTAAAAAGCGTAAGGTTTATAGTTGGTGCAGGATTTAAGCTGGGGCTGTTTGTTTGCCTGCTGGGATCGATGCACAACCCCCAAGTGCCATCGTTGTCACTACTGGGACAAAAACTTTTTAAATAACCCTTGGGGGAACTGTTTTCCTGCCCAAAACCAGTTTAAAGAGGGGTAACAAAAGAGACTATGCTCCTGCCAAGGGAAACTGCACCACGCAGCCAATATTGAAAGGTATTATAAAGCAACATCCACGTTCTTCACAAGAAAACCAGTCTCCAACAAATCAGATCTCGGTGGAGGTGGATTCTCTGATGTGTGCTAAGGGGCTGGTTAAGTCTGAATGTCCCCACCTGAGGGGGTACCAACAACACCTCCTCCTGGCCCAGCTCCTCTGCTCACCCCTGAGGGATTCGGTTCAAGGCTAAACTGTCTTATCGCCCACAAACAGAGCTTGACCTCTGCTATATTTGCAGCAAGTCCTATTACTTTGGGGTGATTCAGAGCTAGAAGACGATTATTACAAGCCAGAAAGGAGAATTGTGATTGCTGTGCTGTTTACAGCATTTATCACAGAAAAATCCACCTGCACCAGCTTTAAAAACAGATAAAATCTCCCAGCTAAGCCTGCTCTCCTCAAGATCCCATGTCACTAACAAGTCCCCCCATGCTCTGGGAGTCCCCCCCTGCCAAAGGTGTAAGGTTTTCATCCAGTTCAATCTGGCCTGTGATCCTGGCTTAGCTCTAGAGACAACCTGAATGCTGACAGCACAGCACATTGTCATGCTGACCAGGGTCAGAGCGAGCGGGATCAATGCTTCCACCAGCTCAGCACCAACACACACTCCCACCAAAGACCAAGTGGAGAAGGAAGAAAAGCAGGTTAAAAAAGAAATTATATCTCTTTTCACATAGCAGGGGAGTTACTTTCACACTCAAAGCACAGGAAGTTCATTCATGGTGGTGCCTCACTTGCTTCCAGGCATCAGGGAGACTTTGTCCCCTGCCACAGCAACATAATCTCAGAGTCACAGAAAATGCTGAGTTGGAGGGGACCCACAAGGCTCATCCAGTCCAACCCTCAGCCCTTCACAGGACTATCCTCAGGAGTCACACCCTGTGCCCCAGAGCATCATCCAAACGCTCCTTGAGCTCTGGCAGGCTTGGTGCTGTGCCCACTGCCCTGGGGAGCCTGTTCAGTGCCCACCACCCTCTGGGAGAAGAACCTTTTTTCTCATATCCAACCTAAACCTCCCCTGACACACCTTCAGGCCATTGCCTGGGTTCTGTCACTGGTATAATGTAGATGTTGGTCAGTAAGGCCACTGGTATTCAAGAGTGTGATGTCCATTTCTGTGCTGGATGGAATCTACTGTCCCTAAGGAAATGCTGACTGCTTCCTCTGGGAAGGGGCTGGGCAGTGGGGAGCTGCCTGCTCAGAACAAACACCAGCACGGAGGGACCTGAGCCATTTTGTGGGGAATGGGAAGGGGATGCTTGAGGATCACCAAGGCTGAAGAACAGGAAAGCCAGGAGGTGTCCCAAAGACAACTTGGAGGAAGGATTGGTAGTAGAGTAAGAAGCAGTGCTGAGGGAGCTGCAGGAGCCCGAGGGCAAGGAGATGTTGAAAAGCCATCACCACGAAGCAAGGTCATTGGAGAAGGAGTGGCAGGGGTTGGCACACGGAGGAGATGAGACTGCACACAGCCTCAAAGGCTTTTAGGCTTTCTCAGAGCTCTGGCACCACCAGAGAGGATTTGATGAGCTGAAAAAAAAAAAAAAAACCCTCACCTTGCATTTTAAAAAGTGTCCATCTCCTGAAGCCCAAGAGGGAAGAGAAGGGGAGGGGGGGGAAGTGCAACCCCCCAGTACAAGCTGCAAGGAAAGGAAGGAATCGGGAGACACGCAGAACCCCAAGCTTCACTCACACCTAGACATGAAAAGTAGATGAGTTTGCCTGCAATTGCCTTCTTCCCACACCTTTTTCCCCCAGCCCAACTCATCTTTTGGTCTTTCTCACTCAGTGAACCACTAATTCTAGTGGCAACCATTTCACCAAAGTTTGAAAAGACAATGAGGCTCACCAGGAAAGGAGTTTTCCCTCCAGGAAAAGTATCCCTCCTTTTCTCATCTTTTTGAGAGAAGGGCTTAGCTTGGTTTGGTCCCACCTAAATCCCAGAGCCAGCAGCTGAGATAAGCCCAATGATCATCTCCCAGCTCAGCTGTTTGATCAAGATTTTCCTCCAAACAAAAGAGGGAAGATCCTCCAGCTGCTGAATAAGGAAAAGTATCTGGTTTGGAATTTTAACAAAACTACTGCTTCCACAACAGAGGAAGATATTCATTAAAATTCACTTTTCAGCGAAAAAAACTTCCTGAGATAAGCCGGAGTTCCAAGGGGAAATAAGCCAAAGGACAAAGCCATGTGGGACTGCTGGAGGGGACAGGAGCTCAGGCAGCACGTCACCACCGTTTGGATGCCCTGAGATGACATTAGCACTTTTATCCTCATCTCTCCTTTCCAACTCCCAGAGTGTAAAGTGAAGGAAGTTTTTTGAGGCCCAGGCAAGCACAAGTGCACTTTGACAGCTCTACCAACACACTGCCTGCTGCCTGTACTCAGTGGGGCAGATAAAGCAGCAGGGACAACCCCAAGAGAGGAATGGGAAGACCATGGAACAATTAAGGTCTGGGGTCCCAACCCTGCTGACATGGAGCCACTCACCCCTCCACCCGAGATGGAATGTACCCCTTTGTTTTACAAGGCACAAACCCACTTGTTGCCCCACTGTCACCCTCTTTCTCCCTCCCTGGCTCTCAGCCTTACTGGCTGCTTGAGGACTATGTTTAGAAGCTCAAAATTCCCTTTTTCTTTGTTTTAAACAGTTTTTAAAACCTAAGTTTTGGTTCCCTGCTGTCTTCATGGACACACTTCAGCTGATAATGCAGCTTCAATGACATATCATTCATCCAGGGCCTGAGAGGGAGCAAAGAAATTGTTCACTCCTTCCACAAACAAGCAGAGGAAAGCCAATATTCCCTCCCATTCCTGCTGTTCCATTAAACTAATTTTATGCATGAGGTGAGATTGCATCTTTCCTAAAAATAATAATAATAGTAATAATAATGAATACATTTTTCTCTGGTGACAGCATCAGTGATTAGGTTTTGCTTTACCACAAAGTAGACA
Organism: Dendrocincla tyrannina; assembly: GCA_035047865.1. NCBI lineage: Eukaryota > Metazoa > Chordata > Aves > Passeriformes > Dendrocolaptidae > Dendrocincla > Dendrocincla tyrannina. Next base: position 2,378,456 of record JAWWMP010000167.1, read on the forward strand.
TTTCCAGAGAGCACATCTCGAAGCTGTCTGGTTAAAAGTGCTCCAGGAACAGCCAGAATTAGCAGCTGAAGGAATTTATGATGCTTTTTGGCTTGTTCTGGAGCTGAAAGGTTAAGGAATCACATGCCATGTGGAAGAAATACACAAACCTGTTTTCAAAGCAGTGCCCTTCTGAGTGCAAATTGATACTTGGAGGATGCACGACAATTGAGAGAGCAAACTAAGACTACTGGAGCAGAGATTAACAGGTACTAACTTTGTGAATGCTTCAATGAGTCCAAAATGTGACTCTGGACACGGATCCCAGATAACACCCTGTGGGAAAAAAACAATATCCAGAGTGAGAAGGGAAATCTCCAACCCTCACATCACCTGCAGAGAGCTCGAGGATGACTCCACTCCTTCCTTCCAAGCCCCAAACCCCAGTTGCAATGAAGAAGGAGATATGGGAAGAGAAACAGATAAATCAAGTCCTTGCAGAGATGCCAAGAAACGCAGAAGCAGCTTTGGAGAGAAAGCACATTACAAGGAGACATCTCGGGAGAGAGTCTGTCTGTGCCACACAAGGAGAAGGACGGGGGGAAAAAGCTTTTAGCACCTGTTTGCTTGCACTTATAAATAAAAAAAGAGGTAACTGCAGTTAGAGAGGACAGTAGACACCAATCTCTCTTTGAATGCTGGTCGCTGTCCCCTCTGTGAACTCCTCATTTCATGCTGGCTGCAGCTGCAGGAGGAGGGAAAAGGCGAGGGAATCGCATCCCGCTTCCTACCGAGGGCGGGCACGGAGGAGGCACAGCTCAGCTCACACATGCACACACGGTTCCCAGAAAGGAAAGCTGAGAAACATATCACCTCTAATTAGAGGGCAAGAGTCGTAAATACAACAGCAGAATTAAAGTGCTGAGCAGAAAAGCAGAGCTTGAGCACAGTCAAATCCACGTCCCAGCTGCAGCGCTTGACCAGCCCTTGAACCTGCCTTGCAGTTCCATGGCACTCAGAACTCCCAGCCAAAAGACTCCACATGCAAGATGATGATGATGATGATGAAGGCTTAGCTAACAGAGCAACCTTCATGCCAGCAGATGGGACCCCCCTTTTCCACAAACAGGGATGGAGATGCCTCCCCCTCTCATTAGCTTCCAGAGCTGGATGTGTTTAGCGTGGATGACAGGGTGTAGTCATTGCAGAGCTGTTCCAAGCAAGGTTGCTGCTGATTAAAGCACTGAATATGCTGTGCTAAGGACAGTGTCCTGCTATTTGCAACCCAGCACAGCTTCCCTTCAGCCAGAGGCCACAATAGAACAGCAGTCTGACACAAAAGGGTGCCCAGACCACCTTTTCCCTGAGCACCCAAGGTTTTGTGTTAGGTGGTTGTGACCCACAGCCATGGCAGAGTGAGCCCGCAGTTGTGACCTGCACACCTCCCCACCAAAGAAGCCCTGCTGAATCAGCAAGGCTTGCCCATCCTCCTTGGAGCCTGGTGTCACTTGGCTTAGCATCACCTAGCAGGAAAGGCCAGTGAGGAGAGCAAAGTCCTGAATGATGACAACAAATTAAGGACTGGAAGGGGAGGAATGCAGCAAAGCAATTGGCAAGCCCAGCTCTCTGGTAACGAGATGGACAGAAGATTGTTGCAGCACACACAGCAAGCTCTTGGTTTTCCCGCTTCTGTGGGGCAATCCAGACTCCTAGGGTTTATTTTCCTGTAGGAGAAAGTTAAGGGTGTTGGCACCCTCTGGCTGTGCTTTACGCTAAAGATACTCCAAATATCAGCTCCTCACTCCCACTCAAGTGTGAGACAGAGCAGGAAAACTTCAGCCCCTGCGATGTGAACATACATCCATAACCTCTCCTCATCCAGAGACCCACACAAAGCTGGGCCAAAGATTCCGCTCGCAAAAGGCACTAAACAAAACCAGCGCTGGACAAGCTGACTTCCCTGTCACTGCCTGATTTCACAGCAGAAGAAAAACCACCTCTGACAGCCCAGCAAGCGTGGCAGTGAAGCTGTGGAGCAATGCCAAGGTGCCGTGACCTCCAAGTCCTGTTGAGGAGACCAGCAGGATGGGGAGCAGCTGACCGTGCGCTCTGGCTGGAGTCAGCCTCCTGGCTAATCCCACTAACACGAGGAGAGAAGCCACACCATCAGCTATTCCCTGGTTATTTTTAGGACCTGATGACTTTCCTGGAAGCACGCCACGGCGGCAGGTCACAGGGATGACTGCAGAAGGGACAAGCACAGCCCCTCTGCCAGCACCACAGCAGCAGTAGAGGTTTGAAACACCTGAGAGTACCAAGGGTGAGCTCCAGCTGCAGTCCCTCCATCCCCCTCCTCTCTTTCCCCTCTCACCAGTGGAGCAGCAGCCACAGCCAGCCCCAGGGCTCCCCACTGCCTGCTCTGCCCCCACACAGCCCAGAGAGATTGCTTCATCTCAAGGTCATGGCCAAGAGTCCATGACTATTACTGAACAGGGAGACCTGGAGACAGGGCATGGCCCTTGGAAGGGGATAAAGACAACAACAAAAAGCCTCACAGGTCAGGTCCCAGGGCAAACTGGCACCTGCAAGGCAAATTGCAACCACCAGCTGGAGTGACCACAGTCCTGACACCAACACCTAAGTCGTCTTGGCATCTCCTAGACTGCTGCTGGCCGTCAGGAGAAGGAGCTCAACACTTCAAGAGGGATTAGGCTGAAAATTAATGACATTTTCCCTGATGCTACCAGATTGACACACCAGAGAGGCATGAAGGAAGGCAGCTCCAGCAAGGAATTCAGCCTGCTTTCCCACCTCATCTAACATATTCCCCCCAAAACAGTCTCAGAAGCAATGCATTAGGACAACAGCAGTGGGAAGAGGAGAGGAGAACTGGACTGGCCACACATGGGAGAGCAGCTGGAGTTGAGCACAGCCTTGTCTTTGGGTTTGAGTTACTACAGAATATTTATTTACTCCCCACCTGCACTCGGGGGAAACACTCCTGTGTACAGCACAGCAGGGCTTGGCTGGTAAAATCTTAATGTTGAGGCACCCTGGCTGAGCAAAGGCAAGGTGAAGTTAAATAAATAAAGAGAAGGCATGAGAATTTCAATATTCTTTTGGCTTCTTTAGAACCCACATCAACAAAGGCAGGAATTGAGAATAGAAATGGGACATGCAGCCCTTTGAAGTCATTCTCCAGGATGCACAAGGCAAAGGGCTCTTGAGGGGAGAACAAGACACAGCCGAAGTGCCTCATACTTGACATATAAGGTTTGACCTGGTTGGGATCACAATAAGTATAATTCCGACAACAATAAAGCTGCCTTGGGGCCATACCCTATGGGTCCACAGGGGTGGTGAGGAGCTGGGAGGAGCAAGGAGAAGTTTTGCAAGTTGAATTTTACCTATTCACCCCCATATTAAGGTCTTGCCCTGCCAAAGAATAGTCCCAGGAAATCACTCACCCCATATGGGCATGACATACCCCATTTGGCCATGACAGCCCAAATCCCTCCCCAGTGTGCCAGGGAAACCATGATCCAAAGCCAGTATTCTGCAGGGCCGGCTCCTCTCAGCTGGGGACCCCCCCCCCAGTCCTTCCTCAGTGACCCATCCATGAGGTTTGAGCACGCCCAGCACAGCCCAGGGCGCAGAAAATTCCCACTCTGCTGTGAAATTCCTAATTTTTATCCTGCTATAAATGATTTATTCAAATTTACCTGCAGCCAAATTATATGTCAAAGCATTAAGAGAATAAAAAACCTTGATGTCTGCAAATTGTTGCTTTACTGAATTAGTTGCTTGGTTGTACTCTTTGGGATTATTTTTTTTATGCATTCTGATCCAATATCTGTTCAACTTTGCTGTATGAGAAAAAGAACTGATAAGAACTAATCTAAACCTGCAATAATGACAAGGAAAGGGAAGTTTTACAGAGGATGAGCATTAAGGAGGTTAGAAATACATGTTTTTGAGGCAGTTGCTTGGGAAATGAGGTGAAGCATCAGAGCAAAGGGGTTTTATTTTGGCTGCCTTGAACTTCCACACCCACCTGCCCTCCCCAACCTCCCCATGTGGTAAGATTGATCCCGATAACCAAGCATATAATTGAAATTAAGCGAAGGCAGTGTAAAGTTCAAACAGATGCACTTGCTAGTCCTTTGCCAGAGCTGTGTGTGTGCAGAATGGCAGTGTTGGCACCGAGCTTTGCTCCCTCATCAAGAGGAATTGTTGGAATATCTGATGGAGCACGTGCGAGGCTCAGGCTGGTTAAGCAGTGACACTCAGGGAATATGAATGAACACAAGAGTTTTTAAAGGCCTTAGAGGGATTAGGTGCCCAAAACACATAGGCAGGCATTTAAGTCCCCTGAAAATCCCGTATTTCAACTACCTTGCTGAAAAGATTTCTTTAGATAATCCAGAAAGCTGACATAATACCTGACAAAGGTTTTTAATTATTCTTTTCCTCTTAGATTCAGCATTATGATTTGGTTGCTGGAGGAATTTGGTCCTACAAGGCCTCCAAGCCTTTTGGGAAGTTTTAAGGTGCATTTTCTAGTTATTATGGCAATAAATGAAGAAAGGTTCCAGCCTAATGGAATGGGTACAACCTGCAAGCAGAGAAATCACTTTTCTTCTTCACACCCACTCATATCCAATCACTGCCCATACTCTTAGCAAAAAGTCAAACACTGCACCATTGCTGCACCTAAACCAAATAGAAACATCCAATCTCATGAGCCAAAAGCATCACTAGTATCCTCCTGGAGACATCCCTGCAGACAAGGGGAGCTCAGTGATCTCACTGCCCCATCCCCTTCACATCAGTGGGAGGGAAACACAAGCAAAGGCACATAAAAAGCCAGTGAGGCTATTACAAAGCATCTCTTGTTTCCCAGTCCTAGAAAGAGCTGTGAAAATGGGATATCTCCTAGAAAGAGCTATACAAATGAGATATCTCCCAGAGCTCAGATTACAAACTACTGCCATCAGCCTCCCGAGTCTGCTCAGCATCCATGGCTCCCAATACTTCAGATTTCCCCAAAGCCCTTCTCCATCAGCAGGAAAAGCTATTTTCAGGGCCATATTGTGCCAGGGCTGAAAATAGGCTCTGATTACCATTTTGTTCCTATATAACCCATGCAGGAAATATCATGATGAGTCCTCTCCAAGGAGCCTCTTACCTGTGTGGGGTTTGGGAGACGCTGGGGTTGGAGGACACCATCTGCCCCCGTCTGGCCTCCCTCGTGGAAGAAAGACAAGCAGACAAAGAGGGATTGGGCCCAGGGATTAAAATGAAAATTCAAAAGCACCAAGAACCCTGCAGGTCCTGACCACATGGGGAAGTTATTACTGTTTGAAGAAAGCTACCTGCATCAGAAGGGAGCAAAGCCAGCAAGCAAGATACATATCAGGTGATGAGAAAGGAGGGTGGGACGTGATGAGAATTGGCATAAATATGAGGCTGAGGCCGAAATCATAGGAAAATAAGGGAAGGAGAAAGCACTGGGCTACATGGCATCCCTGGGTCATCGGATCCAGCCCTCCTGTGAGCTCCTGCTGAAAGCAGGCAAGATGTTATCCCCCTCTATTCCCAGAGGAAGGCTGGTCCATAGCCCGATTGCTCTCTAATTGTCAGAAACGATCTTCCAATTTCCAAGCTGAATATATTCTGGGCCAGTTTACATACATTTGTTCTTGTGCCAACACTATCCTCAGGCATAAATAGTTCTCCTTGGCTGACGCTCTCCCCTCCCCATCTTCCGCCAGTGTATTTATAGGCAGCTATCTTCCTCAGCTTTCATTTTGCTAATTTAATTAAGTCAGGCTTTCCTCGTCTCCCCTCCAAACACACGAGCTCCATTTCTTTTATCGTGTTAGCAGCCCTTTCCCAGCCCTGGCTCCGAGGAGAACACGAGGCACACAATCACCAGCGGTGATCTCTCCTGGAAAACGGATGCTTGTGAGCAGAGTGCCTAATTGCAAACTAACAGAGACAGGCTCATCTTTTATCCTGTCAGCTCTTTTGAATCAGTTAAACATCATAAATAGTGTTCTGGAGCACGGGCAGGGCGCGTAGTGCTTTGCAATGTGTTCAGTTTACGTTTTGGCTGAGTTGTCTTACCGTAATCCTGAACCTGTCCTTCTTTTTCCAATTATGCTACAGTGCTTTGCAAACCCATACGATGCCCGTCAGATTAAATATTATCCTATTTGGTGTCAGGCAGCAGCTCATATTGCAAAAGGAAAAAGCTGTGGCCAGCAGAGGGGAGGACAAGAGGAGGTTTCATTCCTGCTTTTCTCAGGGAAAGAGAACTCGACAGCAGACTGCACAGCATGGAAATGCTGCTGTTTCACTGAGCATTTGGGGAAGAAGTATAATCCATGGGCTTCCTAACAACTAAAGATCATGAAAAAGTGGCAAAACAGGACAACTGTACTGGATTTCAATGATCCTCATGGGTTCCTTCCAGCTCAGGATATTCTATGATTCTGTAAGATATACTCAGGTGATCAAAGCCAGGGAACTGGGATTCAAGTATTTTAAGAAAACTATTCAAGAAGCCATTTGGGCCATGTCAAAGCTTATTTCAGTAAAAGCCAGACTACCAGAAAAGCTTACAAATTATGGAAGAAGCTAACGTGTATAAATATACACACATATGGCAGGGTGAGAGTTTTAACCAAATTTGACTTTACAGTGGTTTGGGGTGATAGAATTCACTGATTCTTGAGGCGATCCTGTGCAGAGCCAGGAGCTGGACTTTGCTGATCCTTGTGGATCCCTTCTGACTTAGGATATTCTACAACTGTACTTTGTTTAAATGTATGTTGAACAATGCTAATGATGTTAGAACTTTCATGTCACTGATATTTCTCATTTTCTAACTAGATGTTGGTATTTCCTTCCATATGAGTGAAAAGGGGACGGATTAATAAATGCAGCCAACTGCCTGAGGACTTGATGATCTTAGAGGTCCTTTCCAACCTTAATAATTCCATGATTCTGTGACTCACCCAGGGTATGGCTCAAGCCTGGATGTGAGGCAATATCACCATCCTCTTGCCAGGAGGTTTCTGGATATGACATCTTAAAAAAAAAACAGAGGCACAGAAACTCAGAATACTGTCTTTGCAGCTGGTATGAGGCTGAAAGTCAAAAAAGGACTCTATTGAAGAGCACCTCTGCTTTTCAATCCAAGCTAAGCCAAAACTGGTTTCTGCCTTGTGTAAGCACCTTCTCTCCCATTCTCACCCATGACCTGGAGCAGCTCTCCAGCTCAACAGCAGCTTCGCTGCACTCCACACAGAATAACAAACTGCTCATGCTCCATCTCAGCCTCCTCTTGACATCAACCACTGCAAGCTGTCCCTTGCATCACCAACAGCAGAGGTGAAGGAGTCCAGCACTGTTTCAGTGGCCATTAACCCCAGAGAGGTGTCACTGCTCCATGAGGCAGTGCAGTATTGCCCCCACGTGCCATCACACCACTGCTGAGCATGGCACTGTTCCCACACTGCTCATTGCAGGACTGGGAACAGCTCCATGGGATGAGTTTTGATCACCTAGCAAGAAAGACAAGCTCCCTCCAGCCAAAACTGAGGAGAAAAGGTGCAGCTGGAGACCAATTTACTGCAGCGCAGCTGCCAGAAGTAGTGGAGAAAAATGGAAATATCCTCCAAGAATCCCAAACCTTTCAATAAATAAGGAGAGTTGTTGTCAAGATGTAAAATAGTCAGGTGTTGTTTGAAGGAAAGCAAATCATAGTGGGGTGCAACGGAGCCAGAGGAACAGTTTTCCACAGCCTCTCCCTCTCATTTCTTTGTGGAAATCACGGTGCTGGCTCAAAAACATGAAAGCCACAACCATTTCCAGCAGCGTTAGAAACACAACCAGCACATCAACCATTTGTCAGAACGACAAAACTAGCAGGAAAAAAGAAGGGGAAATATGTTCTTTTCAAGCACCTCTATGGGGGATTTGCAGAAATTGGGTGATAAAAATTAAGCAAATAGCCAGAATCCCTCAACACAACTCACTTCATTTGTGATTTTACACTTCTGGGTTGCTGGGGCTTTTCTGAGCCAACAAATCTGCTAAAAGATAGAAGTGCCCACTACACAGAACTCAAGGAGGTCTTGTAATGGGTTTTCCTTCAGCTAGAAGCAGGCAGATCCAGCACAAACACCTCCCAGCTAATAGAGGATTATTAATACCAAGAGAGCAACTGCAAAGCATCCAGCACTGTTGAAACATTAACTTTTAATTGCAGCGTGGCAATTCCCTACAAGCTGAGCCCTTCTCCTGCCAGGGGCTCACAGGGGACAGGCTTGGCCAGGCTTCCCCCAGCCCCTCCAGTGCCACCAAGGAAGGGGCTGAGATGGATGGCCAGCCCCAGGGCAGCCTGATTGATTTCCCTCGTTAGCCAGAGCGGTTGAGTGGGACAGAAGGGTGGTTTGTCTCACTCAAGTCTGATGTGAGCACTGCGTGGTGGCAGCAGGAGGTGGTGTCACATTCATGGTGAGGGTTATGTGTTGCACCTCAGCTGTAGGATGAGCCCTTCCCTATATTGTTGTTCCTCCTACAGTGATCTTTCCCCTCTCCATATACAAAGCACAGGTGGAATTAAGGCTCAAACAGCTGAGGCTGGCCAGGTGTGGTAGAGGAAAACCCTCTGAGTTGACCCCAACCATCCTGAGGTAATGCTTGCACAGCCTGGCCCAAACGAAGGAGTGCCCAGAAGAGTTTCTTTCTAACTCACACAGCTTAGTTTACCTCTTGAGATCAATCCTTATTTTTCATATCCATATTGCTATCACTCCAAAATAGAGCATTCCCCAAGAACTGAATGCCCATAGTGTTGAAATCAAATGTTACAGTGAGGCTGCAAAGGGGAAGAGAAAGAAATCACTAAAAAATTCCTTGCTTCCCATGGAATCTCAGTTTTAAAGGCAGGTTAAAACTGGTTTGGGGTTTGGTGGTTTAAGGGGAGGTTTTTTTGGAAATCAAACAAAGGCCCCAACCATCATGCTGTGACACCCACAGCATGATGAATGTGTGAAGCAATCACTGAACGTGGCTGCCACAGGCCATAAGAGAAATGAAATATGGGAAATGGGAAATCAGGGTGGACAGAAGGAGGAGAGAGCTCCAAGGAGGGACCAGCCCTGGTGCCTTCAAGGCAGGTTGTTGGATGTAGTGGGAGCCCCTGGCTCAGCAGGCACTAATGGATGTGAAGAGGGGACACGGGCTTGAATTTTCATTGCTTCCTCCAAACCAGCTGCATCCCTCACTCCAAAGGCAAACAAACAAGATCTCAGCTAAACACATCACTCCAGCACTGAGCTCCTGTCGAGCCCTCACCCTCCACTGACATCCCTGGATCTGGGGGAGCTTTTCTCAGGAATAATTCCATGCTGGCTGTTTTTTGTCCTGTCCCACAGCCACACTGGTCTCAGCCCCTTGCTCCGAGGTGGGCAGTGGGCATCTGCCTGGGTGCATAACTGGGCACGTATGTAGGTCAGCACTGGCTCACGGGCCTGCTGCAGACACAGAGGCATTTTTCTTGCATCCTTGGGCAAGCTGGGAAATGTCACTTCCACGCTCGGCAATCACTACACACATTGCTGCCCTCAGTGCCCACGTGTTCAATTCAGGGCAAAAAATGGCAATTTTGGGAGGTGGGCTTCTGCCAGCCAACGACAGGGCTTTTCCCCAGCAAAGAAAGCCCTCAGCCTCTGGCTTTCAGGTGACACTACCTTACAGCCTAATATCCACTACCACTAATTGCCATTACCTATAATTACCACTACCCGAAGTAACCACTACCCCTAATAACCACTACTGCTAATACCACCACCCCTAATAACCACTACCCCCAATTAACACAACCACATATTACCCCTACCCCCAACACTACCCATAGACCTAACCTTAACCCTAATAACCACTACCACTAGTTAACACAATCACATATTACCCCTAACACTAGCCATAAACATAACCTTAACCCTAATAACCACTACCCCTAATTAACACAACCACATATTACCCCTACCCCTAATACTGACCATAAACCTAACCTTAACCCTAATAACCACTACCACTAATTAACACAGCCACATATTACCCCTACCCCCAACACTAACCATAAACCTAACCATAACCCTACCCCTAATTAACACAACCACATATTACCCCTAACACTAACCATAAACCTAACCCTAACACCCACTACCCCTAATTACCCCTGTTCCTACTAACCACTACCCCAATTGACTACTACTGCTCATAACCCCTACCCCCTTTAATCACCACCCCTAAAACCCACTACCCCTGATTGCCACTCTCTGTGGCTCTGGGAGAGGGCTACGATACAGGGATGGAAGGTTGAGAACAGCTTTCCCCTTTTTTATGCATTTCATTTGATTTTGAGGTTGTTTTTTTAAAGGCATGCAGAGCGATTTAGAGCCCAAGACTGGGGAAAACACCCTACCCACTACTCATCCCTGTTCTTACCTGTGCCTCTGCAGGGTCCTTCACCTCCCTTTTTATTTTAACTGGGTAAGGAAAACACTTAAACCATCAAGTTTAATTTTGAAGCTGAATCCCAGGCAAAGCCCACGGAGCAGAGAAATGCCTGCAGAGGGCTGAGAAGCTGTTACACATCCCAAAGTCCTGCCCAGGAAGGCAATGGGGGCTCCCCATGTAGCCCACATCTGCATGCAGAGGGAGCTGCATGCCTGCCAGAGGGGCTGCTTTCCCTTAGGCCTGGCTCTCCCCCTCCCTGGGGAGGAACATCTGGAACAGGAGTTGAGTTCACAGACAGGTGTGTGCTGCTGGACCCCCTGCTCGTTAAAACAAGAGGATTTGGGGAGCAGGGTCACAGCACGCTTTGATATAAGCACCTTACAGCAAGCACGGACGTGGCAAGTCCTTCCTGACCAGAGTGTAGAGGCAAGGGGAGAAAGATGAAAGGGATGAGTCCAGGAGGGGTAAAGGAGCAGGGAGACTGCACAGAGCTGAAGCTCTCCAGGAAGGCAGAGGGCAGCTGAAGATGCTTCAAAAAGGACTCTGCTTTCTATCTCCTAGCAACAGATGTCAGCAAAAAAACCAAGGGAGATGGGGAGAAGACAGTCTTGGTTGAGGAAATGAGGGCTTTGCCAAGTCTCCCCTGGAGGGACCCTCATCCTTCCCCTCCTTGGGCTCCTTATGGACACCAACACCACTGCCCTCGCCACAGCCAGGCTGCTTTTTACCCCCAGTGGCCTGGCTAAGAGGTTTGGGTGTTTTCTGCCCCACTGTAGAGCACCTCCTCTGCTCTCTCCCCAGCTTGACTTGGGGCAATAAGGCCACAGTTTGGGCTGCAGCATACAAGGGCAACCAAACAGCTTGGTAACCAAAACGGGAGGCCGCAATGTTACTCATAGGGTGGTGCTGAGCTGGGAGTGAGTGCTGCTCAGTATTTGAGGCTCCATCTGCTTCCCTGCAAGTGTATCCATCTGCAAACAGGGCAATATTTACAGACCCCAAAGCATCTGGCACCAACGGGCTTTAACCCATTAGTAAATGGCCAGAGCACACCACACTTAGGGCTTTTAGAGACATTAGGAGGGGGAGAAAAAACTCTGTGTCTACAGGAAAATCCACCCTGCCCATCCCTGTATCAATTACAGAAGAGGCATTAAAAGGTTTTAGTAATGATTTCTTGTCAATAACCTGGATCTTCAAGTCCCAGTGTTCTTATTCAAACTCTCCTGGGAGCAAGACATCCCAGCAAAAGGGACATACCACAGACACATCACGGCAAAGGCAGAGGAAAGATAATAGACAAAGAGATATTGGGCAGAGAAAAAAAGATCAGAGACAGCAATCTATGGAAACAGAGACAGATCACGAGTTTAAAGGAAGGTGATTCTTCACTCTACGCCTATACAAATGATTTCCTTCCCCCTGCAGCTCCCTCCTCCCCTCTCTCCCGATGATTTGAAGGCTTTGGGAGCTGCAATAAGTGTGACTGCTTTTCCCTTCGACTCAGCCAAAGATTTAAGTAGGCAGGAGGAAAGAACTCTCTTTCTCCATCAGCATTCAATAGAAAGACAGTAAAAAAAAAAAAAGAAACAAATAAAATTTAAAAAAAAAAAATCAGGAGAGAGTCTGAGTTGCAAATTGTTAAAAGAAAACACAACCAGGAACATAAAAACCAGATAGATGGAGTGGAAAAATACATTTCCTGCTCTGAGCCACCTTCCAACACTTCTCAGCTCTGTGTAAGGTCTTAATGCAGAGATTAATCTGCTGAGCCAGAGCTGGGCAAGCTGGCCTGGGAGGTGCCTTCTCCACACCGGGAGAGATCTTCTGATAATCCCCAAGAGGGAGCTCTGGAGGAACATTGGCCAGCAGGTTTGCTCAGCCCTCAGGTGATAAAGGGGGGAGCTGCTGCCAGTTATGATAAGGCTGCTTCGTGAATCCTGATTATCAGCCTGGTCCTGCCTTGCTAATCCAGAGCTCTAGGTACACAACCCTTTTCCTAACTCTGTGAAACACTCCTATGGGGCCACGGCTGTTTGAGGTTCTTGCGACCCATCAGGTCACACTTGCCTGGTTTCCTGAGGAACCAGGGTACACACAGTCCCAACATCCATCTATCCTTCCCTTGACTAATCATTTCCCAAGCCACAGGTCTATTTTAACTGCACCCAAAAAATCTCACTCCACAGAGATCCCCTGAGACACCCACTGGGTCCCACAAGTCTCATTCTCCCTTGGTGAAAGCAGAAAGGGGAGGTGTTTTTCTGATTCAGAGGCATAGCCAGCAACTGGGAATTTCTCCCAGGAGAAATCACACAGGAACTCCACACAGAGCCCCACAGCACGGGAAAGGTAGGCTTTTTAGTCTTGCACATCATGGGATGGCTTATTTTCATTACAACAGGAAAATTCAACAGAAGAATTCTGCTTATTGATGCAGTCAAAACTCACCCTTCGACACATGACATTGCAGGAACACATTTTTCCTGTCCTTGCCCTGCTGCAGCAGCATTCCCAGCTCACAGAAACAGGAATATTGCGGGATGAGGGCTTAGCTGGTTGTTTTTTCTTCTCTCCAAGACCTTCATCTTTCTTTGCTACCAAACATTGCCTGGAGCCCATCCAAAACTTTCCAGGAGCACAGCGTCTTGAGTGTGCATGCCTTGCAGCTTTTCCATTCTTCTTGATGTTATAAAACTGTCTTGTAAAAGCAAAATTAAAGGCTTGAGTGCTGGCCACAAAGCCCTTGCCATGGCCATGTTTTCTGTTGTATGCAACTCCAGGACAGAAGGAGGGGGTGGAAGGGGGGGTAGAAAGCTTTATGCATTAAACTTCTTTATAAATCTATTGAAGGTATTTCATCACTTCCCGACATTCCTCTATAAAACCCACTCAGCTACGTTTACAAATTATAAAATTAGCTTTATGTGCAGGGTCCAGGCTAATGGCACAGCTAAATCTAGGGTGCAGGAAGATTAGATGCTTCTCCCTTCCTCGTGGTGGGATTTATTTTGCAGCATCCCTGTGCAGGGAGCAGCATCCATCCTGGGGTGGGAGAACTTCCCTCTCAAGCCAAAGCTTTCAAAGATCAAAGGAGATTTGACCACTAAGTGGAAAGTTTGAGGGAAGCCACATCTGTGGGGAGCAAATAGAGCTAGATGGCTCAGGGCAACATTTGTGCTCCACAAAGACGGAGTATTTTTGGAAAATGAGGGAATGTAAAAATTTAATCCCATGCCAGATAATTCAAGCATACAGGATGGAAGGAGAGGGGTGCAATACTGAGAATATTCAAGGCAAAGGGGCAGTTTTCATTAAACTTAATGTTTCAAAGTGCCTTTGAACACCACAGAGGTGTATTGCCATGGAAGATACCTGGCAGCTGGATAGCATGTACTTGGTACCCTGCCATGCTGTTCAGGGAAACCTTGGGCAGCACCAACCTAGTTCCCAGTGGTCTCACATTCCTTGGCCACAGCTCAAGGCAGTACCCACCACAGCTCTCTGAAGAGTGCTAAAAGACCCACTGCAGGGACAGGGCTGGCATCAATATGAATTCAGCCCAGCACAACAGCCAGGAAGGGAGGGGGTGATGTACTTCATCCTCTCCTGCCCAGTTCTGGGCTTCATCCCCACTCACATTCCCCCGCAGGCATTACAAGGGGTGCAGAAAGAAGCTGGAGGTTGCTTACCTGAGCAGTCCAGGCCTGCAAGGAGGGATCTTATGGCACAGCAAGGTCACGCTCTGATGCTTTTGGCCATTTGCTGATCCTCAGAGTGCCACGGATGAACTTTGCAGGGCAGGAGGGAAAACCACTGCACCAGTTCCCTCAAGGAGGAAGAAGCAAAAGCTAATCAGCCTCAAGGACAGGGGGCACGAAGGGAACTTATTCAAGGCACATTCTCAGCTGTAGTTCTTTGCTCCTTTAAAAAAAAAATAATAATTTCCCATTGTAGCATATTAATCACCACAAGTCAGCCTTAGGAAGAGTTATCCACGGCGCTAGGCAGGGACTGCCAGGACACTGTTACAGCAGGATTATTTACTTTTATAACCTTTACAGAAACAAGAGATAAGTACATTAGAAAAACTTGCTCACACACAACAGCAGCAACCGCCTGATTCATTCCTGCACCCTCCCCTTTGTGCACATGTGTCCAAAGAGCTGCTGCCTTGATGGCCACTGTGAGAGCCACACTAAATAGCACCAAACCACACAGGGGTGGCTTTGGAAGTGGGTTTGTCTTTCAGAGGACCAGGTCTCCCATCCCACTGGGCAGTGGCACCCAAGGGCTCAGGACTGCAGGCCACCCATGGCACTGGATGATGACACAAGGCAAAGACCCTTGTGCAGCAGCACCCTCAGAGCCTCCCCAGTGCTTCCACCAGGTTTTCCTCTCCACCAGGCGCCAGCCACCAGCAGAAAGCCTCTCAAGCACTCTCAGACAGAAGATTTCCAGTGGCTCAATCCCTGGGAGCCTGCAATAAAAGTGAGAGCCCTCCTCTAACAACCACCCCACCTGACCTGCAGCTCAAAGCGATGCTGATCCTTTGAGCCAACAAATGAACAAGATCTCTCCTGCAGTGCCCTCTCCCTCTTGTCCCTGCCCTCTGAGGAAGAGCTGAAGTCAGCTCTGCGTGTGGTATTTATTTCCCTGTCCCCTGGCATTGTGGCCATGCCCAGAGGCCAAGCACTAAAGGGCAGCTATGGCACCTCTCTGCATTCTGGGAAGGCATTGCAATTTGCCAGCAAATTCATCCCTCCTAGTCTGCCAGATGCAGTCTGGAATTGCTGCTAAAAAAAGAAAAATCAAATGGGGAAAACAAAGCAGTTACCTCCAGTCTCTGCTGTGATGAGCCAGACCTCAAAGTGAAAGTGTTCTCCGTGCCTAATTTCCATTTGCCCCTGAACCTGCATCTTGCACCCTCCGGAGCCATCTCCCATTTCTGCAGAGCTCTGTGGGTGACATCCTGATCTACAGACGGAGAAAGGAGTCTTTGTTTACAAGATAAGAGCCACAAAATGCAAATAAAGAGCCCCAAATAGCACAAGATCAAACAGGGTCCATATCTACCCTTTCAAAGGCATCCAGGCTGCAAAACACCACAAGCAATTGCTTTGTTTGGAACATTAAATATGATACTAAAAACAACTTCTGCATGAGAACAACATGTATATGAGTTTATGTTATAACTTTAATCTCTCCAAGAAGAGGTCTTTAGAGCATATTTTAGGCTGAAAAATTAATACTGAGTAATGAATCAAGGTGTATTGGGTTTGCATAGCCCCGTTCTGGTTGCAGGGGGCTATAGGGGTGGCTTCTGTGAGGCTTCCAGAAGCTTCTCCTGTGTCCAGCAGAGCCAATGCAGCCCGTGGTGCAGTCCATGATGAGGCAGAATGTCCCACAGAGGTCCATGGTGGAGCAGAGATCCAGTCGGTGGAGAACATCACTCTGGAGCAGGGTGATGCCTGAAGGAAGCTGTGATCCCATGGGAAGCCTGAGCTGGAGCAGCTCCTGTGGCCCCATGGAGAGAGAAGCTCACACTGGAACAGGTTTTCAGGCAGGTCTTGTGACCCCACGGAAAGGGATCCATGTGGAGCAGCCTGTTCCTGAAGGACTGACCCCATGGAAGGGACCCATGTGGAGCAGCCTGTATTATTTCTCATTACCCTACTCCAATTTGACTGGCAACAAATTACATTAATTTCCCCAAGTCGAGACTGTTTTGCCCATGACAGTAATTCCTGAGTGATCCCTCCCTGTCCTGCTCTCAACCCACAAGCCTTTCATTACATTTTCTCTCCCCTGCCCAGCTGAAGAGGGGAGTGATGGAGCAGGCTTGGTGGGCACGTGACATCCAGGCAGAGTTATCCCACCTCACAAGGCCTTAAGAGGCTGGGAATGATTCCCTTAAGCAGCAGGGAACCATTGCAGAGAGTTCAGTCCTGATTTAATTAAAGTCTTAAACGTACTCTGAGCAACACAATCCATCCACCCATCAATATGATGAAAAGACTGCATGTTCCCTTAAACTCACCCAGCCACCTCATGAATCTCCTGCTCGGGAAAGCGAGGAAAAATGCAGTCTGGTTTCACTTAATTCTCCAGAGCAGCCACTTCCACGCAAGCAGGAGCTGCTTTGCTGCTCTTCCAGGACGTGCTGATGGGAGCAGGGAGGAGGCCCCAGAGCCTTCTCACAGCAGGAGTGCAGCAAAATCCAGGTGGTTGCAGGTACCCCATCCTGCAGCTCAGGTCAGTGCACCCTCTGGATGCTCTTCCTCTGTGGCATCCAGTTTTTTGGTGTCCCTGGTCATGGCCAAAAGGATCCACGACACCTCCAGGCTCTGCCACGCTGCAGGAGTTATTTTAGGCACTTTTCTTGGGCACGAGGGCAGCCTGGGGACCGCTCAGATGTCACTTTGCTTCCCGTTTCTCCCGGCTTGCATTGGTGGTTCATTCTCCATTTTCAGAGCAGTGAAAATTCAAGTCACGCTTCAAGGAGTCATCCCACATCCCTAAGGATGGTCGTGGCACTGAGGAACTCTGCAGGCACCTGAGAGCAGAAGGCATGGAGCTCTGAGAGCAGAGGGCTTCCCCAGCTGGACCTCACCCATGGCTCTGCAGGTACATCCCTGGTTCAGGAGAGGTGGCCTGACTCACCTGGAAGGGGAGAAGCCAAAGGGGTTTAAGTCCACATTCATGGTCAGGCACTCAAGGAACGTTTTCCCAAATAACAGCTCAGGTGACCAAATGAAAAAAAGCAAATATTTGCTAGAATAGAAATGTCAAACGCTTGGCAGATTTCCTTCTGCCTTGGTTTTTGGGGTTTTTTTGTTCATGACTAAATAACTGTGTGATCCATGGATTTATTTCTTTTTTGCCAGGGAGATGGAGCCATCCTGAGCCAGTTCAAGACAAACATGCTTATTTCTTCCTGAACCAAATTTAAAGCAAGGAGAAAATGGGGGGGAAATGATTCACTGGGGAAGCTGCAAACACCAGTTTTTTAAAGTTAGCATTAGATTCATTTTGGCTCCAAACATTGCTTCAAAAAGTAGAAGTCAAAGCATCTAATTTCAAAAACACACAAAAAAGTGGTTTGATTTTTTCCAATTGCTACTTTCTGTTGTCGTTTTTTTGTCAAGTTCAACACAAATAATTTCAGCTGACCTGAAATACCATTTTTCAACAAATGTGGGCTTTAAAAAAAAAAAAAGGGCAAAAAAAAAAAAGAAAGATGAAAAGAAAAAAATCTAGTTCTTTTGCCTGTATCTGTGCAAAACCACTTAGTTGTTGGCTTTCTGCTAATCACACTCAACAAATGACTGAATAAATTATTCTCCTCACAGGTGTATCAAAAGGGCTGACAGAAAAAACAAGAAAATTAGATGGTGTATCAAAAATGAAAACTATAAAGTGTGTATAGATACAAACCAGTAGAAACATTTATAGAAACAGAGCACCAGCATCAACACTTGCGGGGCTTCCATCACCAAAGCCCTCTTTCCACTTAAGTTTCCCATCTCCTGGCACTGCATATGTGCTCCCTGTGATCCGAAAAACACAAATTAGGCAGCCTAATTTGCTCTGGAAGAGCTTGGAGTGGGTGTTGGAGTTCCTTCCTCGCCGAGAGGAGCGCCAGCCCCCGGGGGAACCCAGCTCCGAGGCCCGGGGGACGGCTGCTCCATTTCCTCATTAAATAATTCTGACTCCTGAACGCATCAGAACCCTTGCATTGTGCCCTTTGACAGTTTGCCTCCACAAAGGCCAAGTCTGGCCAAGAAATCCTCCTCTGCAAATCCCTCCCGGGGCGTTAGTCGTGTTTGTCCTTGCTCCGCCTCGCCGAGACAGCTCCAGGAATTCGTGCTATTTTCATTGCCTTCCCCTCACCCTCAGCTGGCTTGACCGAGTGAACTTGCAGCTTTATCTCATCTTCCTGCAGCAGCACATCAAGATGGAGCTGCTTGGCCTGGCCGAGAAGAATGGGCTTAAATAAAATTTTCTTCTCTACTTTTTGTGGCAGATGACCTAAATGTCCCTAATACCCCAATCTGGGTTGGCTTTTGGCCTTCAAAGGCATCTGACCAAAAACAAATAACAGGCATAAGGACATGACTGGAAGGCCAAGCCTTACTGATTTTATATATATACACACACATACATATATATCTCTGTGTGTTTGTATATATATATTTGCATACATATAAATATACTTGTATATATATATGTCCATTGCTTTTATTTATAGAGCTCTTTCTCTTTCCCTTCCAATATTTTCTTAAAATCAGCCAAACTACAGAACTACAAACATCTCTCATACCCACACATCTCTTTAAGCCACATGCAAAGCAGAGCACAGAAAAAAGGATCATAAAGATGCCCCTAAAGGTAATCTTAAAGTTGCTCAGCCTTGTACACTTCTGGGCCCACAAGCACACACGTTCTTGGGTCACACCCTGGGGTGAGACACCAGTTTTTCAGGAACTTTTCCAAGCAAGAGAGCAATGTCCTAAACACCTGATATTTCCTTGCCCCCCCTTCAAACCCTGGAATATCCTTCTAGCAGATCTATATGTTTATATCTGGCTACTTAGCAGCGAAAAGCTCTCTTTCCAAAGAGCTCTTTCCACTGTATATTTTCCTCTGACATAAATATGAATTGAGGTTATGGCCCACTATGATCTTCCCAGGAAAAAGTGTAGATTACATCAATGTGACCCATTAAAGCAACCTTAAATACCCACTGATGGTTCATTATCGCAAGTTACTTTCCTTCCTGATGTAGAATTTATTCAATATATTGGAGAAAAGAAAAGGTCTCCAGGAAGGCATTGCCTGTGCACCGCATTAATAAAAAGGGACAACGCAGGGGATGAGCTTGACAAGATGGAAGAGGAGTTTCCATTTACACATTCCCACTGGATGACTCAAAATACCCCTCCTGAAGGACACGAAGGCCAAAGGGAAAACTCGAATTAGGTTGTAGCCAGGTAATCTCAGTCTCTTCTCCCAGGTAACATGCAAGAGGATAAGGGGAAATGACCTCAAGTTGCACCAAGGGAGGTTTAGGTTGGACATTAGGAAAAACACTTTATTGTGAGCCAAGTCTAGAGGGTGTTTTATTTTTTTTACATTTCACCTACATGATTCAACTAAAGAAAAAAAAAAACAGGAGAAGGAGTTGTCTCTGCTGTGGAAATAAAAACCTCTCAAACCCAAGGCCAAGAGAATCACAGAATTACAGAATCAAAAAATCATTAAGTTGGAAAAGACCTTCAAGATCACCAACTCCAACCTGTGCCAGATCACCACCTTACACTAAACCAGAGCACTGAGTGCCACATCCAGTCATTCCCTGGACACCTCCAGGGGTGGGGACTCCACCACCTCCCTGGGCAGACCCTTCCAATGCCTGACCACCCTTTCCAGGAAGAAATTCTCCCTGATGTCCAACCTGACCCTCCCCTGGCACAGCTTGAGGCTGTTCCCTCTCGTCCTGTCTAGAAGGGAACATGTTTATGGGCTTCTCTCCCTTGCTGACACCCAAACCTGCCCCAAAGGGCCAAGAGGCTCCTGTGGGTGCCTCTCCCCCAAATCATTTAAAGGGGCCCAAGCAGCTTGTGGGCTCCCAGCTGCAAGGTGAGACGTGGCACATCTTCCATTCTCCTAATTCACAGTATTGGCAAAGCATAAAATATTAACGCCAAAGAACACAGAGTTCTCTTTAAAGAGATCGATCTGGGTCCTTTGCTGTGCAGAACAGGTCGGGGGAAAGTTTGCAGCACCAGGCAGAGGGTTCTGTGCCAGGCAGTGAGGATTTTCTCTTCCCTCCTCACACTCGGGGCTCCTGCTTGCAGTGCCTGCCCCCTGCTCCACAGGCTCCCAGAATACCCAGGGTTGGAAGGGCCATGGGATGTCTTTCTTCTCCTCCCACCAGCCCCAAGGAGGTGGTCCTCACCTCCCTTAAAATGCCATGCCATGCTGTTACACTGCTCCCCATCATCACCCACCACAGAACAGGGGACACCATGCCCAGGGAAAAGAGTACAGAGAGCTAAGGCCAAATTGAAGCCTACCTTCTATCCCCCTAAAACTTCCAATTGCATCCGCTTCTTTATTTTGCTCCAACTCTCCTCCAATTCTCAGAATGCTTCGTGCAGCTAATTAATGACTCAATTCATTATTATTTTCACAGCAGAAGTCTCTTCCCATCTATAAAGCGGCCGTGCCAATTCTTAGCCTTAATTTTAAACAACAGCTTTTGTTTAAGCTTTCTGCAGAGAAAACAGCTCGAGACCAAAGATTCCTCTGTCTCTTCACCAGACAATTATTCAGAATGTTATCAGCACATCTTAACGCACCTTCATCTCCGAGGAGGATTTCTCCCAACACAGCCCACCCACCCAGAGATGCACTCAGGACTACAATCAATACATGTTAATTAAGCTGTAGCCCACTCCAATTAAAATTATAGGATCTGAAGGACAGACATTTGTTTTTGTCAGTAAATTAATTTAAGCGTTCATTAACTTTAATTTTTAAATTATATATCACTTTAATGATAAATAATTCCTCTCATTACAGAGGAAACATATGGAAGAGAAAGATAAAATGGGAGAGACTTGGACCCAGGGAGGAATATGTTCTGCGGCGCTTCCTCCTCTTTCGGCACATCAGCAACCCCATTTATGTCAGCAAACTGGGCTCTTTTGAAAATTTGGCTGGCAAGTGCAGTGCTGAAATAAGAACAGGGATTCTTTGAGTATCTCACCTCCTTCTCTGCTGGGAACATGAAAGCTCGGCTGTGAAATCTCAGTGTTTTAGAATAGCTGAAATTTTGTACAGGCTACCAAAATAAACACTTTGCTACAGAAATCAAAATATTACCATGTTAACAGTGGTTTTAATTTCTATAGAAAAGGGCAGGTTGTTTTACAGCTTAACCCTTTCTGCACATACCCCAGGCAAGTGAGATTTGCACAGTGTCCTGCCCTCTGAGTTAAACCTCCCCTGGTAGGACAGTTCATTAAATACAGAGAGCAGCAATAACTTGGGCCTTCTTTTCCCAGCAGATTCTGGGTGGCAAATCATCTGGGTTGTTTCAAAGAAAGGTTTTAACCCTCAACATCTCCACCCCGAGCGACTGCCCTAGAGCTCACCTATCACTGCCCAGCACATCCACACTGGGACTTTTCTCTGCTCCATCTCACTGCAAACCCAAGCAAACATCCCCAAGTTTTTTCCCTTGTGCATGAAGCAGAACTCAAGAGTGTCTGACATCCTCAAGTTCTCCAAGATCAGAAGCTCTTCACCCCGCCAAGCACACCCTGGCACTCCCGTAGCCAGGGTGCTGTATAAATAGCAGCCCTGCACACCCAGACTCCTCCACACAGACGTGTCGTACCCTGCCTGGGACCTGTCAGATGACAAGAATCAAAATAGATTAACTGAATAAATTATTCACTGGAAAGTGCTTTTACTCCTCAAGCCCTTGTGCTGGACCAGTAAGAATTGATCAGCTTCACAGCTGATGGTGGCAAACAAACAGCAAAACCAAATTATTCAGGGAATAGACTCCCTGACACAAAAAAAAAAAAGAGTGAGAAAAGCATCAGGTCTCAACCTCTTGGGAGCTTTAGACCTGCAGTGCAATTACAGACTCTTCTTCCCATATTTCTTCCTGTGCACCAACTGCTTATTTCTCTTCCCAGCCCAATTTTGCAGCTATCATCACAAACATTCCTGCTGTGTTTTTAGGACACCACATCTGCTACAAACTCCTGAGAGACAGGGAGAGAGAGTCCCTCTCTGAGCTCTGTTGCAGAGGGCTCAAGGCAAACACAGTACACAAACACCTCTCTGCTGCCCTTTATCCAAGAGCCAAAACAGGGAAAAATCAGGGGCACAGCCAGGACTTCCAGAGATAACACAGGACTCCTAAAAGCCAGACAAGTGTCACCTGCTGACACACACATTAAGCAGAGCTGAGCATCCCAGCCTTCTGAGAGCCAAAAATCACTTTTTCCAGCTCCTCTGCCTCTTGCCATCTCCTGTCTCGCACTGTGCCACCCTCCCCTCCTTCCCACAATGCCAAAATTAACTGTATTCCCTTCTCAAGATCCATACCCTGCCCTCCCCTGGAGAGCCAATCCTAGCAGGGTGGCTTTGCTGAAGGGATTCCTCCTGCAAGGAGAAGCCTTGCTGCCTGAGTTTCCATGTGTCATATAAAAGCAAGCAGGGGATAACCCAGTGCTTTGAGCAGGTGGAGAGCTGGACCTGCAGCTTGGGAAACTTCTGTAGGAGAAACACACAGGACCTATGGAATGGAAAAGGTTCCACCAAATGGGGCAGTGAAAGAGAAACTAAGCAAAATATTACTTCATTAGCAGCCTGTTTACTTAACTCCTGCAGATATTTGAGCATTAAAAGAATAGGCTTTCTCCCCATCTATCTATTAGCTCCTCTTCCAACCAGCTGTGTTGCTGAATTCCCATATTTGTGACATCAGTGCATGTTGCTATAGAGATAATTAATTAATGCAACATAATCAAGTCAGCAATTTTACTACTTTGCAGGTTAACACAGCACTGGAAATAGAGTGGGCAGAACAGCAAAGCTTCCTTCTGAAAAGCAGAGTTTTTTGTTTTTTAACGACCCTCTAAGCACTCAGAGTTGGGTCTGAAAATCATTTCCACAGTACACGAAATGTGCCACATTTGGCATAATCACAGTCATTAGGAGCCCGGAGAAGAATTAGAAAAACAGCAATAAAGAAAGAGAAAGGTTCTGATGAGAAATTGCAGGGGGAGAAAAGTTCCCTGAGCACCTAAGCAAAACACTTCCTCTCAACCTGGCAAAAACTCACCAGCTCAACAGTTCAAAGAAGCTGTGACATCCTAATGGCTAATTCCAGAAACACGGGGCTTTTTTTCCAAGAGCCACTCCAAAACTCCTCTTTCCAGGGGGTGCCTGTCTCCTATGGAAGCGCAGCTCCTCGTGGGACCTGCTGAGCAAGCTCATGATGAGGAGGAAGCTGAGACAACCTCTCTGCATCCCAGAAGACTCGATGCCGTGCTCAGCCACGAGCCTGTGACCTCAGAGAGAGGTTTTCCTGCCTGTCACAGGTTGGCCACTCGAGGAGGCAGGAGGTGAGAGCAGGCACTTTCACCTCTCTCATCCCTAGCTGCCTCCTGACAGTCAGGTTGACATTTACAGCTGACAAGGACATCGGTGACTTGTCAACGTGTCCAAACGAGACAGCTCTTTGATGAGAGCTACAACTCCACCCAGGAGCTTGCCTTCCCACCAAGAAGTAGGCCAAAAATGAAAAAGGATGCTGTGGAGCATTCAAGTAGGTGCCACACTTGCTGGTTGGTCTAACTCCAACCTTTAGTTGGTTTAGAAAATTAAAATCAATCCCCTTATTTTTTGTCCTGTGCTAATTAGAATCTTTTTATACAATTTTCAGTTCAGGGGCTCTGCCTTCTGAGGTTAGAAAGACAAAAGCAGCACAGATGAAATTAGGTCTCTTAACCTTCAGGACGTTCCCATTCCTCAGCAAAGGTTGCTCTGCACACAGTGAAGAAAAAAGGGGGAAATGCTTTAAGAGACAGACACATGCAGAATAAATGAGCCAAAGGCCGTGTTTTGGGACAAGAGTGACATCATCAAGCAATGTTTGCCCCCTGTAACAATGAAGTTTTGTCATGCTGTGGTATTTCCACGGCAAGTTTCACTGCCATGCCATAATTGAAGACACCTACACTTCTCAGAGAACTGCCCAGTGAAGCAACAACCAACCAAACTATTATTAAAAAGCTAAAAAAGATCATTTAGCAGGAAAATCAGAAGGCCAGCATGCTGCTGCTCAATTTATAAACCATCCCCACAAGACACAAAAGTAAGGGGACTTTTCATAAGGGCGTGGAGCGATAGGACAAGGAGGAATGGCCTTAAGCTAAAGGAGGAAAGGTTTAGGTTGATCTTGGGAAGAAATTCTTCCCTGTGAGGGTGGGCAGGCCCTGGCACAGGTTGACCAGAGAAGCTGTGGCTGCCCCATCCCTGGGAGTGTCCAAGGCCAGGTTAGGGCTTGGAGCAACCTGGGACAGTGGAAGGTGTCCCTGCCCATGGCAAGGGGTTGGACTGAGACCATCTTTAAAGTCCCTTCCAACCCAAACCATTCCATATTTCCATGCACTATTTCAGCAAAAAGCATGGAAAAGTGTGCAGTTTTGATGCTGCATTCATGTACAGCACACTTGAGGAAAATGAGGACAAAAAAACCCACCCAAGTATCAAACACATTCTGAGCTGTTTGGAGACTTCAGCATCAGCTACCAATTCTTTCCAGGCTCAGCTCCTCTCAATAGGATAAATTGCACAGAGTCACTAAAATCCAGAGCTTAGAGCATACCATCTGCAGGCACAGAGAGTGCTCTATTCCCTGTTTTCCTGGCAGGCTGCTGCTCTGACCTGTTGCAAGACATCTGTCTGTGTGCAACACAGTCCCAGAGGAGATGGGTCCACTTTACAGGGTCAGGTTAACTGCAGAAAAAGAGGGGCAGAAATCCGTAAGACAGTTTCCCTGTGACAATTTGAATGGCAATATCCAAGGCACTGAAACATTTTCTTGGTCTGCACAAAACCCAGAGCAAAATCCACTCTTGCAAGGACCAGCTGCTGCTGCTGCTGCATAGGTTTATAACTGGGATAAAGAGAGAACACATTTTTCCCAATGCCAGACAACCCAGCCCAGATAGCAGAGGCAAGAAATTATCTCTGGTGGGAGCAACAATGAGCAATTTAGCTTGATTATATCCTTGCAGATCTTCCTATTTAGAATGGTTTGCATTATTTTGAATGCAAACTGGTGGAGTTTTTGGATTTCTTTTTCCCCTGTGCATCAGCTCTCACGACCAAAAGTTGTCATTAGCTCCTGATTAAAAGAGACTTTAAATAAAGAGTGGAAACAAGCCTAAACAAAGGAGTGCTGCTGCATCCCAGTCCTGTTGTAGCAGAATGACTGCTGCAAATGTCAACTTTATTTACTGTTTGGAGTCCACTAAGCTTTTTTTCTTGGAGGAGAGGTAAAATTGGGAATACTGGGCCAGGTGGCAGAAAAGAACAATAGAGGAGAGGTAAATAAATAAGCAATCATGTATGCAGGAGGGCCCTGGTAGCTCACACTGGTAACATACATGCAAGTTTGCCTACAGATGCAGCAAACAAATTAAATAAGCTTCACTAGTGAGAGTCTGACCTTTTCCATCTTCCCCCCAGCAGAAATCAGGCTCCAATGGGGACCAAGAAGAGGGTTAGAAATAGCAAAGATAATAAAGTCAGGCATCAGAAGCACAGGAGACTGAAAGGGAAAGACAGGCAGGTGAAAGGACAAGCTCAGGAACACATGAAATATTTCAAGTCATCCTCTCTTGCCAAAATACCACAAGACAATCTATCCCACTAAAATATTGGCAGCAGAGGATGTGGCCAGGTGAGGTGGGAACAACATTGTGATGCTGAGAGAAGGAGCCTGCTCTGCTTTAAACAGTGACCAGCTCATTTTGGCACACGTTTGCTGTGCAGTTTTAAGTGGAACAGAACTCCCCTCTAGCAAGGTGCAGGCAGACACCAAACAAGATTAGTTTGAATTTTCCAGTCTCAGTGGCATCCAGAGCACAGGAAACGTCACTGGTTGTTTCAAGTGCCACAGCCTTTGGGGGACATCTGTGCTGCACAGACACCGGGTCCTCTGGCTGAGGGAGAGCCCAAGCCACCAGCACAGGGCACTGCCTGGGTCATATGATGGTTATGTATGGGTTATATACTCATCTCGAGGGCTGTGCCCAGTTCTGGGAGATGGCACAGCAGGACTTGAGCACAGGTTGTCACTCTACGATGCACCAGCTTGGTTAGTTCAGTCTCCAGCAGGTTCGTTTTAATGGACACATCCCTTAGTCAAGATGATGGGAAAGGGGATAGAAAGGAGGGGACCCACCCCCCCCACCTCTGCATCTTTCCTGACAGTATGTACAGCCCTCTGCACTCACCAGGCAGGCTAAGGAATTGCTGGTCAGCAAAACCACCGCTCAGAGGAGCTCAAAACTGCTCCCTCAAACCTCACAGCCAAATCCACACTAATGCACCGTTCCTGTTCCTCAGCCCCTCTCCAGCCCTCCAGAGCAGGAAAACTAACTCCAATAAATGCAGAGCAATTTCATTCAATGCCACCTTTTAAATGCAATGCTTAATTAACTCTACTGGGGCTTCTTTCACTCTCACTGCTTGTGTTTCCATGCCACTGAGGTTAGGAGAACACTTTCTCCCTTTGCACAGAGAGGCCCTGGCTTTCCCTCCCTGCTTCATGCTGGCATCATATTAACCAGAGACCAGGCCCTCAGGCACACACAGCCTGGCCCCAAACTGGAAGGGCTTCTCCTTCAGAAACCTGCAACCAGATGGTAGATTTTTACTGCTCTGGCTGAGATTTGCTTGGACTCCAACCCAGAACCCTCACCGGGCTCTGGGGCTCGAGTGGAAGGGGAGAAACCAAGCTGTCACCCCACTAGATCCAACATTTAGAGTCAGTAATGCTCAACTCTCCAAAAAAAGAGAAAGAAGGAAAAGCAGAGATGGGGGTGGAGGGAGAACAACCAACCCCAGATGTTTCTAAGCAGCTGGCATTGCTGTTTCTCCCAAGATGCTGATGAAGGCAAACTCTGTGGCTTTACAGACCCCCATCAGCCACCCCCTTCCTGCAAACAGAGAATTCAAATCAGCTCTGCTGGATTTAATCATCTTCTCCCCTTAAATAATAAACTAGGGGCAGGACAGGAAAAGGATTTATTCATGTCACTAACCATCAAAAAAAAAAAACGTTTACTGTGCTAAAATAACCTGCAGTAAGAAAGAAGGGGAAAAAAAAAGGAGGGAAATAGAAAGAAAGAGAAAACACCCAGAGGAGAGGGAAGTGTGAGCACATCAGCTCTGCACATGAGGGATGTGGACTGATGTTGAGATGGCACATACATGAGCTCTTCCAGCTGATATTAAACAGGGAAACATAGTGAAAGCAGAGCAGTAAGGAAGGGGGAAGTGCCCTGGTTGGCTTAGCTCAGCTGTTTGAGCTGAACTCTGTGTTTTGGAAAGAGCTGAGAACACACTTTTTTTTTTAAGCAGAGTTGGTGGGACTGGCACCAAAGCCCAGCACAAACTCAACAGGTTGCCCTGGCCTGATGCCCTCCAGGACAGACCACCCACTCCAAAGCTCTTAGGAGGGGAAAACACATCAGAAGTTGGGCTGCAAGGTGCTCCTCCTGCCAGAGAAAGGTCAGGGGATGCCAGAGGCTTGAGAAATAACAGCAAAAGCCCGACCTACCAGGAAAAACAGAGACTTTGGAGCATTCCTGAAACTTCTCCAGCTCTGTCACACACAGCATGAACCCTTTCCAACAGGGCAACACAAACCACTTAAGCAACCTGGCACAAGTCCATCCAAGGACTATCACACACACAGTTACAGATTAACTTCCAGCTCAGGAAGCCCTGAAGCTGCAAAATGCCCCAGACTGGGAGGCAGCAAGACACGGGTTCTTTCTCAGGCACGTCATCAGATCCTGCCTCTGGCTAGAGACCCACCAATGACCTCAGCACTGCAGATAAAAGGGCTGATGGCTCCATTTTCACTGGAGCAGGGGCTGCATTTCATTTCAAGTCATCTCATGCAAACCCTGCCTCCTTCCTCTCCCACAAGCTTCCATCCTGTTTTTTCATAGCAGTGCTCACAGCTGGAATCCTGTACAGATGTATTTTTTGGTGTTTTGAGCACGTTCCCAAACCTTTTAAAGCTCTCCTGTGCTTTAGCAGCTATTTCTCAGCCTGGGAGACACTCTGCTGGTGGGATCTAAGAGCACAGTGAAGGTGCAGTGGGAACCAAACCAGTGGTTCACATCCCCAGCTTGAGGTCTAGAGGCGAGAGCCACCTGCAGAAAACAGCCAACAGGAGAATTAGGCACCAACAGCACAGCCTGCCCTGCAATTCCTTGTTCTCACGTACCCTCGGGCTGCCCAGCATCTGGGAAAGCCCAGAGGCCCTTCTAGATAAATCAGTGCAAAGCCACAGTGAGGACAACCTTGCCATGGATAACATCAAACAGCTGAATCCAGTGACAAATTGTTTTCCACCCTAGTCCGTGCCTTTCATCACAGTCCTTTGGGGGACAAGTGGTGGAATGAGATTCCCTCCTGTCAGAATTAAATCAGGATGACTGCTATAAGGAAATGAACTCAACTGCTGCACAATACCCTTTGATATTCCAATTTTGTGGTCTGGAGGTGGTCAAACCTCCATGATTTAACAGGAGCTGAAGGGTGGACTGGCCACCCATGGACCACAAGAGCATTGGGCACACAGGAGGCACACACAAGCACAGGGAGAGCAAGCAGAGAACCAAGAACCACGGGGAAGTAATTACAACCATAACTTATTCCAGCAGCAGGATGTCATTCCAGCTCCACCTGCAGGAATTTCTGCTGGGGAGAAAGCTTTGAAGGTTAGATGGGAAAGGTATCACTCAGGGGGGTGAGGGAAGCGAAGGCTGAGGTCGGTGGGGAGAAAAATACTGCAGGTTAGAAAAGCAGGGAAGGTGTTGAGCCTTGAGTTTGCATACAAACGTGTTAAATAGCTTGGAAAGTCAAGGGAATTGGGTTTCTTGGCATCATCCCACAGCCAAATGCTGAATGCAGCTTCCCAAGAGTGCCTTCTAGCAACCTCCATGAATTCCCTGCTCCAGCCCATACTCTCCCTGTGTTCAGTCTCTCCCCACAGCCCACCAGCTGAAATTTCCAGGAGGAACATTTGCTGAAACTGAATTTTACAGAAGTATTAAAGAACATTTCCAAAATGAAACACCTGAATTGACGGGAGGGGACATTCATGATGCAAATGATACCCCAAAAGAAAAGTTACTTCTCTAAATCAGGGAATCACAATTGGTATGTCCTTGCAAAATTATTCACCCCTTTAATTACAGGTTTCGAGGGTGGGGATCAATTAAGCCTCTGCAATGCTTCAAGCAACCTGATATGAGGAGGGAATGAAGTTCAGGCTAAAAGAAGTAGCAATCCAGCTGGTTTCCTAAGTAACCCATCCTACAGAATCATTAAGGGTGGAAAAGACCTCTAAGACCATCAAGTCCAACCTTCCTATTAACCAGGGAACACCATTAAGAGGTACAAAAAACACCTTCAGTACTTTCACACCTACAGTAAACCCCTCAAACTTATTAGATTCAAGGGAGGGGGAAAACCATCTCAAACCATCAAATCTGCACAATTTAAAAATACAGATATATATTTTAATGTTATCTATACAGCACCACCAGCAACTAGGAAATGCATGAGCACATCATGGCTCATAGGAGAAATCCCTGCAGACAAAAGGCAGCAGAACAGGACCTGAAGTATGAGAGACAGGAGAGTTCAGGGCATGGATCACCAGTCCCAGAGCAAGAGTAAGGCATGGAGAAGCAGCAAACAAGCTGCACACAAGAAACAAAGAAACCTGTGACCTTGAGATGAGAACACACCTGTAAGAGATCTATAAAGACGGCAATCTCCTATTTATATAGAGGATAAATACCTGTGCAGATACCCAGGAAGCCACGCAGAAAAATTCAGCAAGCTTCTGAGAAAACCCCACCTCAGTCTTCTCTGCTCTGCTCTTTGTATCCATCCACTGCAAAGCTGTATTAAAAGCCCCTTTCCCGCCCCACAGGTAACAATACAAACCCTAAATGCTGTGCATTTTAGCTGAATTATCAGCATTTGCCATGCTGGGCTTTACCTCTGCAGACAGCAATCAGGGAGGAGAGGAAAAAAAACAAGAAGAAAAATCCTGTACAACTTATTGAAAGACTGGAATTGCCTCCCAGCCCTGGTTGTTTCAGGGTGATTTTCTTGCATCTTTCTTCAAACAGAAAAGCAGCATAGGAAGAACTAAAGTGGCAGCCAGACTGACCAAGAAAAATGTTTGGTGGGGTAGAACACGCTCAGCAAAACCAACAGCATCCTAAATTGAATTGTTTTTACCAGCTTTGAAAACCAAATTGAGGCTTGTAGGAGACTCCAGGGAATACTGGTGATTCAGAGTTCAAAACAATCCTTTTTCCCCACAGTGGCTGTGCAGGGCGCCTGGAGAGAAAAAGTTGGTAGCAATACCACCTACAACATTAATGCACACACAGGGACAAAGTGGAGGGGATTCCTGGAGATGCTGCCACCACAGGCTGTCCACAGTGCTGGGCTTCAGAGAGAAGAGAAATGCACTTTCCTCTTTGGAAACAACCCACTGTGTGGATGTTCCCATGGAAAGCAGCCCGAGAAGCACAGAGGTAACATTTTCCCTCTGATGCCAGCACACAGATTGGTATTATCCTCCTTAAGTAATGAAGTGCTCTCTACAAAGCCAGGATTAATGCAGTCTCAGCCCAAAAGGCCAAGCAGGCTCTAGACCAAACAGTATTCATGGAAATTAAAGTCAGGGTTGAGATGGCTTAAATTTCCTCTGTGAACCTGTGCCAAAGCAGTCCTGTTAGACAGACACCTCCAAAAGCCAACAGGGAGCACCAGGCACAGAGACAAGCCCAGATTCAAGCAGTTTGTGTTTCCTACCTCTGCCTTCCCAGCCTGGAGCTCTGGACACCCTGGGTTAGTGGGAGGTGTCCCTCCCCATGGCAGAGGGAGGGAACAAAATGAGCTTTGAGGTCCCTTCCAACCCAAACCATTCCATGATTCCCCAGCGTTTCCCCTGAGCAGGGCCCTCTCCCACTGCAGCACTGCCTGAAAAACAACATTAATGATGGTCTGAGAAAGCATCAGCTCAGGTCTCTCAATGCCTTTTATAACAGATCCACCTTTCAATTACTGCACATCCACATCCTTGTGCGTTTCAGGACCACCAACAGGTCACAAATAAAACAAAAAAGAGAAGAAAAAAAAAGCCAAAAGGCATTTTGCAAGGGCAAAAAAAAAATTCTGGGAGAGCTGCCTTGGGAAAGAAATCCAACCAAACTACCCTTTCCCTGCTTTGCTCCAGCACAGCTTCACCCAAAGCTTGGTTCTCCTGCGGATGGTTCAGCAGAGGTGGAGGTGTTTGCCAGCACAGCTCACAAACTCCTGCCACCCTCCCAGGGCCACCCCCCTTCCAAATAAGCACACACCATGATGAGAGATCAATTAAAAACAGCAGGAGAAGGTGCAATTCCCTCCAGTGTTAAATTTCCCCATCCCAATTTCGTCGGGTTTTTTTGGATCGGTACCTTTTGCCTGTGAGCCACGATAAAACTACTGATAAAACTTTAAAGGGGGACTGTCTTTGATCCAGAGAGGCACAGCAGGGAAGGGATGCATTATTTAAAGGAGGGTTTGTGTTTTCCACCCCAGCAGCCACCATGAGATTTGCCAGGCAAAGCACGGTACTGCTACAGAGTCAAAATCCGAGTGCCCCAAGATGAACATTCCATGGTAATGTGTGCTTGAATAATCCTTTTATCACATCTTCTGACTGTAACTTTAACAAGGCACAAGTTTTACAGCTAATATTTTGGAGAACTGCAACAGGGGGGTTTTATGGCGTGCCAAGAATTCACAGGAGAATGAGCCTCACCTAAGTTTACTTCTTCCATCAGGGGTCTAAATAGATTTTTCACATAAAATTACCTATCACATGCTGCCCATAAAAAGATGGGGCTGTAAAGGTCCCAGTTTTAATCAAATGAGCGTCACAAGGAGCAAAAAAAATTCCTGCAGCACATTTTACACCTGTCTGGAAAGCTCTCCCTTCGATTCCATGGTATCACAGACACCAAGGGGCCCCTGTCCAGTGCTGGATCTGGGCTGTGCTGCCCATGTGCAGCACACTCTGTGCTTGCCTATCACTGAAAGTCAATGTTCCTCACTTTTTTTTTTCTTTTAAATCAAAGAAGAATTAACCTTTAGGGGGAAAAAGAATAATAAAAAAACACATGGCCCATCTCCTGCAGTGTTGACACAATAGTTTTCATTTGCAAGCAAATGGAAGTTGAACTTAAACGTCAAATATTCATTTATCAGCATTAATTCAGCTCTCCCTCCCCTCTTTGTCTGCACTCACAGGCATTTTTCTTGTTTGCCTTTCAGTGGGCTCATGAGTGCGTGTGTAGAGCCATTTCTGTGCCCCAGATTACCCCTTGAACTCCTCTGATCCACCACTTGTCCCCTGTGACAGGATTGCCTGTTCTAGGCAGCATTCTAAAAAATATAAAACCCCCCCTAGAATCAGACTTCCCAAAAGGCTGCCATGCAGGGAAATCCATTCTCATCAATGGCAAGCCTCCCAGAATCTGCTCCTCATTCCTTTTTCATTTGGAAACGTCAATGCGTGTTGTCAGAGTGCAATTGTTTTCCTTAATCGTCTGCAGCAGTGAAGTAGAAAGTGCTCATCTTTGTGCTGTGGAAAAGTCACTTGTTTTATTCACACCCTGCTCCGTTTCAAGAGGATGCTTTCCTTTCCAGGCTGGTTTGGCCCTCGGGAATTAAGGCTTATCCACTCACCTTCCATATGAGCCATAAAGACCCTTCCAGGGGGAAATTCAGGGGTCTTTGCTAGAGCTGCACTGAAGAAAAGGCACAGGTACAAGGACACACCCTAGGAGGTGTCAGAGATCCCTTAAAGAAAAGCTGTCTAGAAAACTGGGCATTGTCTTCCTATAAATTTGGGAACTGGAGGAACTTTGCTATCGTCTGAATTTTCCTCAAAGCCAGAAAGGAGACCTGTGGAACACCATTCTGTTCCTTGTCACTCTCCAGAGGTGCTGCTCAGTGCAATAAGCTATGAACAATCATTCCAGTTCAGTAATTGTCAGGCTTTTTCCCCCAGCAATCACAAAGAAAAGCTGCTGAAAGGTGCAGGCAATAGATTTCTTAAAGAGCTGTTGACAAGTCCCAGGAAACTTTTACATTTCCAATGCATTCTGCCCACATTTCCTGTATTTTCCTTGGTTCTTAAGTTCCTCAATTTAGCACACAAAGCTATTTGCATGAAAATAGCATCTTGAGAGTTTCTTACAGAAGACTCACAATGCCTTTCCATTAGAAAAAAAAAAAAATCACAACATAATTGTAGAATTATGTGTTGAAAATCTCAGGTAGCCAGGGTAAGAGGAGAATGAAGCACAAAACTGATTGCAAACATTTTTCTTTCATTTTAGATCCCATCAAGTTCTCATTCTCCAGCTGCCACTCACAATGGTACTTCTGGACACGTTAATCTAGTGCCATTATCATTCTCTAAAGGCAAGGAGTGCTCTTAGTAAAGCAAAGACAAATTAATTTAATGGTTTCACTGTCTGTGTATCTAAAAATACATGTAGACTTCCTCTTG
The DNA here is from genome assembly GCA_035047865.1 of Dendrocincla tyrannina. Classification (NCBI taxonomy): domain Eukaryota; kingdom Metazoa; phylum Chordata; class Aves; order Passeriformes; family Dendrocolaptidae; genus Dendrocincla; species Dendrocincla tyrannina. Next base: position 2,412,393 of record JAWWMP010000167.1, read on the forward strand.
ACCTGCAAGTAGAAAATTCTGCATTGATATATTCTTGGACTAAACCCACTCCCAATGAAAGATAATAATCCCATCTGGCAAGCAACCTCTTCCCAAAGTCCCAGAGAAATGGCTGCAACCTGTGATGCCCCAGACAGGTCCAGCAGAGTGTTTGCTGAGAGACTGAATCTCTTTCTAAATGAGATGATCCTTAACAAACCCACCAGACTAGGGACTCTACCAAGACTGTGATTGGCAGGGGAGAAATGCTATGCAAGCAGAGATCCAATATTTTGGATAGCCAGCAATATCTCCCCTAAGGATGCTGCACTTCCAACCAGCACCCTAAATTACACCAGGGAGTAAATGGGACAGTCAGCAGTTCAACATTTCAACAGTAAGAAGAGTACAACATTTCAACAGTAAATAACATTTTTACATGGTATTTACCCCAAAACTGGAATTGCAACAGGGCTGAAGTGCTCAAAATTCTTAAAGCATTTTTAGATCTGATATTATTGACATTTGATCTACAAGACTTTTGCTGTGGCCCCACAAACACCCCTGAACAAAACCCTGGAGTTAATTCTAAAAAGACGCCAGAGGCTTTAGAGATCACTGTGAGTTCTCAGATCCTGTTTCATGCCTCACACAAAATAATACAGGCCCCTTCAGCAGCATAGACCGAAACTATGAGAGAACACCACGTTAGCAACAACAAGGGGGAAGAGAAGAAAGCAGAAGAAAAAAAGAACAGCAAATCACTGAAAACAAACCCAGGCAGCACCTGGACTTTTCTTTGTGGACATCTCAGCTTCCACACTTGCTTTTCTCACAAACCATGTCAAGATCATCTCCTAAAATGGCACACAAATTTGTGTGAACAAATACCAAATTATCTTGATGACTGGCACGATCAGCAAATCACCACACAAATTCATTTGGAAAAAAAAAATAAAATTACAAGGTCACCTCCAAGCAACTCTTAAGTAGCTATTCTCATGCAAATGCTTGTGTGCACAAATGCAAGAAAAACACAAATAACAAGAAATATACTGGGGAAAAAAATAAAATTTAAAATCACTGCAAGAAGAGGAGCTCTCCAACAAAGCAGCAGATTTATTTTTTTTCCCCAACACTTCTGACTGTTACTGCAAAGGCAGGAAGAAAAGACAAATTAGAAAGATGAGAAGGTAGCAAAACACAAGGTCAGCAATAATACGACTCTGAGGTATTACTGAATTCAGTCAAGGTTAATCACAGAAGCCAAGTTTTTACCTTGGTGCCTTCACCAGGTGGCTAAAAATGATGGAAGGATCCAGCCCAGGAAACATTAGATTCTCTCATTTCTGCCTCACAAAGAAGTATTTGCAAGACCCTGGTTAATTAAACTAATAAACCACAAGTGAAAGCCTGGCCTTGTGCCACTTTTTGACTAACACGTTGTGCAGGGTGTCACATTAACAGCTTTTATCCCATCGAGGCAGAATGGGAGAGGGAACAGGGAAGGGGCAGCAGAGAGAACAAGACAAACCAGCTGATTTTCAATTAACAGTTGAAATAAAAATGAAGAGCTTTTAGTGCTCAGCCTTGGAAGTGCCAATACTCTGAAATAACACAGAGACCTGGCCGTCCTATAGCCCTGTTAAATCAGCTTCTTCTGTTTAAAGCAAAGCTGAGCAGCACTTGTTTAACACGCACTGCTTCACCCACCACAGCAGCTCCTGGACAGGCTGGGAACATCTGAAGATCATCTGGCTCTGCTCAGGCTGAGGGAGGTCTTACTTTGTCCCAGGAAGGTGTGCTAATGTCCCCAGCTGGCAAGCAGCTGGTGAAGGGTTGAGGTCAGGATCACAGGCTCCTGGAGGCACAGACAGACACCTCACAAGGTGGCCTCAGTCAGAACACCCTAAACATCCTCCTCAGTTACCACCTTCTCCTTGTTGGCCTTGCTCATGGACATCTAAAGCCTTTAAAGCTTCACTTCTGGTTTTGTGTGAACGTTGGAGGTTAGATAGGAGCCCTGCTTTTGTAGGGCACCAGGGTCTAGGTGTCAGTGGGATCCATAGCCATGTTTTCTAACTCTGTAATTCAGCCACCTGCTGAAACAGGTCAGCCACCCGTGCACAAGCTGAACAGGTACCAGCCTTTCCTCCACGAGTATCTGGGCATCCCTGGCAAGTTCCCACCTGTACTGATATCTCCTCCCTTACCAGTTCCATCTGGGAGGACACACCTCAGCTGCCTGGTTATTTAGGGCTCAGGGAAGCTCCTGGACCTTCTTCTCGCTATTTGAAGTGTCCAGAGCTCCACGTTTCATTAGTGGTTACTGTTACCTGTCATTATCTTTTGCTCTAGTTTCTGTATCCTGCTCTCTTGGATCCATTTACAATGAGATCCACTTACTCCAATCCCTGACCCCCTCATCTTTGATACAACACACAACCAGTTCTTCCTGGGAGCCTCTTTCCTCCTGCCAAAGAGCTCTGCAGCCAACATCTTTGTGTTACTGCCAACCCCACTGAAAGGCCCCTTCACACACTTATCCTGAAAGTCTTTTTCAATCAGTCAGTGGTTCTCCACGTGCAAGTGTCCTCATCTGCACGTGACCAAGGCTCTTCTGTGCTCCACACAAAGCCTCTCAGTGCCTCCAGAGTGGTGGTTATGAGCCCATGTGCATTAACCTTTCCTCTCAGAGACCTGAATACAGAGAACTGTACTTACCCCAAAGGCCTAATAACCACTGGAGAGCACAAGGAACAGCTACAGCTTTGCAAAGCATTGAATTGCTTTCTTGGGATGGTTTGATGAGGGACATAAGCACAGAAGTATTTTGGAAGAGTGAGTCTCATCTCTCTAAAGCAGCAATAAGCAGTAGCTAATTCTCTGTATCCTGCCAGAGCTTGTTTGCCTTCTTGAGAAATTAATACCTGTTCTTAAGTTTAGGCTGATACAGACACCATTGATTTTTCAATAGCTCGACTTCAGCACTACTGGAACAGCAGAATTATCATCATGTAAAGGTATCACTAGTTAAAACAAGATTTTCATTATCTAAAGGAAAAAGAATATGCCCCAATGCTGCTTGTGATACATGCAGAAGCACACCTCAGAATCACAGAATATCCAGAGCTGGAAGGGACCCACCAGGACCATCCAGTCCAGCTCCTGGCGCTGCAAAGACACCCCAACAATCCCCCCCGTGCCCCACAGGATCATCCAAACCCTCATGGAGCTCTGGCAGCCTTAGGGCCGTGCCCACTGCCCTGGGGAGCCTGGTCAGTGCCCACCACCCCACCTCACACTTCTGCATCCCAGCCTTTTGGAGAACAGCCCAAACTCTTCACTACTACCAACACAATCCAAAACACAGATCAAACTGAAGAGGTGGGGAAGGAGCAGCACCACACTGGAGACACAAATCGTTTACTTCTCACCTGCCCCCATGCATCTAATTTTAAATCCTTCCTCTGTGCTTTGCCTGCAGGGCACTTGGGAACAGGGCAGTGTCCAGATCCTGGGTTTAAAGCATTCCTTGTCCAATGCTCTGTGGTCCTTTCCTTAGGGATGCACCCATGCTCGGGGCGGGGGGGGGGGAAAGGATGGGCGAGGGCATCGAACACGAGACCACTGTACTAATCACAGAATCTGCTGAAAGGGACCCAAAGGGATCAGAGTCCAACCCTCAGCCCTGCACATGACCATCCCCAGGAGTCACACCCTGTGCCCCAGAGGATCATCCAAGCCCTCCTGCAGCTCTGGCAGCCTCAGGGTCGTGCCCACTGCCCTGAGGAGCCTGGTCAGTGCCCACCACCCTCTGGGGAAAGAACCTTTTCCTCAGATCCAACCTACCCGTGCCCTGACATAACTCCAGGCCATTCCCTGGGTGCTGTCCCTGGTCCCCACAGAGCAGAGATCAGTGCCTGCCCTTCCCGAGGAAGCTGCAGGCTGTGATGCCCAAACAGCCGCCCCACTCACCACCACCCACTTTCCCTTTCACTGAGGAGCTCCAAGCTGCAAAGACTGAGGTCGTGCAAAGACCCTTCCCTGTGTTGCCCCTGCCCTGAGCCCTGGCAGCATCACTGGGCACACACGGAGCCCCAAAATGCAAACACCTCTCCCAGGCAATCAGCAAGAGGGTCAGCACAGGGGCATCTCAGCTTCTCTGTTTCAGAAGCAATAAGCAGGAAAAGGGACAAGACTGTGATTATTGAGGTTTCAGAACCGGGAGGGATGGGGGAGGCTGGAAAATGTCACCGGCTTCTTGTGGACGTGACACGGGCTGGCCCGTGGGTAAATTAACACGACCGGGAGAACTCGCTCAGGCTCATCAGGGTAATGAAATGTGATATCCACTGGAGAAAGCAGGGGCAGGGACAGCTCCGCTTTGCTGTAGCAGCGATGCCCTTTAGACAAAAGACTCCCTGGTGAAATGCAAAACAACTCTGGGGTGGTGTATTCAAACAGGGTCCAAGGACAGCAAACCCGTAACCAGGAAAGCTGATCCCTCCTGCTTATTTCTGTGCTGCACCGGGATGTGCCAGTGTCTCTTTGGGAAGTGGAAGCTGGGAAAATACCACCACTTTCCTTTTTTTCCTTTCTTATAATCCTGTTGTTCAGGGTCCAGATAAAAAGGTCTCACCCCAAAAAGCCTTGCTGACTACACATGTACAATCACACATGTTCATCAGCCACAGGTTCCTTAAGACTGACTTACAGCACCACTCGCAAAGGGCAATAACCTGGCAAACAACTCTGCCCATCCAGACTCCTCTTTTTGTCCTCCAGATCAACCCAAACCTCCTAGCAGTCCTTTCCTGTGAGGACAGGTCAATTCCAGCCTTTTTTAAACTCTCCTGTTCAAGACCACTGGTTGTCAGGATGGTCTGTGTTATCTCAACACAATGCAAGGAAATGTTCCTTGCTAACCCATCCAGCACCTGGCATGTCCCTACTGGGACTGCCATTCCCATCTCTTCAGAGATGGTTTTTGGTGCTGGATCTAGCTTTGATCCCAAGGCACACCCTCCTGAGAGCTCCCAGCTCACATGACACTCTCCAGGCTTGCAGATGAAGACTTGCCTTCTGCCCTGTTACAGTTTTTCTGCACATCAACCTTATTTCAGGGCCCTCAGCCTTGCACTTCCCCATCTTCTGTCACTAGAAACAGATTCATTTTTGTATAAGTGGGATTCCTGGAGAGCTCTTTTAGAGGAACTTCAAGGAGGTCCTGGAAAATATAGCAACTATTCTTGCCATAACACAGCTTGAGCATTGTACATCCATACAGAGTAGGAAAATGCCCATTCCTCCATGGATAACACCACCTGAGAGCTCCTCTCTGCAAGTCTGCCATGACTCTGAGTAAAAGGGAGACACCAGTCCTAAGGAGAGGGGAAAAAAAACAGCAATCACAGCTTTAACTTTACTTTTCACACCTTCCCTTGCAGAGGAAATGCTGCATTAAGATGTTGCGTGAAGCAAAACACATCCCACACTCCCCATCTCAGCTTGAAAGGTGTAGCCCTCTGTTACAGAATCCCAAATTGCTGTGACAGTGCCGGTGATTCATTTGTTAAATAATTTCTTTGGTGGTGTCTGGACTTGAATTAATTTTAATGAGTCCATGGCCAAAGATGCCAACCCTTGTCCCTGCAAGACTGGGCTGTCGTGACATCCTGACACGCTTTTCTCTGACACAGCTGCCTCAAAGCCATCTCCTGGGCCTCAATACCAGCTAAACAGAGATACTTGTTCCTCCACACAGTTTGTTTGAGGGGTTTTAAGGGCTTTTAAATAAGCTGTTGGAAAAACGTTGACTTTGCAAACAAAGTTTCCACACTGAGCAATTTATCTGCTGCGTGACATCCTAATTTGGATATGTGTTTTAAGAACCCTGCGAGCAGCCAGGCTTTGGGAAGTTACATAAATCAGTGCATTCACTTTTGTATGTGCTAACAAGAAATGAATGCCTCTTTCCCTTCCAGTTAGCATTTGTGTGTGTCACAGGAGCTGCTCCCTCTCCCCACCTTTCTCACTGTCTTCAGGATGCGACCACAGAAATTGTCATATTGAATTACACTGATAAACCATCCAATTTAGTGCCCTCTCTCCAATCATACCCCACACCAGCTGCTACGGATTTAACACTCCTGCTAATTGACAATGATGGAACAGCACCACCACGAGGGACGTATTTCCTTTGCATTAGGGGACCCCTGCCTTTCCTGCAGCATTTTGTCATGTGCATTTTTATCCCAGCTCACATACCTGTGAATGCTGTACATTGACAACATCTCCTGGGGGTTTTGGGGGCAGACTCAGCAATATAAGCCATGAAATGCTCCAAAGGCTGGACCCCCCCTGCTCTGGAGACAGGCTGGGAGAGCTGGGGATGTTCACCTGGAGAAGAGAAGGCTCCAGGGAGACCTGAGAGCCCCTTCCAGTGCCTAAAGGGGCTCCAGGAGAGCTGGAGAGGGATTTGGGACAAGGCATGGAGGGACAGGACACAGGGAATGGCTTCCCACTGCCAGAGGGCAGAGATAGATGGGATATTGGGAAGGAATTCTTCCCTGTGAGGGTGGGCAGGTCCTGGCACAGGTTGGGCAGAGAAGCTGTGGCTATCCCACCCCTGGAAGTGTCCAAGACCAGGCTGGACAGGGCTCTGAGCAACCTGGGTTAGGGGAAGGTGCCTCTGCCCATGGCAGGGTGTAGAACAAGATGAGCTTTAAGGTCCTTTCCAACTCTGGCAGGGAGTTTTGCAGTTTGACACATTAATTGGGTAAACAATATATTGTGTCCTGCATTTCCTCCAGCTGGAGGGGGCCATCTCCTCAACCTCCCAAAAAGGCTACACAAGAGCACAGGATGACTTCCTGGAGTTATTCAGTGACCTGCACATCTCAGTCACATTCTGTGTCTTCTGCAGACGGAAACAGTCCTTGCAACTAATGCAACCTCTGAAAGGAGAGCTTTAAAAAATGTGACACTTGCTGCAGCAGGGAAGCCTTCCCTTGTCTCTAATCACTGTCAGAGCCTATCTTCCCAAACCTTCTGTTTGTGCTGGATCACCCTTCCTGCCCACTGGAGGCTCCAGGCAACTTGCCAGCTCCCAGATATATCCAAGAACTCTTTTCACCCCACAGCAAGAAAGGGATGAGCCAGGCCTGACTCAGCCCAGCTGAAAGTGTTCCTCCTGTGGGAGATACATGTAGTATATGAACAAAACTCATGGATTACTGGATGTTGCAGAGATCCCATGGCAAGGAGGGGATGGGGTTGGGCTGCCTTGCAGAATTCAGCTTTCTTCCACAACAGGGAAATTTGCAGCGTAATTAAAATGAAATGCTGGTGTCTGTGCTGCACGTTGAAATATTGATGGAGGGAGGCATAAAGCACTTTATGAATGCAGGCTTCCATTTGGTGATTTACTGCCCCCAAACACCACTTTCACAGAACCTACTTGGGAAGAAATGGGGAGAGATGAAAGAGCAATAGTGGTTTTATCGCTGCAGGAAAAGGGAATGGAATTGGGCAAAGTTAAATACAATGTATGGAGTAGTAGTCTTTCACTGTGAACTTTAGATACAGCAGGAGCACACTCACACCTGGGAAAGGTTCACTGAAGTCCATGGAGGGTTTTTCCCTTTCCTTGTGCCATATCAGTGGTGGGAAGGGGCTACACTGCTTTTAACTGCAATCAAAAAGAGGTCAAGCCCCCTCTTTACAATGAGGTTTGAAGTAAAGTACTCAGAGCTGCATGGGAGGACAGAGAGGTAAAACTCTGCATCACCTTTACCTGCCACTGTGTCTTTATTACTCAGCCCCACCACGTACAGTTCGGCCAAATGGAAGTCTGACTCCATCCTTACTTCAAAAAAGGGGAAAAGGAAATATTCAGGGAGTATTTCATTAATGACCTAATTACAGCACAGGCTAAGACAGAGGTGTAGTGACAGCAGCAGCTAACTCTGCCTGAAGCTTATTGCCACAGGAATGAGTGGCAGATTTGCTTCCAGGATGAGAAAAATCCCAAATGTGAGTCAAAGAGGAGACCTCAGCACCCACCAAACCTCAGGCAAAGGGAATGCAGAGCGGCAGGGTACTGACACAGCTACCAGATCCAAAGAGGGTGAAGGAAATCCTGCTGGGACCCAGGAGGATGGTTTTAAATATATATTTTCTCTTCCCTCAGTCACCACTGTCCTCAGGTTTGCTCTTCCAAACTGAATGAACTGCAGTGAGCAGTCAGGAGTCAGAGAAAGCATTGTTAGCCCTGGGGAGGGTCAGGTGGGCAGTCGACCCAGCAACACACTCTGCCCATCAAGAGCCTTCTCCTGCCATTCCCCAACCTTGCCTTTTCCTTTTATTTCCTTCTCTAGTCCTTGTAACCAGGTTAAAGCAAGAGAGAGGAGTGCTGACCCCATATTTGGGCTAGGAAAGGGCTATTCCAAGGCAGGGCTGTGTCTACACCTCAGAGCAGGTGAGGCCCCATGAGCACAAATTCACAAGCAACACTCTCCTTCCTTTCTATTTAATCCCTCAAGCAGATGGGGCTCCAAATTTGCCAGCTGTTTCCCAGAGGGTGGCAGAAATGCCAGCCTGGCACTCCCCAACCACTGTCAGCACTCAGCCTGCCAAATTCCAAGCTCCTTGCTCTCAGTTCCAGCTGAGGTCACGGACAGACCCTCATGGACTGGTTCAACACACACAGGACCCAAATCACCCCTTGAGGCTCATTCAAACCATCTCTTTTGACCACAGGGGGTGAGATAAGGTACCCAAATGCTTCACTTCAAGGATCTATGCTGGTTTGGGCACAGCCCAGCTCCCACAGCTGGAATATTCTCTTGCTGCTTCACTTGCAAATGCAGACAGAATCCTGTTTTGCTCCTTTAAATTCCCACTTCTTCCAAAACCGAAGTTCATTAGATCTCAGCTCTACATTTTCTAACTACATTTCTTCCAAGTTTCATTTCCTTTACTAAGCTTAAGAACGTGGCTTTCTGAGCCAAATTGAAAACATTAAATTTTTACTGTATCTTTGAATTCAAGCATTGACAGGTACAGTTTTGAACCCCTAGTACAAGGCACTTGTTTCACAAATTGAGGCAGAAGAGATAAAAACCAGAAGCAAACCCAACCAGGTTGAACATCCAAAGCTGGTTGGTTGGGAGAGTCCTTACTACCTACTTATATTGTGAAAATACATTTAATTTTAAGGTTTGAGTCTGTTTTAACATGTAGATAGGATTCATACAACAGAGCAACTTCCTTGCAAGATGAATTTTTATATTCCATGTTCCCTTTACAAGTAATTTACTGACAGCCATGTAACAAAACACCTTCTGAAACCCCTCAATTTACTGTTTCCTCAGCAGAAAAAAAGAAGAGTGTGAGGTATGCAGAAAATTAAATATATGCACATATTGAGAAAAACAGTAAGTGATGTATACCACTCAGTGAAGTTTTATGTGACCAGTAACTGATGGTGGACACGTGATTTAAAGGTTGCATTAAACAGCTGAAGCTTTAACTAATCATTGTATAAATAACTTACAGTGGTGGCTTCAGGCAAACAACTGATTTTCAGCTTCTCAGCAAACACACACACACATCAAGGGAGGTGGATCCAAGTTAAGATCTACACGAAGAGGAGGAAAAAAAAATTATTCCAGAAACACTACTGGAAAACCAGAGTAAGCAAATCACAAAAAGCAGGTCTGAGACACTGAGTGAGATTATCCACTGCACAATCCCTCCCCCAGGTCATCCTTGGCGTGTGGTAACCATGCCTCAAAAGGTCACAGGAGCACATAGAGATTCCCTGCCCCACAGACTGCCATGGTCTGTGATGGCCAGAGGGCCTTTGTGCCCCACAGAGACACCTGGACATGATGCACAACACCTGGAGGGAGCAGCAAAGCCGCTCAGTCAGAACAGTCCTTCTAGTTTGGGCCTTTATTCTCTTTTTTCCTCCCACACCAGCAGGAAAGGACACACTACACAGAATCATTTAGGTTGGAAAAGACCTCCAGGACCATGGAAGTCCACCCTGTGTCTGATCCCCACCTTGTCCCCCAGCCCAGAGCACTGAGTGCCACAGCCAGTCATCCCCTGGACACCTCCAGGGATGGGCACTCCACCACCTCCCTGGGCAGCCCCTTCCAACACTGACCACCCTTTCCATGAAGGAAGGAGACAGAAGAGTTGTTATAGGAGCCAAATCCCCCACTCCCACAATGCTGATGGATCGGAGGACCACATCGTATAATCCAAGAGCAGGGGGGAAATTTCAGCGTCTCAGGAGGCCTCTCAGAGTCCTTTTAGTCCTTTAAATCATAATGATCTGACAAGAGTTGGAATTGCTTCAGGGCAGATTCACCTGGCAGGAAGGAAATTACGTGACTTCCCAACATGGCCCAATATTTGCTGTGTTACAGTAACAGGAAATAACCCCACGGATGAGCAAGGACAGTGCTACCATCCCATTTTGGGGAGCAAGGGTGAGCACGTAGCCGTGGCTTCCCAGGAAAACACCACATGTTTGCTTGGGTCAGGAAACACTTCCAAGAAGTGCAACTCCTCCTTCCTGCTTCCAAGGTTGTGTACACACAGGTTTGGCCAGTTTTGTGTTACCTGTGGGCAGAGGCAGCTCCACCACTGGCAAAGTTAATTTTTAGTATGAAGGAAGGTAATTCAGGCATCAATAAGTATTGATCCTCACTTTCTCTCCTTGGTGACCCACGAGACATTCTCAGATTACTTACAAAATGAGGATAATCATATGTTATTTATTACCTTTAAAGAGCATCCTGTCTCCTTTTCCCCTAAGGATAGTAACTTGGGATAAGGAGAGGAGCTGAAGCTACTGCCCATTTTCTCCTTTAGCCAACAGACAAGGGGCAGGGAGGGAAAGAAAGAAAAATATCAAGGTCAGTTTTCACTGGCATGAGGAAGGAAATTGCCCTTTTACTGTCCCTTTTGGCTCCTGCTCCTGAAGTTGAAATCCAAGAGCTAATGAAGATGGATGGGTTCATCCATACTGTTGGGGTCTGGATACTAATGAATATTATTTAATGGTCAAGAGCTGTCATGGGGGGCATTGATTAATTAGCAGAGTTAGGAGGAGAGTGACTCTACCAGCACATCAGCTACTAATAATAGAACCCAAATCAGTCGGGAAGCGGATCCAAAAAGATGAGGCAACTGTAGGCTCACAGCTCACCTTCACTGCAAGAAACAAAGGCAAAAACTCCTCCAGTGGGATTTTTTGAGGATAGAAACTTTTTGCTGAGAATTAGGTCTTAAACATCTCTTGATTTCTCCTTCATTCAGTTTCCCTAGCTCTACAAATAAAGCCTCCCCCCATACATGTCAAGCATAATCTGCTCAGAACATGAAATCTTTCTCCCTCTGTGTGTGTCTACAGGATCTGGGGGAAAAAAAAACAACACCAAAACAACACTAAAATAACAAGCAGCTTATTATAGAGGTTTTCTACACTACTGGAAAACAAACCAAAAAATGAATTAACAAAAGTGACCCCTGGGAGAGGAGAGGTGCACTTAAGATAAGCTTCCCAGGTGTCTGGAGGAGTGCAGGGAATGATGATGAAATAGCTGTATCATATATACACACATTTGTTAGAGCACACACTGACACAGCTGGGAGACACTGACAGCTCTGCAGAGGAAGACTGATTTCCAAGCACTGAAAATCATCTTGGTGGAAGGCTTAGGAGTAAAAATTATCCAGCCAATCTGACAGAGTGGTCATAATTTCCACATCTAACATCTCAGTAATGCCTGAGCCACAAATTCTTGTTCTGCCTCAGCAGAAAGCAGAGATCTTCATGCTTTTTGTTGACATGGCAGACTTGATCAGTGGTTACAGTGATTTGGAAAATAAGACAAGGGGGGTTGTGCACAGTGAACACAGGCACAGGGCAAAGAGGGCTGTTCCCAAAGACCCTGGCCTGTTCCCCACTTTGCTGAAGTTCCCTGAAAGCTCTAAAATACCTTTTCTGGAGCTTTGTAAGGTAAAGCCACAATTCCACACACTAAAGCAGAGCTAAATCTCCCAGCAGTGTAAACAAAGGCAAGTGACATAAAAGCCAACCTCCTATCTCTTTCTCTTAAACTAAACCTGGAGTAGATCTCAGGTTACCACTCAAGCTTCACAAAGACAGTAAAAAAACCCTCTCTCCACTGACTTTTGTCAATGAACCCCACACAAAACATGACTCAAACCCACAGCACCTACAGTCAGATTTTTCTGGTTGGTAGCCCATCATGCAAGTGTTTTACAGCATTAATTGATAAAAGTTATGCACCACTAAGCCAAATGGGAGCACAGTGCTGCAAGTCCACACCCAGGCACCAGAAGGAACAATTCAGATCCCAAATTTACCCAGCAGATGGGGTGGATAACACATACCTGACTGCTCAGTGGATGGGCTCTCACTCCTTTGCCCCATGACAGTCTGTGCACTGGAGAACTGCAGTGGCACCTGGAGGGCACCCAAAACTGCAAGTGCTTTTAAAATATCACAGCTCTTCTTCCCTCCTTACGCTGAATTTGCTCAGAAAAACAAGCCTGACTTCCCCAGCAGCTGTTGAGGCAGGACACCCTCAGACCCCCTCATGGCCATTCCCTGCTGATTCAAAGCACCTGTCAGTTATGTAAGGCCTTGATTACCTGATTAAGAATGCAGAGCACCTGTGGTCACCAGGCTTGAGTTAACCAGCTCCACCTGCCCCCTTGAGCACCAGGAGACACAGCTGAGTCACCACAGAGCTCGTGGCCTGCAGGGCAGGCTCAGGTCTGCAGCAGCACCACAGCACCTGTGCTTATTTCCATGCTGGGCACTCATTGTGAACTGCTGATCAATAGCTGGAGAAAAACCCTCTCTTTGCTGAGTGATGCTGCTTTTACTGCCCAGAGGTTGCTTTTGATTGCCCACAGTGGGCAATGTCCTATGTCCCGTGTGCCCTGGAGCTGTTCATCCTTTTTTATTATCACAACAGGAGTTTGGGGAGAAAAGCCCCTGTTTTGTTCTCCCTCTTGTTCTGCCCTTGGCCACTGGGTCTGTTCCTGTACCAGCTCCACCTGAATGAGCTGTTCCTTCTTCCTCTGCTTTGCAGGCAGTTTGTCCAAAGCTGTTGGCTGAGGAGGGGAAAGCACCATAGGTGAGCTCTCCTGAGCCTGACGACACATCAGGCCAGGGCCTGCCCACCCTCACAGAGAAGAATTCCTTCCCAATATCCCATCTAAATCTTCTTCCTCATATCTAACCTAAATCTACCTCTCCCAGAAAACAGTCTCGTTCCTTTCCCAGAGAAATCCTTCTTCCCAGCACGACAACTCTGGCACCAACATCTTCACTCTTCATGGTGCCTCAAGCAGGTGACAGTGGCACCCAGTGAAAGTTCTCTTGCCACGGGACCTTGGCTCTGAGACAATAACACAGGACAGCTGATGCCACCAAAGCACTGTCCCCCAGGAGCTCACAGCACCAGTGACTTTCCACTACAGGACATAAACAACCACCTGCCTTTCTCCTTCACCAGCTTACACCAAGGACCAATTTCCAAGGCCAGTTTGCGGGACTGCTCAGACAACCTTCAACAGCCTCCCAGAGCGATGTCAGCAGAGGTCCAAGACACAAACCATTTTGGAGCCCAAAGCCCTTCCAAGCAAGACGCAGCTGTTGCAGGAGGGAGCGGAGGTGGCTGGAATTACACACAGCCCCATTTTGCTGTAGCACATCCACAAACTTCCCAGCCCAGGCTGTGAATCGCTGACAGTTTGCAGCATTTCATCTCCCCCCTCCTTGCTGTGCCTGCCACAGGAATTCTTTATCCCCAGACTGGGAGGCAGGCTGCTACGTTATCTAATTTGCTGCTCCCGACGGGTGAGGCACAGTTGCATTTTGGGTTCTGAAGATTGCCACGTACACAATCTTCCCATTAATTTTGATCCTGCTTTGAATAAACAGCGCAGGCAGCATGGGGCAGTGGTCCTTCCCACTAATAGCAAGAACAAGCAAAGCAGAGGAATTCAGTTTGTAAGAAGCAGCACAAACTCATTAGGCTGGGGAGAAAGAGAGGTGGTAATGTAAAGAAGAGAGTAACCTCATCAAAAGAGCATGTTTAATGCTAACAAGGAAAAAAAAAAATCAGTGCTGCACCTGACAGGAATATCATGAGTTTCTGATATGTGGAAGATGCAAAGGTTGCCAATGTACCTCCAGCAGCTCCCAATACAACACACTCCACGCCTGGATATGACCCTGTGCTTCCAGCAATGTGCTTCCACATTTTCCCTGGCTCACCTATCACCCTCCTGGGAAGGCTGGAGATGGAGCTAAGAACCCAAACACACCCCCACAGACAATGTGAGAGACGAGCCCACCCAGCAGTCAGTGGGGGACAAGTTATCACCCAAAAAAAAAAACCCAAAAAAATCACTCCCTCTGCCCTCTCAGCTCTGCTCAGACAAAAAGAAAAATACTACTATGAAACGCTGCCCAAAGGCAGATCCAGGAAACAAAATTCACAACTCTGCCATAGGGCAAAGCTCCTGGAGTTGGTCACTGTGCCCTCTAGCACCTCATCATGTTCCATGGCCCATAAGCTGCCTCTGTGTCTCCAAGGAAATTGCTGCCCTAGCACATTTTTTCTCCACTCACCTCTCACCATCTCCTGTATTTTATGGTCACTCCACCCTTATGAAACATCCACATGTGTTAAATACCTCCCTAATCTCCGAGCAACTGTTCTCAACTCATTTGGCTTGGAAGCCTGATGTTTCTAGTTATGATCAAAGGGGCTTGTATGCCCAAAAGCTTCCCAACCTTCTCTAATCCTGCCCAGTAAAAGGTCTGTACATACAGACTCACCTTTACATCCACACCCAAGGCCCCCTCCTGTCCCCACCTCAGGGTACCTTACTGCTTTCCTGCAATTGGAAAGCTGGGAATAAAACCCAAGGACTTCCAGGAATTGAAAACAGTCGTGACAGCCAAACGAACTGGGGAACAAGACTTTTAACTGAGTCTCTTGTGAGAGAACATGGGGGAATGGTTTAAACTAAGAGGAGAGATTCAGATGGGATATTGGGAAGAAATCCTTCCCTGGGAGGGTGGGCAGGCCCTGGCACAGGGTGCCCAGAGAAGCTGTGGCTGACCCATCCCTGGAAGTGTTCAAGGCCAGGTTGGACAGGGCTTGGAGCAACCTGGGCTAGTGGAAGGTGTCCCTGCCTATGGCAGGGGGTGGGATGAGATGATCTTTAATGTCCCTTCTGCCCCACGATTCCATGATCTCCAGCAATCTGGCTGAAGGGACAACCTCAGTGCAAGCATGGCCCAGCTGTGGGGTGCTTTGGAGCACACCAAAGGATCTGGAGGTGCTTCTGATGGGAAACAGCCTGACCAGAAAGGTCCAGCTGAGAAGCTGCTTCACAGCCACGCTTCCCCAGAACTGACAGCGCCAGCATCCACTCCTGATTTTCGGGATCAGGTGGGGTCCTGAGAGCCCCCACTCTGTGCCCTCCTGCCAGGGGATGCAGTTTCGGGGACAGCTCCCGTTTTCCAGCGTTTCCCTGACCCCTAGTGACAAGACGTGGCTGTACAGCAGCCGCTTAACATGCAGAGCC
Organism: Dendrocincla tyrannina; assembly: GCA_035047865.1. Lineage (NCBI taxonomy): Eukaryota > Metazoa > Chordata > Aves > Passeriformes > Dendrocolaptidae > Dendrocincla > Dendrocincla tyrannina. The sequence continues at coordinate 2,428,029 of JAWWMP010000167.1, forward strand.
CAGCCCTCCCCGCATAACCAAGGAACAAAACTCACTCTTTTTAACATAGGAAAAAGGCTTCCAGATCTGTCAAGATACTCACCCTCCACAAACCCTGCAAATCTGCCAGAAAATCCAACCTGTTTAGCAAAGAAACTCAAATTTGGACTGAAAGTCAGGAAACAAGCTGAATACAAGAAGCTTCCCCTGCACTGGGCTCCAGCTGTGCCCAGGGAAGCCGAGCTACAGGACTAATCCATCAGCAGAGGAGACAAAACAAGGGGTGGGGAGGAGGCAGTTTTGATGGATTACCTTCCCCCGGGGCAAATGCATCCTACTGCAGGGAACTGAGTGACCTTGGCAGGACCACAAGCTCCATGATCTCACCCCTGTCCGCCACGGACCATGGAGCAGCTCCTGGGAGCTGGAGGACAAGACCTGGGACACTGCCTGCCAGGACCCAGAGCCCTTGTTTTTGTCATACCACTTGGTTTCAAGGGCAAACACAGAGTCAAAACAGGATTATTCTGGCCCCAGTCTGAGTTTTCGCATCTAAATCATGCCAGGTTTCTCCATGCACCAGGTGGGAATGGGCTGTCTCTTCCAACACCAGTCTGACACAGGAGAAGGGATCCATGGCAGAGCGCTCGCAGGTACTTTGGACTCAGGTTTGCATCATCCTCCTCTGGGAAAGCTCCCTTCAACGCAACATTTCTCACTCCAACAGGCAGCGATACTCCTTGCAAACAGTCGCCTCCCACTTTGGGATTCAGGTTTTCTACACATTAGGAGTGGTTATGCCTTTTTATTGCCATTTTTTTTCATCTTGGCCTTCTCCAGGGGACCTGCCCTCTGCCTGACAAAAGGACTTTCCCCTAAAGCATCATGTGAGCAGACCAAAGCCTCAGTTCCTACCAGCCTCCAATTTATTTTGTTCATTGCTCTGAGGCCCTCGCTGACTTTGATAAAACGCTGCTACAAGAGGAAGTCTTGCACCAGAATAATTAATGATTCATCTCTGTTTATTGGGCCCTTTTGTCAACTTAGACTTGTCACAACTGCCATAAATCCCCTCCAGTGCTAAACAAACTCCCTAATTAAATATTTTGTGCCATGAGAGCAATGCTTCAGATACCAGATGATGAGTGAGTTTGGCCTACCCTTGCTTAAAAGCCCCTTTGGGGGCCGAGGGTCTCCAGAGGGTGGGGATCCTGTCCCAGGCTGCCTCCTCTAATGCCATAAGCATGGATGCAACTCTGGAAATGTACTCCCCATGAATTCCTCAGGCACTGAAGCTGGTTAATTGTTTCCCTGCTGAATAAGCAGTTGTTGCCTCCTTGCCCACACACATGAATTTCAGTTTCTTCACAGAAGCAACCTCAAAGCCATAAATACACGGACACCTCAGAGCCCACCAGGTAAAAATCTGTTTCTCTGACTTGTGGGTGACTGAGAGTCCTCCTGCCCTGGGTCTCCTCAATTAGCAAAAAGAAGTTGAGTATATCAAGCCTTCCTCCCTCCCAAATAGTGCCAATGAGGCACTGGCAGATGGTGGCAGACCTGAGAGGAGTGCATCAGATAAAGGTGAAGCAAACCAACAGCACACCCAGGGTTTCCTAAAGGCCTTCTCTGTGGAGCAGGAATGTCCTGTCACAGACTCTACTTCCCACCCCATTTCCAGCTGCAGCCAGAACTGAACATGGGAAGTCTCAGGATCCTAGAATGGTTTGGGTTGGAAGGTACATTAACAATCATCTCGTTCAAACCCCTGCCATAGCAAGGGTACCTGGAAAAGCAGACCTGCAGGAAGATGACTGAGCACATTCTTCACACTGTTAAGTGAGGGGACAGCACAGACTGGGGGGAAGGAAATAATAAAAGAGAGGAAAAGAAAAAAGTCAAACCACAAAAACAAATTAACAGCAACAACAAAACCCAACCCACCCAAGCACCATTCATTGCTCTGTTGGACCATCAGAATGTTTCAGGGAGCATGAAATGAGAAGGGAGGGGTATTCAAAAAGCAAATTTTGAGAAGGAAGGCAGAACAGGGCTCTCAACCAAAGCAGCTTTCAGGCCCAGATATATTTTGTTAAAAACTTATTTACAAAATAAAATAATAGTAGGCAAGTTATATTAAAGTGCACTTCAAACACACAGAATCCCCTGTGGGTATGTGACAGCAATGTGGGTTTAGCTGCCACTGACCTCATCAAAGGCAGCACAGCTCTAAACCAGACAAAAAGAGAAGGAAAAAGAGCAAAAATCTGTTCCCAGTAGACAGGCACAGCCCTTGCAGAGGGTGAAAACTGCTCTGAGCAAACACCTTGCCCAACATCTCTCAATCATTAAAAGCAGATCTAAAGGGTCCCATCTCAAAAAGAGAAATTAAAGCTGTGCAGAGGGGGACTTTCATGCACTCAGAGGTTCAGGAGTTGGAGTCAGTCAAAGGATTCCCCTGGACACAATTCCACACTGCAGAGAGAGGAAAATCACAACTGCCCTGTTGACACTTTTTGGGCAAGCTCATCCCTCTGTGAGAGATCTCTGCCATGAAAGGTTGGCAGTTAAAGCTGGATTTATCACCCAGGAAAGAAAATGCCATTACAAAGGAGCTGAGCAATCAGCAGACACAGTTTTAGTAACCCCTTTTCTCCTAAATGCTCCCCACCTCCAAGGAGCTGAGGTGGTGTCAGGTGCTCTGGACTGGCAGTACATACATTGCCAAGGGAAATAGAATCAGCTCTAGCCAGGCTGGAGCAAAATCCAACGGAGGGAAAGAGGAATAACATAAGATATGGAGGATTTGCTTCATCCCCATCTCCAAATCAGTAGGGAGGCCAACCAGGGGCTCTGACACCCAGCCCTGGTGCACTCAGGGCCCTGACAGGAGGTCACCTGCTCATGTTATTATTTACAGGGTCACTTCTGCTGGGCTGTGCTGACGAAACTGCCTGACCTGCACTTCCAGCTTATGCCAAGGAAATATTTTGTTGGCCTTGCCCGACCTGACAAACAATCCCACCTCCTGATTTCATTGCTGGAAAGTGTACAACACACCTCCTCCTTTCATCCATATCAGAGCTTCCAGCTTCACATCCACACACTGTTATTTTCTTTGCAGGTGCTGCATTGCTCTCCCAGTCTTTTCTCCCTGGACAAACACTCAGGGTCTCCCAGGACACAAAAGATGCTCATTTTTCCTTTTCAGTACCCTGCCAAGCAAACATATAGAGGGGAATAAAAATATTTTTTTTAAAAAAGGGGAAGGAAGAATTTGCTTTCCTCTAGCTTGCCTGCTGGAGAAACAAATCATCTCTGTGGTACCCACAAACCCTTACAGCAGAAAACAAAACGTGCACAAGAGTATATATAAGGGATGTATTAAAAAAAAAATAAAATCTGGATTTAGTTGCTTCAAGGGTAAAGAAAGCCATGAGGGGATAGCAGGGGGCTGAATTCCTGTCTGCCACCTACATCAGCACAGCACAAAATTGTTGTCAGCACTGGAAAATTGCCCATCACGTGAGTGGGTTTAGCAGACGATGAGCTGCAGGACATGGAGAGCAAAAATGCCAGGGACCAGCACAGAGCATCCTGCAGATCCCGTTCCCTCGGCAACAGGAGAAAACACCTCGGAAATGCTCACAAGGGCTGTGCACACTCCCCGCATTCCCACGGCTCTTCGTCCACGTGCAGCGATACAATCCACCCTGTCCCCGACACTGCAGCTTGTGATGGGCACTGCCCGGAGCTCGGAGGGCCGGGAAGCACATGGATCCTCTCAGCTCATCACACGTGTTGCCAGCAGCACCCGGGACCGTCTTCCACGGCCCCTCTCCATCCCGCTCCACCTTTCCCTTGTGCCACAGGTTAAAAAAAATGACCCCACAGGACAGAGGGGGGTGGTTCGGGGTGGGCACACAGCGTCGCTCACACAGCGGCGGGCAGGGGTTCCGAGAGCCCCTCTTCGGGCATCCCCCGCCTGAGCATCCCCCGAGCCCCGCAGCCCCCTGGGGCCCCGCAGGCGAGTGCCCAGCGTGGGGAAGGCTCTGCTGGCCGGGGGTGGACCCGGTTCCCTCGCCACGCCTCCCGCCACCCCGGACAAGCCGCGGCTCCCGCGGGCTCCGCACGCCGAGCATCCCCCGAGCCGCGCCGGGCACGGAGCGCACGGACACCCGCGGGCCATGGTAAGTCCCTGCTGGGAGAAGCCGGCTGTCCCCTGTGCCCTTCCGAAGGCAGGAAGGTTTCAGCGGCATGTACGGACCCTGAGGAGAGGCAGGAGGGAAGGGAGAAAGGAGCAGAGCGCCGTGGTTAATGAGTAACGCGGGAGCTCCGCCGGCTGCTGCTGAATTACCAAAGGCAGCGCCCTCCGGGCTCTCTGCGAGGGGAAGGGAAAGGGGCCGGCAGCGATGACACCCCCCTCCTCAAATTCTGTAGGGTAAGGACGACCCCCATGTGTGCTCCATCTGCAACACACCCGGGCCGGCTGGAAATCGGCTTTTCCGTGGCAGCAAAACATCGAGGGCCTTCTGACATACATCATTCCAGGGCTGTGCCCTTGACCTTCTCCCCCGTGACGAGTCACCCCTTATGTTGGGAAGGAATTCTGCCCTGTGAGGGTGGGCAGGCCCTGGCACAGGTTGCCCTATCCCTGGAAGTGTCCAAGGCCAGGTTGGACAGGGCTTGGAGCAACCTGGGCTAGTGGAAGGTGTCCCTGCCCATGGCAGGGGGTGGAATGGGATGAGCTTTAAGGTCCCTTCCAACCCAAACCATTGTGTGACTCCCAAACTAAAATCTTACAGTTCAAGGAAAGAGGGTTGTTTCATCTCCAGACAGCTCAAAGCTCTCCCAGTTTCCCATGCTGGTTCCTTTCCCTCAGTTGCACAATGCATCTATTTGATTTTCTGCCGGCAAAAAAATAAATATCTGAACTCTTTGGCTGAGTTGAGAGCCAGCAGAAGAAAACAAAATAATTGAGCTTCCCTAACGAGAAGAGCATGTTTTAAAGGAGTAAGTGCACATGAAAGCATTAACATGCCATACTGACAAAACCAGCGGGCTGGGCAGTGTGCTGGGGTGGAGAAGGAGGGATTGGAAGGAGATGGAGGGCACAGGGGTGCTCCAGGCAGAAGGTTTGCCATCACAAGACACAGTGGTCTGTGGACCAAACCTCAGCCTGGCCATGCCTCCCACTGGTGCTGGCCTTTCACAGAGGAGCTGGCCCTGGAAAAAGCCCCGGGGCCCGTCCTCCCACATAGTCACCACAAAGAAAAGGGGTCAGAGAACAATAAAACCACATCCTTCCCAAGCAGCCTGGTTTCTTGCTCTGCCCAGGGGAGGCTGGTTTGGAATCCAGCCCCCTGCAACCACACCCCACTGCTCCAAGCAACGACTTCAGCTTTACAGAGCCTTTAGGAGATGGTTGCAGCCCCGATCCCAAATCCTGTCCCATCAGAGTCCCCAGGGCAGCCCCCACGGGTGCCCCCCTGCCAGCACCCCGTGCAGAGCCATCCTCTGTCCCCACCTTATCCAGTTGCTAAGCTACCTGTGCCCGGCTTATCACGCCATCGGCAGGGAAGGGCAACGGCTCCGGGTTTATTGTGCTAAATCATGTTTACTCACTGCCTTCCCTTCCAAGCCCAGAGCTGCATAAAGAACAGGGTTGACATTTGGGGGTAGGGGAGGGAGGTGACAGAGCCGAGGCTGGCAGGGGGCCATCCAAAATGCTGTATGGCCAAAACATTTATAGGCAAGGAAGGCTTTCCCCAAAAATTGTGCAGCTGCGATGCCAGAGGGACAGGAACCATCCCACCCCTCCAGGCACCCCATGCAAAGGTTCAGGGCACACCTTGGCACTCTCCATTCCATGAACTGGCAGCTTTCTCCACGTGTAAGGGTCACAGCCACACAGACAGGGAGGCACCCACACAGCCATGGGAATAGGGCATCATCTTTCCAATCCTCCCCAAACCATGCAAGAACCACCCACAAAAACATCAGCTTCACAGCTGCCTCTTTGGTTTTGTACAGCCATAGGAGAGGATGATTTGCCTTAGTTGTTTAAGGTGGTAATTCTCAGTAAAACGTCTTCAGGTTGCTGCTGACCAAACACCCCCAAAAAAGCGGGATGGATTTGTTGGGACTCACATCTAACTTGGCACACTTTTGGTCTACAGAATTTTAATTGCCAGAATATAACCTTTCAGAGCAAGCAATACCCCTCTGCACTCACTCCTGCCTTCCCCAGAGCCAGAACAGAGGTTGGCTCAGGTAGTCCCCATGCCCAAAAGCTTCATTTTGGTTTTATCTTTGCCTGTAATCACTTCCCCACCACCACCCCTTACAAACCAAGGAACAGCACTTGTGCCCAAGACAAGGCTCACTCACAATCCCTCCCTCTGCCCTTTGTTCATCACAGACAGAAACAGCCTCTGTGGTAATAGAAGGGAGATGGAAAAGAAACTGAACTGCAGTTTAGTGTGACTCATCTCTGATTCACACCACTGCTCTCACCTCTAAAGCAAGCTACCAGTAAATAAATATATAAGCCCTCCTGAGTTAGGAACCCTAAAGCAATCCTTAGATCTAGAAATCATCAGAGAGTTTCAGGTTTTGCCTTTTTTTTCCACCCCTCAGATTATCTGTAATGCATTTTGGAGCTTAACCTCCCACAGGTATCATTTCTTAGTACCTCGGGTTATAATGTTGGCACCCAGACACTGTGGAAGGCGTTGCAGGTGAGAGGACAGGAGGGACCAGCTGGACCCTGGATCCACACAGGATGTATCTTGGGCATGGAGCAGAGGGCAGCATTGATATTCCTCCCCTCCCACCCACTCTGCAGCTGCCTCCTGTTCCCATAACTCCATGACCCATGGGATGCCTCCCTGCTTTGAACATGTGCTTCATCCTACCTGTGCCATGCTGATCCGCTCCTCTTCCCTTTCCTTCCCGTGGCGTCAGGCAGGAAAAGCCCACAGGCTGAGCACGGAGGAGAGAGAGCAGCTGCTGCCAAACCTGAGAGCTGTGGGGTGGAACGAGGTGGAAGGCAGAGATGCCATCTTCAAGGAGTTCCACTTCAAGGACTTCAACCGGGTACGAGCACCAGTGGTACAAGTTTTACAGACTGGGAAACCAGGTTTGCAGAGCAGGGAGTCCCCTCTGCGAGGCTCAGCCACAGAAACCCCTCTGTGTGTCACCTGAAATGTAATGGCTGAGCAAGGTAACCTGCTCAAAACACCAGTGGTCAACTCAGTACACAATCTGCCTGGGAAAAACCCCTAAAAAAGAGGAAACCCCATAGAAAACCCCAACAAAGAACATCCCAGGCCTTGCATTTGATTGGTTTATCTAGACAAAGGGGGTGTAAAAATAATAGTAATGGGGTGAAAACCATTATATTGCAGGGTTACCAGTTCAGAGTTAACTTCCCTTCTCACTCCGCAGGCCTTTGGCTTCATGACCAGAGTGGCTCTACAGGCAGAAAAGCTGGATCACCACCCTGAATGGTTCAATGTGTACAATAAGGTAAGAAACAGGGATGGAAGGGGCAAAACAGAGCCCTTCAGGGAGCAGATCCCTTTCTGGAGGGCTAAAACAGGAGCAGCAAGTCCTGTTCATATCAGCAGGCCCTCTTCCCTCAGATGCTATTCCCCTATCCCAGATAGCCTCCAGCTCTCATGGACCATTTCCCTCTCGTTTTTCCCTGTCCACTCCCCTGGGGTTGCTTTTTTAAATCAGTATCAAAAGCAGCAACAAGGGGAAAAGCTTTTGAGAAAAGAGGGAGTTGAAAAGTGGGCACAGGCAGCTGCTGTGACCAAGGCAGGGGTGGCAGTGACAGCTTGTGGCCAGGATGAGCTATGGGAAGAGAGAAAACCAGGCAAAGTGTCAGACCACCTCTCCCACCCCGGGAAATGTTGGAATCAAGTGTGGAGCCACCTGTGCCTCACCTACAGCAGCACTGGGAGGAGAACCCATCCTGCCAGCAACACTGTCTGTCTGTCTGTCTTCTCTAGGTTCACATCACCTTGAGCACCCACGACTGCGGAGGCTTGTCGGAGCGGGACATCAACCTGGCCAGCTTCATCGAGCAGGTTGCAGCTTCCCTGTCCTGATCAGAGATACAAGAAGCCAAAAATCCACTGTGCCGCTGCCACAACCCCGCTCTTGCACCCAGAGCCTTCTCCCACTCTCAAGCTAGATCCTGGATCCACACTGCCCGACACCTCGTCACCCTCCCCGCCGCAGCTCCCGTGGATGGAGGCACTGCTCAGGGTGCACATATCCATCTCCAACCTTTCAAATTCCATCTGTAAACCCTTCCTTAGCCATGAGCTCCGAGCCTACCAAGTGCTGAGCCTTTTACCAGGAGTCAGTCATATCATAAAATCACAGAACAGTTTGGGTGAGAAGGGACATTAAAAATCATCTCATTCCAACCCCTGCCATGGGCAGGGACACCTTCCACTAGCCCAGGGTGCTCCAAGCCCTGTCCAACCTGGCCTTG
>JAWWMP010000167.1:2436535-2462483 GCA_035047865.1 Dendrocincla tyrannina
TCCAGGGATCCAGGAGCAGCCACAGCTTCTCTGCCCAACCTGTGCCAGGGCCTGCCCACCCTCACAGGGAAGAATTTTCCTAATACCCAATCCAACCCTACTCTCTGTCAGTGCAAAGCCGTTCCCCCTTGTCCTGTCACAACATGCTCTTCTAAAAAGTCCCTCTCCACATTTCTTCTGGGCTCCTTTCAGGTCCTGGAAGGCCACAATTAGGTGACACCAAACCCTTCTCTTCTCCAGGCTGAATAATCCCAATTCTCTCAGCCTCTCCTCATGACAGAGCTGTTCCATCGCTGTAATCAACGTGGCCTCCTCTGCACTCGCTCCAATAGGTCCATGTCCTTCCAGAGTCATGTTACACAATTGCACCAGTAAATCTTTCCGGAGCCTGACCCCCTCCAGCCGCTGTGTTGTTGCTTCTAGAATATGCTTTCTGCCTGAAACATGTTTTGTGAACCCTTTGGTCTCTCTGTAACGCACCAGCAGTGTGATGTGCAGGCTGTCATTCCTGTAACCTCTCTCTAGCAGTATTACAAGCAGGCACGTGGTCTCACCCCAGCTGGAACCTGCCTTTAGTAGGATACCAAGTGATAATGTTTACAATAAACATCTTGGTCAACCTGATGTCAGCTTGGAAAGAGGCCTCACTGATCAAATGACACCAACAGGTTTTCCCAAGGCAGGTGCTGCTCTCAAGGTACTTCTGCCATGGAAAACTTCACAGAGAAATGGCACATGCCTTGGCTTCAAAGTGATCTGAAAAAGAAGATGATCAAAGCCAGCGCAGGTCAAAACTGCTTGTGAAACACCACAAGTGTGCCACAGCCAAGGCAGAAACACAGGGAAGGTGCAACCAAAAGGCACAGAAGCAGCAAAGCAACAGGCATGGGGCTCCTGACGTCCCAGAAAGGTGGTTGGGTGGATTTGGTGGGGCAAGATCGTCAGTAACACAATGAACAATTTGATGTGAACCCAACAGTAGCTGCTTTCAGCACAACAGTCTGGGGAAAAACACTCCAAACACCCAGTTCAGGTCTTTCTTTTCTTTTCCCCTCTTTAACTCTTTAAAGTTCCACAAAGCATTAGCAGAAAATCCACAGCTCTTAAATGAGAGCTTTCAGTATCTTTGAACATCACACACAAGATGCAGCTACAGACACCCCCTTTATCTTGACAGAATGACAGAGCAGCCCTCAGGCAGAGTCAGTAAGATTCATAAACCATCCTCCCTGCCACAGACCAGGCTGTGTAGGAGCAAACAACAGGTCCCCAGTCATTCAAATGAGCACTGAAACAGGAAAACAAGAGCTCAAGGAGCCCGGATAGCTAAATGCACCATTTTAATACAAACTAGGCCCATTTTCACCATCTCTTCATCTATTTCAGCCTGCAGTTTTACAGTGGCAAATCAGAGCACTACAGAAATACTGCCATCAGATGAATTCATCCCATTTGTTCATGAAAAAGTCCACGTGGATTTACTGGGCAGGATATTATTGTGTTGTATGCAATCCTTCCACTCCCTTCTCCCCCAAGTCATCAGAAAAGTGCAGATGAAATCCATGGCATGAAGACACACATCTCTTCTTGGTCCATCCCAGTGGATATTCTTCAGTCTAGTACCTATGAGCAGACAAATCCCTTGGGAGTGCTCTGTACAAGCAACAAGTTTAGTGTCCCACTTGGAAAACCTGACAGTTGGGAATCTCACAGGAATTAACAGTCACGGAGATCCCTCCAGGTCTAAAGTACCATCCAGTTTCATCATCATCCAGTTCATCAAATTCTTCTTTTTTTTTGCCTTTTAAGTAATCACACAGCCTGTTAATCTGTTTTTCTAAGACCATTTGGCATGATAAAGGAGATGCAGATTACATGTGAAGTGACCAGGATGAATAAAGACTACACATCAGTAAATTACAGGACCTGACCACAGGAGTACATTTACAGTATAGAACAAATACACATGAAACAATTAAACCCACAAATATTATTAATAAGCAAAGCCCAGAATAGAATATATTGACTTACAAACAACATCTTCAAATACTTCCAAAAATGTGAAATGGAGCACTGATCTGTTAGATCCATCTGCTTCCTGGGAGGAAAATGCAACCAGGGAAGGAAGAGAAGGGACTTTCTCCTTCAGCCCACCCCTAATCCATCCCTTCTTTCTTTTAAAGCAGAAACAAAAAGACTACCTCCCTTTTTTGTTTTGTCTTATTAATCTCGGTCCAAAAGAGAACCATCACAGTAGCCAGAAACTTAAGACTGTCTCCAAAGTGCTGCAGACTCAGAGATGCACTAATGGTCACACTGGCAAGACCCTGACAGAATAAACAGGTCCAGGACAAACTGCCAGAGCTGATAACCCCATCAAAAGACTCTCAGGCAATTGAGTGATTTCAAAAGGGCCCAGAGACATGCATAAAGCCATCAATTGCAGGGCAGATGGCCAAAACACTTTTGTCTCCTTGCACTGCGAATAAAGCTATTGGAAAGCCAGTATCCTTCCCACAGTGGCTGGGCCCAGGGCTGCACTGGTTTGTGCAGTGGCTGGTGACTTTCTCATTCTGTAAAATTACTGTGCAAGTGTGTGCTTCAGCCAGGGTCAGCTTCAGGCAACAGGCCCACTCCAGCAGAGAGATGCCTTCAGACACCCTGCACGGGACTGTGCAGACACGGCATGAAATCTTCATCTTTCTAGTGTGGAATTCTGCCTGGGAAACTCTCTGTTCCAGCAAAAAGCCGAGAGGAAACATGGGAAAGCCCTGCAGGAGTAACTCTGTCCATATTTGATAACTTAAGAGGTTCTGGCTTGTCCTTGAGGCCACAACTGCCTCACAAGCTGCACTGGGGTAACTCTCTCACCATAAAAACAGCAGAGAAAATAGGAAGGCTGAGCCCAAGGCTTGAGCACCTTTGACTTGCTGCATCCTTTCCTCTGCCTCTCAGAGCTCTCCCAGCATCTTTGTAATACTGTGAAGGGACTTGGCTCAAGACAACTACTATCCTACCTTATAGGCAAGTCCTTCCTCTGAGGCCAGCCTGCCTCTGAGGTTTATTTTCAGCATAGTACCATGAAGAGACAACCACAGCCAAGGCCACGGTCATAAGCTGAACCCTCTAGACCTCCCTGACATCCCACAAAAAAAATAAGCCAGAGAAGCATCAAGGCACAGTGGTGAATGCCCTTTTGAGAATGTGCCTTAAAAGAATCAGTGCAAAGAGCTGAGTGAGATCACTACTATTACAAAAGTCACCTTTTTGATACTAAAAGATTGTGGTTAAAAAAAACCTGTCAGCTTTGGCGCCGTCCGTTCGCACGTGACACCCAGGGCTTGGATGGCTCTGCTACAGCATCACGAGGGGACAGTGGAAAACCTTCAAGTTATGAGCAGTGAAATTGGTTTTGCACCTCCCTCCAGAACTGTGCAAGGTAAAACAGCACTCCAGGTGATAAATGCATGTCTTCTAGAAGAGGCAGGGAAGCAAAACAGCTACGACGTACCCTGGATTTTCAGTACCATCCAGTTCCTCTCCCTACACCACCTGCCTGGTTTCTATTTCTGCTGCTATTCAAGAGATTCCAGTAAAGGATTTTGTATTGGTTTTTTTTCTCCCTCTCAGCAGATATTGATTGCAGTCCTCCAGAGGGGATTTCAAAAAGAGTCCATGGCCATCTTCCCTTTGCCAATTTATCAGCTCTGCATTACACAGATAGAAGGCTCCCAAGCATGGTCTGTTAAATGCAGTAGCTTAGAGAAATACTCAAAGGAAAACAAAATTTTCCATTTATTTTCTGCCTTTAGCTTCTGGGAAGATTGAAGCTTTGGAACACAAGATGAGAGCTCAAAGCTAACACTTGGCTGGACGCTGGCTGAATGCCAGGTCTGAGGAGGAGAAACAGCAAGGAATGAAGTGACATGCAGAATACCTGAGGAATCTGGAGTCGTGGAATGGATATTCAATTCACCATCAATAGCCATGATCAAAACAGGCAGGGGGAAAGGGAGGGAAAGCCCCAAAAGTTGGGCTTGAAAAAAATTGTGGATTTCACAAAATGGAACAGACTAAGACAGGGAAGGAATTCTTTGAGATCAAGCCACGCTCAGACCTGCAGTTGTAGGAACAAAGGCTTACTGCAATCTCTTCCCTAGGAAACCTTTTGAACCACCCCAGTGCCAGCTGGCAAGGCACCCATTGTTGTTCTACAGTCAGTGGTGGCCAGGAGAGCCATTCATGTGCTTTTCACTGCCAGGAACATCCGTGCTATAGAGGCCATCCAAGTATGCTTGGGAAATCTCCGCGACCAAGCTCCGGTCTGGGACGGACTGGGCCATTCCATAGATAGCTCCCTAAGCAGAGAAGAGCAGGCTGTTACACAGGAGGCACACGCTCACCCCAAACATCCCCTCACTATGTGCCGGCCTCCTCACCATGCCTGTGGTCTTGGCATTGAGGTCCTTCATGATGTCCTCAATGCTGTCTCTGACATCCTTCAGGAACTCTTCAGCAACGCCAGGCTTCGTGTGCAGCTGCGTAATGCAGAGATGGATGCTGGGCAGGCAGGGCAGAGGGAGACATTAACCACCTCCAGAACATACAGCTCCACGTTTTCTGAGCAATCAATAGTAATTTAATCCTTCCACGGCCAGTGGTAACTGTGTAACTCCTTAAAACAGCATTCCCACTAAAGGTAAGCCCTGCAAAAAACTTGCTAGAATCAAGCTTGGAGAGTTCAGCTTTTCTTCTGCGAAACGTCAGCGTCTCTTCTCTTCCTTTCTGATCTCACTGTTAAGTTAAAGGCCTATCATTTTCTCACCTCATTCCAGGTACCTCTGGTGGGAAAAACGCAGCTGCCTGCAAGGCCAGTGGTCCTTGCCATCATTTCCCTCTCCTTGCTCTGCAGCTTCCAAGTCATCACCACCCCCAGTGTGGAAGTTGGCATCCACCAGAAGGGAAAAGGGCAATGTGCATCTCTGAGCTATCACCTCAGGCTCTCTGGACTTTGCTTCGTGTGGCTAGTCAACATTTTTTTCAGGGTAGCCACATCTGAGAGCACTGCTCCCTTTCAGCCACACAAAAAACAACTGCCCACCTCAGGAAAGTCCCTGACATTCATTTTGCATCACTGAAAATGATCAGCCCTTTACTCTTCTTTCCATTACCTTTATCTTGAATGGGCAGCAGGAAAATACTAAAAATAAATCAATCTATAAACCCTCAGTTAATCAACATGAGATAAAGCCTTGGTTATTTATATTTTTCTGCTTGTACTAGAGGTAAATAGAAAGGGAGCCTCAGAGATGTCCTCTGCTAGGCTCATTAAAACCACTATTGCTTTATCCTCACTGCTGTGTATCAGCAATTACAGAAATAATTTCTCTGCAGAGGAAAAGTCTGCATACAATTTATCAGATATGGACACCACCACTCAGCAAATCATGAATGCTACGTGACCTGAAGATGCCCATCTTGCATACCCTGGGCTACATACATCACTCCCTGGCTGCACACACTCACCTTGGTGGGAACTGTAGGACATTTAAATTCCATCCTTTTGCAGCTAAAAAGTTAGATAATCGATAAATGTCAAAAGTGTCTGAGCCGATGGAGAGCACAGACACCTCTGGTTTCCCAAAAATGAAGATGCTGTCAATTTTTCTCAACCTTGAAAAGAAAAAGGAGAAAAGAAATTACTGACCAGGACTACAGGGTTCAGACATTCTGTCCACCTAGCTGGAGTCTTGAAGGAAAAGCTGCAGAAGGGAATAGATAACAGGACATTCCTACCCAAAAATCACACAGCCAGCCCAGGTCACTGGATGTTGCAAATCATTACATACCCTGAAGTCAAGTAAACTCAGGAAGAAGTGGAAAAGAGGGAAGACAGAACAGCAGAAAGTATCAGCTTATATCACACAGCCTCACAAGTCCTCCCACAAGAGAGAATATAACTCTTTTGTCCTTGCTTAGAAATATTCCCCCTCAGCCACAGCTGAGGGAGAAGGAATTCTCAAAGCAAAGCCAGCTGAATAAAGGTACCTGCAGCCCTCCTCTCTGTGCCTCTCAGCTATCAGAGCACAAACAAAGCATCTTCTCCCAGAACTGCCCAGTAGGTCCCTACCCAGCAAGTCCCATGCCATGGCTCCTCCAGGGGGAAAGAAACAAGAGCCATTTGTGAGGAGGAGTCCAGCACAGGGTTCAAGAGCACGACTCAAACACGAAGACACTTACTCTGACTCGAGGAAACGGGCTGTTTTAATGATCCTCTTCGTAGCCTCGACATAGCCCGACTCTCCTATGTGCAGCAGAGTTGCCCAGCATGCAGCTATGATGCCACCAGGCCTGGAGCCTGCCACGGAGGGGGAGGCATAGATACCCCCCTGCCAGTCGGGGGCTATGAAGAACTGGTACTTCCTGTACTTCTTGTCGCTGTAGAGCACCACTGAGGAGCCCTTGGGAGCATAGCCATACTGCAAGGGGCACACAAAGTGTTAGAGAGCAGCAAGAGGGCACAGAACACAGCCAAGCACCCACCAAGAGCCCTGCTGTTGATCTCTTGGAGGGCAGGAAGGCTCTGCAGAGGGATCTGGACAGGCTGGATCCACAGGCCAAGGCCGATGGTGTGAGGGTCAACAAAGCCCATGCCAGGCCCTGCCCTTAGGTCACAACAACTCCCTGCAGTTCCAGGCTGAGGGAAGAGGGGCTGGAAAGCTGGGAAAGGACCTGGGGGTGCTGGTCAACAGCAGCTGGACATGAGCCAGTGTGTGACCAAGGAGGCCACGGGCACCCGGGCTGTGCCAGCCATGGGGTGTCACAGCCCAGGGCAGTGTCCATCCCTGTGCTGGCACTGCTGGGACCCCCTGTGAGGGCTTTGCCCAGTTCTGGGCCCTCAGTTCCAGAAGGACACAGAGGGGCTGGAGCGTGTGCAGGGAAGGGAACGGAGCTGGGGAAGGGGCTGGAGCAGCAGGAGCAGCTGAGGGGGCTCAGCCTGGAGAAAAGGAGGCTCAGGGGGGACCTTCTGGCTCTGCAACTCCCTGACAGGAGGGGGGAGCCGGGGTGGGGTCAGGCTCTGCTCCCAGGGAACAGGGACAGGAGGAGAGGAAACAGCCTCAAACTGTGCCGGGGAGGCTCAGGTTGGACTTCAGGAGCAATTTCTTCACAGAAAGCATGGTCAGGCATTGGAAGGGGCTGTCCAGGGAGGTGGTGGATTCCCCATCCCTGGAGGTGTTCAAAGAAACAACTGGGCATGGCACTCAGTGCTCTGGTCTAGTTGACAAGGCAGGGATCAGCCAAAGGTTGCACTCAATGATTTTGGAGGTCTTTTCCCATCTAAATGATTCTGTACTTTGGCACGTTGCACAAGGCACATGAATAGAGCAGCCCCTGTCCCTGCACCTCACCATTCCTCCACACAGAAATGCCTGAAGGCAAGGATGGCAGTAGGAATCACACCCCAAAAATGAGAGCACTGGAAGACCCTCCTCTTACCTTGTGGGTATCAGCAGAAATGCTGGTCACACCTTCCACACGGAAGTCAAAGGAACGCTTGAGAGGGAATCCTGCCTTGTCCATGAAAGCAATAAGAAATCCACCCAGGCAAGCATCCACATGGAAGGGGATTTTGTACTTCACTGCGAGCTGTGTGTGAGCAAGAGATCAGGGAAGAAAATGGGCACCCAAACTCCAGTCACCAAAACATACTTGGCATTTCTCCAATGTTTGCTGGACTCTTTGGGAGCATCACACCACTCTCAAGCCTATCTCAAGAGGACAGGAGATCTGGAAGGGCTGGCTACTTGTGGGATGCCTTTTCCTGCCTTCCACATAGAGGAAAGACAGCATAGGATTTGGTAGTTTGCTGTGTTTGCCAAAGGGATATGGCAACATGGCCTGAAAGGAGTGTCCTCAATTCAGTACAAAGGCACAAGCCAGACACAGAGAAGGTGTCAGAGGCCCAGGCTGGGTACATACAACATCAAACTCCAACTGCACTGTTCCCAAACTGCATCCTACATGCCCTGCTGTTGGTTAACACCTCATTTGAGGACAGTACTACCCTTCCAACCAGTGTGTCATCCCACCAAATTCATTGGTTGGCATGCTGGGAGCCCTCTGCTCCTCTTGTGCTGGTTTTATTGCTCCAGCACACAGAATTCCCTAGAGGGAAGGGAGTCCTACCTCTGCCACCTCTTCAATCGGGTCCATAATTCCATGTGGGAACTGGGGAGCAGAACAGACCAGCATGGCTGTGTTCTTCGAGATAGCTCTCTTCATTGCCTGAAGATTTAAAGAGAGAAGATGCTCACATTCCACTTACCAAGTGCCATCCTGCCAAAAGAGATAAAAAGTGAAAAAATGCAGAGTCTGGTCTTAAAAACCAAAGTACAAAAGCAGACAGAGAGTAAAGCAATGAGCCACAAGCACCAGCAGGCATTAACTCATCCACTTGCAAACACCAGAACATTTTTGTTCACCTCATCTGAAATCTGGGGCTATTTCTGAAATACATAAATTACTTGATTCTGAATGAATCAAACAAGACAAAGGGATGGTTTACATCCAGTTATTTCAACCAAAGCCTCATCTGCAATGACAGGAACTTCCTCTCCTGCTGTTCTAACTTGTTTCCAGGAAGCATTCATCCCTCTCCATCCACTGACTGCTTGGAGACGTAGATTTCTTGCTAATTGCTGTACAATGCTAATCCTCTCACAGAAAGAGCAATGTGCTGCCTAAAGCAATACCTGAACATCCACTTCCATAGCCTTGGTCAATGGGATTTGAATCAGCTTCATCCCAAAGTAATGTGCTGCCTTGTCAAACGCTGCGTGGGCGCTGCGTGGGACCAACCTGGAAAAGGAGCAGAGTGTGTGTGTCAACCCAGGTAGCACCTGGTCTGACCAACATGATGGACACTCCATCTTGAACAACCCTCTGCATGGGCTTCTGTCAACAAGGAGCCAGAATCCCCAGGAAATCTACTTTCTTGTCACATCAAACAGCACTGTACCATCTCCCAACCAGCCACCCCTCCCCGAGAGGAGATGATACAAAAAGGAAGGAGCAGCATAAATATACCAAATGAATGTAACATTTGCTGCCTCCCATTTCGAATGGCAGTGGCTGAACAGCCTTAATTAACCTTGTTTTCTGAGGCCTCATATCATTATCAGGGCCTTAAATGTCACAGAGGGAAGAAAAGAACCACAGAAATTCAGCAGAAGATGAACAACAGTGTTTCATTTCTTTTTACATTTTCCTCTCATCAGCAATTAACCAGAGAATTATTTTTGCTGCACCACCTCGAAAAGAAGCAGCACATTAGAGACAGCAAATCCGCTATTAGCAGTGTAATGATTAGCACAATTCCTCATTTGAGCTCCAACCAGCCCCAACTCCAATCCCAGAGTTTTCAGGCTAAACCCTCTTTGATCTGAATAAATCAAAAAGCCTTGAGTACTTCAAAGGGCCTGACAATCTCTGCTCGAGAGAGGCCCAAAGCTGGTGTGAGCAGGTTGTCTAGAGCAGCAGACAGGTATTGCCAAAATACACCTGCTCTGCACAGCTCCCCAGGCTGCTTAAAGCTTCCAGTGCCTTTGAACCATTTTCAAACCACTTCTTTCCACTCCAGTTTCTCTCCTCTAGACACAGATGGATAAGGAGGAGGTGGTAATAAGCTATAAATGAAGGATTACTGAAGTCCAGCAGCCACCTCAACTCAGGAGGAACAGTAATCCCCACAAGCCCCCAGAGCAAAGAGCTGAGAAGGTACCACTCACATTTCGGGCTGTTTGATGCCTCTCTCGTAGGCCAGGTCTCGGTACGCCTTGCAGGCCATCAGGATGCTTTCAGTCCCCCCAGATGTCATCTGTCATGAAGGAAAGAAGCAAACAAGGAAAAACAACTGCTTAACATGGATGTTGCTGAAGGGAAAAGGAAAAAAAAAGGGATTCAGCCACAGGACAGCCCAGGGTTTCCAGGGCAGCAAAAGCCACCGAACAGCATGAGGCAGCTTTCTGACATTCGGCCTGAAAATGCACATTTAAATGTTGAATCGTTTATTTAAATGGGATGGGGGAAAGTGAAAACAAACAAAAAAGTATGCAACTCCAAAGACTGACAGGAGGGGACCACTCTGCCCAGTCACTAGCTGGCAAACACACCCCACCTCACGATACTCCCAAGTACATGCTTGAACTCTTGACTACCTGGGGACTGTTTATCTGGATTACAGATTAATTACACCACGTATACGGAAACAACAAAGTTGAGTCTGTATGAAGTCAACTGCAGTCCAGCAGGGTTTATTAGGTCTGGAGCAGTGCCACACTGAGGCACAGAGGCAAGCCCAGGGCTGGCAGTGCTCCTGAGCTACAAAACCTTCCCACAACCTGAAGCACTGCAGGGCACAGAGCTCTCCTCCCTGCAGAGCCCAGCCTAGGTCTGCTCAACACCAGGGCTTCTAAGCCCTCAAGGACCCAAGCAATTTTACACCAGGAGGAATTTCTGCCTTCCTCTCCCAGGCAAGTCTCTCAGTACCCACACAACCCACCAGCTGTGCTATTCCAGCCCTCTTTACCCTGACCAGGGGAGAACAAGGGGCTTTGCATCAGGAGGCAGAAGAGAGGAAGGTACAGACAGGTTTACTGTTGCAGACTAGAACTCAAGAGCTGCTGCAAATACATAAATTAAACTCTTTACAAGAAGAAATTCCTCAAATGGGAGGACACTCTTGTCAGCCAGGCTTTATGAGTTCTGACACACAGGGGACACTGGGTACAAACCTTCCACAGTAAAGTTTTAACCTGAAAAAACATGAGGATGGTTTTTCAAGCAGCCAGCAGGACTCACTTACTGGGCAAGCCATAACCTGAGGAGAGGGGGTACCTGGGACAGTACACAGAAGTGCAGGTGAAAAAGGAATCAAAAGCTACTTATAGGGCATATGGGGGGACTAGTTTTGATCCTCAGATCTGCTGAACCAACTGCAACTTCCCCTGTTAACCTCTTCCCCCTAAAAATAAACATAAAAAGGATGCAATCACATTGGTATGCCTTATGACATCTGTAAGTCTGGGGTTTCCTTTGGTTTTTCCCAGCTGACATAGCTGCAAATCCCCAAAATGTAAAGAAGTGTGACTGTGTGGCAATGACTGAACATTGAGTAGAGAGATAAGGAACAAAGTTCACAAGCACATAAACCAGCCTGCCACATTTGTTCCTAACATGATCCGAGCCAGCAGCAGCTGCTGCCACACACAGTGTGGAAGTGACTGTCACACCACAGAAAACTTCTGCTTTTTTTGGTAGTTTAAAAGCAACAGCTGTCACAGATAAAACCTAACAGAGCCTCACACTGGATAAAGACATCGCTGCATTAATTGTGAAGCAAATGGATGGTAGCAGGAACACAATGTCTTGAAGCTTTTCATGGGCTGTGTCACTCACTTCTCAACTCTCCTCATGAAAAGATCTGACAAATTGTCAGCTATTACATTTGGGAAAAAAACCCAGCTGGTGTAACAGGGACTGCCTTCCTTCCTACTGGGTGAGAGAAGAGGAATGACATTATTGCACACACTTGTAATAACTCCTTGCAACATCAATATTGCAATGATTGTGAAAACTTTGCTAGGAAGGACTTTGGAATCTTGGGATTCATCTTACTGAGCACCATGCACTCCATGCTGGGCAAGCATTGCCTACTCTCATCTAGATAATCTGCTCTTGGAAAAGCAGCCTTATTCCCAATTTCAATCCTTCCACCAAAACACCAACATCTTGACATACAGACAGCCCTTTCCTCAAAGTCTTGCTTATCACCTGCACGACAGTTCTGAGCCACACACAGTTTTTGGTGGGTCAGAGTCAACATTTGCCAGCAATCGGTCACATGCAAGATAAGGAACAACATCCAGGATGGATCCTCCTCTTCCTCCTGAGCACCATGACTAGCACACAGCCAGCCACACAGAAAGCTTGTTCAAGCAGCTGAAAATCCACCCAAAAAGGCTGAATTTCAGCCAGCCCTGCTCCCCAAACTGGCCCCCAGCCAGCACATCACATGTCTCCACCACAGAGAAGCACCAGAGCAGCTCGACCTGGAGCTTCAGCTGCACCCGTGGATGAAGACTGCTCCTTTCCAGGAGGCTCTGGCAGCTTGTCTGCTGCAGCCAGAGCCTGAATCAGTGTCACAGGATCCCACTTCCCCAGTGCCTGGGGCACATGGGCGCCCGGCCAGTACACCGTGAGTCAGCACGGCCAAGGGCTCAGGCACATCTCTGGCTCCTCTAAAGGAAAGGCCATGGGAAAAGGGGGCTGGAAACAGGCATTGTTTGGAGCAGCTTGCCAGCCCTGGGCTATCTTCAAAAGCCAAGCAAAGTGTGGGGGAAAAGGCAAGTAAACAGACTTTTTGTGTTCTTGAGTTATTTATTGTTTTCTAAATGGGAAGGGAGAGGAGAGAGCACAGGAAACAAATAACCCTCCTGTCTTCTAAGGCTAATATATCACTTCCATTGCTTCCTCTCTCCAAAACCCACTGCTTTGGAACCTCAACATTACAACAGCAATAAGAGGTACAGTCCCTATTAAGGATTTCCCCAGCCATGTCACTGTTAAATTGACAGATATTAAAAGAACCACTTTGATTCGAAGGCTCCAAAGTTGTGTTTGCATTTTCACCTTAAGAAACACATCCATTCAGACCCTGGAGGCAATGCTGAGCTAAAGTTTCATTGAGCTGAACTACCCTGGGAATAAAAAAGCAAACTACAATTTATTTCTAAGGTAACATTAGAGTAAAAAAAATACAACACAACCCACTGCATGGTTGTAATGTTGTGGCAGCCTCCCATAAAACCCAGCAAGTTGTAAATTCCAGGAGTTGTGTCTTGTCTCAAGGTGACCTGCTCATCACTCCAGATAAAATCTCACAGATCTGCACAGTTTAAGCCCCCCTCAAGACACATCACTCACATTTCACTGTTAAAGTCCTACTTCAAATGTGCTGCCGGTACCAGGACAAAGTTTGGAAGCCCTGGAATCTGGGAAGAGACCTGAAGGGTTTCTGCAGGAGGTTTAGGTTTATATCTGCTGATTTTGTCTCCCATTCCTGCCCCCAGCTATAGAATAAGTGGAAGAAGAATTCAGAGAAACTGACATCAAATACACACATGTGCACCCCCAGACACAATTTTTCCCTACACTTCAAAGCTGCCCCTTTTTTTTCCAAAGCTCAAAAAAATGCTTAAAACCCCCCTAAATCATTGAAGATTGCATAAAAGTGGTGATTTCTCCCCAAATTACTGGGGAAATCCACAGAGCCAGCACTGCAAAGCAAAGCACTGTGTGCACAGGAACACATGCACTCAGCAGACAGGAATGAATCCCCCAGTTCCTCCTCTGTGCACTGAGCTTAATTAGTCCTTCCAAATAATTGCAAGAACGTGATTAGAATCTCCCAGGTGCCAAAACCTCCCAATTCCTGTCCCTTTGCTCTTGCATAACACAATTAACAGTAAGAACAATAGTAGTAATTAGCAAGAAATAAGAAACATCCATCTACTGCTGAAAATGATTGCTTTTAAAACGCCTTAAAAACCTGGAACTCCTCTCAGAGCAATTTAAGGCAAAGGCCTGTCTGCACCTCCCCACCACCAGGGCATTGTTAGAGGTTTTATGCCCATGTTTAAATGAAGGAGAATTACAGCCCACATGGCTCAGCTAAAGGCAACTCCTGTAAATAATGCAGCCTGCTCATCTGGTTTAACATTCAGAAATCCAGGAAAAAAAAGACAGGTTTCATTTTAGCATTTATTAAACGCACTAAAAACCTTCCAAGAGGGAGCAGGGGATTGCTCCTCAGAGACCCTGCTGAGGAAGGTGTCCGTGTGACACAGGGCAGGACCACACAGAGTTCCCAGGCTGCTGAAAACCTTGGGAACAGCATAAATGTGGCACCTGCTGCATTTCCCAGACTGAAAAGCAGAGTATCAGGCCCACAAAACACAGTTCTGCAACGTGCTGTGGAAATCAGAGCACAAAGGAGGTGAAATTTCCTCACTGAGAAGTCCAGACAGAAACTTCTGGTGTTTTCCATGCAGCATAAGCCACAGACACACCACTGTGAAACACCAACAAGCTTCATCTGCCTTCAAGGACCACCACCAGGCACCAAAAAAACTGGCCAAGCAGTCAGTCCCTGCTGCTTAAACCAAGTGGCCAAAGGCCTGGCACTATGACACTGCTTCTCAGAGAAGGCACTGCTGAAATTCAGAGGGGAAAAAGCAGTGGTTTTCATTCTCAACTCTGCAGAAAGGGAATCAAGTAAACCAGAAGCCTTCTGAGCAGAACAAGCCAGCAGCTCCTTGTGAACAGAACAATTTAAAGAGAACTCAGAGCCTTGCACCCTCCCTTGTTTAGCCTTAAAACCTCTCTGCTTTACAGCCTCACCAGTTACTGAAGTGTAACTGCGGCAGTCTGAGCCACCAGCTGCAGCAGGGCCTTCCTGAGACAGAAACCACAGCATCAGCTGGAAAAAAAGCTCTTTTAAAATGACTTTGCAACTGTCCAAGCCTCCAGAAACTATTGTGATGTGTTAATTCAGGTTTGGAGAGAAGAAAAGAAGTCTTTGAGCCTAACTACTTAAAGGGCATGTAACCTTCATATACCCACCCACAGCTCTCTGTCAATGATTAGCAACTCTGGACACCTCCCAGTCAGGAAGGGACACGTGGGAGGAAGACAAAAAGTCCACTGGAGACACTCGTTTGGACATGATAATTACAGGGATGCCATTAATCTTCTGTTTCCAGCCAATCAACTTTTCAGCCCACCCCTTCACCGTGCAAACTGGACTGTTCAGCCAGCTGGGATGGAGCTCCACGGCAGGCTGTGTGTTTGCTTTGTGGCACCATCCTCGGGAGGGAGAGGAGGACTGAGGGAAAAGCAGGATTCCCCAGAGCACATTTGTGCAGGTCTCACATTGTCTTTTTGTTTTGGACCAGTTTCTTACCCGTTCTGACCTTCTCTTAGGCGATTCCACTTTTCAGTTCCAGTGGAGGAGCACACAGGGCCAAGGCTGACAGTTTTACAACACATTTTACGTAACAAAACCCAAATGCTCTCCTTGCAGACTTCAGCAGGCAAAGTTCCCCAAGCATCCATCAGTGGCACACAGCTACCTGCCTGTTGTATCAATTGATGGCCCAGCTGGTGATAAAAACCAGCTTCAACAGCGTTATCCCCCAGCCTCTTCCCTGCTCCAGGGCTCCCCTCACCCCTGTTCTCAGTGCTGCAAGCCAGGAAGGAGCTGAGACGAGGTTAAATGGTTCTTATAAGCAAAGAGGCACATTCCTTCTGTAAACTTGAAGGTGGCACAAGGAATACAGTCCAGAGAAGGCAAGTCAGGTCAGAGGGTGTCACCTCCTCCTATCAAAGGCAATCACATCTTATACTCCCCCAGGCTTCAATCCAGCTGGAGTCTGATCCCAGCTACACCTACTGTAAGGCTACTCCAGTACTTCTTAACACCACCAAGCCTCCCCCTGACAGGTAAAGCCCATTCAAGGCCAGTTCACCTCATAAGCTCTTGTGCCAACACTGCCTTCCCACACTCACCTTCAGCCATTGCCAGCCCTCTCCCTCCCCAGTGCTTTTTACAGACACCAAGCACCTCTCCCAACCTCTGGAGAATCTCATCCAGATTCTTCTCACGAACTCAGCTCCCTCTTCTCAAATTATTAAGCTGCCTCTTTGTCTGCCAGATGCACCTGATCACCATGCCAGGAGATATGACCTCACTGCCCCACACACCATGTAAACAGGGAGAGAATCTGCCCTCAGGAATTCAGGATCCTTACCAAAAGGAGAGAGAGGAGGGTAAGAAGCCATGACTTATTTTTATAACAAGATTTCACCATGCCACTTCTTATCTTTTGCTCTTTGACCAACACTGAAAGAATCGCTTTAAGAACACACACTTGGACTCTTGCTAGGAATTTTATCAAGGCTGTAAAACTGGTTTCCACTGTAGTGCACTGGAAGGCCACATAAGCCTGGAAACACAGCTTTCCAGCTGGACAGCTGACAAAACACGCCATGCCTGCTTGTTGGTGACCAGCCAGCCAGCCAGCTGGCCTTGCCCTCAATCCCAGCAATCTGGCAGGCTCACAGATTTCCAGTGCAGAGACTAAAACCAAGGGGAGCTACTCAAAGTGCCACAGCTCTGTTCACCACCCCCCACTGACCACCAGCCAGGCTGCATTACACCAGTTCTCTCTTCCAACTTCCATTCAGCCTGTGTCTTTTCAAAGTGAGGGGGGACAAAAGCTGAAGTAAGTAGGCTTGTCTAAAAAACTGTTTCCCTGAGTTAAATTGTCTCTCATAAAGCTTCACCAAGAAGAGGAATTAAGCAACCCTCCTCCATACAGATATGTTGGCATGGAATACACCAGAGTGAGATCAACCTCAGGCTCATGTGGAGAGCACAAGGTGCATTTGCACTTAGCAAAAATACCCAAAATGTTCAGGAAGTTGAAGACAGGCTACTTACAGCACCACAAGACTCGGGGCCCCCGTTGAAGAGTGTACAGGCAATCCTCACAACTTCTGCTTCCATCTTCCTCAGACCAGGGAATATGTCTGGATGGAGAGGATTACTCCAGGCAAACTCTTCATACACCTTCAGAAAACAAAGACAAAAAGTCAGCCTTGCAGATGGAGGACTGGATTATCAGTGCAGCTTTGAGAACTCCCCGGGTGCGCTGTATAAGCAAATTAGCTGCATGTAACCTTAAGAATACTTCAGATCTCCTTGGCCTTAACTGCTCCTGCAACTAAATGCCACAAGCTGAGGAATAAAAATATTTAAAAAGAAAAAAATCATGTTTTTCTAGGGCATTCCAACCTCTGGAATGATTCTGTAACATACCAATATGTCTTGTTGTAAAGACAGGTTTTATCATCTCGCTATTTTTATAAAAGAACACAACAAGCATCCTGCAATTGCTTTACACAAAACAAGCCAAAACACTTACTTTGCAGAACCAGTTGACAAGTTTACTGTTCAGGGGAAATTCTGGGGCATACACACACAAAAAAAAAGACACAAATGCCCACCCACACCACAACAGAAGTGGCTGTGGAAACCAGTATTTCATGCTTTTCCGCAGCTGCAGACTCACAGGATATAAGGCTGGAACAGGCCAGTCCCAACCTCCTGCAGTCCAGATCAAAGAGGAACTGCAGGGGAGTTAAAAGAAAGACAGCAGAATAAACCAGCAAATAATCAACACAAACAGAGGGAAAGTTTCCACAACACAATCCAAGCTGAGGCCCCTCCAGAAAGGCTGCCCTGAGCTTTATGTTTCCCCAGAAGTGGCAAAGAAAATGTCAACACGAGGAAGAAAACAGCAATAGCAAGGACCAAACAGAGTTCATTTCACCTCACAAAAGCTGTTCCCAGGAGCAAGAGGGCTACACTTCCCTTCCTAGCAAAAACACCCTGGAAGAAGATATATTTGAAAATAGATCTTTAGGCTGTTCAGGTTATTTTCCAGCCTTCTCAAAGGGAGAAGTTCCTGAGTAGGTAAACAGACCCTAACAAAGGCACCACTGAAGCATGTCAGTGGCTCCATTGTTTAAGATTTGGACCACTCAGCCAAGCCACCAAAAAAAACCCCCAATATTTTACAAACTTCTCTTCTGCTCAAACCAAGAGGAATTCAGTTTTGCTCAGTGGAAGTTGTTCCAGCACCAGTTTCCAGCTCCCTTCTAACCAGCTTCTTACTTTCTCACTCAAAACAACATCTCACCTGACTGGATCCCAGTTGTCTCTACGATGTCTTTTAACAGGGACAGTGTTTGGCCAGATTTGTGCTGCCCAAATGCTTTGCTACTAATTCCCTTTCCCCCTACATCTCCCCCAGGCTGTCCACAAACTTGGGCAGCCTGAAGTGTTAGATCTTCTCTATTTATTTTGAGATGCTGGAACAGCATTGAGGGGTTTCTGGTCACCCTGAAGATGCAAAGGGAATCTGCAAAGTTGGACTGCTTGCAATGTACCTTCACTAGCAGCTGGGTGAGCTTCTCTTCACCACTGTACACAGTCCCAGAGACTTTGCCATCCTGCCAACGCACGTCTCCTGAAAGGGAAGGAAGAGCACACTGCTCACAAACAGCCATTCTCAGGGAGTGTGGAAAAGTGCATGGAGAAGTCCCCTCAGATCTGCAGATGAGGGCTCAGCTTTTGAGATTTCCCTGATTTTTGTGCCCCAGAGACAGCTGTGTGTGGGGCTCAGCCTCTGGCATCGTGTGAACTTGGCAAACAGCAAGTAAATGACGACTAAAGAGTCAGCACATAAACAAGAGCTGCAGCAAGCAGTTATATTAATATGTAATCCACTTAATCCCCATCAGTCTCCCCAAACTGCTGTTCAACCAACTGGACACTAAATTGGCTAAATTGAAGCCACTTTCAATGAGCACCCACCACTAGTGTAAGCTGAGAGGAGATGGAAAGGCCAGGTTCATACTGCTAAACCCACAGTGCCAGGCACCTCAGTGAAACGTCACCCAAACTGGTATTTCCAGGCAACTTCCAAAGGGGAGTGTGTGTGTATGGGAAGGAGGAGGCCTTAGGAAAATTGAAAAGAACTCAGTGAAGGAAGGAAGGAAACAATATCTAAGGGAAAACAGACAGAAGCAAGACCAGCAATACACAGCAGTAGAAAAGAAAGAAGTTGTTACAGGATACTCTGCTGTGAATCCGTTTGTTTCTGAACCTGGAGTAGATGCACTGCTGAAGAAGAAAATTCAAGGCATTCTTCAAATTTGGAATGGGAGCAGGGCAGTCATTATCTTCTGCTCGAGACAGGAAGTCTCCCAAATCTGCTCACTAGGAGTAACAGTTACGCAAATCAGGGTGGAGATATTTGCAGGAGAGAGGCAACTCAAATTAAGTGTCAGACACTGCCCATGTGGACTCAAGCCAGAAGAACAACTTTTTCTTCTTTAAAAGGCATTTTCAAGGTCAAAATCATTATGATGACTTGAATTAAGAGACAGTCTTGGAAATTCCCTAAAAATCCTACTTGGAAGTTGCTTTTTTTGATTATGAGTATTTCCTGGGGCTTCACAGAACACACATTTCTGGTAAAAGTCAAACATCAAGGCAACTGCTCAGAAGTGCAAACCAAAAATCCATTTAGATAACTTACTCCATATTTCTCTCCTCCTCAGCTCTCCCAACTCTCTACCAATCTAGAATTCTTAGGGAAGGAATGGAATTCCAATGTAAATACCCAAATACAGTACTAGAAGTCTGTACTATAAATCCTGGCCTTAATCACTTTCAGAAGGGAAACAGAAAAGCTTACATGCAAAGAGCACTGGGGGTGAAATATTTAAGATGAAACCACAAGCAGGAGTCATTGGAACTCATTTAAGAGAGCAAGTGTAATGTCAGTTGTCTGACAGAGCCAGCCCTGCTGCAGCAGACTCACCTTTGGAGCTGTACTCTTTCATCTTCTCCAGCACTTGAGGCTGGCTCATGCCTTGTTCTGGCAGCGCTTTGATATAATCCTTTTCATCCTTCAGGAAGGATAAACTGGAAGTGACATCATTCAAGGCTTCGTCAATCTTCTTTTGAATCTAGAGAGAAAGGATAAACCTGAGAAACAATGGGGCACTGGCCATGTTATAAATGATGGAGTGTGTGCAGGACAGAACCCACTGGTTACCTCTGTGGTGTTGAGCAGAACAGACAGGCACTGCTTCATCTCTGTGACCAGAGCGCCCCTCCTTCCTGCCAGCCCCTTCCTCCAAAAAACAAGCTGCCTGGAATAGTCAACTGGCACACACTACACTCTAAACCTGTGGGAAGGGTGGCTGGCACGGCCTAGAACTGTGCCCATTAAGCCACTGTAGAGTGGCACTTGGGCCACTGCTCAGCTATATTTCACACCAGTGCAACATCCACACACAGGATGGGTATGGGAGAGCAGAGGGAGCTTTGAGCCCCTTCCTTAATGCTTGAGTAAAACTGCATTTTTATCCACCAAGCCCTTTTAAGTCACAGTTTTTCATTTGCAGAAGTCTTCAGATGCATTCTGGTTTGTACCTTGCCTCCTCTGCCACCATACACATCGTTTAGAAACTCATGGAAACACAGACACAATAAAGAGATCTCCACCACACACACAGTCCAGAGATTTCTTTCCTCCCACCCACACCTTGCACTCAGGAAACTCAAGATTTCTTCTCACAGCACGTTCCAAAGCAAAGATTGTTCTTCCAGGCAACACAGGTGTTGGGATAGTGACTTTTAGACATTGGAATGCCTCAAAGTCAAGGCTTCATGTGAATAACTGATAGGTTATCAGCTATCAGTCTACCAAAGAGCAGGAGAGGACACAGGACAGAGCAGGAGTCCCCTGGCACAGGAGAGCAGTGTCAGCCCCAAAAGGGAAGCCTGGGCACAGGTGGGAGTGTTTAAGGTGTTCTTTTCTAAGAGGCAGGCAGAAAATAAAAGCAGAAGAGAGCTCATCTGACCGAGGGCTACTCAGGTCTGAAGGAGAAAGCTGGGGTGCTTTGCATATCAAAGAGAGGATGCTGGTCCCTCCCAGAGGGCTGGGGGGAGAATTTGGAAAACTCCTTCCTTGTCTACAGCAAAAAGTTCCTCTCTGCTACTCTCTCTTGATAAAATTGCCTGTAACAGATCTGACCGCCCCCAATCCATGTGTAAACACACCCACACACCCAGCAGAAAGAAGTGCAATCAAGTGTGATACCATCATTTAGCAGCTAAAAGAAACCCAGCTAGGCATTTCTTCATCATTAAGTCATTAAGGTGCTAAAACATGCTGACATTTGTGCTTTCAAGTTTCCATGCAAGAAAAGAATCTCTAAAACTACAGCCCATCTCATTTTAATGATTACACAAAGTTCTGATACCTTTGTGCTATAATGCTAACTACTGCTAATAGTTACCTGAGCCCTAAACTAATCATGGCCAGTTACCTGATTAAAATAAATATCCTTCCAGGTTGCACAACAAACCCTTGGCTATCTCACACTTGGCATTGTTTCAGAAGAACAACTCAAGTTCAATCCTCTCCCCTTCTTTCAGAATTCAAATTATTTTATTAAAATCTAACAACGAAGAAATGTTACTGGAAAATTCTGTAACCACACTGCTTCTTGGTTTCAATAAATACATAAATGAAATTTTATGAGTGATATTATGACAAAAAGAATAGGTAGAAATTGTATCTGTCACTGAACGAGGTGGCAACAGAAGATATTCCAGATCTACATCTTGCATCATCGTGATCACAGTGATATAACAATGAAGATGCACAGAACTGTGTATCCTCCAAGAGAGCTGAAACAAGGGCCCAGGATAATACCAAAAAGTAGTTGTTGCAATACTTACTATAGCCCCAACAAATGGCATTTTCCTCAGCAGTTTAAAGAACTGTTTTTTAATTCGGGATGTCAAACCTGAAAGAGAAAAGTCAGAAATTAACCTTATAATGACTCAAAAAAACAAACAAAAAAAGGGACTCTGAGTACAATACTTTGATAAAGCCCATGATCCAGGCTCAGCATTCCTGATCCAAGCTAAAATAACACAGTGCCCAAGGGGACATGGTGAGACAGCTGAGCAAACTGAAGAGCAAGGCTCAGGAGTGGACCATGCTACAGGAAAGATCTGGAGAGCAGAACAGGAGCCATCTACAGGAATCCATAATTTCACTTGCTTTCTTACAAGAGAGTTCCCACCTGTGGAATTTCACAGGAAAGAGAAGGATTTCAGGGTGTGCTAAAGGTAAGGTCTCCAGCAAAAAGGGAAAATACTTTGTGAAATTATTTTCTGCCTCTTCAGATCAGAATAGTAGCAGAAAACAGAAACACTCAGGGATGGGAAACAGGTTCCCAGGCCAAAGGAGGGAACAGTGACATTGGTAGCCATGTCACGACACAGATTTGCCCCATGTCTGGCCACCACAGATAGGAAACATGATGCAATGGGAGGTGATTCAGGGAAAGGGATGGACAGAGAGAAGAGCAGAAATTCCACCACAGCCCAAAAAGCCTGAAATGAGAGAAGCCACTGATGACAAGCACTGGGAAACTCCTGGAGTAGCTCCACAATGCAGTCAGAAGGACACAGATGCCTTATAGCCACCAAAAACAACTTCTGAGCCCTGCAAGCATCTCACTTGCACACCCACAGGACATTTACACCAAGAAATGACTAAACAAAGTTTTAAAATCTAACCCTTTTAGACTTGGCAATTTTATCCACACTTTCCCTCCCGCTTCATATATATTTCACTTCTGTGTACAATTTGAAAAGCTACCTAAGGACCCTAATAGGCACATTCTGTAGCATTAATGCTCTGCCAACATTTCTGCTGCACATCTCAGTGTGCACACTGCTCCATTATTAATCTTCACAGTGAGAAAAGACTGCAAAATCCTGAAAAACTCAGACAATCTTCCAAGAGCTCATCAACACTTAAAAAACACACTGTGCAACAATACAAATACTAGCCAAGAAGGTAACATAACCCTGTCCTGAGCAAAACTTAGCCCCAATTTGTTCATTACAGACATTCCCACTGTTCAAAGAAGAAGAGCTGCTGGAGAAACAGAGACACAGAGGTTGACATCAAGTTAAAAACTTGGCTGTTTTTCACAAACTGCCACTGGAATGTAACCCTAGGGCCTGTGGGAACTGAGAAGCACCGTGTTCACCTCTGAGGGCAATGTGGTGACTTCTGGCCATCACACAGCCAGGGAAAACTGCAGGTTCATCAGAAGAGATCCCACTGCCAATATCAGAAGCCACTCGAAACAGGAAGACGCTCCAGAAATGTAATTTTAAAAGAAAAAATAAAGAAAACCTTCTCACACCACACCACCACATGCAATTATCTTGAACATCCTGAGGATGAAACATGGAACATACCTCCAACATCAAATCAAAACCACGTCTCCTCCCCCAGCAGGAAGGGAAACAACCAAGGATTATCCAGACATCTTGCAGCAGTGACTAAGTGCACAGGAACCCAGCTCTGGGAGAAATCCCCCCAGGGTTTGAGCAAGAAGAGTGTGTTGTGACAAGTAAATGGTTCAGCCAGAAGGGAGACAGAGGCACATTCCAGGCTGGCCTGCTGCGTCCTCTGCAGGAATGGATCACTGATCAGACATGCCTTGACCTTCATTTGGAAAAGGGGTTTGTAAATAACAGTTGACAGCAGAAAGTCCGTTTTAACAAGTGTTTATCCTTGTTTCACCCTCTTTCCTTTCCACTACCAGGGAACAACTCTGCCTCCCCTCCCTTCCCTCCAAACTTAGGCCAATCCCCCATTTCAAACACTCACTCTCAGGCTGGAAGAGGAAGCCATGCAGCCACACACCCAGGAGGGTAGAAGAAAAGGTCAACCCGATGAGCTGCCAGGGTTCAAGTCCATCACATCGGGCGTTCACAAAGCCTGTTGCTTTCTCCCAGTACATCTGGAGGATTTCCTTGTAGGGAATAATGGCATCCTGTGCAAAGGAAAACCAGAATGATATTGTATTGAGAAAAGTTCAAATGCACACAAACAGGGCATCAGAAAGTCTGTTGTTGATTAAAAAGGTGCTTTCCAGTATGCAGATCCCATGCTTTCCTTAATTCCTGCAAACAGAACAGGTAGGAGATAGTTTTCAGCCACTTCTAGTTGAGTCATACCTTGAGAGACTTCCAATATTGAGAGAGAAGTGCCAAGAGCAGACAAGCAACAGATGGTTCTCTGCACAGTCCCAAGAACCACCAGATCTTACCAAGGCCCAAGAGAAGCAACTGTGGTAATATTTATTTCCAAGGAATTATCAGGTGCTGAGTGAAGGTACCACCGAAACAGGTCTATTAAGTACCTAGGGTTGGATTTTTAAGGAAGATGCAAGCACTCAGCAACTCCTTAAGTTTAAAGTCTCATTAGTGCACTACACACCAAAGGAGGATGGAAGAGAGAAACACTCCTGCCACCAAAATAAGCCCCAGAAAACAGGGATGCAGTAACAATGCCAATATCAAACCAGGAATTATTGTTAGGACTGAGCCCAAGTGCCTCCTCAAAAGCTTCAAACCAGGTGCTCTTCAAGAGTGTCAGAACAGGATGAAGAAAACTAGACCTGCACAAAAAAAGGATCTAAGCAGGGGTCTTCCATTCAGTTCTCTGGAAAGAAAAGGCTTCTCTGGATAAGAATAAAGAAGAAACCACATTTTATTCGGAGCTATGATCAATAATAACAATTTGAGGCACAGGAGGGGTTCTTGCATGTTACAAACAAAAGCTTGTGCATTTTACTTCACTTTTTAAAGCTTTTTCAGCCACCCTCAGAGCCCTCTTCCAAATCCCTCTTTCCCTTCTAACCAGCCATCCAGCCTAGTTTTGCCCAGTTTTGTTGGGGAGATCTCCAGCACTAGAGAACTTCACCCTCCCAACAACAGGGAAAGTACCTTGGAACCTGTAACTCACTGAATTAAAAACTGTTAAAACTTTCCTTCTCAGGACCCTTTACAGATCTCACTTTTGGGTCAAGCCAACAACAGAAGCAGCATTTAATTTTTAGGGTTTTTTAGGAGGTAACATGTCATTCCAATAGAACTGGAGAAGCTACTAACAGCCTAAAAAGAGCCAAGCTTTCCAGATAACCAGTGGAGGAAGGCAGGATTCCATAAAAAAAAACAAACCAGGACTAATGAATACTTAATACTTCAGAATAGTAATAAAATGCATAGAACATGACAGAGTTTCAAAGAATTTGAGCAACCCAAAGATAAACTGCAGCAAAATAACAGCATTTACCATCACAGAGGAGTCATTTCACCCATGTCCTGGCAGAGGCTGAAGGGACACAGACAGAATTTGGCAAAACCAGGGAGCACTCAGCTCTGAGAAGGCAAATCAGCACCTATTCCCTTGGCAAAGGGCAATTTAAAACACACACCAGGCACTTCAGCCTCCAAAGCAAGGCAGCCCCACAAACCTCTGCAATCAGGCAGTGTCCCAGCTAATGCCCTGTCCTGCCATCCACTCCCCACAAAGCTGATTTAACCCCAGAATTTAAGGGAAGAGCTGCCTTTTCCAGCTAACCAGAGGCAGGACTTAAGTTTCAGCGAGTTTGTACAATCTTCTCTGGCAAATCCCTGGAAAGGAGTGTTTAACCAGCTTTTAGGAGCTGATGCCAGGCTATCATTCAGTTTTGGAACTGCACTTAAAGGATGGAAATGGAGCCACTAATGTGCTGGTGTCTCAATAGCCGTGCTCAGCTGATGGCAAGAAAAGGCTGCAGCATCAAATATAAAGTGGACTGTGCTATTTTTTTTTTTCCTGAAGATGCAAGATACTGTAAAGCTCTAAGCCCTAAATCAAAATGGAACACGACCTTCGAGTCAAAAGTCACTTCAGTCAATGGCTAACTAAAAATAAATAAATCTGGTAGGAGATTGATCTCACTCCTGGAGGAAGCTCTGGGCAGAAGATCCCAGCTGACTGCACAGTTTGTGTTCAAATCACACAATCCCCACTGAAGCTTAATATATGGTAATTCAATGGTACCAAGTTTTATCCAAGTTTTGAACAAATAAGAGAAGATTTTCATTGTTAATTCTAAGCCACTGAATAATTTCTTCCTCTTTCTTGCTTTAAAAAAAAAAATCTGAAATCAATCCCTCAATAATACAGCTTAACCAGGTAGTTTTCTCTGTACTTCTCACTGCCCTTCTTCAGTCATTTCCCACTTACAAGAGTGTGAAGGATGAGATGGATCAATTTAGGAGGATATTAAAAACAGGGATTAAAACCCCCAGTGAAAATTGCCAGGGAAGGTGAGTAAGCAACGAAATACACTTTCTCAGATCCCTGGCTAACTATGAACTCAGGGG
>JAWWMP010000167.1:2463857-2480039 GCA_035047865.1 Dendrocincla tyrannina
CTCTTCCGATCTCTGCCTCTGGATCCCTGGGAGTGTCCAACCTGGCCAGGTTGGACAGGACTTGGAGCCCCCTGGGCTGGTGGAAGGTGTCCCTGTCCGTGACAGGGGGTTGGAATGAGATGAGCTGTAGGATCCCTTCCAACCCAAGCCATTCTGGGATTCTATATGACTACAGTCCCAAAACACTTCCTCATATTACAGGGAGGATAAACAACCTCTGTTTAGTCCAGCCATTGGAATCCCTTCCCTTGCAGCCTTGGAGGTGCTGCTCATAACAGTGAAAAACTATTACTGCTTCCCCAGCTGGCCTAAAGACAACAAGCTGACCTGATTTTAAACTTGTCTACAGGACAGAATTTCATTTAAGACAATAACCTGCTTATTTTGTGAAGGCATCAAAAAAATAAAGGTTTCCCTTCCCATTATAGCAGAGTAGATAAGCTGGTTTTATACTCTTAAGAGCATCTTCCCTGCTCAAAAGCTTCACAAGAAACAGGATTATTTCAGTAGCAGTTTAAAAACCCAACTTATGAGCACACTAAAAAGCAGGGGGGGAAATCTCCACTGGAGGATTTGTTTTTAATTCTCAGAGCAGTAAGACAGAGCCAGGTATCAGATAAAATAGTAATTGCTATCATTAGGACTTGCAGTGTTCATTTGTAATGATATTAATACACTCAGCAACCCAAGCAGTTTACATATTGAATGTTTAGCTCCACAGATTAGGAACACATCCTTAGTACTTTATTTCTAAAAGCCATTAGCTTGCTGAGCTGGTTCCAGGGACAGCACTTATGCCACTACAAAAGAGGACAAATTAACTGCAGTAATGCTCTTCTGTCCCAGATGATAGAAAAGAGGAGGGGAAAAAATGCCAAAGCTAACGAGAGCACATTCTGCAGTTTTGCCAGAGCAGCATTTCCTCAGCTGCGAGTTTTAGGATTCAAATAAGCTTTAAAAAGAAAAACAAAACAAAAAGAGAGAGGGAGAGAAAGAGAAAGGCAATAAAACTGAAGGACTTCAGACTTTTGTTAGAAGTGCCTCCTGTTTCTCACCCTGTAAAGTCTAAGTTTACCTGTGGCAAGAGCAGGAAGAAAGTTTTTATCACCTGAATCTTCCTTCCACCAGAAGAGCATTTAAAGTGGGGCCACGGAATAAAAGTAGCTTTTAAAGGCTAGTTTATTCCATGAAATACCATGAGTCTTAGGCTGACTATGCAAGTAGGAATGGCTAAGATCACAGAATGGCCTGGTTTGGAAGGGACCTTAAAAGTTCATCTCATTCCAACCCCTGCCATGGGCAGGGGCACCTTCCACTAGCCCAGGTTGCTCCAAGCCCCATCCAACCTGGCCTTGGACACTTCCAGAGATCCAGGGGCAGCCACAGCTTCTCTGCCCAACCTGTGCCAGGGCCTGCCCACCCTCACAGGGAGATCTCCTTCCTAACATCCAATATAAACCTACTCTTTCAGTTTACACCACATTCTCAGCTTTCACCTGAATCCACACATATTCCCAAACCAAGGGGGAATATGTGACCACCTCCCCGTGCCCAAACCTTTAACATTTGTGTTTGCCACCTCTCTTCCCTCAGGTCACCCGAGCCAAGGAAGGAGGTGACATGTCACACTACTCAGGACGTATTAAATCAAGGCAATCAAGGCCAAGGGAGGGACAGCACGAGCCAGGTCAACTCCGATGATGGGAACACATGGAATACCAGCATTGCCACTGTAATTGAAGCCTCTGCTCCAACACAGCAAGTTTTTCCAAGGAGAAGCTTCCTGACTGAAAACAAACCACACAGAACCAGCAACGACACAGCACCCTCGCTTATTTATTCTGCCCTTAAGTAGCAGGAAGAGTTCAATTAGCCTTGCCTTTGCTGACACCTTGTTGCCTGCACGTGCTCTGGCCACAAAAGCCACGTCAGACTGGTGTAACTACACAGTGGAACTGGCCTGGCCGCAGGGAGGTACTGGACTCCCAGCCACCAGCCTGGCAACTTCCTATGGGACAGCCAGGGAATGGGGTTAAGCAACACCACCCCAGCCTTGGAGGATGCTGCATGTGCCTGCAGTGTTTTGATTCGCACCCAGGTAATGACTCTGCTCCTCCCTTCCTCCCTGTCACCCCCAGCGTGACAAATATCTTTACACAAGCACCACGCAGAGAGTATTTGTTAGTCAGCTCCTACTTACAGCTCGAGGTTTAGACCACGTGCTGCCTGCCCTCCCTCACCAAAGGATGTGGGCACACACAGACACCGGATGCAGGATCTCTCAGAAATCAAAAATCATGAACTTTTATTTGTATGGGCTCAGCTAAGTGAAAGAAAAACACTCATCTTACCACAGCTCCCCAATATGACCAGTTTTGTCTGCACTGCATTTATTTCCACCAGTGCCATACTGAAACTTTTCCCAGAATGACAGCAATTTGGGGAGATTTTGCCACGTATAGTGTCTGCAAAATGAATGTATGTATATATACTATCCCACCAGCCCTAAAATTTCACAAGGAGTGGCTAAACAATGGCTAATTATAGCTTCAGCACAAAAACAAACAACACAGCAACTCAGAGTGAGCAGCAGCATTCCAGCTTCCACTCCAGGGAAGGAATGTAAAACTACCAAAACAAGATAGAGCAAGGCTGATTCAAGGCTCAAAAAATGGACAGTTTTACAGTAACCCAAAGGGCTCCAAAATGAGGTGCGAGTTCAAATCTCATTTAACCCAAAACATGCACAAGGTATTGTGCGTGTTCACTTTTCTCATTACAACAAACCAACTCATAAAAGTTCTGCAAACATCTGGGCATGCTGCAGGCAGCACAGATCTCACAAGAGACAATAATCCACCCAGCCAATGCCATACACAAACCCATCATGGGTCACCAGCTCCAAGAATGTGCAAGGAAACATCCTCTTACTGCACCCACAATAATTAGAATAAAAGAAGTGCCCGGTTCCCTGCATGCTGAGACTCATCTGGACATATTTCATCCCTTCCCTTGGTATCCTCTCAGCTGTTGGTCACTTCTGGAGAACAAAACAGGGGTTTATCTGAAACATTCTGTGAGTAGTTCAGTGCCACACGGGGGTACACGCCACATTAAAGTCTTGGCAGGAGCTGTCTGGAAGCAGACCCATGGCATGGCAATTGTTCTGGGAGCAGGCATCCACGAACAAAGGCAGCACCAAGACCTGGCACAGCTCCCCAGCAGGATTATGCAAGCCTCTGACAAAGCCCCCAGTATCAGCACAAACTGAATGCTGCTGTTATACATTAAGGGCTCTGTTCTTAGGCAAGTCTGTCCACAGGACACGATCTTCAAAAATTGTCTTATCAACACCAACACACAGAACCCTTTGACCTCTGTGATACCTTGTCATGTGCCCTGCCTCATGTGGCACAAATGGATCTCAATGAGAGGAGAGGCAAAGGAAACACTCAGAACACAAAGGATTCCAAGCGGCTTCTACCTGTAGATTCCTAGGAAACACAAACCTTTCTTAAGAAAGTATAAAGAAAATTGTATCACAATCACCACAGCAAAGAAAGCAGCACATGTGCTACTACATCAATTGACAGAATCCTAAATCTCAGCCCACACCATGCTCTAAGGGCAGAACTAACACATTCTTCAAAGCCCCTCCAGCTACACCAACCAGTACTGGCCTTAGCCATTTACCAGCACACGGGGAGATTTCAGGACTAAACACTCCAGGGGGAAGGTCTGTTGATACTTGAAAGGGAGTGTCTTCAACTACCTGGAATGCAAGGAATGGGAGCAACAGAATCATAGAATCACAGAATGGTTTGGGTTGGAAGGGACCTTAAAGCTCATCTTGTTCCAACCTCCTCCCATGGGCAGGGACACCTTCCACTGTCTCAGGTTGCTCCAAGCCCTGTCCAACCTGGCTTTGGATGCTTCCAGGGATCCAGGAGCAGCCACAGCTTCTCTGGGCAGCCTGTGCCAGGGCCTGCCCACCCTCCCAGGGAAGGATTCCTTCCCAATATCCCATCTAATCCTGCTCTCTGTCAGTGGGAAGCCATTACCTCTTGTCCAGGCCCTTGGAAATAGTCTCTCACCATCTTTCTTTTCAGCCTCTTCAGATACTCTTCAGGCCACACTGAAGCTTCTCCACGCCAGGCTGAAGAACCCCAGCTCTCTCATCCTTTCCTCACAGCAGAGCTGCTCCATCCCTCTGATCATCTCAGTGGCCTCCTCTGGACTCCCTCCAGCAGCTCCATGCCCCTCCTCTGCTGGGGACCCCAGAGCTGGAGGCAGCACTGCAGATGGGGGTCTCACCTGAGCAGGACAGAATCCCCCCCTCCCTGCTGCCCACGCTGTGGGATCAGCCCAGCACACCAGGGGGACCAGCACACACGGCTGGAGCACGTCCAGCTCTCACCCACCAGCACTCCTGAGTCCTTCTTGGAAGTTCTAGGTTAAAAAAAAAAACATCACTCTGTTTCCAAAAGCAGCATGTGTACAGATCAGACCTCCTGAGACCACCTCCAGTGCGTGCTGGGAGCAGCTGACCTGCGTGTTTGAAAGAAGAGACAAGCAGCACCTCAAAATCCTTACATGGAAAGGGGCTCTACTGAATCCCTTTTACCACTGGAGTCACAGCAAGGCTGTGATTGCTGCCACAGCAGGCAAACCACACACAATCAACGCTGTGATTAGGGTTATCTTCACGCCACCACACAGTGCGGGAGAAATCCAAGGCAGGGAGCAAGGCGTCAGTCACCTCAGCAGACCCTCCCCTGGCTCGGGCCAGCGGTTCAGCTCTGAATTCCAAGGGGAGTAAGAGGGTGGGGAAGCAGGAAGCACTTGGGAGAAACATTTTCCTCCACCTAGGTAAGAAAATATCCAGTGCCTCACACTCCCTTTTGCTAAGGTCACGGGAAGGATCACAGAGTAAAAGCACAGTTTAGGAAAAATGTATCAGTGTTTCTCCAAGGAAAGCCCTGGCCCCTGAGTACAAAGCCAAGTTCCTTAGCTTTCCAGAATCCAGGAATCCTGTGCCATAGCTACTGTCTAATGAACAAAAGAGTCCTGGGCAGGTCTTCCCAGGTGTAATAAGTAGCAGTTTTCCCTGCAAAGCCTTGGCACAGAGGGACTAATGTGAGAACAGCCTGACCACACAGCAGGGCTTCAGCAACCCCAGGCCAGTCTAGACCACCCCGTGCACAAGATGCACAGTATTTACCCAGTTTCAAATGCTGGCAGCTGAAACCAACCCAAACACAAGCCGTGATGTCCCAGGTGCCCCGTGGCTGGGCACAGCCCCATACCAGAGTGGGAAGAAGCAGCAGCACTCGAGTGTTTGGGAACAGAGTGACCAAGTGGGGAAAAAGCAGTAGGACACAGATATTGCTGTTTCATCTATCACTCAGGAGCAGTGATTTCAAGGGGTAGGGGAAAAAAACAACAAAACAAAACCCAGTAGCCCTTCCAGGTTTGAGGAATTGGAAGATACATGTCATGCCACTGCATGCCGGAGCCGGCTATGCTGCAAAGGAATCCTGAAGTTTGCTTCTGGCTAAAAATAAAAACAACAGTCAATAAGTAAACAGGGCCTCTAAAAACTAGGCGCCAGTAAGCACACAGGGTCTCCAAAAACTAATAATCAGTGAGCAAACAGGGTCTTTGATGAGCCACACAGGCACCTTCAACAAAATCCTGAGGAAAAGACGCTTTCTACCCCACCCGGCTGACACAAACACACAGGGAAACAGGGGGAAACACCGCTTCCACAGCCCAGAAACCAGGGAAGCACCGCAGGAGTGGCCGGGGCCACATCCCCCCTTCAGGGGAACCGCACGGGCCTGGCCGCGGCCCGGCCGGGACCCCCCCAGCCCACCCCGCGCCAGGCCCCGGCCCCGCCGCCCCACAGGGACACCCCTCCGCCTCTCCCCCCGCGCTCACCATCGCTCCTGCCGCCGCCTCCTCCTCCTCCTTCCCCTCCTCTCCTGCCTTTTCCCGGCCTTCTGCCCCGCCGCCCTCCCTCAGGGTCCCGGCCGCGCTCCGCCCCGCCGGCAGCGCCCCCTGCCGGCCGCGCCGCCCATACCGCCCCCTCAGGGCGGGGCGGCGGGAACGGCGCTCCCCTCACGGCGGGAGTGGCGGGAAAGGCGGGAAAGGCGGGAACGGCGAACCCCTCACGGCGGGAAAGGCGCTTCCCTCACGGCGGGAGTGGCGGGAAAGGCGAACCCCTCACGGCGGGAGTGGCGGGAAAGGCGAACCCCTCACGCCGCGGCCTTCGAAAAAAGGGCGGTTTTTTTGTTAAAACACACCAAAAACCCCCAATTTGGGATGAGTAACGAGCGCTGGTTGAGTGCTAACGAGCAGCGGCAGAGCTCTACGCTGTCACAGGGCATAGGGAATACCTGGTCAGCTTATCTGCTGACTATTAATTGCAGCTCATCCCAGGGCTATTCCAGCAGCCGGTTGCTCTTAAGTGACATCACTTGGTTTTATGTGGCATTTGTCAGGTTCCTGGTGTTCCTGAAGGGACATGGGGCTCATGGAAAGAGGCTGGGAGAGCTGGAGAGCCTGGAGAAGAGAAGGATCCAGGGAGACCTGAGAGCCCCTTCCAGTGCCTAAAGGGGCTCCAGGAGAGCTGGAGAGGGATTTGGGACAAGGGATGGAGGGACAGGACAGGGAATGGCTTCCCACTGCCAGAGGGCAGGGATGGATGGGATTTTGGGAAGGAATCCTTCCCTGTGAGGGTGGGCAGGCCCTGGCACAGGCTGGGCAGAGAAGCTGTGGCTGCCCCTGGACACCTGGAAGTGTCCAAGGCCAGGTTGGATGGAGCTCTGGACAACCTGGTAATAATGGAAGGTGTCCCTGCCCACAGCAGAGGGTGGGACTGGATGATGCTCAAGGCCCCTTCCAACCCAAACCATTCTGGGATTGTTTTCAAGGAGGCAGGAGCTGCTGGTGGATACAGCATTAAACACTCAGCCTGTTAATCCGTGGATTAAAACCCACTCTGTCCTGGGTGGGTCCAGGTGGGGCAAAGCCTGGGTGGTGTTTTTCAAACAAAATATGTTGTTTAGGACCAGCCTCCTGCAGGCACAGTGGTTTTCAGACATCCATGGCAAGCACCACCTGACAAACATCCAGAGGGCATTCCAGCTGTGGAAAGGAACATTTTGAAGCCACCGTGTTGGGACCAGACACCACCACCTGGTACAACTGCCCCGGCAGAACCAGACCAGAAGGTGAGGCCTGTTATCAAGGGCATTGCACACTAAGTGTGAACTCAACAAATACCACAGCACCTCCCCAAAATTAACACACAGAGCAACTACAGTTCACTGTGTTGTGGGGTTCCTGCCTCTGCCACCTGTCTGACACACTACCTGGTGGCAACAGGAGCAAGTCCCCAAATTAAGGCATTAGGTTCATTAAAACTGATTATTTCTAGTTAATTTATAGAACACATCCTGCCTTTAGAATCTATAAACCTACATTCTTTTACACAGATTCAGGCGCAGCATTGTAAAATTTTGCTCTTAAGCTCCCCTTGCTTTTGTTTTTACGCTGTTTTGAAGCAGATATACAAGCACCAGCTCTTGGCACTTGTAGTTTGCTGTGCTACAAGCAGTACCTGTTTGTCTGCTGTCACCGTGCCATCCAAGCTGTCTCCTCACAGGGGATGGCATCTCACACAAATCTCCAGACAGCACTTTTATCTCAGGCAAACTGCCCTCGTGGGGTTGTTTTTAGAAGTATTCCTAGATATCAGATGTTCTTTTAAGCAGAAAAGGGATTAAACAGATCTGTCAGTAACCCATTATCAGTCTTGCAAAGTAGGTCTTCTTCCTGCATGCTTGCCAAGACAGAGAGAACCTATTCAAGAAACCCCAAAAGAGCTGTGTTTTCTGATTCTAAAAACCTCTGCAAACACCAAGGGCCCCAGTCTTCCAGAAAAATGTTGCTATTTGGAAAATATCCTTAAAAAAAACACATTTATGTCCAAGAAATATCTTGTGCTTGAGGGTGAGAGAGGAAATCTTGTTTGTTCCTTCAGCCCTGAAACGAGCCTCTTTGGATGCATCATTGCAAGCTTTGCTAATTTTCACATACACCTTCACATAATACCGGGAAACAGAGAGCTTGGTTTGTTTAACATGGCTAAAAACACAGGTAGAAGGGAATATCTTGCTATAAACATGTGGGTGGGAGAGGAAGAGCCACACCAGGGAGGGAGAGGACAATGGTGGCACAAGAACAAATGGGTGCAGGTTGGCCCTGAACCCAGTTAGGCTGAGAATTGCAGGAGGGTTTGTAGCCATGAGAGCACTGAGGTTCTGAGTCTACCATGAGGGCAGTAACAGCCTACAAGCCTCAAAAGCCAGGGGCACCTCCTCAAAACATGTATTCATCCAGTACTTAAAGAACTGACTGATGTCATTGCAAGGCCTCTCTGTTTTTTAGCTGTCTTGGGAATCTGGAGAGGTCCCAGCTGACTGGAAGCAGGAGAACATTGTCCTGATTTTCAAGGAGGGCAAGAAGGACAACCCTGGAAACTGCAGGCTATATCACACTGAACATCCTCAAAAGTATCCATAACTAGTGTGGTACAGATCAGTCTGTAAGAAATTCATCAGCCAAGCAGTTAATCCTCAAAATCTGGGGATATAATTAATTGAATAGTTTTCAGAAAATAATCTGTCTGCTATTTAGGAAGAAAAAAAAGCAGCAGCAAAGCTAAGTAAATTTAGTGTTCCTCACAAGTGATTTGAGAGGATCAAGACCCATATTTCCATCCAAACATCCAC
Source organism: Dendrocincla tyrannina (assembly GCA_035047865.1). Taxonomy (NCBI): domain Eukaryota; kingdom Metazoa; phylum Chordata; class Aves; order Passeriformes; family Dendrocolaptidae; genus Dendrocincla; species Dendrocincla tyrannina. The sequence goes on from JAWWMP010000167.1 coordinate 2,472,656, forward strand.
AATGTTAACACAGCCTGCCTGTTGTTTAGTTTTGTTGGTGTGGTTCTGTGCAAGTCTTGAGGGAGCAGAGGCCAAGGGAAATTTGATGGTAAAGAACATTTTCTTCCCCCTTTCCCTTCCACCATACCACAAATTCACATCAGAGGGATGAACACAGCACATGCAAGCCCAGAGAGATCAGCTGAGGGGCTGTTGGGCCACAACCCATCACACAGGACCCCAAATCACACCCCTACTTGTCATAGAATACACTCGCCTGGAAGGGACCCACAAGGACTTTTACCAACAAAAACCTGATTTTGCACAGACCAAGTGTGATAAATCAGAGACAAGCACTCACATGCCTATGACACGAGACACTTGTAATTCCACTGTGGGAGGCTGTTGTAAGGACAGCCCGGATTTAGGCTGGTTACAACCCTGGGCTGCCTCAGGGAAAGCTGCATCAGTGCCCTTGTAAGATCGGTTTGCCATGTCCATACACACACAGGCACAATGTGTTGCAGAGGCTGCACCAGGTGCGGTACATCCTGAGTGCTCCGTGAAAATGTGGTTGTTCAGACCCTTGTCAACAGGCATTTTCTTCCCTCACCTTACCCTGAAGACCTCCAGAGACAAATCTGATCTTGAGCAGACACTCTTAGGCCTCCTCTCAAAGTACATCAAAATTTACAGTGCATAAAATTAAACACATGAATACACCTTTGAGGGAGGAGGGACAGAAGAAAACTCACAGCAGCTGGAAGAACAGACTTTCAAAAAGCAGTATAAAACCAAATGAGCTCAAAAGGGCCCTCACAATGAAATCCAAACAGGGATTAACATAAAGAAACATTACACCTGGTTAGCCTAGAATTTTCTAGTTGATTTGATTTATAACTAAACAGCTCAAAAACAGTAGCTGTTTTCTACAGGAGCAAGTTCTTCCCTGTAATCTCATCGATGCAACTTTGTATTGTGCACATATGGGCTCAGCTCCTGAAACAACTGTACACTGTTCCTACTTGGCAGGCAGCAGAAGTTCTTGTCTTACAGAAAATTGCCCTGAAATTGGGGGAATTAAAAGGCCTCTAATTTCTTTCCTTGTTTCCAAGTTGTTCAGGACAGAAGCTACTCAAAGTGCTGAAATCTGAGCACTCAACAATAGATATTTATGCTGTGTGTCTTGTGTACATAATAAAAAGCTACAAAGATCTGGGTTTATATAAACTCTACAGGAGCTAAAGGACACAGCATAATACATTTTCAACATTTCCCCCCCTCAGAAACTTCAGCAGTGACAGCCTAATGACTGCAGTCCAAGATTGGGAAATGGCAAAGCAGTCAGTGAACGGAAGTTCTCTAGAAGAAAAGCAGGTACAGAGGATTATTTTCCCCTTTCCTGTCCAGTTTTACAGCCCTGTGTGTAGCTCCCCAAAAGAAATTGCTGCCTTTCCAAAAAAAAATGTGAGAAAATCCTGTCGAGGGCAGAGCTGTTCACATTAGACACCATCTACCACAAGCTAAAAACAGGAAGCTCCTTGAACCACCCAGAATGCTGAGGAGCAGATTGCAACACCTACTGTTTCCTGGGCAGCCTGAGGGTTTCCTACCCATGCTGACCCCAGCACTCCCACACCAGACATTTCTGACAATGCTTATGGCAAGAACACTTTAAACTTTCCTCCCCAGGCAACAGTCCTGCTAAAGGGACCCTGACCTACCTCCTATCCCAGTTAGCACTCAGAAGAGGTGTTTTAGGGCTAGCTGGGAGGTGACACCTCCTTGCACCACACCAAACCCGTTCCAGTGCCATCCTCTGGTCCCCCCAGCCTGTCCCTCCCAGTGCCACTATTGCTCTGGGACTCTGCCCTTGTTCCTGTCCTGGTTCCATGTCTGCTTTCACATCCCTGTGATCTCCAAGTCTGACAAGTGCCCTGCTCAAAATGCACGTTTCTTTCCAAAGTCCCTGGATTCATTAAACACCAATGACATAAAAGGACAAGATGGACCAAACTGCATCAGTGCAAGCACTTCTTCCTAGTGCATTTGCACACATGGGATTTTACCATCAAGCCCCACCTCTTCTCCTCCCATGGCTCCCAGCTGGTTCTCAGGTCTCACTGTGGAGCAGATTACAGGTAGCCAGGAGCTGGCAGAGCTCAGATTTTGGCCCTTGTCTTTCTTCCACAGCTGCAGGGGTTCAGAGGTCTGGGTTTAGTCACCTATGAGATTGTTTCCAGCACTGTGCCCTTAAAACAGCTTAGGGATCCAGTGGATCACATTCTGGTTTAGCTGCATAGCACAGGCTACATGTAAAGGCATATCAGAGGAGGTTTGGATGAGATCCTCACTTTTGCAGCTTTCTTCTAACACTTGGTGCTTGCACAAGCATTTTGACAGAGTTTTGCCACCCTGAGCACCGGGACCCAGCCTAGTTTGGAGCAATTCCATGAATTATCACATCCTGCTGCATGCTGGCTTTGGTCAGCCAACCAAACAGCAAACTAGCATCACTCCAGAAAATTTTAGGGTGGTTTGCTGTTTGGGCATCTTTTTTTTTTCAGTATTGCATCAGGTGATGCTCTCGGGAGTTGCAAATATGCTTTAAAAAATAAGCCAGACTTGTAAAATCAAGAAGATGACAATTCTCAATGGCAATGGTTCTACCATTGGCCTGCATTAGTCCAATACATATTAAAATACTTGGATGCAAACTTCTTACCACTCCACGAGTTCAGTCCAGGTTGGAAGGCAATTCAAGCTGTTACCAAACCACAACCAAGGCAGCTCCTAACACCTTTCCAACAGCAGCTGTTTGAACTCCAGAGGATGAGGTAGAGGCATGGCTCCCTGCCAGAGGCACCTTTCCAGCACGATACAGATTACTGCAAGAAGCACTTCACAGTGGCTGTAGTAATATTTGCAATTTCAACTCCCTCTTTCAGTGTTGCAATGGGTTTCCCACTGATTTCTTCAGAGCTGCTTGTCAGTGAAAAACTTCCTAGCTCCACTCTGGAGGCAGGAGAGAGAAGCAGCAATAACCTCAGCAAGGGGAAACCCCGCTCAAAAAGCTGATTTCAAGAAGGGTGCCTGGAACACAGCTAAGCCCTGACTTGGAAAACCATATTCTATCATCATCTGCATGTCCTCACATGTCAGCCCAAGCCTCCCAAGAGACCTGTTCCTATAACACAGCCACAGCTGCAGCCACTGTGTTGGTGCATAGACATGCAAAAGCACTTATGGTCCCCTGACAAAGTCTACTTGACAGACAACCACTCTCAACAGCCCCATGGTGGGAATTAGCCTGAGACGGCTGTATAATACTCCTTGCTATCTGTGCGGCACAGAAACCACAGCATGGATTTATCCCACTTCCCTGAAGTGCCTGGCATGAGAGCAGTGTGGTCTGCAGCTGGCAGAGAAGATTCAGCAGCAGGATTTGTCTGACCATGAATGGGCTGTGTGGCCTTTGGAGGTGTCCCTTCCTCTCCTGCTCTGAGCAGCTCAGAGGTGATTGAGCTTCTGAGTGTTTCAATTTAAGCCCCCAAAGCAACAGAGGAGGAGCTGCTGCCCATGTTACGCCTCCCAGCTCTGCCAAGGAGCATCCAAACCCACATGTGCCCAGCAGGTGGGGATGCAAACCCAAAATCCCACATCCACATCCCTCTGCACTCCGTGCTCTGGTCTGGTTGACATGTGGTGATCAGTCACAGGCTGGACTCGGTAGTCTTGGAGGTCTTTTCCAACCTAAATGATTCTGTGATTCTGATTATTCCTAATTCATTTGCAAACTCTTTCACACCTTAGTATGTGCATAGGCCCAAACTCATACACTGAAGAGATTTACCTCCTTGAGCAGGATCTACACCACAATTTTAGGAAGAGGCAAGACTTTGGCTACTGAACAGAGAACAGCCAATTCTGGGAGAGCACCCTCTACAAAGACATCCTGCAGGAAAGTGTCTCCCCCTCTTCTGACTATAGAGGGAGCTGAGTCTCCAGCGTTAACCTCTGAAAAAGGAAACAGAAAGCACTCAAGCTCCGACTCCCAGAAATCATATTAGTCCCACTTCCCAGCACAGTAGCCAGACCTCACACGCAAGAGAAAAAGGCAATGCTGATTAAATAATTAATGCTCCTGGATACTGTTTTCCCCCTAAACTGCAAATGATCATAGAGGAAAAAAACCTCCTAAAGATGATTGATTGCTCTTGCTGGCACAATAGAAGGAGAAATCAGACAGCAGTATTCTCCAGCATTCTGCTGAGGCTTTGTCAAACACTGCCTCTTGCATTTCAATGAATAATAAATTGCTTTTAAGAAGTGACTTTTTGTCATTAGTGATTAATCTTGCACTGGAAAACAACTCTTCACACCTTACTAACCTTTGCATCACCCAAAGAGGTGCTGTCTAACAAGCTCCTGAGGCGTATCTTCCTTGCCAATCTTATCAACCCCTTGTTTAATTGTAAAAATGTAAATAAAATGCAGCAGGCATTGGTTTAATGCCTCAGGACTCACATATCTCCTCCAAAGAGAGAAACAAGAGATTCTTCAGCTGCACTTGAGGCTTGTCAAATATTATTTTAATTCTAAGCAAGTCCTGACTCTCTCAGAGCCACAACCAGTGGTTTGATGCAAAACAAGATATACCTGTCAGAGTCAGGAAAGCCTCCATGCTTCCCTTATGTCTGAGAAATATCAGTTTAAACACCAGTTAAAGAGTGAGATCCCCTGGCACCACCCATGACTTTGTTCTCTATCCTCACTATGCAAGAGAGTGATGCTCCTGGTGTTAGCAGAGATCAGGAGCAACTAAAAGATGATCCCAGGATTGGCTTTTCTGGCCATTTTGGTGTTTGTTAGTGGAGCCTGTTCTCATACACAGCCAGTTTCCATCACCTGGTAAAACGCAGGGTGCTTTCAACATCAGCAAAGTAACGGGATACCCAGCACAAAGGGGAGCCTGGTAGTTACATCCCAGCATGTAAACAAAGACATTGCTGATGGTATTGTGTGTGTTGAAAAATTAATGGCCAAGCAGGACCTGAATGACTACTGACATGAAGCTTTTCACATCCTCTGGATACTTCTTCCTCTGCAAGGCCAGTCATGAAGTCTCAGGCACTACACCATAGAATGGTTTGGGTTGGAAAGGGCCTTAAAGCTCATCCATTCCAGCCCCCTGCCATGGGCAGGGACACCTTCCACTAAGGCCAGGTTGCTCCAGGCTTCATTTTATTGTGCCCTGGCCTTGGGCACTTCCAGGGATGGGGAAACCTGTGCCAGTGTCTCATCACTCTCACAGTCAAGAATTTCTTCCTGTATCTAATCTAAACCTAGCCTCTGTCAGTTTAAAGCCATTATTAAATGTATACATTATTATTACTATATATATATAAAGATATATTTCATAGATACTACATAACATGGCTCCCAGCATTTGCAGAAAGGCACCCACAGAGCAGAGGAGCTCCCAGCAGATTTCACCTGAGCAATCTGCTCCCAGACATCAATCACCATCATCCCCTCCCAGAGCTGCCACATTCTAAAGATTTTCTAAAACATATCACTCTGTCACCAAAAATCCCCAATTTTTCACAGACAGAACAAGGCTCTTGAGTTTCTGAAAGCTTGATCACTTCAAGGGAGCTCAGTTCAGGAAACCACCTGATGACAAGCGAGTCTAAAGCACATTAATGAAGAAAACCAGTGGCAAAAATTGAATGGTGGAGATACATATAGATATACACACAAACACACATACATATATATAATTCAAGTGACCTAATTTCACTTTAAAGGTCAAAGCTGTTTTTAAAAGAACCCAGTTTAATACACTACATTTAAAAAACTGAGCAACACTCCTTCCCTCCCTGCAAATGTCATTCTTTGACCCGTACAGAAAGGCTTTTAAAGCAGCAACTTAATCAAGAATTCAAATCAATAGCATAGGCTGAGCCTAACTTCAAAAACTATTTAAAAACTAAATTAAAAAGCACTTGCATTGCCAATTGACAAGCTTAGAAAGGTTTCCTTAGCAATTATTAAATTACAAATTAATGAACTGTGGAGAGAGAGGAAGGAGCACGGAGAGGGGGTCAGAGGATGAAACCTGTGTGCATTTGCACTGTTGGTTTTTAACAAATATGGTCATATCTCAAGGACCTGTAGAAACCATCTTAACCTTACAAAAGGAAAAGCTTCCTGAATATTTTTCATTATGCCTAAGGAAGCTCTCAGCAGTGCCAAAGTCTGAAACAACAGCATTAGAGGGAGATTAAAACAGCTGCAGGATGGTTTCTTGAGCACAGAGAGCAGGATGAGCTCCTTAAAAGCCAGACCTTCATTCACAGCATTCAGAAGGTAGAAAAACAAGGATATGATAAAGCCTTAACTGGGGAACTGGTTGCCAAGGGTTTACAGGGAAAGAACAGGGTCTGGAAAATAGAACCTGGAAAGTGAGAAGAGGAAGAGACAGGGCAGCAGCTGAGGCATCTTCAAATTCCTCTCATGAAGAAACAGCTTTCCACATCAGCTGGGGAGAGGTTTAGAAGTAATGGGGCAAAATTGCAGCAAGATGAGACTTCTTTACAGCAGTAAAGTGCTGGGACAAATTCACTACAGAAACTGAGAAATCTCCATCAGCAGCTCTTTACAAAGAGGTCAGACATCCACCCATAACAGCAAAGGCAGCCCCAGGAAACCGGGCTAGGCAACCTTTTCAAGTCAATCCCAACCCTATTTTCCAACAATTGCAGAAAATATCATTGTGCAATAGCACAGCAAAGTCTTTCCCTGAGCTCACCAGCATGTCCAGAGGTGAGGGCATCCCACCTGGAGTGCCAAACACAGCCTCTTTGCAGGGCTGTCCTCCACAACCCTTCCCTTTCAGCAGTCGCCAGGGGCAGCCCTTGGAGGCTGTTGCTTCCCAGGGTGCTCCTGTCCCTCCCCGGAGGTCGAGGCTGGCACAGGAGCCCCTGCTGTCCTAGAACAGCTCGTGGGAGCAGGGGTGGAGCAGCACTTCCACACGGCAGAAGATGGATTTGTCTGCCAAACACAGTGCAGGGATGGGAGCGCAACCAGGGGCACTGGGATGCCTGGGCAGCACTGGGATGGGCACAGATAAAGGTCTGCCTGTGGCTCCCAGCCATGGACTGCTCTGAACAGGCACCCTGAGCTGCTTCCCACTGGGCAGACCCCACCAACAGCCCAAAGGTTCCCAGATAATCCAGCTGGCACTTGAGAATCCTGGCACATTGTGGTTGTGGAGCAGCACACACAGCACTTCCCAGTGCTGACCTCCCAGAGCTGCCACACACCCCCCAGCTGTGTCCTACCCACCCCAAATCCCTGCCCTTCCAGCCTGGGGATGTCACCCAGCAGCAGTGTTAAAGCC
>JAWWMP010000167.1:2508763-2539295 GCA_035047865.1 Dendrocincla tyrannina
AAAGAAAGAAGGGGAAGGGGGCGGGGGAAGAATACACAGAAGGAAATAATACTTGAGGGAAGCATTTGTTGCATGTATTATCCTGGGGTGCTTTCCCCCCCTTTTATTGAGGCTGCTTTTTCGCCCCCCTTTATTTAATTCATTAAAGTCCCCAGCGCCGCCTTTAATTGAATAGGCAGCATCCTCCCTTCTCCCAGCACAGCATCCCGTGCATTCACTCCCTGAAAAGTCCTGCCCGCGGGGAAGGAACCATGAAATGCGCCTGAAAACCAACCTTTTGATTAGAGCTGACAATCCCCGGGCGCTCAGACCGTCCATCCCACCTCCCCCCGAGTTGGGAGAGGAAAAGTGACATCATCTCCGACCCCCCTAACGTGGGAAGAGCCCGAGTTCAGAGCAGGGAACCCTGTGGCTTCCCCCTTGCAGAAGGATTTAATAAGCAAAGGGGGGAAATGTTCAGAGAGTGAATTTGAGTGATGCTGAGAGCATCCAACCACAGGCATTGGGACAACGTGCCTGGGAATAGAACATCGCAATGAAGTAATTTGCTTCTTAAAACCAACATTTTCTCTGCTTGGGAGCAGCCACATTACTCATCCTTCAGCCCATCACCCTCTGATCCCCCAAGTCCTTACCCCTATGTTGATAATTTCCCCTCTGTTACCAGCCATATGGCAGAAATAACACCCAAACCAACAAACAACCACCCAAAAACCAAAAGCGTCTTCATAACTAGGTTATTCCTGAGCTGGTTGAGCCTTTTCAACATTTTCCATCCCCCACGTAAAAGGGTACTTAAAGAAAAATAAATAAATAGAGGTGAGGATAAAGCATGGAAAACAACACAAAACTGGGAGAGAGAAAGAGATCCTGGATCCTCTTTGTTGACATTCATGTGCCAGCAGAGCAAACCTCCTGGGAGGTGACTACCTGAATAAATATTGATCCCTCCACATCTCTCAGGACTCAGGGAATATGGATGTTTTTATCTTAAAAAGGAAATAAAAGGCATGCAGAGAACCAGCACAGTCTGCCCCGTCCCTCCAAGTGAGGAGAGGTACAGGGGCTGTAAAATAAGGCTGCTCTAAACTCCTTTTCAAACACATCTGACTAACCCTCAAGGAGCACAGGCTTTCCAAGGAACATAAAAAAGCTTCTGAAAAGCTATAAAAGTATTTCCTCCACCACCAAATATTATTCAAAATAAATTATCAACGTCATCATTACAAAATAAATACCATAATTTCTAACTAAATAAATAATAACCATTCTCCTTCCTAGCATTTGCTGAGGTCTCAGTGATGAGCAGGGGATGTTCTCAGCCAGGAGAAAGAGGAGATGCTCTTAGACTCAGGTGGCAGACAGTGACAGCACCGACACACTGGCCAGGGGACCATGATGGAGATGAACACCAAAGCTTTCCGTCCCTCCCATTCCCACAGCTCTTAAATGCCAGAGCCAGCTGTGTGAAGGCACAGCCCTTCCTGCAGCACTTCTCCCCCCTCCCAAACCCATTTTTCTCCCAGGGTAACGGATTTGCAGCACCAGAAGAGAAGCCAAGGGAAGGGTGGGATCCACATCCCCCAAAGCCAAGCCTTACTATGTTCATGAGGGTGAGGACGTAGTTCTGGACGTGCTCCTTGCCGTGGAAGCGCACGACGGAGTCGTCCACGGCCAGCAAGACCTCGATGTTGTAGTCATCCTTCCTGGCGTGGCGCCTCTTGCGCTCCGTGTCCACCAACCGCTCCGTCAGCAGCTCCAGGGAGTTGGGGAGGTCACCCACCTGCACCCCGGGCACTGGGCAAGGCACGGAGGGCACAAAAACAAAGAGCCACTGAGGTGACCTGACGCCACGGTGACACTCCACAAGAACAGAAAGGAGGCAGGGAAATGGACAGGGTGTTTCATTGCAATCGGATATTTAACTCTGGTTGCTCTGTGGTGGGGAAATGGCTCTGAATTAGCTGGTTAAAATGCATGTTAATGGCTGGATTCTGTGGTCTTAAAGGTCTTTTCCAATCTAAATGATTCGATGGTCTGTTAAAAAGTCAAATTGATGCTGCATTTTATAGAATCATGGAACGGTTTGAGTTGGAAGGGACCTTAAAGCTCAAGTTCCATGGGCAGGGACACCTTCTACTAGCCCAGGTTGCTCCAAGCCCTGCCCAACCTGGCCTTGAACACTTCCAGGGATGCAGCAGCCACAACTTCCCTGGGCAACAACTTCCAGTGCCCCACCACCCTCATTTCACAACACAGAGACATTTAAACCAAGACTGCAGCCCCTCCAAAGCCCAGCACTTTTATTCCTTTCTCCTCACCGACAACCCCGCTGCCAGTGAAAACCAGCGAGACGCACAAACCAGAGGGCACACGGAAGGAGAAATCCTGCCCACCACAAGGAACACTTGCTCTCAATTGCTGGGAGTGACGAGATTCCAGCAGCCCCTACCTTCGGGGTGGAGGTCGTGGCGCGGCACAGCGCTGTCCTGCCGGATGGCCGACCGGCGATAGACCACGTGGGCCCTCCCGTGCTCCTCTGTCTCCTGCTGTCCCCTCTCCAGGGGCTCGATGAAGAACTCGCTGCTGTCTGTCCGGATCAGGCCAGCCTGGACCCCACAAAAAAGTAAGGAAAAGGGGAAAAAAGAAGGTGTGGTTTTATATAGGCACAGGTGGACATACACGCTGCATATGCTTATTAAAGATTGATGCAGAGCATGCACAAGGGAGAAGAGCTTCCCAAATAAACCCATCCTGTTGTTACTTCGTGATACTGGGATGGCTCCATTACCGTGTCCATCCATGACAACCCTTAATTTCTCCTGTAGATGGAGAAAAAAAAAATAAAAAAGGAAGGAAAAACTAACCAAGCAAAAAAAATAAAAAAACCTGGCTGCAATTCAAGTTCTGTCTTTATATGGCTACAAAACTCTGTTCCTTCTCATCAGCGACGAGTTCTGACGAACCCCGGACTCGAGGGATACAGGATACAAGAACTTCACCTCCCTGCACCCTCCCCATCACGGTGCCAGTGAGGAAATCTGCCATTTCACCAACGCCAAGAGCTGCAGCAAGGAGGAGGAATAAGAAATCACGTTCTCTGCCCCAGAAAGTGCTTGGGAATTAGCAGAGGGGAATCCCGTTGGAGGAGAAGCTGGAAAGCATTACAGCTCCACCTCCCAAACACAGGCAAGATCAATGAGAGCGCAAACACCGCTGGAAATGTTGTCTTGGCTACCGACCTGCTCCTAATTAACACCAAACTCCCATCAAATCCCCCTTACATCAGCCTGAGCGCTCATACCCCGCAGCGCCGGCCGGCTCAGACCTCGGGCAAGGAAAAGGATCACCCGGATTTGGCTTCCATCCCATGGGCAGCCCCCCCGAGCCCGGCATTCTTCCCAGCTCCCTCCACCGCGCACGCGTGCGTCCCTTCCTCCAGCTCTGCCCGTTGTCAAATCTCTGCCTGGAAAGCACCAGCAGGACATATGGATCTGTTCTTATAGCAAAGCCTTCGGCGGCGCGTACCTGCTGGAGTCCTCATCAGGGCTGGGGTGTTGGAACGGCCTTCGTTAAATCAAATCAAATAAAAATGAAACGTATACATGGATATATTTTGGAGAGGGGCTGGGGCTCTTCCAAGCCCGCCTGGATCTTTGGATCCCGTTCACGTACTGTTGGATTCATCGCGGCGTCGGCCAACCTGGCTCTGTTAGACTTCATCGAATTTCCTGCTCCACTTTAGGTTTAGTAGCTGCTTAACTCCTCTGCAAAGCAGGTTTTTGGCTGGTTTTGGTTTACATCTCCTTCCCAAGGAATCTGAGTACTTGCCTGACACACGTATGTCAGGTCCTTCCCATAGGAGACATTCAGGTCAAACCAGGGAAGGACCTCTCCAGCCAGGGACTGTCCCACCACCCTCAGCCAAGGAGATGGAGACTGCAGCCAGATTCAATCAAGAGCCTGGAGCACCAGGCAAGCTGGTGGTGATGAGGCAGAGAACAAGTCCAGGAGTCAACCCACAAGTGAGGTTCAGTGATAGTTGAAAAGTCTGTGATGACGGGGCAGGTCACAGAATCATGGAATCGCTAAGGCCGGAAAAGCCCTCTAAGATGATGGAGTCCAACCAACCCCCCAGAGCTGCCAAGGCCACCACTAACCCATATCTCCAAGTGTCACATCCACACAGCTTTTAAATCCCTCCAGAGGTGATGACTTCACCGCCACCCTGGACGCGGCTTGACAAGCCTTTCCATGGAGAAATTTTTCCTAATTTCCCATTCTAAGCCATTGCTCTTCATTGTGTCACAAGAGAAGGAGAAGAAGCAACACCCGCCCCAGGAGGGACACCACTACCCCCTCCCAGCCCTGCCACGGGGTGTTTCACCCAGGACCAGGCACCTCAAAGCTGGTTTATGGGTTTACGGCAAAAACCGGGACTTGCTGAGTCAGGCAGCCAGAGCAAAGCTGTGCTGCCAGGCTGGGGCAAGGCTGGATTAAAGCGTGAAAGAGCCTGGTCCCGAGCCACAGCCCACTTGGGTTTGAGCTGCTCTACAGCTCGTGACTAATTATATATGGCTCAAGAAATAAAGCAGCCCAGACTTTCTCCCAAAGGCTGCCGACGGTGAAGTGGGCAACGCAAGGATTTGTGTGCCCGTCTGGTCAGAGAAATGAAATGCCCGAGAAATGAAACAGAAACCACAGCAGTCACCTTGGCATTTACAAAAGTTAATTAAAAAACAAAACAACCCAAAAAAACCACCATTCAAAGAGTCACATGTCAACCTGCTTGGTCTTAAAGGGGAGCAGCTCGGGTTGTATTTCAGGGTTTTGGGAAGAGAACAGACACCACCCAAAAAGCCCCACTCAGCTTTGCTTGGACTCTTTGCAAGAGATCAATCCCATCCTCAGCAATCAATTTGCCATGTGCTTCCCATCCTTGATTTTAATTTGGTTTAATAATACCAAATCGAATGAAATCGATTGGTGGGACCATCATCACTGTCTGCAGCTCTTGGTGAAGGTAATTCCCAAACTAGAAAATGGCCCCTTAAAGGCAATTCCACTGGAAAGAGGGAAAATACATTTTTTTTTTCTTTTAAGGAAAACACCAAACTCACCCCTGTCAGCTCACAAATGGCGAAGTCACTTTTCCAGCTCTCCTGAAGCTCCCCAGGCTATGGGAGAGATGAACTCCAGCCTCACTAAGGGAGACCCCCCAGAACTCTGTGTAAGCAACTCCTCCACCACCGCTGGGTAAAAAGCTCCAACTCCCACAGGAATTCAGGAAATTCTGACACTTCAGCAGAGCTGAGATGTGGAAAAATTAATAAAGCTGCTGCACTCAGCCAGTAAAGCAAACAGCGCTGAGGAGGGGGAAAGCCAACTGCGTGCACAGTGTGTATTTTTCCTATGAGATTCACACTTAATTTGGACAGAAAGTCCCAGAAAACCAGGCAGTGTGAACACAGACACCACCATTAGCCACTGCTCCTCTTCCATCCAGGGATTGTCTGGCGAGGGCATCGGCAGGATTGGTAGAAGGGTGCACAGTCCACAGGTGCTCCATCGCTATTTTGGTACCTCTCTGTCTGCAGCACAGGCTTTGCAGCCCATCAGACACAACACTGTGCCCTCCTTGACTCTTTTTCCCTGATATTCCTGCCAAGGCAAGAGATTTCTGGGATGGCCACAGACCTGGCTTTGCCAGGTGACCCAAGTCAGGACTCAAATGTAGCTCCTGGTGGGGTAAGGACACGGAGACACGCTCGGTGCTAATTTAATTAGGTTTTCCACCCAAACAGGGCATGGTTTGCATCTCACTGCCAAAAATTAGGATTATTCCCTGGGAGAAAAGCCCTCATACCCATGTAAAACCCAACCAGCTAAGGCCAGTGGGATCTATGTAACCAAAGAGACATCTCACACCTTTTTTCTTCCCAAAATTAACCGTGCAGTTCAGGAGCTGCAAGGAAAATCCTGGAAGACCAAAGCCATGCTTTCACTGGGGCATCATTCTGGGGACTCTTTCTCCCTTCATTCCCTAGGAATTACTCTTCCTGAGGGATTTTGTGCTCTGCTTATCTCCTGCCACCCATCTGAAGCAGGCCAGGGCAACAGCGCTGGAAAACGCTGGCTCTACAGTTTACAGGACTACAGCAAAAAACACCAGGGGAAAAGTCAGCCTCAAAAACTAAATACAGTACCTATGGGTGATAAACCTTCACCCATCCCTGCAACCATCAGAGCAAGAAGGAAGGAAGGTCAACCACACACTGCTGAAGCCAGCATGGAAAGATATGAGATGCCTCTGCTGCAGCAAGACGTGTCTGCTGGGGGAGAGATTTCTGCCTAATGCTACTTTACCAGGTAGGAATTTGGTGGCTTAGATCAGCTTTGAAATGATGTTATGGGTGACACCACCTTCCCTCCCTGGTACGAGACACCCTTGCAAAAAAACATCAAAGGGTGGATTCTCACGCGTGGATGCCCGTGGCGAACAACAGGCGTGGAAGGTGCCACGGGGCTTGGCATCTGGGAAAAGAATCAGCTTCACTTATGTGGCTAAATATGGATTTAGGAAAGACTTTGCGTGCACTGTCTTTTTCAAGAACTGGGTTGGTTTTGGTGGGTTTTTTTTTCTTCCCCCCTTGTTATTTATAATCTCAGTCTCCGTTTATACGCAGCCTAATCTCTTTGTGTACACAGCCTTCATCCGCAGCATCCCAGAACGCTTCCTCTGACCAGAAACCAGCGGCCCAGCTCGGTCCTGCGCCTCCCACGCACACTATACTGGGATGCAAAAGCCACAGAACCCTTTCAAAGCTCATGGATAGCTTCCAGCAAAAGTCCACAGCAATTCCAGGGTCCCTTGCTTATGGGAGAGCTTCCTCCAGCCAGTGCTCCAGTGGGGAGCACATTAACAACAGTCCTGACCATGCACAGCCCTTCCAGATGTTCTGCTGCTTCTCTGGTCATGCTGAAGGTCATAAACATCCTCCTCCCACCCTATCCACACCTAGCACTGTGTTTCAGTTCAGCTTCCTGCTCCATTTCCTAAATCAAGCTCTTTTCACTGCTTTTTGGGGGTCCTCTTGGGCTCCCACCTCCTCCAAAGCAGATGGATCCTGAGCAGACTGAAGCTGCCAGACTGACTTATCCCAGCAATCATACAGCCAGAAAATCCATGGAAGAGGGAAATCAACTGTGAGATTAGACATATCAAAAAATCCTCTTTACTGGGTGGGGAGGAGACACCCTGCTTGGGCTCTGTCCTCTCAACCTCTTCCCCCCAGCTTCATGCCTGGGAAATTCCTTGTTGAGGTCAGAATATTTAGGTTTTGGCCACAGAGCAAAAAATACATTGCAGGAAGAAAAAAAAAATAAGAAATTCTTATTCTGCGGGGAAAGCTACTTCTTCTTCCTTTATGTGGGCTTAGGGTAGCATGGGTGGCAGGACAAGTATGGCTGCATAAATCCACATGAAAAAGCATCCTGTGCTACCAGCTACATCCTAACCCAGCACTGCTGCCACTACCTTCAACCAAGGAACAGCCAGAACACGGGCAAAAATAACAACAAACCCCACTGAGAAGGTGTGCAAGGGACTGGGAGGGGCAAACTTGGGGCTAAAGCCTAGAAAAGTTAAATCAGAGCCTTCTTGGGAGGGATGCAGGACATGGATCAGCTGCCAATTGCTTCCAGCATCCTTTTGCTCATGATGCCGAGGGGAGTGAGATCTTCAACAGAACCTGCACACTCAAAATCCAGGTCTCCATTCCAGACACTGCACTGTTTGCTGGAGCGATAGGAAATGCCTTTAAATAATCTGAGCCTGCTCAAATTCACCAGACCCAGCGTGACCCATGTCACAGAGAAATGTCTGCAAGTTCACAGCCTTAGCAAAATTCCCAAAAGGATGCTTCAAAAGTTGTGGATTACGTGCTAAAAAAAATTTAAGTACTATATGTAGGCAAAATATGTATTTCTTGCTGTGCTGCTCTATCATTTCTGCTTGTACAGTAACACTGGGTGCTGTATAAAAAGAAAGGAATGCCAAATTGCTCGTGCTAGTAGCCAAAATTGGCTTAAGGGACTCCCAGAATAAAGCAACCAAAAAAAGAAATATATAAAAAGAACCAAAAGAAAAGGAAAAAAAAAAAAAAGGCACAAAATAAAACATTTATCCCAACCCAGGAGTAACACTGAGTGGCACCAGGAGGAAACAGCAACCGCTGGCACCTAAAACAAGATTTAAATTGGCTCAAAGGAAATCTGAAGGGCAACAGGCCAAGGGTATTAAAAAATAAGCTATTCCCCAAGCGTATCAAAGCTAGGAAACCCAGAGGCAGAGCAGACACCGGGGGTAGGGAGAGCCATTTAAAGGAATTAAAACACTGTGGCAGCAAGTTCCCGATGCTGAGCGGTGCTCGGAAAGCCAAGAGGCTCTGAGAGTGATTGGGGAATAAAAGAGGTCCTCCCTCAAACAGACTCTCAGTGGAAGCCACACTACAGCTAACAGTGATTTCAGGAGATGCTCGAGCTCACTCAGGCTCATTCAAGGAGTGAGGAACGCAGAGAAAAAGTTCCTGGAGCAATCCCAAGGTAAAACACGGGCGAGCAGGGATAGAGCTGGCAGCGTGGGTCCCCACCCCAGAGGCAGGGCACAGCCCGTGGGTGTGACAGCATGTGGCACAGTCCACCTCCGGGCAGGAGGCAGCTCGGGCACGGGACTGGCAATAATTTTTTTTCAAGCCCTTTCAATAAATATCGGTGCCCAGCCAGCAGAAGGATGGAGCAGGTAGGGAGCACAGAACCCTGTGCCACGTGGGGGGAAAAGGGACCCGCCGCAGCCGACAGATAAAGGTGCAAACACCTAAAGCATCACCAAAAAAACACATTTCGGGAGAAAACCACCCCAACCCACAGGCACCCCACACCAACAGCCCCCAGCTCACCAGTCCGTCGCAGTTGCTGATGGCCACGGCGGCTCCGGGCATGCCGGAGATGTCTCCGGTGAAAAGGCACCGCTGCTGGAGGGGCTCCCGAAAAAGCACCTCAAAATCCTCCTGCCATTCGGCCACGGCGCCCGGGGGCAGCAGCCTCCGGTTGGGCCTCAGCCGGAGGTGCAGCTGCTTCCCAAAAACCGTGACGTTGAAGTAGAGCAAGCGGCGCTGCGGGGGCTCCCCCGGGGGGCTGCGGGGGACGCGCCGGTGGGACGGGGATGGAGCGGGGGGACAGGCGGGCTGGCCGGGCCCCGCCACCGCCTCGCCGGACACCACGTGCGAGAGGAAGCGACCCCGGCAATCGGCGCTGAACGGGACGATCACACCATACTCGCTGAGTTTGCCGGACAGGAGCAGCTCTGCGGAGACAAGACGCGGGCACGGAGCATCCCCGCTCAGGCGCCGGGATCTCGGTGGCCAACCCGACTTTGGGGGGAAAACCCTCGGCGAGCCCTAAACCCAACAACTGCTTTCCCGTCCCGACACGGCTCCGGCTTTGTAGTTTTAAGCGCGTTGCGCCCAGCGTAGCAGAAGGAACTCGGGCTGACGTCCCCTCGCACGCCAAGCACGCCAACTATTTCTCGCCCAGCCTCCATCTCCCCCCAATTCCCATCGAAACCAAGCCCCCCCCCGGCGGATTCCCCCTCCTTTCCCCCCATTCTCCGGGGTGCAGCCACCTGTCAGTCCCCCCCCCACCCCGTCCCAAGCCACCCCGACGGGTCCCCCCCGCTCTCCCCCGGGTCACCGGCGGTACCTGGGGCGCTGCCCGCGGCCAGGCAGCCGTGCAGGGGGACGAGGCAGGAAAGCACCAGCCGCAGATAATCCATTTGGGGCCGGCGGGATGCGGGATGCGGCGGGGATGCGGGATGCGGGGCGGGCGGCTCCCGGCGACCGCCTCCCCGCCGCCGCCGCCGGGGCCGCCGGCGCTCCCGCAGCCGCCGCTGCCGCCTCTGCAGCCTCCGGGGCGGCTCTGGGCGGGCCGGGGGCCGGCTCTGGGCGAGAGAGAAAGGGGGGGTGGGAAGTTTGGGAGAGCTTGTTTCAATTAAAATTTCCTTTTTTTTTAAAATCTTTTCTAATACCTCATTTTTTTTTAATAAAATAAATTTACTTTTTCTTATTAAACACGCGAAAAAAAAAAAAACAAAAAGAAAAGTTCTCGCGTTGCCTCCGGATCGTTCTTTTCTCGGAGATTTAAAGCCAAAAATAAATAAATAAATCAAAAGGCTTTTCGGGCAGCCCGCCCTCCTTCCCACCATCCCTCCTCCCCATCCCTCCCCGCCCCAGCGCTGCCCCGAACAAAGGCGAGACGCGCCGGGAGACGGGGAGCCCACCGCAGCTCGCTCTGCCACTACCCCTCACCCCAAAACCCCACCTCCCGACCCCGTCCCGCACCGGGACCCCGCGCAGAGATGCTCCGCAGGGAGAGCCAGATCGGCTCCCTGCGCTTAGAGCGCTGCCGCCGCACGACATGGAGGTAAACATCCTGTTTGGAAACATCTGGGGATGTTTTCCAGATGTGGAAACATCCGTAACAGTGAAGTTGAGGATGGTCGATCCCTGGAAGTGTTCAAAGCCAGGTTGGACGGGGCTTGGAGCAACCTGGGAGAGTGGGAGGTGTCCCTGCCCATGGCAGGGGATTGGAACAAGATGAGATGACCCTTTAGGGTCCCTTCCCAACCATTCCGTGATTCCATTATTTAATTCTTTTCTCTCTACCATCTCTGTTTTAAGGAGGAAACAGCTGGGAGAAGGCACTGGCATGAGAGAGATGCCCCTCACACCCAGCTTGGGCTTTCCAAAGGGCATCACCAAAGCTCTGGAGCTGGGACCACACAGCTGAGTAGGTGCTGTGCTCCCTCACGCTCATCACTACCATTCTCAAAAGGGGCAAATAAATTAAGCACTCCCCTTAAAAAAGAACAAAAAACAACCAACCAACCAACTCACCCAAGAGAATGTCAACAAACCCAATGCCATGATAAAAGGGGCTTCCCATATCATAGAGTCACAGAATGGTTTGGGTTGGAAGGGACCTTCAAGATCATCTCATTCCAACCCCTTGCCCTGGGCAGAGACACCTTCCACTAGACCAGGTTGCTCCAAGCCCTGCCCAACCTGACCTTGAACACTCCCTTGAACAATCCCTGCCTTGAAGACCTTGTTGTCTGAGCTGCCACAGAAGCCAGAACACCATGGGAAAGGCAGTCAGGGAGAACAACATGCCAGGCTACGAGCTTCCCATGAGCTCTACCCTAAGGTTTATGGCTTTGGATTCCCTTGGTAGGACCTCAGTTGGAGCTTTGGTCCCAACCCATCAGCACAGCGATGCCAGGAGTGGTAGGAGAGGGCCACCACTTGGGAAAAGCCACCTTTGGAATGCCCTGCTTACCTCTGCTGCAGGTGAGGGTGGATGGTGGGGCTGCTGTGCCCTAGAAGGAGGATCCGGATATGGGAATGGGGAACCCCTTGGAGATGGTCCTTCTGAGGCCTTTTCTGGTGAAGCACCGGGGGAAGTGGGGATTCATCATTCTCCAATTGTATTATCCCGAAGAAATTCTGCCAGAGCATCACTCCAGAGCTGCAGGTGAGGGTGGAGAGCCTTGCCTTCCAGATTGAATTGGCCTGAGGCCTCGGTGATCAAAATCCAACCCAAAAACCCCTGTAGGAAAAGCCACAAGGTGCCTCCAGAAGGAAAGATGAACATGCTTACTTGAACGAATTTCAAGTTGGAAAAAACCAGTGGCAATGAACTGGCACACAAGTTACCCCATTTATTACCTTCTCAAGGTAATAAATAAGCAGTTTTGGGTACCTATAACTGCTGGGAAGGGTGAGAAAAAAAAGCCCCAAAGGGATTTCTTGGGCCCCCAGCTGCCAAGAGGTTCACTTGTCACCCGGGCAGTGACACCAGCCCTACCTGCCTAAAATATTAAATGATTAACCACTGCATGGGAAAATTTGCCTTATCTCTATCAATACACCACCATTTGGATAAGAAAAACGTGTTCATGCCAGCCTTCTTTTGCCTGGTTCCTATCATAAAGAGAGGATGGAGAGCAAAAAAGCAAGGCAACTTCCCCTTGTCCTTCCCCTTTGCTTTGGCCCCTCTATTCTCCTTTTTGTCTCCTGGCTTTGCCTTTCCCAGCCTTTAACTGTGTCCTACCCTTCTCCTTGACTTTAGGGTTAACCTTTTCCTTTCCCTTCTGGAATCCAAATGAAGCCTTTTCCTGTTTTCCCCTCCTTGGGTGCTATTTTATCTCGAACCCCCATTTCCTCCACAGATAACACACTTTGTAATTCTTTCTCATTCAACAGGCACTCTTCTCTGCAGCCTTGAGATTTACCAGGGACATGTTTTTGGGGACTTTCCCATTTGTTAGGTGACCTCTAGGCCTGGGGAGGAGCAGTTTTTCTTTCCAGCTTCCAGAGAAGAAAGCTGACAACAGCTGCTGCTTTTACAACCTCAAATCAGACTCCTTTCTCTCCCAGGAGGCTCCAGCCTGTATTCCCAAAGCCTGATTTGGACCTGGCAGTACCAATTTCTGCCCATCCTGCAGTGATGCCATGTCCAAGCTCTGCCCATCCCACCAGGTACCACTCAGAGCTGGAGCCCAGGCAATGTGCCCCAAATCCCCACACAGAATGATTCCTTACCACCGGCAGTAGATGCAGCTATTGGTCCCTACCTTCAATTAGTCCTGAATTTGAGGGCTGGAAAAACCTTCACAAAAGGCTGGAAGAATTTCTTAGAAGAAGAAGAAAAAAAAAACAGCACTTAATTGGGTCTATTTTTGTGTCTTTATAGGCACCAGTTGTTTAACTCAGCCATGCAAACCTCCTGGAGGGGAGGGCATTAGGGCTAATAAAATCATGGCAATCTCCACCAATTACCTAAACTGGCTTTTCTGCCCATAATACCATGACTTTAGGAGCCAGGATCTCGGGATCTACAGGAGGGAGAAGCCAGGGCTCTATTTCCAGGCATAAGTCACCACATTTCTTCTTCCCAGAGATTTAAACCTCCTGTTTGTTGATCCAAAAGGCTCTGAAACAGCTGTCCCTGCACTCAGGTTGCGTAACCACCAGCCTCCTCCTCACCGCGGGCTGACTGCCCGTCAAAGAAGCGGTCGAAAGAGAAAAGGAATTAGAAGAAAGGAGTCTGTGGGTTTAAAAGCAGCTGGAAGAAGGAGAAGCGCTGGGAGAGATGAACTGGCATCCCACGCCCAGGTAAGGCGGGCAGGGAGAAACAGCTTATGCTTATCCCCATCCCAGATGCAACACATCCATGCCCAAAGCAAGGTGGAGGTCTGTGGTGGCGCTTGGGTGGGGGGACATCCCAAACCCCGCCGGGCACGGCCCCGGAGCCTCCGCAGGGATCGCAATCCCACCCTGCTCCCCAAACCGGAGGGATGGGAGCAGGAGCAAGGCAGGCTGTGGGGGAGCGAGCATGACCTCATCCCTCAGACACGCGGAGCTGCCAGGAGATTAGACCAGAAAAGAGTCGCTGCTGCAGCGCCGGGGACCGCAGGGGAGAGAAAACCCCCTGAGCATCTTCCCCTCCCTCCCTTAAGCCAAACCCCACCCCTTTTGCAGGATTTCACCTCTTTCCGGGGTTTGTTTTTTTTTAGGAGCCCTGCTAGGAGACCACCAAGGAGGGGCACGAACATGCCGAGCTCGCCCAGGAGAAGCGCAAGCCCAGCTTTTGGAGGCAGCGAGCTGACAGGCACATCATCTGGTCTCTGGCTGCCCCCAGGCAGGATCATTCCTGGCAGATCTCTCCCTAATCCCTGCTTTTAAGACCTCCAAAGATGGAGGGAGCCTCCACAAGCCCCCAGGAGATTTTTTATTTTAGTTGTTTTGGGGGGGGTTTTTTCACGTCTTGCTTTTCTTGTCTTGGAAAGTTTCTCCTCCTGGTTAATCTGAATATTTCTTGCGGCTCCTTACACCAGGGAGGTTTTGTGCCGTTTGCTTGGATTTTCCTGGCTTTCCTGCAGCCTTTTCCCTGGGCACAGATAGCTGCTGGGCCCCCTGAGCTTTCTCCAGTCTTGCCTGACCTCTTCCTATTCAGGCTGGTGCTTTCCCCAGCTGTGATCCCGAGCTCATGGTGCACCCGGGATAAAATCCCATCAGCTGTCCGAATCCTCCAGAAAGGTCCAGGGGTACAACATAAAAACTTTTGGGCTTTTCCTCCTGAAGAGCACAAGCAGAGCTATGTCCTTCTGCCTTGCACACCCCTCAGGTCCCTTCATCACTCCTTGGGTCCCTTGGACAAACTTAAAGCCACAATCCTCACCCAGGGAAAATACTAATCCTGATAAATTCTGCCTCCTGCCAACCATCCCAAGGATTCTGGGTGCTATCACAAAGCCAAGGGACAATGGCAGTGACTGGCAAAGTTCTTCCCCAAGGCCCCAAACATCAGCATAATATTTTAAGGTGAGACTTCACTGGAAAAATGAAGGTTTTCATATAGATTTAGCACCTAGGGAGCAAGAAGCACACGATGCTGTGGATTTCTGGGAAGACTCAAGCTCTCAGTCCCCTTTTCGAGGACCAAAACGGGAGAGCTGAGTGTTCAAAGCAGCAAACTCTTCTTCCTGTCCTCTCCCCATCACCACCTTCCCTGCAGCCCACATCTCCAAAGGCTGCCCCTGCTTCCTCAGTGAGCCCAGCGTGAGGCCATTCCCCTGCAGCCAAACCCCTGGGACCAGCTGGACAGCAAATAGGACATCAGGTTATCACAGGAGGTGGTGGAAAATGCAAGGGTGACAGCAAGAACCCTCTGGAAAGCAACAATCTCCCATATAAATGCTCACCTAGCACCACGGTGAGAGTGGAGCTCAAATCCTCCCAAGGTTCACCTCCTGACAGCACCTAGGCAGTGTTTTCTGGGATCAGAGCCCTGCACCCAGCCTGATCCAAGGGGAAGCATCCTTCCCTCATCCCACTGCACCTTCTCCCAGCAGGACTCCGAGCTACAACCGCATCTCCAAATTCCTGCAAGATGTTTGCCTTGGCAACCTCACTGGGAGGTTTTTTGAAGGGGCTGGGAGTCTCCCCTCATCCCCCTGCCCACCCAGGGCTGAACAGACAAGCTCGGCAAACCAAACCGTAAAGCTGAATAAAAAAAAAAAAGGGATAAATGAGCCAGAAAGTAGAAGTCGACGCCGGTCCCGGCTGATGGGAGACTCTGAACTGCAACTTAAGGGCTGGTGAAACAAGGTCAGGGAGATTTATACCGACAGCTTTGGATGGCTTCCAGCCCCTACTGTCAGCGGCAGAGGCTTGGAAAAGAGGAGAGGAAAAAGTTGCTCTCCTTCTAGGAACTGCACCGCCAGGCTTGCGAGAAAGCCCCGCCGGCGTGGCCGGGTCCCGCCGCTGGGAAAGCAAAAAAGAACCCCGAAAAGTCCTTGTTTTCCAGCTGTAACACAACACGCAGCCCAGCTGTGGCAGATGTTGAACTCAGGTCAGCACCACCTCGGTTTAACTAAGCCTGCCCAGCCCAGACACCGGGAGTGAGCAGCTCCTGCTGGAACAGGCAGAAACCTATTGAACCTCTCCTTCCCAAAAATGCAGTGCCTACAACAGAGCCTCAAAGCCACCTGACGGCTGTGGCATCCAAAACAAACACATGCACCGTATCCCTGGGATGCAGAACGGGGTTAAAGCCACCCTGTGCCACTGCTCAGACCACATCCCACCTGCCCCCCTTTGGCTCCGGGGCTTGGCACAGCCTTTCCCTGCCAAAACAACCCCTACTCCACAGGGCTGCCTGCTGGGATTGCTATCCCTGCTATCCTGGCATTGCCCCAGCCCTTCCTTTTATGTTTTTTGACTCTTTTTCCCACCAAGGCACAACACAAACTAGGTTAACCTCACCCAGCACCAACCCCACCCCAGATGCGCCTTTCCCTCTGCACGCATTGACCATCCTATTAATTTTTTATCACCCTCCTGCTAAAATTAAGCTTACTCCTGTGTAAACCCCAAAATCTAGCATTTTTTTTGACCTCTTAAACTGCCGAGGGTTTCCCAGTCCCCCAGGGCCTTGCTCATCCCCTCAGCTGATGGTTGTCTTTGCAGCATGACCCCTACCAGCCAGCGAGTGCTTTCGGGGGAATCTCATCGAGCCCCACCTCTGCTTTCAGCTCAAGCTGGGGAAAATGAATTTTTCATTTGCTCGGGGCCAGAAGCATCCTGAGGTGGTGGAGGCCTAGAAAACAGCTGCTATTTTTTTTCATTTATTTATTTTCCCTACAATATTCACGGATGAGAAGTGAAAAACAGAGGAAGAAAGTCAATGCAAGCCTGGGGGCCGTGGTTTATGGACACTTTGGTGCAAGAAAAGAGCCAAGCCTGATGCTTTGCATAATGCCCCTAATTTTTGGAGCTTTGGAAAACCTCCCCTTGCTGTCACCCCCTACACAGGTTGGCATTTGCATTGCTTCTCTGGATTTAGCCAAAAATCCCCCCTTCTCTGCACCATCCTGTGATTTATTCCTGTCCCTGCTCCCCAAAACAACGGGGGGCTTGGCCATGCTCAGGGGTCCAGTGGAGCTGGGAGGGTAAAAAACAGGGGAAAAGGGAAGTTTATGGTGCTCAGAACTCTGGTATTGTGCCTATATGGCTTTTATTTTTAGTGTTTCAAGCCCTGGCTCTGCAAAATCATCTTAATTATTATCCTGCAGTTGTAAAATGAAACACAGATGGGCTCCCCTTGCAGGGGTCCAACAGTTGCATTGGGGGGTTCTGCCCGAGAGGGACATCATAGAAAGGAAAACATAGAAATTATTATTATTAATATTATTTGAAGAGCTATTATGTTCAGAGCTGTTCACAGTGGCCCTGTGCCAGCACATGCCTCTCCCCATGCACCCTCCCTGATGCCGTAAATAGAAATTATATCCCCCCTTCCCCAGCCCCAAAACACTCTTAATTTTCACCAGAATTAAAGGCAACACTCCTGAGCTGATGAAAAGCTGATGTCTGTGAGACTTGGGTAGAGATGGCATTTTATATTAAGCAGAGCTGCCACAACTGGCTGGAGAAACAGAAATAAAGGGGGGTTTTTAGGAAAAAAACCCACAGCCCCGAAGCCCCCAATAACTGTGATGATTTAGCTGGGCTTGTGGCAGGTTTCCCCTTGCAGCCCCACGTGCCAATGGAATATTGGCTCCTTGGAGTATTTTCCCTTTTCAAGGCATGAAAAAAACATAAAGACACGTGAAGTGAAGCTTCCAAGGATTTCTGCTCACCCAGAAGAGGAGGAGGAATAAAATCCCTGGCTGAGGGAAGAGCAGTCCTGTTCCTTTTACCTCTGTGAAGCCCAAAGACAGGTCCCTTTGCCAGGGCCCCTGCCTGATGCAAAGATGGAGAAAGGAAGAATCTGGCCAAAACCAGCTGTGGTTTTGCACATTCTGGATTAAAAACAACAAAAAAAATTATAACCTTAAAATGAAGGGGATCCCATGGGATGATTTGTTTGGGGAGGTGAGCATTTCACAGAGGAGCAATGGGGCTGGGGTGAAGCTCCTTGCCACCTTTTCACCCCCACACACAGTGAATTTATGTATTTATTTATTATATATGTCATTATTCTGCCAGAAAACGGTTCCTGGCAGAAAGTTTTGCTTTCTCTGGAAGGAGGCAGCTGAGCCAAAGGTGCACGTGGTGCAACCCTCCACTAAAATATTCCTCCCACCAAACAAGCTCCACCAAAGGCTGAGCAGGGAGAAAACACATCTGTGCCCACATCCTCACAGGGGGAAGGAATTTAGGGATACCTTCACTTCCAAGGCAGCTTTTGACCTTGAACTTCCCACAGATCAAGTCACAGGGCTTGTATTCAGGTCCAAAAAGGTTTTCATCCATTTCTTTTTTTTTTTAAGAAGTGTTTTATGCTCAAATATATTTTAATAGGGATTTAAAGGACGGGTCCTCTCCCTGTACGGACAGCAAATACCACCCAGCCCTGCCAATGGCTGCTGGTTAATCACATCTCATTCTGTACATGTATATAATATCTTTAATTATACCCTTATTCAGGACCTTTGCTAGGAGAAAAGAGCACAGAGAAAAACCTGGAAAGGACAGGTGAGCATACCCCAAACCCTCAGGGATGGGAGGGCAAACAGGAGCATTAATAACTCCAGACTTACCAGCTACAAACAGCCCCATTGCCACGTTCTCCCCACGCTGCAGCCAGAAAGAAAGGGGAAAAAAGAAGCCATAAAATCACTCACTGCTTTTAGGATGACAGAGCCAGGCTCCCAAACTGGCTAAAAACTCTTCTTTGATGAGGATCCAGGGTATTTTGGCTTGCAGGAGTGAGAGTCCCTCCTTTGCTCCAGGCTTCCTAAGCAGCACAGAGGGAAGTGCAAGTGGAAACTCAGGGGCTACAGGTGCCCCAGGTTTGGGTTTTACTGCCAGGGAGGGGCTAAAGGCAGGTCCCACTTGAGGACAATTTGCCCTCACTCAGCACAGGTGGACTTAAGTGTTTCATATTAAAAAAAGCATTTTAATAGGGATTTAAAAGGCAGGTTTTACCCCTGAAAGGACAGCAAACACCATCCAGCCCTTCCAAGGGCTACAGGCTAATCACGGCTCACTATAGATATATATATATTATTTAAATTATGCAAGCAGGAAGGAGTTAACGAGGATTGATTTTCTGGAAAAACCACGTGATCCAGCCTGGTGCACACGGGCAAGGCTCCTGTGGCAATATCCATATATTTATCTATATATATAAAATATATCTCCTCTGTCACAGGTCAAAGACCCATTAGCACTATTTATTAAGGCAGCTCTGGGCCCCTTTTCAAAACTCTCCAGCCCCACATCTCAATTCTACCCAGCCCCACCAAAGACCATCCTCGATGCCATTATTAACTTATTCCATAGGTGGAATAAGGAGTGGGTTGGAGGGTTTTTTGATGTGACATTAAGAGTTTTCATGACCTGAAATGGTGCAATGGTGGGACGCTGGGTGGCTTTGGGGGGTGTTGGCTTCTCCCCTTGTCTGGTTCTTTATCCTTAGGCAGCCTGGACATCCCATCCCTAAAGCCAGAGTGCTGGCTCATGTGGCTGCAGAGCTCTTTCCCTGCAGGTTTGGGAAAGAGGGATTGTGGATACAGCAAAGCCCAAAAAATGGGCGATGTTACCCAGTGCTGTAGGGAGTCCCTCTGTCCCCATGGAAACGAGATGCAGACCCAGGATGAAGATGGATACAGCAGAGAACCAGCCACGGATCCACATTTCCTCCTCTGAATTCAATCCCTTAGGACTGCTGGCTGGGATTTAAATATTTCATTCCCTGCCCCAAAATAACCTCAGATCCCCTTGGCTGCATTCCTGCACTCCAAGGCCCGAACAAGACGATGGAAGGAGTGGAGAAAGAGGAGTATAAGCCAGTTAACAGAGGGTCAGAGACCTGCAGAAAAACAGTTTTCTTGAAAAGCATTAAAAACAATCAATCCATCTTGTTTCTTTAGTATGAAAACACTGTTTGGAGAGTTGCTTTTTCTGTAAATATTTTAGCCCACAGACCCCCTTGCTGGGGCCTCCCTGGGATGAAATGCTGCTCCTGGCAGGGAATATACCCCAATGAGGCTGGAGGGCAGCTCATTAACCCCATCCTACTAATACCTGCTTCTTTAGTATGTGTTTATATTCCATAAAGCATGGAATACATATTTTATACCACAGAATTGCAAAGTGGTTGAGGTCGGAAGGGATCTCAAACCTCATCTAGTTCCAATCCCCTGCCATGGGCAGGGACACCTTCCACTAGCCCAGCTTGCTCCTGGTTGTTATTATAAAGAATTTATATTATATACCATATAGAATAATTCTAGAATGTGTATTTTATATTATTGTATCACTGTTATATAAAATACATAAAATCTATATACACAGTATATATTATAAATGTATGCTTTATATATTATATATAGCATTTCAAATACACAATATACACTCCATAATTATTCTATATATATATATTAAATATAACCTTTGGTTTGCTTTGTCTCTGGCTGAGTGCTTTCTGAAGTGCCAATCTTTTCCCTCAGAGCAGGAAAGCCAGGGCAGAGCCAGGGCATTCAGAGCCAGGTTTAACTTCTCATCTAGGAGAGGGACTTGGGTTTCTGCCTTCCCTGCCAGGGGAAAAGAACACATTCCCATCTCCCAGGCTTTTTTTTTTTCCCCTCCCAGGCAATTGCTTCTTTATCCCTGCTTTGGAAATCACTTGTTAGGATGGTGGGAAAGTGGAAAGAAGCCTTTGAGCCCCTCAAACCAGGTGATGCAAAGCTCCAGCCTTCATTACCAAGATTAAAGAGGCTGGGATTTCCTAAGCAATTAAAAACTCTGCCTAATTAAGACAGGGCTAATAGGCAGGACTTCCAAGGCTTGGTGCTGGGACAGGAGAAGGGGATGGATTTGCAGCCTGGCTGAAAGCAAAGGAGCCTGCAGGTAATTGCCTTACTGAGGCAGAATAAATGGAGATGTGAGGATGGAAAGGATGTGCTCTGTTAAAAAGAAAAATAAGAGCAAAAAACCAACATCAACAGCCTCTTGAAATCACTGAACCAACTGTCTGGCTGCATCAGCAGCAAATTATCCAAACACTGAAACACTCAGCGAGGGACTGAAAATATTCAGGCAGGTATTTCTGCATGAATAAAAAATAATCATTTTAAAAAGTGAACCCAAAGTGTGTGTGGTTAAGCCAAAAACATGAGGGACCCCTTGGGAACTGGCCCGAAGAAAAAGCAATGCCTGCTATTTAGAAATGTTGTTTTTCTTTCCTTCAGCCTCCACCTTTGAGTTCGTGCCACCTCCCGCCCCTGGCAGCAGATGAAAGGGGCTGCTGGGACAGACAGAGAGTGTGTGCTCCTGCTTTTGTGCTTCCCATCCTATTTTAGCATCCCTCCATCCCGGTGGGAGCCCTGGGACTTCCCCCTCGCCCCCCACCAGCTCCTCTCCCCCCCACACTGAGAGCAGGAGGGGCACTGGAACCCTTCCTTCGCAGCTGAGTAACTTCATTTTTCACTCCTCTTTTCCCCTTTCCTTAAAAAAAAAATATCCTGATGTTAGTGATGCTTTTAAGCCTTTGCTGAAGAGCTCAACCCTTTCAGCATCCCCTTGGCACTGAAATTGGTCTAAGGGGACCCCAAAACCTGGTGCCACAACAGCTGCCTTTCCTCCAGCTGCATCCACGACTGAAAAGAGTTGGAAAGAACCAACAAAGACACCCAGACCTTAAAAATACACAGGTCTGCAGTGACTGGGATCCCTGTGAGTCCTAATCCTGGCTACAAGTATTTATAGCTCCATATATACAAATATATGCACACACGAAGCCATAAATATATAACCATATATATGTGTGTGTATACATACATATTTATGTTTATAAATACATTTGTCTATATCCTGCACTGGGGGTCAGGGAGAAAGCCAAGAAGGTCTGAGTTTGTAATTTACAGCATTTTTATTGCGTCCAAAAGACCCCCAGAAATTCTCCCCCTCTAAGGCAGCTTCGGGGCTCGCCCCTCCCTCCCCACACCCCCCCAAGTTTTTGGGAAAACAGTCTCTTTGTTTCTTCCTCTTCCCCACCCCAGAGAAAGCAGGGGGTGGTCCCCCCACGCCCCGGCCCTACACGAATTCCCCACGGAAGGGGCGGGATGTGGCTCCCTGTGCCTGCCAGCGGCCCCGCAGCGTGCACAGGGATTTGCCCTCCAGGCTCTCCAGCTCAGGGAATCCCAGCTGGTTCAGGACCTCGTAGACCCCAGCCACTGATGCCACCTGAAAAAAAAAGAAGGGGAGAAGAAATATTTAACCCCCCTCCCCAGGATGGTTTTGCCACCCCCTGGGTGAAGATGAAAAGCCACCTCATTCCCCCCCCATCCAGGTATCCTCCCCCTGCAGCCCCCCCAGCTGCCCTCCAGCCCCAGTTTATACATTTTCTAAGCCTCTTCCTTGCTGCTGGGGTCAGTCATCACGGGGTTTTTGTTGGCTTTGGCACCTTCCTGCCAAAAAAGCTACAATGGTGCCTTGTTTTTGCTAAAAACGCAGGGATTATGCGGCGGGAAAGGGGCGCTTTTGGGGTCAAAGGCTCCTTGTCTGCACAGGTTGGGTGTATTTCCCTCCCCTCCAGCAAACGGGGAGGGTGGAGTGGGAGGAGATGCAAACTCGTGTTGAAGATGTGGCATTGAAAGGGGCAGCCCCAAAAAACGGTGCAGCAGTAAAGGATGCAGCTTTCAAGATGCCCCAGCAAACAGGGAGGCAGAGAGCAGATGTAAAGCCATGCACTGAAAGTGCAGCCCCAAAGGGTTCAACCCCAAAAAGTGCTCCAGGAACCAGGGGGACAGAGGGCAGACAGAAACCCATGCACTGAAAAAGGAGCCACCCCAAAAGAAGCTCCAGCAACCAGGGGGACAGAGGACAGATGGAAACCCACGCATTGAAAAGGGAGCCCCAAAAGGCGCAGCCTCAAAAAGAGGCAGCCCCAAAAGGTGCTCCAGCAAACTGGGGACAGAGGACAGATGGAATAAGAGATGAAATTGATAACAGAAATAAAAGGTAAAAACAATAGCAGAAATAGAAGATGAAATTGATAACAGAAATAAAAGTTAAAAATTACAGTAGAAATTAAATATTAAAGTGGTAATAGAAATAAATTAAAATAATAGAATGCATCAACAGTAACAATACGATGAAATAATGATTCAAAATAAAAAATACAGTAATAAAACAAGATGTAAATAAACTATAAAACATGACCCTAGTAATAAGGGAATTATTAAAATTGCCACGTCCCCAGTTTCCCCTTCTCCACTGCCTCTCCTTTCAGGCAGAGCAACCCCCCAGGCAGCAGCAAACCCACCCTTATCCATCACTTGTACCCCCTCCAA
Organism: Dendrocincla tyrannina; assembly: GCA_035047865.1. NCBI lineage: Eukaryota > Metazoa > Chordata > Aves > Passeriformes > Dendrocolaptidae > Dendrocincla > Dendrocincla tyrannina. The sequence continues at coordinate 2,531,685 of JAWWMP010000167.1, forward strand.
AATCCCTTTTCCAGGGAAATTTAAACCCCCCTCAATGCCTGGATGTAAAGCAACGTGCTCCAAATAAATCCAACACCTGGAAACCCCCTGAGCAGAAAACATGGATAATTTAAGGTGTATTCCTCACACGCCTATTCCATAGGGATAATTTAGGGCTGGTTCCCAATTCCCACCCCCTGTGCCACTTGCCCTGCCCAGGCAGGGTTGGCTGGTGGCCTCCCAGCCCCAAGATGCTGCAATCACAGCTGGCAGGCCAAACGAAACCCCTGGGAAACAAAAAGGAGGAGAAAAAGGCAGGTTTGGGGTGGGAGAGCACCCCATCCATGTGGTGGGATGCCCATCCATCTCCACTGGCTTTCCATGAGAGATCCCTGGTGATACCGGAGCTCAACCCAGAGCAACATGACCACAGATGATGCCCCAACAACCACACAGAAATCACAAATAAATTAAAGATGGTGTTTCTTCTTCCCAGTAAACTCCTGTAATGAGGTTGGGCAAGGTCCTGGAGGCTGCCCAGCCCGGGAAAGCCTCACCTCCCGCATCCAGAGGCTGAAGGGCCTCTGCCAGGAGTCCTTCTTCTCCAGGTGCAGGTAGGCATTGAAGAGGATCAGGTAGATGTAGCGCTCCAGGTACTGCAGGCTCCTCAGCTGCAACATCCGTGTCTCCTTCTCACCCTTGCCCGACTTTCCCTGCAAGGAAGGAGGAACCGGCTGTGGTTCCTGCTCTGGGAGAGCATCCCAGAGGCAGCTCCTGTGCCCAGCCCTCACCCACGCTCCGTTCTCCATCCCACATGGGGAGCTGGGTGGTGAGGGACCCACAAGGACCTCTGGTGCTATGGGAAAGCCACAGGAGGAGCATAGGAAGAGGGAGGACCACTCTGGGGACAAAAATAACATCCTTCCTGCCTGCTCCAGATGGGACTTGGCACTCCAGGCTCTCATTTCCTTGTGGCTTCCAGCGTACAACAGCATTCCCTTTACGGGGCAGGGCTCAAAAAGAGGTGAGGGATGGATGAAGGGACAGGGGGTGTGCCCAGGAGCCAGGAATAGTCACCCAGGTGCAAACCCTACCCCAAACCTCCAGATCCTGCACTGCAAAGCATTTCCCCAGGGAGAAACACCTCCCTGGAAAGCATTCCCCAGCTGGGTTCAGCTCCACTGCCAGAGGAAGAGAAGACACCTGGCCACCCAGTGTCCCACTCTGAGGTTGGTGGCCATTGCATCTCCTAGCATGATTTTTATATCTGTATTTATTATAAATATATATTTTTATTCTGTTTTATATTACCTGTACTATAAGCTTAATAGTCATTATTCATTAATTTTTATCATTATATATTTCTATAATAATCTTTACATAGTAGATTTTATTAGTGTTCTTATAGCTCTTATTTTAAAAGCAAGCTCTGCACAATGCCCCTTTAGGAACCAATAAATAATAAATAAAACAATAAATAAGAGCCCTGATCCCAGAGTCCATCCTTCAGATGATCCCAAAGAGCAGCAATTCCTCTCTCCAGCTCTGCCCTTGGGAAAAGGCACCTCCCTCCACATTTGTGCCAGTATTTGTAGAGAGCAGATCCTATTAGCCTCCTATTTATCCTATCATTGCATTGCCCTATTTATTTTTCATTCTATTATCCTATTATTTACTATGTTGTTATATTATCCTATTTATTTTTATCCTATTATCCTATTGTTTATCCTGCTGTTACATTATCCTATTTAGTTTTATTCTTCTAGCCTATTATTTATCTTGCTTTTATATTCTCCTACTTTTATTCTATTATCCTATTATTTATCATTTTGTTCTATTACCCCATTTTTCTTCTATTACCCTATTATTTGTCAGCTTATTCTATTATCCTATTTTTCTTCTATTATCCTTATTATATTCACCTATTTATTTTTCTCCTACTATCCCACTATTGATCATCTTATTATCCTATCATTTCTTTTATCCCATTATTTATAATTTTCTCATATTATCCTACTTTTTGCTCCCAGTTAGGAGTGGGAAGAGGTTGGAACAAACCAAGCCAAATTCCAAAGCACCTTCTCCTTCCTTCCTGCTTTGCCCTAACCCTGCAAAGCATCTCCCAGCAGGCTCCCAAAACCACAACAATTCCCATAATTCCCTTCTTCAAGCTGCCCATCACTGGGGAAAAAATAAAAATAAATTAAAATTAAAAGCATTTGCACATGGCCACGGCCAAATCCAGTGGGATGAATGGAGCAGCCAAGAGGGAAATACAAGATGCAGTGACAAAAGGCTCTTCCTCGGGCAGAGGGTGCAGGGAGAGTGGATAAATCCCCTCCTTATCTCGCTTTCCCTGGAAACAGGATACAGCCCAGGAACACCCATGTGCTGGTCCTGACTGTGAAGTGCTGGGAAGGAGGTCATGGGAATTATCTTCCCAAGAAAATCCAAAGCAGGAGCAGCTGGGCAAGGCTGCTCTGCCAGGGTCTTCCCCCTGGGACTCATTCCAGGTCACCGGAGAGCAGGATTAAATCCATAAAACAGCTCCTTTAGGGTGGAAACTTTTAGCTCCACAGCAGCAAAGGATGAGATAAAGTAGGTGAGACTTCCCACAAGGCCACCTCTCCATAATAAAGGGGGAGAAACCAAACTTAAATTATTTGTCCTGAATAAAAATAAAATAACAAATAGGTAATAATAAATTAATTAATAATAAATAATCCCTGTTGCAACAAATAGTCAGGTGTCCAAAGGTTTTCTCTCCCAGCCCCCCCAGAAAATGGAGAGAACTCCAGAAACCAGGAGGCAAATGCCCAGGGAGCTGCAGATGTTATTGGTTGATTAATCACTCTGGTTTCCATTCCCCTTATTGATCATTTGTGGATGTAAATTGAAAACATGGATCGATGGCAGCTGGAGCAAGAGCTGCAGTGAGGAAGGACATGGCACAAACCATGCCAGGGAAGGAATGATGCCAGGCCCTGAGCTCAGCCCTTCCAAGGCCCCATGAAATAGTTGCACAGCTTCAAAAAAAAAAATCCCAAATGTGATCAAAATAATCCCTCCTCCTCTTCATCAGCTCCACAGAGGTTCACAAGTGAATTTGTTGTGGAATGCCTCCTACACTGGCACAGATGTGTCCCTTCCCAAGGATGGCTCTCCTTCCCAAGCTTGGAGAAGCCAGAGCAGCCTTTGGGGCTGGAAGCAGAGTGGGACAGACCAGTCCTGCCCTCTGCTGGCTGTGCCTCGCAGGCTGGAAGTGGATGGTGTGGGAGGATGAGGGATGCAGGTTGGTGCCAAAAGGGCAGGATTCCGGCTGGGATGCAGGACAGTGGCAGATGGGTGGGATATTGGGGGGCATATGGGATGCTGGAGGGGATATGGGATAGCACCAGATTGGTAGGATGCTGGGTGGGATGCAGGATGGCACCAGACAGGTGGGATGCAGGATGGCACCAGACAGGCAGAGATGAAAAACAGCACTAGATACGGTGGGATGCAAGATGGAATGGGATACAAGAGAGCTCCAGATGACCATGACCATGAGAGTCCTGGCACCTCTCTGGTGACACACCAGAAAGCTTCAGCCCAGGAAAGCATCCAGAGGGCTGGTCCCAGAGCCTGGCTGCACCCTCTGGAACTGGGCAGTGGGAAGAGGGCAGCTCACCTGCCGGTAGGTGCAGATGATGATTTCTCGGAGGTGGTAGTGCATGGGTGTCATGGTCTCACTGACGGTGTCCAGGGCCATGTCCACCTCCTTCTTCATCCGGTGACCATCAGGCAGCAGCTGGACCACCTTCATCACCACCTGGAGCATGGGCAGAGGCAGCAGGGGCTTCACCAGCTGCCCCCTCACCTCAACCCCGCTGCTCCAGCCTTGCCCAGGAGAGGATCCAGCCCCTCCAAGCAAGCAGCTGTGGGTTAAGGTAGCACAGAGCAGACTTGGAGGGCAACCCCAAAAGAGAGTCAGGCCCAGGGGAGACTCACCTCAAACTCCCCTTTGGTGTACTTGGCATCAGGCACACTCACTATTTCCTCCTCGCTCATCTCAGGGATGCCCTGGGTGGTCAGAGGGAGCTGGGTCATTATGGGCTGCACAGCCCTGTCCTCGCTGCCCAACAGCACAGCAGAAATGCAGAGCCTGCACTCAGCCCACCAGGACCCCAGGCAGCCCCCATTTCCCCTCTGCTGGGCAGAGAACACCAAAATTTTACCCCTGCCCAAGGAGGGAGCCACATCTCCGGGACAGAGGACTGTTCCAGGCCCTGGCACAGGTTGGGTAGAGAAGCTGTGGCTGCCCCATCCCAGGAAGTGTTCAAAGCCAGGCTGGATGGGGCTTGGAGTAACCTGTTCTAGTGGAAGGTGTCCCTGCCCATGGCAGGGGATTGGAACAAGGTGAGCTTTAAGGTCCCTTCCAATCCAAATCATTCATCCTGGCATGGGAGCTCTCAGGAAGAACGTAAAGGGATGCACCCACATATCTCCTGGAGCTCACGGGGGGTTAGGCACACCAAGATGCCAACACACAGATGTCCACCCCACTCCCAGCCCTGTCCACACTCCTTTCAACCCTCCAGAGCTTCCCCAGCATCCTCCCTTCCCCCCTCCAAGCTGATGCCAGTTTGAGCTGCAGCCCCCAGTACACACATTGAAGTGCCAGAGGGTGAGGACAGCGATGACCATGGCCGTGGTGGTCCTGCCCCGGCCACTGGAGCAGTTGAACACAAAGGCTGCCCGCGAGTCCTCGGCCAGGGCACTCTTCATCACCTCCAGCAGCCGGTCAAAATCCTGCCAGGGGTGAAGCCAGTGGGTTTTTAGGGATGCAGCCCTGTGTGTGGGGCAGCACAGCCTGCCCACCTCCCCTTCCTCACCGTGGCACCCCCTTTGCCCTACAGCCTTCAGTCTCGTTGCTGCCAGCTCCATCTCTACCCAGCTGAAAGCACCCAGCCTCTCCATGAAACACCTCCCAGGGGACCCTCCCTGCCCTGGCAAGCATCCCCACACAGAGCCTGGGGCTGGGTGACACCGAGCACCCCCGTGACACCCACCCCAGAGCAGCAGGGATGGGAAGGAGGCAGCAGCACCCTCCCATCCCTGGGGTACCTGCTCCTTGGGAGCACAGAAGTCAGGGATGGGGATGCGGCGGTAGGTGAGCCCCTGGCAGGAATTCTTCTGCTGGCTGAATATCTCCTGTGTGGTCAGGCAGCTCTTGAACATCTTCATCTGCTTCTCTGTCTCCAGGTACACCTCCAGCCACTTCTGGCACTTCAGCAGGTCACCCTTCAGGGCAGCCTCTAGTTTCTGCAGAGGACAGAGAAACCATCACTGTAACACCCACTCCTCCTGATTTTCGTAGGATTTTAATTAATTTTTTTCAGTTGTAGGCTGACACCCCACTCAAGCACCCTGTAGCCAACTCCAAACCCCACACCAGGTCCTGGCCACCACTTCCACCCAGGACCACAGTTCCCACTGTGCTTGATGGGAGCCTCAGGAGCATCAGCTCCCACCACACTGGCCAGTTCCTCCACGCAGCTATGATGCTGCTGGCAGCCAAACTCCTTTGCTGCCTATCTCCTCTGAAAACACAGCTGGGAACATCTGCTCCCCTTTCCCCGGGTGCCTTTTACCCTGGCTTTCAAGGCACGCTCTAAATTCTTCCAGGGAGTATCTCTGCTTTGCTCTCTCATTCCCAGAGGAAAACAACACCAAAACCAGCAGCTCCAGGGGGCGAGGGATCTCAAAGCCTCTGGAAATCACCCACGAGGGCTCCTAGGAGCACCCAGCATCTCCCAGCAGGCAGAGCTCACCTCCAGCTGCTGGGGCGAGGTGGTGGGCACAGGGATGAGCTCCTCCAGGTGCCCGGGCTCCCGTAGCGTGTAGATCTGCTCATTCCCCTCCAGGACCACTTCTTCCCGGAGGTTGATCCAGACAATGCGGGCGTGCTTCCTCTTGGCATCCGTCAGGTACCGCAGGACACTGCCCAGGGTCTGGGGGAAGGGGTGGGCAAAGGTGATGGGAGGGAGGGCTGGGAGCCCGACGTGGGGTCCCTGCCCAGTGTGGGGTCATGCCCCTCACCTTGGAGCTGGGCTGTGCCGTCCCATAGACGGGCATCTTGGGCACCCGTCGGAAGTTGGCCACGCTCATCTCCTTGGCAGTGCTCAGCACGTCTGGGCAGGAACGCTCATCAGCCACCTGCAAAGGAGCAGTGCCTGGGTAAGGGGTGCCTCCTCCCACCCATGGGGGTGTCCCCAGCACCCCACAACCTCTCACTCACGGTCCCCGCTCAGGAGAAGTCCCCAAACCTTTGCAAAGCCACACGGCTGCGTTTCAAAGGTGCGAAACGCTCTTCTTGCAGCACAACCTGCAAGGCACCAACAGCCTTGGCCTCCTGCACGCCACCACAGCCAAGGAGCACCAGAAACACTGAGCTGCTGCTTAGGTTCACATCATAGGGTGCTCCAGCACCCCACTAGCTCGGGTCTGCAGGGCCAGACACATCTGTGGCCCTGCACCCATCCTTCCCAGAACCACAGAATGGTTTGGGTTGGAAGCATCCTTAAAGACCATCCAGTTCCACCCTTGCCAAGCATTCCAGCAGCACATGGACCCCAGCCCCCAACACAAACCCAGAGACCCCAAGCACCTGCCCTACAACAGGGCAACCCCTCTCTTCTCCCGCCCCACCCCAAACCTCCACCCCTGCCAGGTGCCATCCCCGCCGGGCACTCACCAGTACTCGGGTGCCCTTGGTGACGAGGTCCATGGTGACAGTGAGCTCCGAGGCGTTCATGCCCGCCTGCAGGCGGTACAGCTCCGGGTGCCGGCACATCCACCTGCTGAAGCTGAGGGCAAAGCCCAGGGGGTACTGCCGGGGAGGGGTGTGCCATCAGCCTGGGCTCACACCCCCCCTGCCCGGACACCACCCAGAGCCCCGCCAGGAAAACCTGCTTGGAAAACTCCCTTCCCTCCCGCTGCACGGGGAAGCCAAAAATAAAGGGTAAATAAAGGGGGTTTGGGGTTGGTTTTTTTTTTACCTGCTCATGAAGGTAGTAGTTGAATGCGATCAAGTAGAAATAGCGTTCGAGGCTCTGCAAAGTCCTCTGGAGGAAATACTCTTTGGTGCTGCTCCCCTGAAGGCACAGACAGAGGGAATCTGTGATGCCCAGTGCCGACCCCGAGCAGAGCGAGAGGCTGGGAAGAAGCCCTACACACACTTTCCGTGATTTGTTATACGTTTTTTAATGAAACATTTCAACTTTTCCATATTAAATGATGCTTCAAGACATCAGTTTGTGCTTCAGCTCAAACAAAAGCTCCCCTGTAGCCCAAGGACACGCTGGGAGCAGTTCCAACCCGACCCAAGGGCCCTGCTGTCACATGGAAACACTGTCCAGATGTTAACAGGAGATCCAAACCCAAGGGGAATGGGCTGGAAAAGACCAGGCCCTGCCCCCACCTCAGCCACCTCCATGGCCTTTGGATGAGATGCATCCCTGGGGAGAGAGGTCACCTTGACAGCCACACACCCTGTAATATCCCTAATTTCCAAGTGTCTCCTCTCCCCCTTCAGCCCAGAAGCATCCCGATGCAGATGTAGCTGGCTTCAGCCAAGCTCTCCTCCTCCTC